>OZ008346.1:8315900-9515900 GCA_963931975.1 Cataclysta lemnata | reverse complement strand
ATAACGGTGCTACAGCTTTGGTGCAACATTATCAAATGCTAAGGCCGACGTGTTCTGTCATTCTAGCTAACATTTTCTTGCTGTGGTTATACACACCAGAAAACAGCACTTTCTTTATTGGCCGGCACTTTTGATTTTGGGCCAAAATGGAGGAAGTCCTTTTTGTGTTAAAAAAATAATAATTAAAACACATCAAGCCATTCAAACCTGTGCAAACCGTATTCGTGATATGTATTGTATTAAATATAGTATAATATAATTTCTTTTTATTTCGTTTTAGAAAAATTCGGTCTTGGCTACGTATAACGTAATGCTTAGTAAAAATAGCTACATTTCGAAAATCAAGATATATTATTTCTACGATTTATTTGAGTAGGTTTTATTTACTTTTAATTAAATCTTCGGTCGCCAAGGGGTCATTATGAATCTCCGTAGTTCCGTACCTAGTTAACTAATTAGGTGTGTTTTTTATTTCCGACTATGATTAAATTTCTATACCAAACATTTTTAATAGATAAGAATTTTGGTGTGGTAGGTGTCGTACAAGGCGACTAAGGATAAATCAGTGATGAGGAATGGGCAGCAGCGTTCCTCTTATACCACCTAGCAACTGGGTAAAGTACTGTGACTTTTGTGCCCGATAAATGGCAATAGGCTAGCCACCTATTACATGGGACCTAACATAATTTGCGAAACGTGGGTGCTAGTTCCTCTGCCTACCCCTTCGGGGATATGGGCGTGATTTATGTATGTATGTATGTAAGAATTTTTGGCCTTTGGATGCACATTTGTGAAAAATTGCATTATTTGTTATTGATTTCATGGCATGTTGAATATCCTGACCGCTATGTTGTTGCTAAGTAGGCTCCCATCCACACAATGCCTCACATAAACAGTCTGCAAACCAGTCTTCAAAACGGATTCCGTTAGGTTTGCAGTTTTATGTGACATAATATAACGCGTGTATTCAGTAGCACCAACTATGCGTTCGGCCCATTCCTTGCTGTTACTGCTTGTCTGTTTCGTTCAAATAATTTATCGTTTTGCAAACAAAGTTTTTTATAATTTGCCGCGCTAAACTTTTAAAATTAACCTTTGAATGCGAGATTCAGCTGAGGTGAACTAGCACCCACGATTCGCCAATTATGTTACTTCCCATGTAATAGGTGGCGAGCCTATTGCCATTTATCGGGCACAAAAGTCGCAGTACATTGCTAGGTGGTATAAGAGGAACGCTGCTGCCCATTCCTCGTCACTGATTTATCCTTAGTCGCCTTGTACGACACCCACGGGAGAGATTTGGGGTGGTGACAATTGTATTCTACTCTGCCGCATTGGTAAAATACTAAAAAAATAATACAATAATAATAATAAAATACATAAATCACGCCTATATCCCCAAATGGAGTAGGCAGAAGCAAACTAGCACCCACGTTTCGCTAACTATTTCAGGCCCCATGTAATTGCGAGTCTATTGCCATTTTTTTTATTGGGCACAAAAGTCGCAGTACATTGATCGGTGGTATAAGAGGAATGCTGCTGCTCATTCCTGATTGATTCATTTATCCTTAGTCGCCTTGTACGAAACCCACGGGAGAGATTTGGGGTGGTGACAATTGTATTCTACTCTGCCGTCACCACACGGACTAGTAAAACTGGTTGTACTAAATTCTCATAGAACCTATTAAGCACAGTCTGCTAAGTTTTGTCTAACGTATTGTCTTCAGAATACAGCTAATCAGGCACCTGTTAATTGTTCATTAATACTTTAAGTATTGCTTTAAACATCAGGGCTTTTTGACCTTCTATGCTGACCATAAAACTCCATAGATTTTTGAGAGTTCACAGCGATAAATGGCTATATCATATCGTGTTTCGGTGGTCATGCTAGCCGGGCTGGTAGCAAGAAATAACGTTGAATGCGCCAGTCTCGTCTCACCCGGGATGTCGTAAATCGACTGATTGAGAGTGAAGACTATAAACACCGTAAGACGTCAGAATTGTGGAGTTCCACTATTCGGGTGCTCCAACAGGTGCCACCAACAATATGCCCAAAGAGTGATGGTTTTAGGCTAGCCGTCATCGGCTGTAAATGTTAAACCCAAACCTTGAGCAGCAATGCATTGTTGTTATCCAATCAGGAGGACATAACAGTTTCATATGCTTCATAATAAGCATTAATACCAGCAAATTGCAAATGCAAAACAGTTAGTGCAAACAAATTTGGCCAGGTTAAATCTCCAGCCGACATGCTCTCCACAAATCCTTTTATTGTTACAAACGAACAATGCAGTATGTTCAGATAACCTATGCTCAATATTCTCTTTTCAAAAGTTACATAGATAGGTCACCCATTCAGTGACCACCCATCGAACGACACCAAGCTCCATCAAGCTCCTCAAACCTCTCTGCATATAATAAAACCAATGCTTACGTTATTAATGTTATTACGTCCACCATTATAAAACAATTGACAACTCGACCATTTACTTAAATGACAATTACTCTCATACGTTTATAATAAAATTTAATGTTATTCAGTTCAGTACAGTTCAGTATTGTAAAGCGACTTCATAAAACGCAAGATTTCGTAAATGAAGGTGTTTGTTCGGAAGTGAAAGCTTTTATTTATATGAAATTTACGAGTTAAGTTGAATCGCGACGCAGGTAGGCGGTCGGTGTGCAGTGCGGAGGGGTGTGTGGGAAACGGCGCGAGCGCAGACCGGGTGGCGCCACAAGCGGTTTGACGCCCACAGGTCGAGAGCAAGGCGCAGGCCACACTGGAATCGAAAAGGAACCAAGTTCTTTCTTTCTTCCATTTTAGCTATTGTTAGTACTTATTCGGCATTTTTTGCTAGGGCAAGACACGTCAGGGTCTGACATTTTTTTATAACGTTTATCGACATAGTTAATTAGCAAATACGCTGTGTGGCGACGGCAGAGCAGAATACAATTGTCACCACCCATATCTATCCCGTGGGTGTCGTACAAGGCGACTAAGGGTAACGACAGCGATGAGTGCTATGCAGCAGCATTCCTCTAATACCACCTGGCAATATGCTGCGATTTATGTGCTCGATATATGGCAATAGACTCGCCACCTTACATGGGACCTAACTTATCTGGCGAAAAGTGGGTGTTAATTCACCTTTGCTTAACCCTTCGGGGATAAAGGCATGATGATTTATGTAGGTAGGTATGTATGTAATAAGCAAATTTAAATTTAATTTATTAAGTATGTATATCCGTTATTTAGAAAGTTAAATACCCATGAATTTCACAACCACTAAGATAAAAAAATGGTATTTCTGATATTAAACAGCAAGATCAGAAAAATCCAGACCCAAGAAACTTGAGGTCAAACTCGTACATGCACATTGAAAGAAACCGCATTTACTATGGAGTAATAAATTGTCGTATTACATTTTCAATTCATCATCATTACAAATCAATGACATTAACGAAAATGTATAAAATACTTAGAATTTTATATTTTTACCTACACATCTAGGCTGCACCAGTGTGACTGGCTAAAATATTATAAGTTTTCAAAATGTATACGCGTGCTTTTGAGGGGTATAACGGCGGCGGTACTTAGGGCCTCTAATACAAAATAGAGCTACTAATCGATTTAATTAATCGATAATGCACAGGCTATCCGTGTACTAGGCCTTATAATGTGGTAGCTGCTATGCCAAAGAGACCGCATAGTGACAGTCGTGGCGCGCCCACACCATTTGTTCACAGAGGTGTAATTGACCGCAGTTGCCGCCGCGACTGTCTGCTTTTACTTACACATACATACATACAATACAATACATCACGCCTAGCTATTTATCCCCAGAGGGGTAGGCAGAGGTGAATTAAAGCCCATGTTTCACCAATTACGTTACACCACCAAAAAAACTAACAAGATCCTAAATATTTATTTTCATAGGGATTGGCAGAAATAGGTAGATTTTATACATTTACTCATATCACTTTGTTTATTTACTGGTCATGATCATTTATATCAGAATTACCAAAGTATTTAATACAATAATAAGAAAATAGAAAATTTATATAATTTATTAGGTTCACCTCACAATCAATGCAGTCAGTCATCCCGTAAGACAACCAGTTGAGAAACCCCAAATGTTAACCAAATTCTGCTACAAACATCCGATATGCGTGTAACATGGGAACAAAGATAGGTAAACATCATAACTATCGAAGTATTTAAACAAATAATTATGTCATCTATTACCTACACAGGAAAGGTGCTAGGTTATGAATGAATGAATGCATAGAAAAGAATGGATGGGAAGGATCATGTCGAGAGGCCGACGATTGGGGAGAGTGATTGGGATGACAACATTCCAATCCATACTGCTCAAGGTTAGTTCTTGCAACCGGCCGCCAGCCAGCCTGACATGACACCAACCCTTTTGGGTAGTTTTCCCTCCACTTGGTAAACTTGGTGGTTTGGCCCGGTTTGGATGAATGGTCATAATGCCAGGGTACCAGGTTCAAGTTTCTGGTAAGAGCAAATGTTTGTGTATTGAGAAGAATACGGGTATTTGTTCTGGGATTATGGTTGTTTTTATGATTATGTAGTTATATTTTCAATTGTTGCTATTATAATGCGTTACATTATACGTCTCTATATTTCATTCCATCCTATTTTGACAACCGAGAATATAAGTGATAATTTAAGTGCAGAGCATTGGTAATTTGGTAACTACGTTTTTATTAAGAAACGGTTAGTACACAATTAGTAATAAATGTCACTTTCTAATTGTATGTTATCAATCATAGCCTATGTAATGGCTGATAATATATTCCAAATAGGTTTCCATGACTCATTGATGTATGTGGTTATTAAAAAAGTATGTTTCCTTGCAATTGTGCAAAATGTTATTGATTTAATTCTGATCCATGATTCCAATCTTTCCGCGGGAGTCGTACAGGATGACTAAGGATAAATAGTGATGAATAATGGACAGAACCGTTCTTGTTGTACCACCGCATCGCAGTATATTTCTAAATATTACCTTCTGTGATTTACAATAGCTCCCTCCTCTATTACACGACCTAATATAGTTGCTGAAATGTGGGTTAATTCACCTCTGCCTACCCCTTTGGGGATGAATATTTGTGAAAGACTATGATCCCTAACTGTCCATTGTTAAGGTCTCTTAATTTTTGCATAAAATATATTATGTTGGTAGAGATAGGGTAATTATGTTAGTAGTCAAGTACTTAGATTTTGGGGTTAGAAAAAGAATTTCGAAAAATTATGATCTTGAGGCGGGAATCGAACCCGCGTCCGCTGCTATCCGGGCAGGTGCCTGACCGCTCGGCCACCCAAGACACTAATTAACTTGCCGAAATTCTTCTAACCTTTACACTTCACGTTGTAAGCCAACGGGTACCCTCGCAATGTAGAAATAAATTTCAAACATTCCAAAGCAGATATTTTTACAAATACTGGTTGCCCAAGGAAAGACTTTCACATGTTTTATGTGTCGATGACCTGCGCTGGAGATAAGCCCACGCGTCGCTCACCCGCCGCCGTACCCACGGGTCATCAGGGGTATGTACATTGTACACTCGAGCGGAGTATACTTACAATACGCTACCGTCCGCGGCATTGTCTTCGTATCGGACAAAAATTGCGTCTTTAAAAGTATATCAATGCAACAGTTGAAACTGTTTCCGAAGACATCGTAAATTCATTGTGTTTAGTTTGCTTCTTTTTTATTTTTCAACTGTAGCTTGTTTCCCTCGAATACAGAAACGCTGCTCAAAGTTTGAGGCCCACTTAACATTTAAGTATTGTCAAAATGTACGTTTTTGCATACAAATTCTGGCAGGTATTGTCCAATAAGCCTGGCTCAAATTTTGAGTAGCCTTTCTGTATTCGGGGGTTTATCTTATAGAGAGACAGATCACAATAAATCCATGTGCACATGAATCAAGATTTCAAAATTTATTAGGTACTCAGCTACTGTTTATTTTCTCTAAGCACAGTATTTAATTTATACATTTTTAGATTCACGTACAAATCGAATCCGTTTGTCTTTAATTGAGCAAAAACTAAGAGAAAAAAACTTGTTAATCCGAATAATATCTTTGCAGCATCCAATAATAAATTGACATAATTTATAAAAGAGACAGACAATACATTATAAAGGATGTCCTGTACAGGATGTCAGAAATTGGATGTCAGTTTCTATAATATTTTTTTTCTCATATGTAAATAAAATTATCATGAAATAATAACAATAATTTATTTTGATTTTAATTAAAACATTATTAAAATTGTCAGAAAAAATATTACAAACAATCATGTTGTTATAAAATGTTCGAAAAATTATATCTTGATGCGGGAAGGAATTGACCTCGCGTTCTCCGCAATCCGGGTAGATGCCTATACCCAAGCACCCCATGCATGGCATTTGTAAAAATCCCTACTTACTTTAAAGTATAGCTTTTGAAAATCTGGTGATAATAATGATCGTAGCAGTAATATGCTGTAAAAGATACACGTTGATCTCGTCTTTCATAATATGGAATGGCCCTTACACCGAACCACTTGTAATTTCGTAGCCAGCAGTGATAGTTTTAGTTTGCTTGGTACCTATAGCTTTTGGCAACCTGGTAAAAATATGAACGTAACAATAGTATCTGTAGAGTATCACGTATCACCTACATCTGGTTTCAAATCGGCTAGACCGAATACTAGATGAAATAATTCACAAATGAAAGATTATATTACCGTAGCTAAACGAGGCGCGCGTTGATGTCTTTTACACTGAGGTGCCTTTGCGCATACTGTTATATTAAATTTAGTCTGTTCCCTGATCTTTTTTATTGTTCATTCACATTAGCTAAATGTATCGTAGGATATTAGTATAATATTTTTATTAGAAAGGAACAGGTGTAAGGTATTGTATGTATAAATAATATCTATTTTACTTAGATATATAGATATTATATCTAAGTAAAATAGATATTAAATAAAAATATTGTTTTTTTTTGTAAATAGTTACACATTGTTTAGTAGTAACAATATACTTATGTCTACAGATATATAATTATATAGATAGTTTCTTTTTAGGGTAAGATCATAGTTTTATATCACCCCCTGACCAGCAGGTGGGATTTTTCGTATGCGTAGCGGGCGAAAAAGTCCACTTTATGGTCAGGTGTGACATAAAAACTATGATCGCAACAAGTGTACGGTCGGCCTCAGTAGTTGAACACTTTAGTACTGTCACGACTACTAACTGCCATATTGTATAAATCAATATTTTATTTAAACAATATGGTACTTACTGTTGCTGTAAATAAAAGCGCTATCACTGGTATGTACGACAGTGTAATTCAGTGTTAATAGTTATTTGTTGTACGTGAGTGCAAAGTTGTTTTTTAACCGCGTGCTCAATTTTGATGACCGAGCTAGCGAAGGATTCTAAAATTGAATCACGAGCGTAGCGAGTGATTCATAAATTAGAATCCTGAGCGATAGCGAGGGAATCAAAAGAGCACAAGGTGAAAAATCTTTGCACTCGAGTGCAACACGTAACTTTTCATCCCCCCCAACGAGGAAATTGCAAAATACAAAAAAAAATACAATCACAACAGTTTCTGTTTTCACCCAGAAACTTCCACAACACCCTCCCATTAACCCAAACACACTCTCAACGCCCACCCAGAAACACCCACAACATTCACACCCGCAATACACACCCATCCACTCAGACACACCCAAAAAACACCCATTCACCCAGAAACACCCACAAAACACCCATTCACCCATAAAAACCCACAAAACACCCATTCACCCAGAAACACCCACAAAACACCCATTCACCCAGAAACACCCAAAAACACCCATTCACCCAGAAACACACAAAACACTCATTCACCCAGACACACCCACAAAACACCCATTCACCCAGAAACACCCACAAAACACCGATTAACCCAGAAACACCCACAAAACACCCATTCACCCAGAAACACCTACAAAATACCCAAGCACACCCAAAAACACTCAATCACCCAGAAACACCCACAAAACACCTAATCACACCCAAAAAAACACCCATTCACCCAGAAACACCCACAAAACACCGATTAACCCAGAAACACCCACAAAACACCCATTCACCCAGAAACACCTACAAAAAACCCAAGCACACCCAAAAACACTCAATCACCCAGAAACACCCACAAAACACCCATTCACCCAGAAACACCTACAAAATACCCAAGCACACCCAAAAACACTCAATCACCCAGAAACACCCACAAAACACCTAATCACACCCAAAAAAACACCCATTCACCCAGAAACACCCAAAAAACACCCATTCACCCAGAAACACCTACAAAATACCTAATCGCACCCAAAAAAACACCCAATCACCCAGAAACACCCACAATACTCACCCATCCATTCAGACACACCCACAAAAACCCATTCACCCAGACACACCCTCAAAACACCCATTCACCCAGACACACCTCCAACAGCCACCCATCCACCCAGCCACACCCGCAACATTCATCCAGACACACCTGTAAGTACCTAATAAAAATTAGTATAGTAAAAATTAGGATAGTACAATCAGCTTGAGTCAAGCACGTTGATTTTCTGTATGTTTTTGTTTCGTTGCTAGCGTAAACAAATCAAACAGACCTAATAAGTTTTTAAATGCTTGACTCAAGCATCCAGCAAGCGTTGTAGACGATTAAAATATTTAAAGCAAGATTGACGCCAAGCTGATTGACCGTCACGGAACTCCTAGGTCTTAACAAATTTATGACGTGAAAAGAAAATGGCGCGCGCAAAGCAAATTACAAAAAAAGTACACCAAGAAGGTTCCGAGTCTGAGTTTTTAACAAATTAAAATAGGTTGCATGACAATTTCGGCACCATGGAGATAGAAATAAATATGTATAATGATGTTTTGAATTCACAAACTCATTGCACACGATGTTCTAAATTCAAATTTACTTTAACCTCTAGAGGATAAAAACGGCTTTTGCACTCAGATATCGAAGAGCAAAAACGCTTTTTCCGAGATGGTGGGATGAAAATAAGTTTTAAGGTTGACTGTACTACGAGTTCTGCTGCGAGGGGGGGGGGGTCAAATTTGATAAGTACGGGGATAAATGCCAGTGGTATTAAGCATGTCAAAGGGGGAAGAATTACAATGGTCGATATACAATTTATGTTCAGTAAGCTCTAGACTCCCACCTAATCGCCAAGGTAATCTTTGAGTCAATCTTCTTCCAATCATCACAAAATTGAGCCATGTCACCACAAAAATACAAATCATTTTCAAAATTCCATTTTGTAATAACTACTCTCATAATTACTGAAATGTATAGCTTTTAATAATATAATATTGTCTTCAATGTAATTAATGCCTTAAATATAATGATGTTAAAATGCCTCAAGTGACCTCTTTCCATTTCAATTCACTGTTTCGTTTGATTGGCGATTTTATTGAATCAAACTTCTGATGTTTGTATGTTAAGTACAGAATACTATGGGTACCTTTTCCTATTTATTGCATACTAATATAAATATATATAATTAATAATTACCCATAAAAGCCCATATTGCAGTCTATTCTATTATATTATTTCAAGTACATTTTTTTTTCTAATTAAACCGAGGGTGGAAAGCTGTCTAAAATGACTTCCTTGTATTTAAGAATATTTTATGAAGGTAACAAATGTATGTTAATTGTTTTAATTATATTGATTTTATTTGGTGTTTGTGCGTGAAATATTAGGTGGCATTTCAGTTACTCTTTCGGATCAGTATGGGATTCTATGGTCAGGACCTATTTTTGGCCATTGCTAGGTTCTAAATGCTTGAAATAAATTGTTTATTAATTTAACACATGACAATTTTGTTAAAATTAGTAAGTTTTTAGAATACGAAAATATCATTTAAACTTTTTCAAAATTGATCTTCGGTACGCGACGCACTGAGAGATGAACTTAAATAGATAATTTCTAAATAGAGAAAGCTGTTACAAAAATATCTTCTATTTGCCTATAAACACTAATTACTATCATCTTACTCACCGGTTTTTTTTTCGCCGTAATTAATTGCTAAATAAATAATACATTAACGCTCTTGTATTCTATAAGACGTCAGGTTCGTCTATATAGGAACATTGGGAAACAAATTATTTCATTTAAAATGTTCTTCTAAAATGAAGAAGATATCGATACATACCAAAACCATTATTCTCGCTCATCGGCTACGATTTAACAAACACAAACCGGGAGAGGTACGCGCGCGCATGTGGCACAAAACCGCGCGACTGGGGCGGCGGTCGCGACTCGTCTGTCTCATAGCGCACGCGACACCTGACCATTTGTTCTAACATAATTAAATCCATGATATACCATACTTTATAGTGTAATGGACAATCGACTGCGGCCGAAGTCATTTTAGTGGTAACAGCAACTTTTACTTTATTATTAGCAAGACGAGGTCTAGGATACGTTATCTTGCACAGACAGTACAGATACTGTTTTAAATTTATTTAGCCAAATAATTCAAATTACAATAATAGATTGTTTCTGGTGTTTCATGACACCATTTTACTTGTTTACGTTTTATTTTGACTACATGTTAACAAATTTAAAATTGTCATGCAATAACTACTTTTCTTCTTCCGGCCTGTTTATCTGGAGTCGGCGGCGTTATCATTTAACCGTATACTTCAGCGACTGTGCACCTTTATCTACATTTCTAGACATATAATTATCAAAATGAAAATGAAAATCAGCAGGAGGGTTCAGCCATTAAAATAAATTCTAGGTTTTATATTGCTTACCTGTGTTTATAAAATGGAACACGGTTAACTTAAAAATCTGCAGTATTTCAAAACATTTCTATTCTACTAACATTTTGTAAAAACAGTTAGATAGATTTATGTATGTATGTACTTTGACTTTGATAGAAATCTCGAAATTGATGCAATCAAATCATACAAAAAAATGATGTATATGTACCCATATACATCATTTTTTTTAATGTGTAACTTCGTTTATAAGTCTGCCTCATTTGTCTTAAGATTGCATGATTGCATCAATTTCGAGATTTCTATCAAAGTCAAAGTACATACATACATAAATCACGCCTATATCCCCGAAGGGGTAGGCAGAGGTGAACTAGCACCCACGTTTCGGCAAATATGTTAGGTCCCATGTAATAGGTGGCGAGCCTATTGCCATTTCTCGGGCACAAAATTCGCAGTACTATTGCTACGTGATATAAGAGGAACGCTGCTGCCCATTTCTCATCGCTGATTTATCCTTAGTCGCCTTGTACGACACCCACGGGAGAGATTTGGGGTGGTGACAATTGTATTCTACTCTGCCGTCACCACACGGCAAAGTCAAAGTAACTAAAATAAAATCGAAAGGATAACTAAAAGAGTTAGTTCTATTCTGTTGCTGAATCTGGTTATTAGGTAATTACGAGCTAATTAATAAACAAGAGTTGACCGACGAGAACAAGAAAACGTCATTCATTTTCTATTACGAAAATAGTTCGACACTAAATCACGCATCAGTTGTATAACAACATAAACAAACCTACACGTGTCGCCGGGAAGCTATAACTGTTGCGTAACATCCTGAGTATTAATTATACAATGACGATTTATTGGGCAGTGAAAATAATAACCCGAACCTTTAGCAGCTGTAAGTGCAAGTCGGATACCTACGGCTTAATCCAGTTGCCGTATAACTGTGTCTATTTAGAGCCGCCGCATTATGCGTTTGTAAATAAATGTGAGCTAGCTAGCCTAGATATTATACCAGATTCATGCCACCATACCTTAACTACACAATATTTAATAGTGACACGTTATTTATAGACAGCGTGAGTTTATTATCCGATGGAAAATTCAATTGTCTATCTTGATTATTGGAAGAGGAAGGTGGTCCATAGCGTATGCTGCTCTAAAGTGACAATTTCGTGTATAGTACCTAAAATTATTTTGAGATCATCATCACCAGCTTTTTAATGTCCTCACTGCTGGGGCACAGGCCTTCCTTATGGATGGAAGAATATAGGGAGATTGGGCCATAACCCACCACGCTGGCCCAGTGCGGGTTGGTGGGTATTAACGACTGCAGATGCTGGCGGGACCGGTAATTTAAATATCAATTACAAAACAGTAAAGAACTACAACAGTGCAGCAAGGGGCGAATACTATGCATGCGTGTACTGCGGTGTATCAACCACCCCACGGTGCCGACAAATAGCGGCTTCTTTGTAGTCGGAATTCGAATAATAGCAGAAAATACCTACCGGGTCGTAGGTATGTTCTGGCTCGTCTCTGATTTAATAAATAATTTGAAGGGACTCATAGTTAATGTGTGATTTTTATTTGAACATTAGGTATATAAAATTATTAGAAAAAATATTACTTACAAAGAAAAATTGGTCAGAAAATTTTCGAAAAAATACTGCCCCGTTTATGGATCATAATTTTTCAAAAATTTTCAGAAGTTTTTTGTGACTTCCTAGAATTTGTCATAAATATTGTCTTACAATCCTTACCTTCGATACTTTCTATACTGTAGCGGCTAGCTAAAGTCTAGCCAATATGTATAGCGAAATACAAACTGTAAGCAATCACAATGTGTCTTTTATTTATAAAGCACATATAAAAGTGTAGGTAAAACCTACAATTACCTTTCCAAAGCCGATATACGTTTTAATTTTTAAATGGGTTTCATAGATAAAGAAATAATATCATATTTTTTTATCATTTTTCTTTCTCTATAATGCCTGCGGTACCGTATAGTTTATCTTAGGAATATGTCTTATGATTTTATTTCGGGGATTGTATTCGACAATTGTACTGACTGCGTAGAGTTATCGGTAATATTACAAACACAGACGACAGCTAGTTGTGAATTCGAAAAGAAAAGAATGAATCATTAAATAAATTTATAGACAATGGCCCACTTTTACACGATTATCGATAAATTTATAATATCGCAGACTGATGGCCTAGCACCTATTGTATGTAAATATCCATGTGACACGTGTGTAAGTGCCTACATCATTTTTGTTTTATTAATATTATATTGAAGCTGTTCGACTTTTTCTTCTATGAAAGCGAAATGGCCAGCAGCGGGTACGAAGTGCAACATTAACAGAGTCGAATTATCGGTCGTAAACTGACCTCTACTCCTGTAGCTTTAAGAACTTACCGGGGTATAATAATATTGTCCTGTGTTGGGTATTCCATCGTGGCCGTGTGGTGATGGCATTGATGCCATTCCTACCTACTCCACCTATCTCCCGAATCTCGTACAAGGGTTGTAACTATAACAGGGAATGAGTTACCCATCTAGCAATAGTGGGATTAGCATGTCCAATTTTGTTTTTGTAATAATAGAATAGCCTCGGGATCGCTCGAGATGGAGGGCTGCGAGGAAGGCCTTTGCCCAGCAGTGGGATCTTTATAGATTAACTAAAAAATAGTATCTATATACGTAACTTATTAAGAAAAAAGAAACATAAAAATAAATACCAATTAAGCATGTAACATAATGTTAGAAGTACATGTAAAGCATAACGCCGGTCATTGGATGAAGGACCTAAAATATAATACCTACCTGAAATTCCTCGTGCTTTGGAAGGCACATTAAGGCTTTTGCATTTCTGTTTTTTTAAGTATACCCACGATAGGCACTAGGCCAGCGTGGTGAGCTATGACCCATTTCCCTTGGGAAAAATATATCCCTTCTCCCAGCTATAGGGATAATAAATGCCAGGCTTATGTTATAATTACAACTTGAATTTATAAAATTTAATTCAAGTTAGCTTTTAAATACATTCAATTCATAATCACTAAAAATACACACTAAAATAATAAACTATAACATTAAATAATGGTTTCGAATCTGTTATCTATCTACTATAAGTTAAAGATGGCATTGTTGCACAATGGACATCTACCGGACATTTTGTAATAGGTATACACAAGTAACACAAGTAATGTTTCTATGTAAAAGGGCGCTTATTTATCGTTTGTATTGTAGAGGCGTTTCACTTTTGCACTGTACGCTGTGCTTCTTTCCCAAATGGTCACAGTGTATGCGGTATGCATACAGAAATTAAACCTGTGCAAATTTCACAAATCTGTTATAGATTAAATAAGTGAAACTACATATAAATAGGTTGTTAGACCATGTATAGTGATGTTTAGCCCCGAATACAGAAACGCTATTCAAATTTTGTGACTACTTATAAAGTTAAGCGGACAATACCGGTCAGAATTTGTATGGAAAAACGTAAATTTAACTTAGGTATATGATAAGCGGCGGGACTTAAACTTTGACTAGCGTTTCGGTATTCCTAGAATACAGAAACGCTACTTTATAATAAAGTTATCACTGTATAGATTGTTTTTTTTTTCGTACTTAAACTACTTAGATAGATATATTGCTTGACTTAGATACCTATAGCCATTTCTTCTAGAATATAGTTCATGTAAGTAAGTATTCATACCATCTATGCTGGCCTAGGAGCGAACAAATTACGTAGAATAGGCCAACCAGAACAGGGCAGGGAGAAGAAGAAGAGGTCAAGTTATGCTTCAGACTACACCCAGCAGGGTACTGCTAATAGCAACCATTGTAGGTATACAATGGTTGCTATTAGCCTGTTAACATTTTGCAGTTTCATGTTTAATTGCATGCCAGTGAGCATGTTGACTCTCGAGGGGGTTTAAAACTAAACCTATGCAAGATGGTTTTTAACCATGCAAGTAAATGACGAGGCCACTCAATATTTAAATACATAATTTAATATAATACAATGCAATGGTAACTGCTATCTACCATCAACATTTTAAACTTTATTTCATAACTCCTATGCACTTATTTATAGCAAAATCTCTATACCTACTATATAAATATGGAAGGATATTCTAAAACGTGTTTAAATTGTTATTTTATATTCGTGAGTTGTAATCGTCATACCATTAATGCCATCATTAAACATTTATAATGAAAATTTTTATATTAAAATGTAATTAATTATTGTAAGAGAAGCTATGAGGAAATAAAATATGCATAAATATATGAAATGTATGAAATATATGAAATTATATGTATGCCAAAAATAGTTGCGGCATTAAAATCTGTTACTTTAATTTTTGCAACCCAATATAAGTAGTGCTAAATTAAATTATGGAGAGAGATAGACCCAAGATAATATTGGTATCCAGGTCGAATAAACAACATCACCTTGGCATCACTCGAAAGAAGGCCATACCAGAAACAAGGCAGACTTCCGGCTGTAAAGTCTAACTAAACGTATAGCTTCCAGCAGTATGGATTGTAATATTGTAATCCCAATCACTGTCTCCATCCATAGGTCGCTGAATACAGTCATGTCTCTAACTTTAACATACATACATAAATCACGCCTATATCTCCAAATGGGTAGGCAGAGGTGAATCAACACCCACGTTTCGCCAATTGTGTTAGTTCCCATGTACTAATAGGTGGCGAGCCTATTGCCATTTGTCGGGCACGAAAGTCGCAGTACATTGGTAGGTGGTATAAGAGGAATGCTGCTACACTTCCATAATCACTGCTTTAACCTACCCGGCCTTGTTTTAACCTAACTTTTACCTTTCTGGTGTAAATCAAATGGGAGTGGGCAGGTTTGATGTTATTTGACTTATACCTTATAAATGAAAGGGTAAACATATTGCACACTCCAGATAACTTGGGCATGTAGATGATGATGATCTGTCATGTTCACAATTTATATAAATTATTATTTAAATTCAAAACAATTTGACTTTTGATGCAATAATCTTTGATGTGTTTGATGAGGTGTTGAACTGCCACACTCAGAGACGTCAATTAACTTTAATAAGTACTTAATGTCAATAAATTTCATTTAAATGTAGGCAACAATAGCTATTAGTTTTGAATTGTCTTTTTTATTAAGTACTCATTAACATTATTCATTGTCTGTCAGCGCGTTAAGATATGGCCTAACTAATTCTAATGTTTGGTGACTAGTTGCTACCAAATACTTATTATTCTTTAGTGCAGTCAGAATTCAAATCTGTGTTTGCAATGATAACAACAAACAAAATAAAGTAAAAATGACAGTATGATTAGCTATTGTTTAATCTATTAGAAATATTATTATGTGCCATAAATACTTCTAATGGGTCATCATCAATCTCTTGAGATTTGTTTGTTCCATATTCTTTAACAAGTTCCATGTGTTCTTCCAAATTTTCAACCTCATTAGGCTGAGAATCAAAATATTTATCTTCTGCATCTTGTGATAATTGCTTTAAATCGTCATATTGTTCATCTTTATCAATGCTAGTATAATCAATGTCTGTGTCTCTGCCTTCAATAAAACTATTGTACATTTCTTGTAAAAATTCTTCTTTTAGTAACCTCCTTTCAGGAGTACTGATTTTTATTTGTTTTCTTGCTTCTGGTTTGTGATGTGGTCTTGTATCAGGTGTTGTAAATCCACCCCACTGCTTCTGAGGCTCCTCCTCAAATGCCCCCCATTGGTTTTTATTCTTCAATTCAGTATCTTCATTTTCATCAATTTTGGGTTGAACTAATGTTACTGAATCAGATCCTTCTTCTAGCATTTGTTCATTTTTTCTTTCTCTCATCTGATTTCTATCTACTGTATCTAAGATTAAGTTTAAGAGCGTCAAATTTTCTCTGTCAACACCATCTCTCTCCATAATATCATCATCTGAGAGGTACTGGCCTACTAGCTGCTCATAAAGGAGAGGATTTCTCAACATCATTTGGGTTTCACTAAAGTAATCACCTTCATTTTGAAGTTTTTGCAAAGCCTTAAATCTCCTGTTTCTAACCCTTTTATGGGTACTTTCTTCAGAATGATATTCTTTTAATTTTTTTATACATTCTTTGAAACTTCGTTGATTACCGTCCTCTAATTTTAACTCTTCAAAGTATTTTAGATGGTTTAATGTTAGATACTTTCCATATTGCAGAAGAAAATCCGTGGGTGACTTATTATAAAGATCACAGGCCATTTTTGTCTTTGTACTAGTCCTAATCTCACTCTCATTTAAATGGGCATTTTTGAAGGAAATATTTGCGCATCTAACTAGGTAATCGATTATATCATGAATAGGATCCACATTACTCTCGAAATCAAACTCCTCGTTCATGACTTCGATTGGCGCTAGCTGTAAAATAATAACAGTAACGTGGGTTTGGCGAAACGTGGGTGCTAACAGGTTTTGAGCGCGTATATTTATTTGCAATACTGCCAATCTGCAATCACAGCACAAGCACAAATTATCTTTAGATAAATCACAGAACACAGATTTGTTTGTTTATTGTCTAATTTCGGTTTCGTTCGGTCATGCAAAGTGCAAACCAACCAAACTGTCATACTGACAATGACACTGACAGCCACATTTTTAGTTTAGTTTTAAATTCTCCCTATATTTTAGGGAAGGCAAAGGGTTTAGCCCATACAGCCAAGTCTTTAGTATATATTTTATCTGTAGTCTTATGAAATAATGAGTGGGTGAAATGAACGAATGAAATGAATTTTACTTTAAAATATGGGTGTCACACATTTAAACGCATCTAGGGAGTGCTTGGCGCGAATTGAATGGTAACAGAGTTCATGATGGTGACTGATGAAATGGATAAAACCACTTTTTATAGTGATCTTCACCACAACATCAAACACATCATAAGACTTGTTTTCGATGATTCTGCATAATTGCACATCAACACGGATGCTTGTGCATCAAAATAACACCACTTTCACTGCACAGAATCCACTCTGAACCAATTTAAGAATTATCAAAAAAAAATCTGACTGACATCACGAAACGCGCCAAACACTCGCCACATTTTTTAATTCTCCCTGTATTTTTAGGGAAGGCAAAACTTCTAGCCCATACTGCCGTGTGTTTATTTTTATTCTGTATTCATAAGAATGAATAAGTAGGTGAAATGAATAAATGACAAAATCCCCATTCGATTCGCGACAAGCAATCCGTAGATGCGTTAGAATGTGTGATTTATTCATTTCAGACAGATAAAATATACTAAAAATATCTGTATGGGCCTTTTGCCTTCCCTAAAAATACTATAAAAAATATATTAATTAATAATTCCAAAAAAATATATTAAAGCAAAATTCATTTCTTTCATACATTTTATTTCATAAGACTACAGATAAAATATACACTAAAGACATGGCTGTATGGGCTAGACCCTTTGCCTTCTCTAAAAATACAGGGAGAATTTAAAAAAACTAAGAGTGTTTGGTGCGTTTCGTGGTGTCAGTCAGACTTTTTATCGATAATCCTAAAATCATTTCATTCATACATTTCACCCACTCATTATTTCATAAGACTACAGATAAAATATTCACTAAAGACATGGCTGTATGGGCTAAACCCTTTGCTTTCCCTAAAATATAGGGTGAATTAAAAAAAAATTAGGGGGAGTGTTTGGCGCGTATCGTGGTGTCAGTCAGATTTGTTTTCGCTAATTCTAAAATTGTTACAGAGTGGATTTTGTGCAGTGAAAGTGGTGTTATTTTGATTCACAAGCATCCGTGTTGATGTGCAATTATGCAGAATCATCGAAAACAAGTCTTATGATGTGTTTGATGTTGTGGTGAAGATCACTATATAAAGTGGTTTAATCCATTTCATCAGTCACCATCATGAACTCTGTTACCATTCAATTCGCGGCAAGCACTCCCTAGATGCGTTAAAATATGTGACACCCATATTTTAACGTAAAATTCATTTCATTCATACTTTTCACCCACTTATTATTTCATAAGACTACAGATAAAATATTCACTAAAGACTTGGCTGTATGGGTTAGACCCTTTGCCTTCCCTAAAATATAGGGAGATTTAAAAAAAATTAGTGTTTGGCGCGTTTCGTTGTGTCAGTCAGATTTATTTTCATTAATTCAAAAATTGTTACAGAGTGGTTTTTGTGCAGTGAAAGTGGTGCTATTTTGATGCACAAGCATCCGTGTTGATGTGCAATTATGCTGAATCATCGAAAATAAGTCTCATGATGTGTTTGACGTTGTGGTGAAGATCACTATAAAAAGTGGTTTTATCCATTTCATCAAGCACCATCATTAACTGTGTTACCATTCAATTCGCGCCAAGCACTCCCTAGATACGTTATAATATGTGGCACCCATATTTTAACGTAAAATTCATTTCATTCATCCTTTTCACCCACTCATTATTTCATAAGATTACAGATAAAATATACACTAAAGACTTGGCTGTATGGGCTAGACCCTTTGCCTTCCCTAAAACATAGGGAGAATTAAAAAAAAATTAAGGGGGCGCGGGAACGCTTGATTGAGGAAGGCGCTGTTTTTAAAAACTTTTGAAATATTTAATAAATTTATTGTTAATTGGAGTCTAATTACACTTCAGTTTGGCAATTTAACATCATTTCGGTATGGGCCGAGCTAAAACTAAACGAAAACGTAAACGTGGAGATTCTGGTGGAGACGACGAAAATGTGTCAGTAACTTCTTCGTCGTCCGATGATTTGGGGATGGATGAGGCAGATCAAGTAACAAGCAGCAATAAGTATAAACCCTTTTACTTACCACATTACATCCGTTCATATTCAGAGAATGCAGGGGACGCGCAATTTATAGTTTTCATTTCAAGTACAGATGAAAACAGACCCATAGGAACCAGAGATCTTATGTACTTATCAAATATATTCCAAAGAAATTTTAAAGGAATTAAACAATTCAAAAGAATTAATAAATATAAATTTGGAATAATTTTTGACAAGCCTACTATGGCTAATGCTGCATTAACTAATACAGACTTTTTCAAACAGCACAGCTTACAGGCCACTATACCCGCTTCAGCTTCAGAACAGATTGGTGTTATTACAAGTGTACCCATAGAATACAGTAACCAGAAATTGTATAAACATCTTACATGCACTAAGAAGATAATTTCTATTCGCAGATTTATGCGAAAAGTGAAAACAGATACAGGTATTACCATGCAACCTACTCAAACAGTATCTATCACTTTTGCTTCAACATCTTTACCAGACTCTGTAGAATTGAATTCTTGGCTATTCCCTGTTAAGAAATATATACCACCGGTCAAGCAGTGTTTTAAATGCCTAATGTATGGGCATACAGCAGCCCTATGTAAAAATGTAACTCGTTGCTCTCGATGCTCAGAGAACCACAATTATAAGGAATGTGAAAGTCAGACATTACTTTGTTTTCATTGTAAAGGTTGCCATTTAGCTATAGATAGAAATTGTCCTGTTAAAAAGCAAAAAATTATAGAAATTAAAAGAAAAGTTAATCATTCAGGATCATTTATTGATGTATTTAATTCAAGTCAGTTTCCTCCTTTACAAAATAAACAAAATAAAATAAATATTGATGATATAAAAGAAACTGATTTATTAAATTTATTAATAAATGATCAAATTGTAAATATACTTGTACAAAGTTTAGTAAAAATTAAGGAAATTGGATCTGTAAATTCTAATAATATAAAACAAACTTTAAAAGATGTATTATCTTCTACTTTTAAAAATAAATAATGGCTTTGCGGGTCGTACAGTGGAATGCTCAGAGTATTTTATGTAACAGAAATAATCTTACTCATTTGTTATATCAAAAAGATATTCATATACTTCTGTTATGCGAAACATGGTTAAGACCAGAAATAAAATTTCAGATACGAGGGTATGATATTGCTAGATTAGACTCAGGTAACAAACACAATGGTGTAGCTATACTTGTCAGGAATGATATACCTTTTCAGGTTATTAATACTACATATGATAATTCTCTTCAAAATATTGCTATCAGAATTAAATTCCATAACACTTTCATATCATTTATAAGCATTTATTGTCCATCTTACAGTACTCCAAGTTTTAACAAAGATAAATTAGATAATTTAATTAAAAGTGTACCCAGTCCTCTCTTCATTGGAGGTGATTTCAATGCACATAATACTGTTTGGGGTTGCCATTCAACTGACATTCGTGGAAGATATATTAATGATATAATAGAAGACAATAATTTAATTTTGATGAATGATGGTCGATCAACAACTGTTGGTTCTGTTGACTGGAGGCCTAGTGCAATTGACTTGACATTAGTTTCACCCGACATTGCCTTATCATGCGACTGGAATACCTATGATGATCCTCTTGGCAGTTATCATTTACCTGTAATAACAAATTTATCATTAGAAAATAATTCAACAACACAAAATTACACCAGTACATCTAATATTCCATTTCACTATAATTTAAAATTAATAGACTGGCCTAAATATTCAAGTTTAGCTAATCAAAATTTACAATCTTTCAATAATTGCGACAATGATGTTATGTTTTCATATAACCATTTTTGTAATATTTTGCAAAATGCAATTGCTTTATCTAGTCCACAAAAAAAGAACAGCAACAATTATCAACAAAACTCATCTAATTCTCACAACAAAAAAAATAAGTTGTCACTTTCTTGGTGGAATGCTACTTGTGAGGCAGCTGTGAAAGACTCTAAAGAGGCATTTATTAAGTTCAAACTCAACTGTTCACAAGAAAATTATGTAAACTTTAAAAAATTACAAGCTCGTAAAAAGTTAGTTTTAAAAATAGAACGACAAAATAGTTGGCAAAAGTTGTGTGAATCTTTTAACCGAGATACACCTATGAGTATTATTCGGCATTATATGAGAAAATTTAACAAAACATATTCTACAAAGAATACTTTCTCTGATGATTGGATTATGCCTTTTCTAGACAAATATACACAAGAAATGGACTCTGGTAATCCAAACTTTATATTGCTAGGACATGAAGTAAGTGATAATAACAAATTCATCATTGATAGTTTCACTTTAAAAGAACTCCAGAGTGCACTAAACTCACGGAAAGATACTGCATGTGGCTTAGATTGGGTGTCTTATCGCATGCTAAAAGTGCTTAATGATAATTCTTTGAGAGTTTTTCTAAATATAATCAATGGCCTTTGGATGCAAAACTTAATACCTATCTCATGGAAAACTGATTGTATTATACCTATCCTTAAACCTAATAAAACTCCAGGTTTAGCAGAATCCTACAGACCAATAGTTTTGTCATCATGTATAGGAAAAATTTTCGAGCAACTGATCAAACAGAGGCTAGAGTTCTATGTAGAAAAACATACTATCTTACCTGAAAATCAATTTGGCTTTAGAAGAGGAAAATCAACTCGTGATAGTATCTGTCACTTGCAGTTAGATATTCTTAATGCTTTTTCAAATAACAATGCTCTTGTATGTGTTTTCTTTGATGTTGTTGGTGCATTTAATAATATCAACCATTATGTCTTATGCTCTGAGTTGAATGCCATTGGCATACCTGCAAAAGTTATAAATTGGATATTTAACTTTTTAAATGGTAGACAAGTATTTGTAAAACATAATTTAAAGTTGTATGGACCTAAACATTCATTTAAAGGTAGTTGCCAAGGTAGTATTTTAAGCCCATTATTGTTTTTATTGTATATAAGACAGCTCAATATAATATTAGGTACTGGTGTATATAATTTACAATTTGCAGATGATTTAGTTATTTATTGTTCTTCCAGTAGTCTCAAAGAAACTGAGAAAAAACTAAATGATGCTGTAACACGACTTAAAAATTATTTTGATCGATTACAGTTGACAATCAGCCCAGAAAAGAGTACAATAGTTGTTTTTAATAAGTCATCATCTGTAAATAATGTTAATATTAAATATAATAATTATTCTCTCCCTTGTGTAAATAATGTTAAGTTTTTAGGTATTACATTTAGTTCTAATTTGTCATTTAATGCTTATGTAAATATTATAGCAGACAAAGCAAACAATGTATATAATATGTTAAGAGCAATGGCAAAAACCTCATGGGGTTCAGACCCAAAAGTTTTAAAAATATTATATAAAAGCCTTGTACGTAGTCATTTTGAATATGGATTTTTATGTTATGCTAACAACAAATTATTAGTTGATAAGTTAGATAAAATACAGAATAAATGTTTAAGACTTATTGTAGGAGCAATGAATACTTCCCCTATTAATTCACTACAAGTAGAATGTAATATAGAACCATTACAATTTAGGTTTAAATTCCTTAGAGATAAGTACCTTGTAAAATTGTTTTCAGTAGCTAATAGTACTCTAATAACGAAAATAAGAAGGTCGTTTGAAAATGTTAAAAAGCCTTACATAAGTTTAAATGTAAATAACCTGTTTGATATATATTTTGATACTGTTCATAAAGATGCTAAATGGCCATGTTACTGGGGTACATACGATTGTAAATTTCAAGACTTTCACATTGGTATAGATAGTGAGTTACGCTGTAAAGAGGATGTGTATAGAGAGCTATGCAATTGGTCTAATTATATTAAAGTATACACTGATGGATCAAAAACTGCTACGTCAACAGGAATAGCCATTTATATTCCCGCTAAAAAAGTTGGATTCGCTGTAAAGATCAATAAATATTGTTCTGTCTTTACTGCAGAAGCATATGCTATCTTAGAAGCATTAAATTACATTGATGAGACGGGGAACGTCCAGCAAAAGTGGCTTATAATATCTGACAGTCAAAGTGCCTTGAAAGCGATACAAAACTGTGCGTTTAGTGCAAAGTCTAATTTCGTCATTGAGTTGATACGAATCAAAATAAGACACCTACTTCAGAATAAAGTTGCAGTAGCTTTTCTTTGGACTCCTTCTCACATAGGCGTTAAAGGAAATGAAAACGCAGACAAGTTGTGCAAAATAGTAGTCACAGCAGCAGATGACATTTGTCCTGCCAAAAATGTTGACGTTCCGAATTCAGACATAATTCCATATATACGAAAAGAAACTAAAGAAGAATGGGTCAACTATTGGAAAGCGTCCCTGCAGAATAAAGGAAAGTGGTTTGCACATGTGCAGAGCAACATTCAGAAGTCGTGGTTTGAAAAGGGTTTTTTTCAGTCTAGAGATTTTTATACCACAATGAGTCGACTTCGAATTGGACATTGCCTGTTTAAAGAACACCTCTTTAGGCTAAAATTAACAAATTCTGCTTTATGTGATTTCTGCTGTACTCATGACCAATCGTTGGAGCATATTTTTTATGAATGTAACGCATTTGAAGCCCAGAGAAGAACATTGATGAAATATTTGAAAACTTATTTTAAGCAAGATCCCATCCCGCGTGACTTAAGAATACTTTTGGCCAATCCTGATAGATACGTGGAACTCTATCGTTTTGTGAAGACAACGGTACAAAAATTGTGAAGTGGCAGTGGAGTGAAGTGAAATAATCTTATAAGGAAAATAAAATACATCAGCAAGGCTGTATGGGCTTGATCCCTTTGCCTTCCCGTAAAGGGAGAATGAAAAAAAAAAAAAATTAAATTGACAGTGATAGATAGAATAGATAGGTATATAATCTTTGTTAAAACGTCAACAAACAGTAATTTTGTGTTATTTTTGTGTGGAACTGGTTTCTTTCTCGAATTCATAATTTTAAATATTTGCTGGTTTTCGGCTAAACAGCTGACATTATAAATAAGAGGGTTTTAAAATACACAATTACCCTATAAACTCATTGGCCCTACAAAGCCATATACTATAGTCATACAAGTCTGATTCGTTAGTGTATCAAGAGTTATGTTCACTTTATTAACACTAAATAAAACGGTGTAAGAATTCCTTACTATGGATTTCTTTCTAAAAATAAAATGGAAGTGGGAGGACATGTGTGGTCCTGGAGGCTTGGAACCATGGAACGATGTAACAAAAGATTTTGGACCCTGTTTTCAAGAATTATTTTTACAGATACCTGTATACTTCATAATAGCCATCGTATCGGGCTACTATATCGGTTATAAAAAGGATTGGGTGGTTCGAGAGAAGTTGCAAGAAAGGGCAATTTTGTTGCGAAGCTTTATTGTGTTAGCACTTTTGGTTATTCCTATAATTCAGCTATATATTTTTCTCACTCAACATGATAACAACATGACCCCTGTTGAGTATTTCTTGGCGGGTTCAGCGTGTATCGCATGGTTGGTTCATTTTGGCTATGTGTTGGCCCTTAAACATCGACTAGGCCCAAGCGCAAGAGGGCCCACAAGTCAGCTGGTTTTATGGAGTATGGTAGTTATTCTCAATGTAATCCAACTTCGGAGCAGCATTCTAAGAAATATGCCATTGAATTACATTATTGCAACATTATGCTGCCAAGTACTTTACTTCCTTACATTAATACCATCAAGTGGTTCAAGGCGTACACACTACTCACAATGTCTTGTTGGCTCTCAACATGGACACGTAAGGATGTTTCTTTATTATTACGGGTATTTATTTGTGGTGTTGGTTGTGTTATAACACTCACTTAGTAATTAAAGCCTGCTCGGCTAGCATGACCACCAAAACAAGATATGATATATGGTAAAACACTATATGGGCTGGTTACATTTATTGCTTGGAACTGTCAAAATCATTGAAATTATGACTCTTCAAAGTGATAAATGGCTTTATCTTAAAGCCTATATGGCTATAACTTATAGATATAATCATTTATCCCTTTGAACTGTCAAAAATTCAATGATTTTTTTACAGTTAAAAGTAATAAATTTCTATATCATATTGTGTTTCGGTGGTCATGCTAGCTGGGCTAGTTACTTTATTTATAAGAATAATTGCTTAAAACAATGAAAAACTGTCTAATTTTTATATTATATTATGTATGTTACAATAATATAAAATTGAAAATAATCAAATAATTGCAATAAAAATGATTCACATGGTAAACATTTTATTTCAGAGTGAATATACTTCTTTACTTCCTCAAATGGATGAAGGCATTCTAGGTACTGCCATGGAAGGCACTAGTTGCTTATCCAAATTAACTTTTACTTGGGTAAATCCATTGCTTGATAAAGGTAATAATAAAATGAATAATCTTTGTATTTTTAAATGTTATATTTTTTAATGTTTTATATTGTAAAAATGTAATGTTTAGAAATATGATTTTGTATGTATTTTAAATGTAATAAAAATGAATAATATTAATAATATTTTAGGTAATTTAGTTAGGCCACCTGAAATAGTAATTAAATATATAATATTATTTTCTTTAAGGAATGGATAATAAATTAAATGATGCTGAAGAATTATTTGATATTCCTGGGAGATACCGCTGCTCATATGTTGGAGCAAGAATGGATAGAGCTCTTTTAGGCAATGTAGATTTATATCAGCAATATGAAGATATTCCTCATGAGCCTTTCATAGCTTCTGGTAAGTTGAAAATGTGAATTAACATTGTATTTGCACTAGTTGTCACTTTTCTAGTATTTTAATAGTGTTTGTATTTACCATTTATGTGTTTACCAAGGGAGTCTATTAAATTTTTGACTAATTTTGAATAATTTAAATACAGAATTAGGTAAAAAATGTAATAGACTCCCTTGGTAAACACATAGGTTTTCGATGTCTATTGTCTTCACAATTATTTGTGTATCAAATATGATTTAGTAGTCTGATATCTGCATAACATATGTCCGAGTTCATGTTGCAAACATTTGCTATTATCAGAATCAGCACCCTTGGTTAATGGCCAGTCTAGGCTATTCAACCAAACCAGCCACCACATCACATATACAGGGTCATTTTTAAAACATCAAAAATTATTCCATGACTAGATAGCTAACATCATAAATAAAAACGTTTGTGTTATGAGTTTTAATATTAATGCAAGTAAGTGTACGTTTAGAGCGGTAAATTAAATTAGTATTTATTTTTGTATTAAAGTAAAATCTTAGGAATTATCAAAAATCGTTAAACAAACATTGTTGCTTATGATGTTAGATATCTACTCTTGAGAGGTTTTTGATGTTTTACAAATAACTCTGTATACATATTATATTCCTTGTTAACATATGTTTATTTTTTAGGGTATGGATCAATTGGTGAAACTCTACCCCAATCATCAACCCCTGTTACACCTATTTCGCGAGTACCAGTTCGGCCACCGAAAAGACAAAATGTTACACTGTTGAGAGCATTGCACACTTGTTTTGCTGTTCAGTTCTACAGTATTGGTATCCTGACACTTGTATCTGATATGGCTGGTTTTGCTGGCCCCATTTTGTTAAACAAATTAGTTTCATTTGTACAAGATGAGAGTATAGATGAACACTTAGGGTATGGCAATCTTATATATTTTTAAGTTAACATAAAATACTTTAGAATCAGCATTCATTACTTTGATCATTTTCTTTACAGGTACACATATGCATCTGCTTTGTTAGGAGCTACTATAATATCTGCAATATTTATTGTGCACTTCAATTGGTTAATGTCGTTAATTGGACTAAAAATGCGTGGCGCCATTGTTTCTACAATTCTTAGGAAAACGCTAAGTGTTACATCCACTGAACTCTCAAAATCATTTACTGTAGGTGAAATAACAAATTTCATGTCGACAGATACAGATAGAATTGTGAACTCTTGTCCGAGTTTTCATGCTTTATGGAGTATTCCACTACAGGTTGGTGCACCTTAAAATATCCATTTGTCTAATAATAAGTTTAACAGTAAAAATCAAAATGATTAACAATCAATAATTTTGTAATTCTTATTTCAAACTAACATATTTTTACATTTTATTCAAAAAAAAAATTGAAATTTTTCTCTGGTTGCCCTTAGTTAACTTCCCAGGTTGACTCCGGTTGACTCCGGTTGACTTCCCTAAATGGAGAATAGAATTTGTACAATTTATTGTTCTGATAATTTTAATTTTGTTACATTTATTTCAGCTATTCATTACACTTTTTCTCTTATATCAACAAGTAGGCATATCATTCCTGGCAGGAGTAGCCTTTTCTGTCATTCTAATACCTGTAAATAAAGTAATAGCTAATAAAATTGGCCACATAAGTACAGAAATGATGAAATATAAAGATGCAAGGGTCAATTTTATTAGTGACATGTTAAAAGGCATTCGGACAATAAAAGTGCATGTCTGGGAAGATTATTTTATAAGAAGAATTTCTGGTAAGTAACAGTTTTAACTAAATTAATGGTAAAAAAAATATAATTATGATAACATAAAGCATTTATGGTTCGCCAACAGAGGTTCGTGCCAAAGAGTTACTATATCTTCGCAGCCGGAAGTATCTGGATGCTATATGCGTAGTGTTATGGGCGACAACGCCAGTCCTCGTTGCTGCCCTGACACTAGGAACACATGCGTTGAGAAAACAACCACTAGATGCTCCTACAGTAAGTCGCACTTAATAGTACCAAATTCTATTAGTGAGCATATTGACAACATTATCTCTAATCTAAACATTAAACTATTACCAAAACCAGCCTATCCTAGAGCAGTGTGACCATAAACTATTGCATGATGGACCCCAAATTACTTGGGATTAGAGTAAGTTGAAAAAGTCACAGTCACTTGGGTGATATCACCCAGATTTATATACTGTAATAATTCGTTAAATTGCCAGTATACTTACCCACTTACCAACCGCCATCCTCGTGTTATGAAAGTAGTATTAAATGTTTTTTCAGGTGTTCACCACAGTAGCGTTAGTCAATATGTTGATAGCTCCTTTGAACGCTTTTCCTTGGGTGCTAAATGGGATCACCGAAGCATGGGTATCCGTCAAACGTATTCAAAAATTTTTGGACGTAAGTTATCTAGATCTAAAAGTTGTGAAACTTCCAAATAATTTTGTCTTAACACCTTAAATGGCGTAGATTCCAGATAGCGACTTTGAAGAATATTACGACAGACTAAATACCAATAGAGATGAGGATAAGATAGTAATTTTTAAAAATGCCACATTTTCATGGGCTAAGTCTTCACAAAGAAGAAAACCTGAGAAGAGGGACAAGAAAAACAAAGGGAAATCGAAGAAAAGACTGTCTAAGTTCAATGTACAAAGACGCGATTCAACTTCTTCTTCGGAACCAGGATTAATGGAGGGTCCATTCATGTTGAAAAACATAACTCTTGACATAGCCAAAGAACAGTTCATCGGTGTTACGGGCAAAGTAGGAAGTGGCAAGTCATCGCTATTGCTCGCTATTATTGGGGAAATGCTGAAAAAGGGTGGCGATATACAGATACCAGAAAATCTCAGTAGTGAGTACACAGTATCTTAATGAAAAGTAATTAAATTAATTAGCTATGAAATGATATAGTCGGGTACAAGAGGATACTTTAATTTTTACAGGTTTCGGCTACGTTTCTCAAAAGCCTTGGTTGGTCCGGGGCACCATTCGTGATAACATACTGTTTGGGAAACCTTATTGCGAAAGTAAATTCCGGTCCACTATAGACGCCTGCGCTTTAACAGGTAATAAATTAAGTATAGTCATTATTTACGAGGCATCAACCCTATGTTGGTGATGACTATAATTGAACAAATTATGTTTTAATGAAAATAAATAAATAGAATATTTTATTTCAGAGGACTTGAATGTGCTTGGGTGGAATGCCTATGTCGGCGAGGGTGGTTGCACACTAAGCGGAGGTCAACGCGCTAGAATATCTCTCGCTCGAGCGGTTTACCAAGAAAAACAAGGTTCATTTGTTTGTTTGTATTTTCTGATTCATAGCAGTAGTTTATTTAAACGTAATTATTAGTCATCGAGAACCGTCTTATCCGGCATTTATGTAAATAAAACGCCAATCACTTCTAGTTTATTTATATGGAACTTGGAACCCATTTTCGTTCAATAGATAGTAACGTTTGTTTGTTTATTTTACCTAATATAGTAGTAAATAAATAACGAAACTTGTGTGATGTAGTTATTATTATTTTTTGGTTTAAACTGACCAATGGCATTGACTTTAATATAATCATATTTTAATTATCCCCATGGCCTAGAGGAAGAGTAGGTACTCGAGTCGTGGGTGTTTATGCGTTTCTGCTGTGTTTTAGTACCTACCTAATTATTTATTATAATCATAATATAGTGTAAACATACAATTTAATACAGCCCGCATAATTGATTAAACTATCCCATAAAACAAAGATTCTTATTTGAGATACCTACCGCTTTTTGGATTATGAGGGCAGAATGAGTTGATAAATTTATTAAAAAGATGCTTGCATATATAGCAGTATATCGTCCATGGGCAGGCATAATGGTAATCGATTCCAAAGTACTTATCGTAATGTATTTTGTATTTTTTGGCAGTGTATCTATTGGATGACGTACTGTCTGGACTGGACGGCGTAGTCGCTCAGCATATCATGCAGCGCTGCATTCAGGGTCTTCTGAAGCATACCACCCGAGTGCTCGTCACGCACTCGCACCGTCACCTGTTCAGGACGAACCACATCGTGGTCATCGACGATGGACGGATCGTTACACAAGGTGAGAAGAGCCTTGTTATCTAGTTTGTATTGGCTATTATGGAATGTAATAAAATGTGGCCGTGTGGGGACGGCAGAGCAGAATACAATTGTCACCACCCCAAATCTCTCCCGTAAGTGTCGTACAAGCCGACTGAGGGTAAACACAGCGATGAGTAATGGGCAGCAGCGTTCCTCTTACACCACCTAGCAATGTACTGCGATTTCCGTGCCCGATAGATGGCAATAGGCTAGCCACCTATTACATGGGACCTAAATTAACTGGCGAAAAGTAGTTGTTTAATACACCTCTGCCTACCCCTTCGGGGACATAGGCGTGATTTATGTATGTAATATAAAAAGTTGAAAATTATTACTTAATTTATTACAATATTCTTATCATGATTAGTATATTATAATGAACAGTAAGATCGCTCACCCCCGCATCATTTCTCAAATAAATAACTATAACGTGTTTAAAAAGATCATTCGAATAGAAGATTGAATATAGCGCCTAGCCTATAGTGGCCAGCGGGCAGCAATTGGCATGCCCTCTTCCTCTACCACATACCCTTTAAGGGATGAACATGCCCAATGAGTAAGCCACAGAGCATCCAGCCTACAGATAAGTGCTGATTAAAATGAATATTTTCTTTTACGAATAGGTCCACCCGAATCGGTTTTGCATAACCTAGAAGAGTTTTTGCCAAGCGAAACAGAGTCAATAGGCGAGGAGCCGCCGCAAGCAATCGAGCAGCCGTCCACCGAAGACGGAGACAACGTCAGCAGGAACAGTCTTGAGGATGAGGTAATTTATAATGATTTTCATACATACATACATAAATAACATCCACACGAAAGCTGCCTGAGCGATGTAGGAGCGATTGGGCGATGCAGGAGCGATTGGGGGCAGTCACAATTGTTTTCTGCTCTGCCGTCACCACACGCCATCGAATAATTTATGAATAAAATTATTTTTAGAAGTGAAGAATAATATATAAAAGTCTAGCTTAGTAATAATAGACACTTTATCCTCAGGCATAAATATGCAAGTCATGCTTATTAAAGGAAATTATGCTAAAAAATGTAAAACATTTCAATACTAGTTCTCTCCTTCACTTATACAACTTTTCGATGTTCTCTATTCGTTGGAATCTATACTAATATTATAAAGCTGAAGATGTTTGTTGTTTGTTTGTTTGTATGGTTAAACGCGATATTCTCGGGAACTACTGACTCAAATTGAAAAAATATTTTTGTGTTGGATGGTCCATTTATCAAGGAAGACTTTAGGCTATATAATAACCGACATTAAAGCGAGCAAAGCCGCGGGCGACTACTATTGCCACTGCCAGGCTTATACCTCCTTCACTTATACAACTGTTCGGTGTTCTCTATTCGTTGGAACATTTTAAGAATATAATTTATGTATGTTTTCTTGTTACAGGAATCAATGTCTGTGGGAAACGTTGGCTGGTGGGTCATCGGCATGTACCTCCGTTCGGTTGGATACTTCTTATCCCTCATCATCCTACTGTCGCTTGTCTTGATGCAGCTGTCACAAAATTTCACATTCCTATGGCTCACATACTGGGTTAAAGGCTCGTCCACGCATAACTCTACAAACGTCACAAATGACGAATTCGTTGATGCCCATGAAAACACAACTTTACTCGACCATGGTTTTATAGCAATCGACAATATAGTGCATAAAATGATAAACACAACTCTGGCGCTGCTTAACATAAATAAGAAGCAGAACCAAACGGATTTTGTGAATGCAACCGATGAAGTGAAATTGTTACCATTCACAACCAAGTTAGACGTTGGAATGCCAGTGTACGGTAACAATTTCTATTTGGAGATATACTTCGCTTTAGCGGGATTGAATCTGGTGTTCACTATCATGCGAGCGTTCCTCTTCGCATACGGTGGAGTGAAGGCGGCGACGAAGATACACAAGTCACTGCTAAAAGTAGTTATCAAGGTTGGTACTGAAGTGAAGTTGCTCACTTTTACATTATTCTTGTTATTTCCTATCTAAGCTCTAGAGCAGGCCCTAGGGCCTGTTTCACAATCGACGGGTAAGTTTTGGATAGCTTACTTGGCAGCTCAATTGACATATATTTCATAATATAACTGTGAAATGATCTGCTAAGTAAGCTAATAAGCGATTGTGAAACAGGCCCAAGGGCCTCAGGGCCTGCTTCACAATCGACAAGTATGTTCTAAGTAACTTACTTCGCAGATCATTTGACAGTTGTAATATGAAATATATGTCAATTGAAGTGCAAAGTAAGCTAATTCAAACTTACTTGTCGATTGTGAAACAGGCTCTTAATCTCATAAATTACTTGCCACTGAATAATTCCGTACAGCTAAAAGAATACTGTTTGCATGGAAAAATTATCTTGAAATGAAATTAGCTTGTATGATTTTATCAGCAATATAAGTAAAGAAATTCCTTTTCAGGCCAAAGTTAAATTTTTCGACATAACGCCCATGGGGCGCATCCTCAATAGATTCTCTTCGGACACGTACACAGTTGACGACTCGCTGCCCTTCATTCTCAACATATTACTCGCGCAACTCTTCTCCCTAATTGGTAAATTGGTCACTATTATTTTCAATGTTTATTTAAGTAATAATGTTGTTGTAATTGTTTATTAGTAATGGCATATCAAATTAAGTCTGATTAAAGATTGCAGAGGCCGCGGGTTCGATTCACGCATAATTTTTCAAACTTTTTCTAACCCATTTTTTCTTTCTAATAGTATATAAGTAAAATGCTATTAAGACAAATCGATTCTTAAATATAAAAGAGATACAACTCAAAATTGCATTCGTGCAACAGTAAGACTTAATGGCAGACGTTTAGAACTCACAATGTTTTTAAGTATTTGACTTGCGTCGCTATTGTATTAAATGAGCGAATAATAGAATATGTGACATTCTATGCATTTTAGAATACGTAAATTGTATATGAATGAACCAAACAAGCAAACTCTTAAAATACAATACATAATTAGTTTATAGTAGTAAAAAGTTTGAGTCCTGCTTAACATTTAAGTACTTAATTCTGAGAGGTATTGTCAACACAACTTTAGTAGCAGTGCTCAAAATTTGAGTAGCGTACTTGCGTTTCGTATTGTCAACTCAACTTTAGTAGCAGTGCTCAAAATTTGAATAGCGTTTCTGTATTCGGGGGTAAGTCCCGAGAAGAATTCGTCCTTTTGTTGATGCAAAATTTTTTGCTCAGGTGCCGTGGCAGTGACCGTCTACGGGCTCCCTTGGCTGCTAGTTGCCGTCTTGCCCCTGACCCTGATTTACTACTGGCTCCAGCAGCGGTACCGTACGACCTCCCGCCAACTGAAGCGACTGCAGAGCGTCACGCTCTCACCTGTGTACACACACTTTAACGACACTCTTGACGGTGAGTTGTATACTATTGCAAAATAGTAGATTATATACCGAGGGCGATAAAACAAAGAATGTCTCAGAACGCAAGTATTTGACGCCCGAGCTGAAGGTGAGGGCGTTTAAAACGCGATCTGAGGCTCATTGTTTTATCGCCCGAACTATGATCATAGTTTTATGTCACCCCCTGACCAAAAAGTGGAAAGTCCTCTTTATGGTCAGGTGTGACATAAAAATTATTCATGTTTTGTTATTACACATTTGTATATTATTATTGTACTTTGAAGATGTTTACTTTTATTTCACACTTACCAGTAATACATAAATCATCAAATCACTCTCCGTTCACCGGTCTCTCGGCATGGTCCGTTCCGTCTCTTTTCTATGTATTTATTCATCACTAGCACCTTTACGGTGTGATGGATGATATGAATAAAAAAGGAGTGGATGGCTTGATGATGTCTCACGGATATGAATGGAAAAGGAACCATAGTGCCTCTACGCCATCGAGCTCCTCGAAACACCTCAACGTTTGCCCCCAGGCCTAACAACCATCAGGGCGATGGGCGCCGGCCCCCGTTGGGCGGAGAGCGGCGAGGAGCTGGTGGAGACGTGGCAGCGCGCGGCCGTGTGCTCGGCCGCCGCTAGCCAGTGGCTGGCGCTCCGCCTGCAGGCCGCAGCCGGCGCGGTCGTCGCAGCCGCCGCCTTATTGGCCGTCCTGCAGCGGGACATGCATGCAGCTGACCCAGGTATGCCAACAAGTCGAAAGGTATGCCAACACGTCGAAAGGTATGCCAACACGTCGAACGCTTTGCTCCCGAGGACACCGTCAGCCTATGTATATTTGTATACTATGCAAATTAGGCCCGTGTTCACCAACACGTAAAACGAACGATTAAAAGATAACCGCCAGTTTTTGACAGTTCTTCCATACGTACGGTAAAATGTCAAATTTTGACGGCGAAATAGTAATCACCTGTTTTAATGTTGGTGAACTCTAGCTTATTTATGGTTGGATGTATATCTGGGTCTCCTGATGAATATTGTTTGTGAGTTATGTAGTGTGTACCGCCCACAGGAATTAGATACCGAGGTCCCGGGTTCGATCAGACCGAAACCGACCGTCGAACAGTCGACTAAGGCACATTGCCTGGTGTAATACCAAAAAAGGGAGGGGATACCACCTACAGCATATCTAGAAATCATTGAAATTAAAGATAAATGTAGGCTTCTCATATGAAATCCAGTTCCGGTCGGTGGTAGAGTGAGATAACGCTCTATAAACAGTGTGTATGTTGCCATCGTCTAACAACCACAATAATATAGACTCATCAAAGTGAAAAATATGATATAAATAATTAATTACATAATATTTCCTTACGGCAGGTTTGGTGGGTCTCGCAATATCGTATGCCTTGTCGATGACGTCCATGTTAGGTAACGTTCTCAATTCTTTCACTGAGACTGAACGAGAAATGATCGCCGTCGAGCGCGTAGGTGAATATATAAAACAGGTGAATATGTTATTAACTTTGTCTAAGAATTGTTTTTTGTTAAGAATCAAGTATTGAGTTGTAATTAGATCATGCAATGACTTAATTATTGATTTATCGATAATTGTGTTGATTGTCTATTTGGAGTTAATCTAAGTTTAAGGTTTAATGTCTTAAAATATTACTCTTTCAATATCCAGTATTTTTTGACAATGCTCTATCTACTCCTTAATTTACGATCACAATTTACACAATAAGTTTAAATAAAATATTATAATAATTCATAAAGTTCCATATTTCAAATATCTTTTAGATTGAAATTGAGAGCATGGACGGAGATTCTCCTCCATATGGTTGGCCGTCACAGGGAGTTATAAAGTTCGAAGACGTGTCCATGGCATACAGGTAAGTGAACCTAAACACATAACCTTATATTTCAAGTAATATGTAATCTTTACACAAATTATCCATCAATATCATAAAAATATTCCGTCTCAGTCTGAAGAATTGTAAATGTTTCTTCATTATTTTCTATAAAGTTTTTTTTACATACATACATAAATCACGCCTATATCCCCGAAGGGGTAGGCAGAGGTGAATTAAACACCCACTTTTCGCCAATTATGTTCGGTCCCATGTAACAGGTGGCGAGCCTATTGCCATATATCGGGCACATAAATCGCAGTACAAATTTATATTGCTAGGTGGTATTGAAGAAATACCGCTGTCCATTACTCATTGCTGTTTTTTACCCTTAGTCGCCTTGTACGACACCCACGGGAGAGATGGGGGTGGTGACAATTGTATTCTGCTCTGCCGTCACCACACGGCCTTTTTTATATTAGATAATTTGAAATAAATGCTATTTAGATTTAAATAACTGCTCAAAAATTACGTGTTCATATTTGGTTTTAGCCAGCGATCGAACTCCGCATATGCGCTGAATGGCGTTTCTTTCACAACATGGCCGAGCGAGAAGATGGCCGTCATCGGACGGACGGGGGCGGGAAAGAGTTCACTGTTAAACGCCATATTGCGACTTGCCAAAATTGATAGTGGGCGCATTTTGGTCGACGGTGTCGACGTAAACACGATAAACCTTCAAGCTTTAAGGTATATTTTCGACTTGAGTAAATGTTATCATCTGTACAATGCTGAAACCTTCTGTATACTTTTCGCAATAGCTTATATTCAGAAGATACTTTTTAAATGGTCCTTAACTATTTGAAGTAAAGTTCAAAATATCCTACACCCTAGCACTAACCCTGTTTGGGTATGCTAATAGTGGTGGTTCGCACTCCTCCTTTTTTGATAAACACTGGGCAATCTTTTAAGAGACCGCTAGGAGTGATTCGGGCCTGGAACAATCTGCGTTATGTTTTCGCTCCCAGTCCAGAATGGAAGATGCATAAGATAATATGATTTAAATTTTATTTTTTATTAAAACGTATAATTATATTACGTACGTATTTTTATTAAAACGTGAACGCCTAATTTGTTTAATTATATATTTTTAATACGAATTTGATAAATACTCACTTTCTTTCCAGGTCGCGTATAGGTGTTATACCGCAAGAGCCCTTTATATTCTCAGGCAGCATCCGAGAGAACGTAGATCCCTTGCACATGTATCTGGACACGGAGATTTGGAGGGCGCTCGAATTATGCGGTGCTAGGGAGCTGGTGGATACTCGAGGGGGCCTCACTGCCTCTGCTTTGGATTTATCGCGGGGATATGCGCAGCAAATATGTCTCACCAGAGCTGTATTACAACGGGCCAAGGTATGAATGCATATTTCTATGGTACTGTATATTATAGGCAAAGAATTTTAGCATTTGAAAAAGTGGGTTCTACTCCTTACCCTTAGATTACACGAGGGTAGTACGAATGTGTTAAGAGGATCAATCCTCTTAACGATGGAATTTAACAACATGGTAAGGAAAATTGAAACAAGGGCTAAAATTGGATGAACCTTGAACCCAATACACTAATCACGGTATTGATACATGTAGTATTGATATTATTTATATCTATCCACCGTTATTCCAGATCCTATTAGTCGACGAGGCGACCGCGAACCTTGACCAAGAAATGGAGCGGCTGATACTTGATAGCATTCAGTGTTCGTTTGCCAGTTCCACGGTAGTGTACGTGGCGCACCGGACGGCGGGCGTGCTCGCGAGCGCGCGCGTGCTCGTGCTCGCGGCCGGACAAGTTCGCGAGCATAGGCCGCCCGCCGACGCCCTCAACGACCACACCTCGCTCTTGTATACTATGGTCTACGGCTCGTAAATACTTATAGAGCCAACGCCAGATAGGTCTGCGCGCGATGGGTGGCGATGCTCGCTCACATTGACACTCATAAACAAACAAAATAGTAGGCGGAGTTATAGTTCCAATTTTGACCACGCGCAGACTTATCTGGGGCGCACTCTAGCTATAAACATAAATTCAAACATATCACCAAATGCTACGGCGGATTATGTTAGAGGGGCTAGATTATTGTTGCCGTAAATAGCCAATTGCAGTATGGTTATACCTCAAAAGTCGCCTCCACCAACACCCACAAAATCAAGCGTCGTGACTTTTGTGTTTTGCTCAGCCGTCACTACACAGTCAAGATGTTTTCACACAAAAATGTTTCAAAATATAAACAACCTTGCTAGTGTTATTGTTATTACAATATAATTATGGTTTTGAATTTGTTTTTCACTTTTAGTATTTAGGTCAGGATACAAGAAAAGATTGTTTACATTTTGAACAATTTTGATTGATACAGAGTAGACTATAATTTTTATACGTGTAGATATCGCTAGGGTTCCTATACTAGTTGTCATATTTTGCTATGCCCATTATCAAATGGATATCAAACACTGTCCTTTTATGTATGTAGACGATGATGACAATTTAGATTGCATTTATAGCTATTGCATATTTGCAAAAATATCACCAATGTATCTTGAATTCGTGGACTTTCAAATTCTAACCCTTTCAGAAGCTGGAGAAGCTATATAGCTTCACCAGCTTTAGAATTCTCTATATAGAGTGTCTATAAAATAATTTGCATTCTATTTTATTGTTCCTAACTATATTAATTTGAAATTATTAAATATTTATTGATGTAAAGAAATAAAGCAGAAGTGCCTTTTTTATTTGCAATGAAGTCAATTTATACGATTTTGTCTTTATTCAAAATAAAGAAAATCCTGTTAATATTGAGTAAGATTGGTGATGTGATTTAGAGTAATATAATTTGTATATGACTGAAGTTATTTAAGTAAGTATCTAGATGCGGAATTAACAAAAGGTAAGAAGCCTTTTTTAGAAGACGTGTTTGGAATAACCAATCAAATACCTAAAATCCCCAAAGATAACTAAATTAACTTTAAGTAACAAACTGATATAATCATTTTATAATGGGATAATAGTTATGTTAATGGGACTATTTTGAAAAATAATTTATACAAACTATAAAAATATTTCCTCGTTATTAAAACTATCAGTATCAAGCAGCCGTTCTAGACTTGGTTGACTGCAGGATTATAGTGGCGAAACAAACTGCGAGCTGGAATCAAGGGTTAGTTATGAGGTTGATGGCTTAAAATACATTTGTTTTCTAACATTTATCCATGAATGAATATGAAGAAGTAATTCCTTGATTGGTTATTGGTTTTCTTAGAATATAATTTGAAGTATTAGTATATTATTATTATAAACTTGTACTAGTCTATATATAAGGACGTTTTTTAAGAAGTGTGAAAATAAATTTTGCATTGAATAATTTTTCAATCGGTTAATTGCCTCCTATTTTGGTTAGTTAGAGAAAACCTTAATGTAATAATTAATTATCTATCTACCACCTATCACCTGGAAGAAAAGCAGGTATTTACATAATTTAACAAGACTATATTACTTTGCTAAATTATGTGTTTTCAAGTTTATTCCAAATCATGTATATTGGATAATCCTAGGTTAGATAAAGACGTGATATTATATGAACCTAGTGATTTAATTGATCAATATTTATATGTAATCTTGTAACATAATATCACATTATTTTAATGTTTAAGTCATTCAGTATTGAACAAAAAGGTTTTAGTTTAATGAATTATGACGATACAATTTTTGTTAGGTACAATATCTATAGGTGCAGAGTATTGTCTATTTGTAGAAACTCCATTCAGATTTGGGTTTATTATTTATCCAAAATATTCAGATGTCTTCCCGCTTTACGACAGTTTAAAATAAAATAATTAATTGCATAGATTATGAACTCATTTCTTCTTTTTGGAGTCATTCATATGGCTTTATTCAACTATCGAGTGTGTCGTTAAGTCGGTTTTTTATTACGATTAATTATAATTTGTTTATTAACCCAAAGTTTAAATGGTTTAAATGTAAAATATTAAAGAATTATTAAGTTGTGAAATACTTTATTATGTATTGGACCGAGAAAAAAGCATTTAATTATGTTTATTTAGTAATTAATTTATAATTATATTATACTTGATATCTAAAAATCAGTTATTCATTATGTAAAAAAGTGCTAAACCTGTATATAAAATAGGTACTTAATTCTAATTGGGTAATATTTATAGGAAACGTGCATACCAAATGAAATAAATACCTGTAATCTAAATCAGATTTAATATTATGTCAATTTTGAATTCTTAACATGCATACAATTACAAGACAATAGACAATATTTGTTCACCCTTACAAACAATTTTTTTACTGTATCCAAATAATTATGATAATATAACAATTTCGTGGAAATATTGTGATATAGGTACTAGGTATAGTGGAAGTAAAAAGTTGGACTAATCATCTGTATTTTAATTCTTATATGTTTCTTTGTTCTGGTGTTTTAAATGGGTAATCGATGTACTCAAAAATTTCTTCCTCTGAAGAGATTGGCACAGGCTCACCTGGAACACCTATAAATAGTTATGTGGATAATTAAATAATAATTTAGCCAACAGTGATCCGAGTTTTTTCGGAAATTAATCAAGTCTTGAAAATCTTTGAGTTTTGTTAGTTCCTTCCTTCGATATCGTATTCTATGTTAGTCCTTACGACCTTAGATATTTATTCAATAGTTTTTAAAAAGTACAGTTCAAAGTCCGATAAATTATATGTGTATATAGTACCTGTAACTCCAACCGGTCTCAGAGAATACTCGTTAAGTGTGAAACCCTTTTCGAGAGCATGAGCTCGCATCGTCTTGTTAAATACATCACTGCCAGTAAAATAGAGTACTGCACAATGGTACTGCTCCTGGGGTATGAGTCTGATGTCCAGACGTCTTGCTGGTAGGTCGCTTGATAGGCGGCATACACCCTGTACAATTAAGTTAATGTGTTAACTAATGGCCAGTTTTTAATATTCTACCTACAGATCAAGATAGACCTGGCATAGTTTCATTTGGAAATTCCTATTTATCCCTGAAATGTGGTAGTGGTGTGGTGAATTCGCAAAACTCATGTTTTGCTAATTACATTGGGTACCTATCAGCGTGTAATTAGGGGCGAGTGTATTGCTATCTGTCGGGCATATAAATCGAAGTATATTAAAGCCGGATCTAGACGGGTGTAATGTACCACGAATTTACGTTAAGTAGAATTTGTGTTACATTACACGTTACACTCGTCTGTATCCGGCTTTATAAGGTAGCATGAGACGAATGATCCAACCTGTTAATCATAACTCTCTAACTCATTGTATTAATTTAAAATTAAATAAAGTCGAGTACTTGGAAACTAATTAAGATATGGCACGGCATTTTTACAATACACATTACACAATAGATAGGTACAGTCAACCAAATTGAATCATGACCCACCTTAAGATCATTTTCCTTCAGTCACTCTTTACAAAGTAGGTTGAAATTCGCACATACATTTCTTTTATAACGAACCTGTTTTCAATTAGAATTCAATTTGAACGACATCTTAGATAAAATTTCAATTGAGATTTTAGTACAGTGATAATAAAGATTAAAATTGCATAGATCTCTGAACCGTAATGACGGATTTTTACATACATACATATATCACGCCTATATCCCCGAAGGGATAGACAGAGGTGAACAAGCACCCGCGTTTCGTTAGGTCCCATGTAGTAGGTGGCGAGCCTATTGCCATTTATCGGGCACAAAAGTCGCAGTACTTTGCTAGGTGGTACGTATAAGAGGAACGCTGCTGCCTATTCCTCATCACTGATTTATCCTTAGTCGCCTTGTACGACACCCACGGGAGAGATTTGGGGTGGTGACAATTGTATTCTACTCTGCCGTCACCACACGGCCTTCTACTCTGCCGCCACCACACGGCCTTCTACTCTGCCGCCACCACACGGCGGATTTTTATTAATATTTAAAACGTACTAAGTGCAACACGCATGTTAACGTAGAAAATAGACTGATCGGCCAAATGGGTCATGATTCAATTTGGTCGACTGTACATAGCAAACACTACTAATACCGCGAGTACCGCGAATGGAGATTGTGTCCAACCAAAGTCCGCGCCAAAATAAAACAGTTGTGCCAACATAGCTCCAAAAACGATTTTTTTAAATGGGATTTTTAAAGTTGGAAGAAGTTATGACAGAACCCAATTTTGAATAGGTTTGATTAAAGTTTTACCCTGTAATTTAAAACCATAAAGGTGCTTTTTCACCGGGAGCATTCGCTTGAAAACTTCTTTAAACTAATAGTATAAAATTATTTTGTTGAAAAATTATAATTAGGTATAAGAAATTTATTTCCCGCTACAGGAAATAATTTTTCGAACTTTATAAATTATTTTCAAATAAGAATGGTACATAATCTTTTCTTCTTTTTGTAACTTAATGAAACTTAGCTCGATAATACGAATGCTCATGGTGAGGGAGCAACCTTGATCACGTTGCTGTTTTTATTTGTAAGTATTAGATAACCATAAACTTAGTTTCTCCCATCGATATTATGTCAGTGATGAGTTTCTTGCTCAAAATGTCGACTACTTTTTTCAGTAGATGTTCCCCATGTTTTGCCTTGCTGTCAGTCGCTTTGAGCGATGGATGCGTAACTAAAGCGTCAATGTCGCCGCTTGTTGCATTACCTCGCCTGTAATTGCGTAGAAAATTAATTTAAAGATGTCAATTCAGAAAATAATAGAATCGACCTTAGCAATCATGCTTATCGCCTGGATAAGCATGTTGCTAAGGTCGATTCTTGGATGGGTGACCAAAAATATTTTTCTCCAGTTCCTTCGTGTTTCGTGTTTCGAAGGTTTGTTCACCCGCTGGTCCCGGCTGCATATGCATATTATACATATTATACATATTATGCATATTATACATATTACATTGTACTCTGATCCCCACCTTGGCCGACCGTGGTGGGTCAAGATTGACCCAACTTGCACTATATTTGGATGCACGGCATGGTCCATAGATGGCGCCATCGGCGTTGCACCACTACTATACAGTAGGCCTATTCCCTAACTTTTTTTGACAGTTGAAAGTGATGATCACCGATCTATTTACTAATACATTGCTGTTATCACAGGACAAGTGTCACAATAGCATTATAGTAAAGTAGTAATGGATAAGTAAATAGTTCGGTGATCATCACTTTCAACTGTCAAAAAAAGTTAGGGAATAGGCCTACAGGGCGTCCCACGGCCATGCCACACGGAGGGAAATTATATTAAATATTGAACGTAGGATATTTTACTAAAAGAAGATATCGTTATATTCTTAATAATAAGTAGAACCGCATTCACAGATTTCTTAAAAATCGCCTACCTCAACCGGGACTCGAACCCGCCAAATGTGATAGAAAAATTATATGTATTTTATAATAGCGTTTGAAAGGGCTACTCATAAGCATTATTTTTTCCTAAATAACCTAGCATATAAAATTCTGAGTAGGTATCTAATACTATCGGCAACCAGCGCAGAAAACTCTCACATTAAACGTACCTGAAACTACCACATATTGTCGTCATAAATTGAGAATCTACATTATTTATTATATTTTTTAGATGAGATTCAATTTCCTTTATTTCAGATCTGGGTATCTTTTTTTCAAAATCATCAAAGTACCTGAAAAAGTACACAATGATATTATTATAATAATATTATGGTGACGTCGATTGAGTAGGTAACATTCAGTACTTTAGATAGTATGCTTACTTTAATCCAATCAATTGATGGTGATTAAGTTTGTTTTCATTATTTTTCAAATCCTCAATGGTCTTTATACCACTTTTCACTAGTTCAGCGGCTTTTACTGGTCCTATACCAGATACTCTCGTCAGCAAATTTATGGCTTGAACGTCGGTATCTTGGTGTATATTATCCAGTTTTCTAAGTTTTCCCGTTTGAAGGAACTCATCAATTTTTTTAGATATTTTCTCCCCGATTCCGCTTAGTTTTTTTGCTTCGTCCCCAGATTCAATTTTTTTATGATGTGTAGCCAAGACACTTGCTGCCTTTTTGTACGCATTGTATTTGTGTATATTGCGGCTAACATTTTTTTCATATTCCGCTAGTTCCATTAAGAAATCACAGAAGTCTGTGTTGAAATTGTTAGTAGCTGATGGAGTTTTACGTTTACTCATGTTATTTACTGAAAAAAGTAAGTTGTTTTTTAATCATTAACATGAACCTGCAAACGCAGTGTCGTCAGTGTTTTTGAATGCGTAATAATTATTATTTATAAATAATTCAGTAATTGATTATTATAAACATTTTGATTATGAACGTAGTGTAAATATTTATAAGTAAGCTACAGTGAACGCATTTTTACATCTAAAGCGCGAAAAGTCCGTCTGTCACTACACTCACTACTGTCAATGTCAGTTGTCATTGTCACTAACTTCATACAATAATGATAGAGTTGAACATTTTGAGGTTGTTCTTGTATTATTTTTTTGATATTACACTCGGCTTTTAAAAATATGTGGCATGGTTATTTCTCAGAACGTTGCATTTTTCTTTATAAATATAGGTGTATTACCTGTGATGCTGGTTCTTGGACGACAAAAAGAAAGTTTTCGGAATAATGGATAGTGTAACAGATAAACTCTTCGAATGTTTTGGACATAGAAAATTTAAAAGTGAACTTCAGGAACAAGCTGTTAGAGCAATCGCAAGAGGTAATCGTTTTAAAAGAGAATCCTAAGCCATTTACAACATAAACACATCACACGCAGTTTCATAACACTATTAAAATACATTGCTTCTGAAGGTTTGTAAAACACTCCAGTGAAGGAATTCTTAAATATGTCGTGTTATTACAATGCTGCCAACGTAAAGTAAATATAAATTACAAGAAGGATGAAGTGATTTGAGGTTTATTTATTTTTATTGTATTGTGTATACAAGCTTTAAAATAAATAATAATGCAAAATATTGTATGTAGTACATTCGTAATCATAATTCAATTAATATTTTCTGTGGAAATATCATGTAAATTTTAGATTCATGTCCTATTTTATGATAGAATCTGAATTATTCTGTATTTCTAGAGGAAATTATAGAGTGTGATTGTAGTCTTTTCTTATCAATCTTACCTGATAATTGAATGCTTTTTTTTAAATACTTAGTATGTGCTATAATTTTTTTAGTAATTACATATTTCTTAAAATAAAATTATAATATTCAAAGTTTTCCAAAAGTGTTCCAAACTTTTTAAAATTTATTTACATTAAATAATCTGAATATTCATTATTGGTAGAATATTTAGTAAGTATCACTTATAATAGAATATTGAAAATATTGTTTATATTTGGAACATTTACCACCAACTATTACACTTATAACAACTTAGGGCTGTTTTTTTATACATAGTTAACTCAACCAATTGTTAAAAATTGTTACTAATGGTTAAATATCAGTCTGATATTGAACCATACTATTTTATGTGATACTAAATAGCCAAATCATTAAAACCTTAAAACATGTTTTGTAATAATTAATAAAAAATTAACATACATACATAAATCACGCCTATATCCCCTAAGGGGTAGGCAGAGGTGAACTAACACCCACATTTCGCTAATTATGTTAGGTCCCATGTAATAGGTGGCGAGCCCATTGCCATTTATCGGGCACAAAATTGCAGTACATTGCTTGCTAGGTGGTATAAGAGAAACGCTGCTGCCCTATTTGGGGTGGTAACAATTCTACTGTGCTATCACCACACGGCATCATTTTACTCTGCCGCCATCTTATTTAAAAATTAAACACACTAAATAGTATTAAAGTCTTATAAATAAAAAATGTACATTCTTTTTTAATTAATTTTATCCCATTAATATTTTCAGGTGTGCATGATGTGTATGTTTCCATGCCTACTGGCTCAGGGAAGTCCCTGTGTTTCCAGCTTCCAGCTATGTTGCAAGACAATAAAGTGGCTATTGTTTTTTCACCATTGCTGGCCCTCATAAAGGATCAGATTGATCATCTTACAAAAATAAAAATAACTGCAGAATCAATCAATTCAAAAATGACAGCAAAGGATAGGGAAAGAGTATTGAATGATTTAAGGAGTATGAAACCCAATACTAGGTTTTTATATGTAACTCCTGAACAGGCAGCTACAGGAACATTTAAATCTCTAATAGAACATCTAGTCAAGTACAAAAAAGTGTCCTATATTATTGTGGATGAAGCTCACTGTGTTAGTGAGTGGGGTCATGACTTCAGGCCTGACTACCTGAAACTGGGAGACATTAGAGAAAAGTATAAAAGTGTACCATGGGTAGCACTCACAGCCACTGCTAGTGTGGAGGTGGCAAAAGATATATTATCAAATCTTAAGTTGCTACCTCCAGTTGCAAAATATAAAACACCTAGTTTCAGAAAAAACTTATTTTACGATATCATATACCAAAACTGTATACAAGATGAAATAGGCCATCTGTATGAATTCTTAAAGAAAAGTTTAAGTGGTGACGAGAATGCTAAAGCAGTGAGTACACTCATAATAGCCTTAAGTGCTCTGTAAAATGAACTATGAAAACCATGTCTTTTTGTTATATATTTCAGAAAGACAAAAATGTTGTAATAGTTTATTGTCGAACTCGGGACCAGACCCAGGAATTAGCAAATATGCTAACAAAGAGAGGACTCAAATCTCTAGCATATAATGGAGGTAATTTTAAATAGCTATTTTATTAACATAAGATAATTTTATAACTATAAAAATATAAAAAAGTAATCTAATTATTGCTTAATGAAATAATAAATAATTTCATTTTTCGTTTCTGGTATGATGGATATTATAAATGTAAAGAGATTGGATTGCTAAATGAAATCCAAGCGATATGAATTGAAGACGAAACATACTGATCCCAGCCCAGCTAGCATGACCACCGAAACAAGATATAATATAACCATTTATCGCGTTGAACAGTAAAAAATCATTGGATTTTAACACTTGAATAAGCTTGAATTGAATAATTAAATGAAAACATATCGTGTTTCGGTGGTCATGCTAGCCAGGCAGATGAGATAGTATTATAACGTTGGTTTTAGGCATGAAATCGGCAGATCGTATTGCAGTTCAAGAACAGTGGTCGCGTGGGGAGTGTCCTTGTATATGCGCCACTGTATCCTTTGGAATGGGTGTAGATAAAGCCAGTGTACGTGCCGTCGCGCACTGGGGGCTAGCGCAAAATGTTGCTGCATATTATCAAGTAATTATGACCTTTTTGAAATTTTACTTTTTATTCTGTCAATATAATATCTCATTTAACCACATGTAAATCCCATCTTAAAAATGTCAGTTAGGCGAAAAGATATTGCCGCGGTGATAGATACAATTAATTATGTTTTTTAGGATGTCAACTGAGCATCAAGTATCAAGATCTACAGAACCAACTTATCTGCTCAGTTGGTGTCGCTAGTGGTGAACAAATAGCGTTATAGAAATGTCAAATTCTATGATTAAATTGTAGTTATAATGCCTACAAGATAAGTTGTATTGAACCATAGTATATGGTGATATTATTATTATTACATGGGACCTAACATAATTGGCGAAGCGTGGGTGCTAGTTCACCTCTGCCTACCCCTTCATGCATGCATGCATATGGTGATACCACAGTTCTGGCAACAGCACCTTCCTTTATTCCCAACTCTTATTTTCCTAGTCTGTACTAATAATTTTATTTTACAGGAATCTGGCCGTGCCGGTCGAGACGGCAAACCTGCATTTTGCCGCATTTATTTTTGCCAAAGTGAACGCAATGCCGTCGACTTCTTGCTTAAAACCGAAATGGGCCGCGCCAAAAACGACGATCAGAAGAGGCGATGCAAAAACAATTATAAGAGCTTCGAAGTAATGGTTAACTACTGTCAAGCTGTAAAGTAAGATTATTTCTGTTGTTTTACGAACACTTGTAGATAATATACTGATATAATTACACTACATAGGTATATAGCATACTCTTAAAGATAAAATATTTCCTCCTACAACTTCCATGCTGGCATGGGAGCAGAAAAATAACATTCAATGTGCCTCTGTGTGATGGGTGTCGTAAAAACCGATTGCTTCACCAATAAGCAGTTCAGGCACCCGAATGGCAGCATAACCAACGAGGGTTAGTGTGAAGCAGGCTGCCGGCTGTAAAACCTAAGCCAAACCAACCAAACGCGACTCAATTCCCATTGTTGAAGTGAGACAACGCTATAAGCCGAATAGAGCGTCGTCCCGTTTTGTCACCTGCGTTTGGATCGCACTAATAATTCGTGGTACGGCCACACAGGTGTCGGCACCGCACATTCGCCGAGTACTTCGGAGAGGAGCCGCCCAAGTGAGGCGACCGCTGCGACGTTTTTATCATTTATCACAAGCACCTTTCCGGTGTGAATGATGCTATGAATTATCAGGGAGTGGGTTGACTTGATGACGTCTAGTCGATATGAGTGCCCTTATGGGTGGTCTGGAAGTGTTTTAACAACAAAACTCCATAAAGCAACGAGTCAATAGGCATGATGACTAATTTTAAAAATCCACACCATGTTTTTCTTACTTCATACTTTACCCAAAATAAATTATATTTTTGTAAAAACTTTCAATTTTGGTAGAAAAAAACATGTTTTGAATAATGCTATTCTCAATTTCCGCCAAAATAGCAATGGCGTCTGTGTAACGTCACTATTCCGTAAAAAGGCCATTTTCTTTAATAAACTAGTGAACTTGATTGGCAAATAAAATGTCACAATGGAGATAACTAAAAAATGACGTCACCTTAGGCGTTTTAGCAAATATGGCGGATTGATAAGTTTTGTACTTTTATTTTTATGAAATAAATATCAATCACAAGTAGGTATAATCTGATAAGAAGTGACTATTAATATATATCATTATATCAGTCTTTTTGTTCATTAAGATTAAGTTCATTTTCACAATATTAAGGCTAGCTATATAATTTTCACAATTTGTAAAGTAGATTAATTAGTTTATTTTCATAGTCTATAAAATATTAGTTTAGTTTAATCAAGTCCACAATGCATGCCGTGGCTGTCTTTAATTAAAAACTGTACTAAAATTAAGGTTTCGTAGCAAATTTCTAGCTGTAACTTTTGTTAGTACATGTTTTTTTGACTGCCCTTAAATAAATAAATAAATCAGTGATTCTTTGTTAGTGTCATCATGCCTATTGTGTGCCAGGTGTCGGCACCGCACATTCGCCGAGTACTTCGGCGAGGAGCCGCCGAAATGCGGCGACCGCTGCGACGTGTGCGCGGACGAGCGGAGCGTCCGACGCGCCCTGGACCAGCACCAGCGGCGGGCGTTCAGCGCGAGGATCGGGAACACGGGCTTCGCCAGCGCCGCCGACTCCTCGGATCTGTACGGCGAGGGCCGATACGGACAGAAAAGGTAATAATAATAATAATAAGAGGCTCGCGCTAGGTGGTTGGGTCAAGAGTCAGATGCAGAAGGCGGTACTTCTGGACACAGCGCGTATAGTGAGGAGGTTCCTGTCTCTGGATCCTTAACCACCGGTAGCCGGGACTTGCTACCGATGGGGAACTGCATTTTTGTATTTTTAAATGTTATATTTTTTAATGTTTTATATTGTAAAAATGTAATGTTTAGAAATATGATTTTGTATGTATTTTAAATGTAATAAAAATAAACAATAATAATATTTATTTCAACAAATAGATGAAGATTTACAATAGGTTACAAAAATGTATTTTCAAGTCCTACATTGTTGTGAGGGTTTACGTAATTACATAGATTTGCTGTGACACCATCACTAGACTAAACTGTATTGATGGTGCCTAAGTGGTAAGTCTTGTTATTGCTAATCATCTTCCCTCTTTTTTTCACTTTTTCCCTTTAAAAAGCCATTTAAACCGCCATCACTCCAAAATCAAGCAAAAACGGTCCGTGTAGCGGGATCCTCCTTGGAAGGATTGGAGTGTCATCACCAGCCCTTTAATGTCCCCACTGCTGGGGCACGGGCCTTCCCTATAGATAAAAGAATATAGGGAGATTGGACCATAATCCACCACGCTGGCCCAGTGCGAGTTGGTGGGTATCTCAACGTGCCTTCTCCAATCTAATCCAATGACCGGCCTTGTCGAACATTCCTTACTTTACTTACGCAATCGCTGGCCGAGCGCGCTATGCCACTGCGCTAGCGAGCTCATCCACTTTTACACTTTAAAAGGGGCCATTCACGATCGCTCCAATCCACATCGCTCCACGCTATCACTCCAAAATCAAGCAAAAACGTTCCGTGCATGCGGAATCCAACGTGGAAAGACTGAATAAGACTGGATAAGATCGAAGGACTGGCAATTTCTCTCACATTTTTTCTCAAAATATTTATGTCAGACTCATAATCTTTTCGCTCTCTTATCGCAACAATTTTTGTATAATTCTAATTCTTTTTATAAATCTAAATCTCTTTTTATAATAATAACTTTATTTACATTCCAAAAGGGCCCGAGCATAGATAAAGACGGCCCTGTGTGAAAACTATATTTACTTTTATCATTGTCTATTGCTTAGAGAGGTAGAATCGTACTACGCGGACGGTAGCGACGATTCGGATGGTGAGAGCACCCGCCAGCGTGTGGCTGAGGAGACCAAGTCACTCATCATGAAGGAGTTTGAGAACAGGAAGAAGCATCTTGACCAGGACCGCAAGAAGAATGCGGATTCGGAATCCGCTAAATATTCAAAATGTAGAGCAGCCGACAGCACGGGTAAAAAAGTAAGTCATTACTCTGTTTTGGGTAACAAATGCGGATATATGTAGCAATACAGGTGTAACAGAAAGTTGCAAATACTGGACATTTTTGCAAATATTTAAAGTGGTCGTTCATCACTATCGGCCTTATTAATAAACACGGTTTAGGTATAGACTAGTTACTCAGTGTTTTGTCCCTTTTTCTCGCATTCAAAATCATGTTTGTGAAAAGAAAACAAAACGCGCAATAGCTATACCATGTTTACTACCATTTTATTAATAAGCCGGTAAGGGGACCAAACCAATATCAAAATAAAAAAAAACTCCACCACTTCACCATACAAACTGATGTCAGCTGGTTCTTGGTTTATCATGGGGAAGTGATTTGTTTACCTAAGGCTCGAGTTCACCAAAACGTAAATCAAGTGATTAAAAAACTGCCGGTTCTTTTTACGGTAAAATGTCATAAACTGATGGTTATCTTTTAAAAATCAGCCTAAGTGATTTTGGTCCCATTGTTACAGTTGTTCAGTTTGATAACCTCTTATAAATATCACTGCGCCTTTCTGTGCTGTTCGTTGATGTTCATATTATTATTTAATTGATAGGTAAAATAATTACGGATCTGTTTTTTAGGTAACCGGGCTGACAGTTGCAGGCCGTGAGAGTTATCTGTCTCTCCTAACAGATGCATTGTACAATAACTTGACGAATATGAGAGGAGTCGAAGACACAGATGTTCCATTGTCACGTCGTGATGTCGAACAGTGTGCCGTTGATATGGAATACGAAAGCTTTTCTCGGAGTACCGTGATCAGCCTATATAGGCGTGCCATGACAAAATTGGTTAGATATTTTTACTGTTATATTGTTTACATCGATTAAGAATTAGTTAATGTTTTCGCATCGAGTACTACATTTGCTTAATAAACTGTATATTCAATAAACCAGCATGATTTATGTATGTACACATAAATCACGATTATTTATCCCTGAAGGTATAGGCAAACGTGTAATGTCCCAAAGTAACAGAAGGGAGGTTATTGCCTTTGATCCGGCACGTAAATGGCAGTTTATCGCTAGGTGGTATCCATTTCCTCATCACTTTTTTAAACTTTTGTCACCTTGTAAAACATCCTGGGAGAAATTGGGCATGGTGACAAATGTATTCTGCTCTGGCATCACCATACCGATACACCGTACGTGTCATTGTCAATAATTCATATCATAATAAATCCGCCGATTATATTGTACATTATGCACATATCAGTAAATGTGATTGTTCGATGTGATTTATAATGAGACCCCGATTAAATGGCAATGTTATACGCATACGGCATACGACTAGAGGAATGGCAGTAGAAAAAATAAAACCGCACGGAGTCTATATTTAATTTACTCATTAAGCAGTTATATATGGTGTACCAAATAGTAATTTATACATTGATTTTGTTAATTACATTTCAGATATCTGCTGTAAAAGAATTTAAAGATGGTGTGTTTCCACAATTAAAAACGTTTCGACCGCGCAAAGTAAATACACTAAAAGAGGTTTTAAGAGATGAATCAAAACCATTAGAAGGTAATAAATAAGAATATAATCAATTATTTCCTTAGTAGTTTTTGTATACTAACTGCCGCACTCAGAGACGTCAAATAACGATAATGAGTACTTTATGTCAAAAAATGACAATTCAAAACTAGTCGCTATTCTTGCCGGGTCTATGGTCTAGATTTAATTGAAATGTTTTGACATTAGGTACTCATTAATGTTATTTGACGTCTCTGAGTGCGGCAGTAAGTTGAACACAGATTCATTATTAACTTGTAATTTAACCATAATTTCAGGTGAAGAATCATTATCTAAATCAGACAAACATACAAAAAGGAAAGCTCATACTTTTAAAAGAGATAGTTTGACACAGACAAATTTAAAAAACTTTTTTAAGAAAGCTTCAGAGCATTCACCAAGTTTGACTCCCAGCGAAAGTGACAGTGAGTCTAATCTTACGATTGATGATAACGCCGAAGGAATTCATGACCACACTACGTTAAAATTAGATGAAACTAAAACTGATGACGAGCACAATAATACAACTTTAAAACTTGAAGACAATTATGATGACAGCCCTAATGTAGAGAAGACCACAAACTCAAAAACATTAGTAATTAATATAACTCTGAAAGGTATACCTAATAACAGTACTAAAGGAAATATTGATGAAGTTATCGAAAAAACCAAAACAGTTCCGCTAAGCACAGATAATTCTTCGCCACAAAAAATTAAAGGTCCAGCCAAGAGAAAATTAAAAGCATTGTTTGGTGAATCTTCAGATAGTGACGAAGAAACTACAAGAAGCAAAAAATATAAACATGATCACAAAATAAAGCCGAAGGACACAAAAGGTGATGAGATCAAAGTTCTGAAAGATAGTAATAAAAAAGACAAAAGTGAAAAGAAATCCAAAGATAAAGTAGAAATTCATGAAAAAAAGTCAAAAGAAAAAGACAAACATGAAAGACTATCAAAAAAGGACAATTGTAATCAAAGTGATAAAAAACTCACACCTGACAAATCTACAAGTCATAGAGTCTTATTTAGTGGCCTGTCTGATAGTGAGTCGGAAAAGGAGTTGGTCATTGACGATGGTACGGAATATAAAACTATTAAAAAAGAAGATTCAACACTACCTGAATCGGAAGAATGTAAATGGGCAAATAATATTGATTTTAAAATGCAACTTGCTAAGACAAATAAAGCTATAGAAGAGTTTAAAAAAAATATGGGTAATAAATCTATTCCAAGTGTACCTGTTTCTGAAAAACAGGACTTATCAAATGATTCTTCACTTCTGGATATGGATGTGGACGATGAGGAGCTAACTAAGGCACATAAACTCAGTGAAGAGGCGGATAAAGTGTTATTGTCATTAAAACATTTTTCGGAGCAGCCCCAAGATCCCATAGTCGTTGAGAAACCTAAGCAAGAAAAAGAACCTAGTCCTAAATCATCACATTCTAACACAACATCACAATCACCGAATAAACACGAAGCTAAAAATCCATCAAAAGATAAACAAAAAGCTTCATTGAGTTTAAAGAAATGTCCGGAAAAAACATTGGTAAAAAAAGAAAAATTAAAAGGAAAGCTCAAAGGTGATCATCATAAAAAGAAAGAAAAAATATTAGCCAAGAAAACCGAAAAAGTGGATGTGGCTAGTTTAGTAGTTAAGTTGTTAATGCCTTATTACAAAAATAAAAAAATAAGTAGTAGAGATCTGTTTAAAACTACTGCAAGGCACATAGTGCATCAACTGCTGGCTATTCAAGTAACTGGTAAGTTGCTAAAATAAAAGGTCTTTTTCTCACAAAAAAATTGTATAAAGAAATATTATAACTCCTTAGTTCCAACGCTATTTATTAATAGAATTTGTGGACCACGGTCTCTCTGGTAATTATTGTTTTGAGAGCAAGGGATAATCTGTGCCTATTTGATTCTTCTAAAAGGACATCCTTCACTTTTCATATATTTTTGGTCCAAAATCAAAAGTGCCGGCCAATAAAGAAAAGTGCTGTATTCTGATAGAACACGTCGGCTTTAGTATTTGTTAATATGACACCAAAGCTGTAGCACCAATATTAGTAGTGCTATACAGGATGGAAAGTTGAAATGGGGCATTAAGGGCAGCTACCAGATCCCTTGCTGCCACGCGAAAATGATCTAAGGAGACCCTTCCCAACTTTTTGAGTGATGACAATCGACTTTCACAATTTTTTTAATAAATGTAGTCAGCGAGAAAATCGTCAAATTAAGATTTTTTTATGGAATCAGTTTTCTTCGATTTGTCGGTGTTCTATTCCTCTACCCTCAGTTGGTCTCAAAGAGTGTTATAATCCTCTATGGGAATGGGATCGATTGGCATTAAAAAAATCTCAATTCTGACGATTTTCTCGCTAACTGTACATTTTATCTAAAATCTGTGAATGCCGATTTTCATCACTCAAAAAGTTGGGAAAGGTCTTCTAAGACCATTTTCGCGTGGCAGCAAGGGATATGGTATAGGCCTACCAGAATCTCATGGCAAATTGGAAAATAATAAATTGAAGAGTATTATAATTGTATAGTATTCCCCATACTGGGGATATTGGAATAAATGGTCTTGATACTTTTTAAATTTTATTTATTTTTCAGACGATGCAATTATTTATACTAGGTTAAGATATGATTAGTACAAAGATTTTGGTGGATAGAAAAAGTTCGATAAATTACGGTCTTGATGCGGGAATTGAACCTGCGGTCACTGCAATCCGTGTAGGTGCCTATACCGCGCGGCCAAACAAGACACTAATTAAATTGGTGAAATTCTAACCCTTACCACTTCACGTTGGAAGCCAACGGATTTATGTATAGATACCTTGCAATGCAGAAATACCAAAATACACCAAAATCTTTGTACTAATTTTTCTAACATTTATAAAGTTGAACAAGATTGAGAAGGGCAATAATACTATTAAAGTGCTGTTTGAAAATTTATTATACAAATGGATTAAATCTTCAATTAGAACTAGAGAACTATTCTAAAAACACATGCATATCTTGCTCTTCAGCATCTGTAGAGGATAATAAAGTGGTAATTATTTTATACCGTTCTTCCAGCATCTCTATTAATCAATCTTGCTCTATAAAATCATTTTCAATTTTCTTTGACAAGTTCACAACATTTACACCAATTGTTGATGTAAAAGACATCAACAATGTAAAATTCTTTTATTTTATTTTTAACTAACTCTAAATCAAGTTGATTTATTCTTTCCGGGCCTTCCCTATGGATGGAAGAATATAGGGAGATTGGACCATAACCCACTAAGCTGGCCTAGTGCGGGTTGGTGGGTATTAACAACTACATCTACTACTTCACGTATTTTACGATACACACTGATAACAATATTTCTCGCTTGAGATTCCAAGTGGCGTTTTCGATATTTTCACAATAATAAATTATATTTTGGGAAAATACACAAAAATCTTTGAGCATTTGACAAACCTTGTCATTTGATTTGACAGACTCCGTTGCCATATCAAAATCCTAATTTGAAAAGACAAATAATGCAAATAAAATAATGAGATTCTGGTAGACCTATAGCTGCCCTTAATGCCCCATCTCAGCTTTCCTTCCTGTATAGCACTATATTGGTGCTACAGCTTTGGTGTCATATTATCAAATGCTAAGGCACCGGCACTTTTGATTTTGGGCCATAATGAAGGATGTCCTTTGTAAATCTTGTTCATTGTTTTCTGAAGTTAGGAGAGAGCCAAATAATCACCTTTTTGTCATTTGTTTTTCAGAAGAAGCTGCAATAGACCTCCTCTTGAAAAAAGCTTTCAGTAAAGAATTGACAATTGAAAATGAAAGTGATTTGGTTGCTAAACTTAATCTTAGCAATGAAATGTATTTATAATATTTTTAATAAGTCATAATAATTATTTATTGTTAGGCACGTTTTAAATGCCACGTAATGTTATTCGATTGTAAGTATACAGTTTAATAAATAAACAATTTAGATAATTTTGTTATTAAAACTATTTTTAGGTAAATGTGCAACAAATGTCTTGAATTATTAAAAAGACATGTTTAAAGAAAAAATATTTATTGATTTTTTTTAAATAATATTATATTCTTTATCCGCAATAGGAACTTAATAAAATAAATACAACAGATTATATATTTACCGTTAATAATTGCCTTAAATTATTATTATTAATATATACCGGGTGTCTTTTATATCTGTGAGAATACTCACATGTTATATGCTGTAAGTGATATATTTTTTTATAAGTTTAGTAGATCATTCAAAAATAGCATTCAACTGATATTTACACAATAGTCACGAAAGCAGGCCATGTTTTCTACTCTTATTCAAATGCCAACCTGACTTGTCGGCAAGACGGGCGTTGTGTGTTGTAGGAATAAACTAGCATAAATTTTAATAAAATTCTGAAATCATCAGATGACTTATGTAATTCTAAATCGATAGATAAAAGTTTGCATTTAATTGTCCTCATGGAATAAAAAGTCACCCAGTATAAACTTAATAACACCATAGATTCGGTAAATCAATAAACGCCATTACCCGACATGTTTAACACAAAGATAGGTCGCGAATACTTGAGTTAATTCTCATAAATGATTACAATAAACCCTGTGACCGTCTCTTAACATTTAAGTTTTAATGCTGTCACATTACACACAGTATAATATATTCATAATAAGATTTAAAAACTCTACTATACACTTTTCAGTATTGAATAGAACTGTATTTTCAATCCCAAAAGAAATAAAGTAAGCGTGAATAATGGCTTAGTTATAATTATATTATTATCAGCTATATTAGTATGGTATCCAACTCATTTAGACAAGACATTATTGATTATTGCCATGGATGCTCGAATCTTCTTAATTATTTGTTATAAACAGTTCAACGAACGATAGTTACTATAAATATAAATAACGTCAAATAACGTTAATGAGTACTTAATGTCAAAAAATGACAATTCAAAACTAGTCGCTATTTTTGCCGGATCTATCTATAGTCTAAAAAATGAGATTTTTTTACATTATGTACTCATTAAGGTTATTTGACGTCTTTGAGTGCGGCAGTAAGTTTGAGAACTATCTAGACAAATCTAACTCTTTTATTACCTAAAACCTGTTATTAAAAATCATACTTCATTGATGTCGCATTTGAATAGTTTACTGATGTTCTGATAGATCGTCGGATGTTTTTTAATATTTTGGATTTTTAACTGTCAATTTGATTCTTATTTAACATTACATGTTAAAAAAAATACATAGAAAAATTGTTCATAAATATTATTGTTCTCACAGCAGACACGATTTTGGGTATAGCATCATGACATAATTTGTCGAAGATCAATGTAATATGGAGAGAGGTAATTGTGATTGGCTTGCGAGGATTCCATTAATCACTATATAAATGCAAAAGGGAACTCATCGCATCGATTTATCATCTTGCTAAGTAAGTCTAAGGGCCCTCGCCCACGGCGACAGCATATGACTATGACATAGGACTATGTTTACGGGGTGAAAAATGTTATCGCTTTTTGTACTAAAATACATAAATAAATACAGCTTCATAATCCTCTTAATCAGAGGTTGTGAAACAAGGCCTCAATGTCTAAATTGGAAGCAAACAATGGTCTCTTTTTGAATTGAAGTACTTTTTATTACATGAGCAAATGACTAAATTATAATAATAATATATAGCTAGATGTCACAAAGAAAAACCTCCCTCCTCTATAAGCCTGTGTTTTGTCACTGAGCAGCAAATATTTAATCAGCAGATTCAATATCCCCCGAATACAGAAACGCCAATCAAAGTTTGAGTCTTGCTTAACATTTAAATGTTGTCAAAATTGACGTTTTTCCATACAAATTCTGACAAAGGTAATGTCCACTTAACTTTTGAAGCAGTCCCCCAAATTTGATTATTGTTTCTGTAGTCGGGGGTTAGTGTATTAAATAATGCATTTTTTAATAACAAGAAAAAAAAACTCAGGTTGAAATATTACATCGAACCCGGTACGAGTGATGTCATTAGTAAGAAGCGAGCTGTTATGATCTGTGAACACTCTAATAAAGAATACAAAAAAGGCATGCCTTTTGGCTTGAAGTACATGTAACATTCATATTTATATTTCTTGCACTGTTTTAGGTTACCAAAATTAATATAATCAGATATCTACGACTGAAAAAAAAACGTAATCACGACCATTAGTTATAATTTCATTAGAATATCTTAGTTATTTTATTCGAGCGCTGTATCTATCTAATTTTCTTAAAATCACAAATATATTCATGGCGTCATATCAATACTCACAGACACTCACAGGAGACAGGGACGAAGTAAGTTAGAAGAAGTTCACGCTACTAATTTTAAAATGTTGAATGTATCTGAGGGTACGTAACCGGTTTTTGTAGTTAAAACCTCGGTATTATAATTATTATTATACCACTTATATTTTGAGAGCACGTTTCCGCACGGGCTCTTTGGAGAAGCGAGGCGCGCGACGTCGAGGCGCCCTTGGAGTCTCGGGCTCGGGCGGCGCCGATGACGTCACCAGGTTACGAGAATTGCCGAATGACGGCTCGATACCGATTGTCGACTGGAATTGCTGAATGCGCTCCACTAACTCCTCGTCGTTTTCTATTAACTCTTCGATCTGTGGAAGGCGGTATTTATTTAATCTGTATTTGTCTGTGCAGAGAATCCGTTCCAATGAAGATGTGGCTCAAAGGTCTTAGAAACCAAGCCAAAACACGCAAAAGAAAGGTTCCGTTCGAATGAAAATTCTACGTTAAAATTTTATTTTCTATCTACCCCCTTTAATCAGAAGATTCAATAAGTGTATTGGATAATGCATTTTTTAATAACAAGAAAAAAATACTCAGTTTGAAACATTACATCGAACCCGGTACGAGTGATGTCATTAGTAAGAAGCAAGCTGTTATGATCTGTGAACACTGTAATAAAGAATACAAAAAGGGCATGCCTTTTGACTTGAAGTACATGTAACATTCATATTTATATTTCTTGCACTGTTTTAGGTTATCAAAACTAAATACCTCTTGCCGATAGTCGTTAAGCAGATCCGTGGCAATGCGTACGAGGTACGCGGCTAGCTGACCGCCGCTATTCCTCATTCGGGCGTACAAACGCAATACTGCTGGAACCAACACCTCCGCTACTGTTCGTTTCATTTTCTGAAAAACGTATAAAGTGGTTTAATCAAGTGTAAAAGGAAGAAGTAATTCTCAAATATTCAATCTAGTTCTTAGCGTCAAACATGTTAAAGTTAAAAAAAAATTAAGTTAAAAATAAATTATTAGGGTAATTGATTTTTGTTTCCTAATATAGTAACATGCTTGAAACTTGTATTCAACTTTAAATATTTAAAATTTATATAATTGTTTTAGTACATACATGAGAAACAATGTTTGTGGTAACCCGTTCTTGCAAGTCATCTATGTCGGCATCACCGCCAGAGCTTTGAGGTTTTTCTGTAAATGTAAATATTTCTATCACACGATGGAATATTTCACTGACATAATTGAACTTACATAATATTACACACAGGAGCTCCATATCGCAATGGCTTAATGCGCTCGGCCTGCGATTGTGCAAACTAATCAATGCTCGCTAAAGCCAGTTATTGGATAGGTGACCAAAAATGTTGAGAAAAATGAAATGAGTTCTTCCTCGAGTAATCTGTTCAAAGCGACTGGTAAAGGTTGCGATGAGTCATGGGCAGCAGTGCTCCTCTTGCGGCGGGTCCCAATATTCTATCCAATATACTTGCTTGACATTTATATTATTACAATAAATAACAGAAGTTGCTAAGTAACTAAGCTGTAGTACGTCTATCTATCTTCAACTGTTAATAAAATTATTGGGGCCCGCCGTTATAATGCCAAACAATATATACGTGCCCGATACAATGGAACATAATAGGCGATCTCTGCCCATCCCTCCGGGGATAATTAGGCGTGATTTATCTATTAATTTATGTATGTAAAAAAATAAAGTAGCTCACTGGGCAGCTTCATCCTGGGCCCGCAGAGCAGCGTGATCGCGTCCAACAGCGCGGCATGGAGCGCCGCCGGCAGCTCCCTGTCCTCGTGCGACTCGTCGCGGACGTCCGCCGCGTGTTCCAAGATCTCTCGGGCGAGTCGGCACTGCACGTTCAAACGCTGCACCAGCGAGAGCCGCTGCAGCATCACGTCGTAGATCAGCTGGCGCGCCTCGAACTCCATGTCCTCTGTTGGGAATGATATAGGCGTGATGACTAATTTTGAAAATCATTATTTCACTTATTCTTTGTTATAGTCCGACAAGTTCGTGCGCGACCCTCCAGCGGTATGAGGGGGCGGGGACGGGGCGCTCTGGATGTTGGCGGGGTGAGCGATGCGGGGAGGAGGGGAAACTCGCTCTCGCCCGCCCCCGCTAGCATCTACTGTTCCCGTCCCCACCATCGTCTCGTACCGCAGGAGGGTCGCGCACGAACTGGTCTATAACAAAGAATAAGTGAAATAACGATTTATAGTAATAATTTAGGATAAGGAGATTCGTTAATAGTCACTTGTTATCAGATTACACTTTTGATTTATATTTATATTTAACCGACGAAAAAACGGAGGAGGTTACTCAATTCGTACCCGTAAGTTTTTTTTATGTTAGACCACGCAAAACTCCGTCGTCTATGGACCGATTTTGATAATTCTTTTTTTTTATAAAAATTAAAAACTTACCTAAATTTACTTTTATAACTTATATTTGCTAAAACGCCGCGTGACGTCAATATTTCGTTATCTCCTTTTTGATATTTTATTTGCCAATCGAAATCACTAGCTTATTAAAGAAACAGTAATTTTTACATTGATAGTGACGTCACACAGACGCCATTGCTGTTTTGGTGGAAATTTTAAATTGCATTGTTCAACGATGTTTTTTTTTTCTATCAAAAACGAAAGTTTTTACAAAAATATTGGGTAAAGTAGACACGTAAAAACAGTCGTCTTCTATGCTGGCCCGGGAGCGAACAAATAACGTAGAATAGGCCTGCCCCAACTCATTCCATGGTTGTCGTAAAAGTCGACTAAGGGAGATTGCCCGGTAAACACCTTGGGGCACCCGAATGGTGAACCACCAACAATAGCATACCCAAAGAGGGTTAGTGTCAGGCAGGCGGCCGGCTGTAAAACCTGGGCCAAAACTTTGAGCAGTATGGATTGGAATATTGTCATTCCAATCACTCTCTCCGTTCATCGGTCTCTCGACATGGTCCGTTCCGTCTCTTTTCTATACATTCATTCATCACTAGCACCTTTACGGTGTGATGGATGATATGAATCAAAAGGGAGTGGATGGCTTGATGACGTCCAGACCACCGGGGGACTGATGTCTCCTGAGTTCATGCCCGGGCCATGAGCTACCGCTCGATGCCCGCAGCCCGCCACCAGACGGATGACCCGGATGATGATGATGACGATGAAAAGGGAGTGGATTGCTTGATGGCGTCTGACCGATATGAATGGAAGAGGAAACATACTGCGCTGACCTCAGATAGACTGCGAACAGGGCAAGGAGAAGAAGACACGTAAAAACAAAATGGTATAGTTTTTAAAAATTAGTCATCATGCCTTCTATGATAGCGAAAGCAAATGAGCAATTGGTAAGAGATGAAAGCTATGTTAGGCATGAATGTGAAAGGACGTAGAGTAGGAGAGGAAGACCAAAGAAGAGATGGATGGTTTGTTTAAAGGAGGATATGATAGCGAGAGGGGTGGATGAGAAATTGGTGTAGGATAAAGAGTGGAAGAAGAAAACATGCTGTGCCGACCCCGCCAACAGCGGGATAAGGGCAGGAAGAAGAAGGCATCACGACTAATTTTGAAAAATTGCACCACATTGTTTTTACGTATCTGTCTACTTTACTTAAAATAAATTATGTTTTTGTTTTCATATAAAAAAAAACACATTTTGAATAATGCAAATTAAAATTTTCGCCAAAACAGCAATTGCGTCTGTGTGACGTCTAGTATATAGTGGAGTTTAATACAGTATTATAGGGGTTGAAAGTGTGTATGGAAGTTCGTCAGTTTTGCAGTTAAACTATTCAAGTGGTAATTTTTAACAAGTAACCCTGTAGTTTCTATTCCTACGACGGCGATCTCCTTAGTAAATGAAATATGAAATGAAATGTTTCTATCAATCAACGGAAGTTGGGACGGAAAGCATTTTTAACGGCGTCGAGAGTTATGGAGTTCTAAGGTGACAATATACCCAACAATAGGCGTCGAATGGACGATATGTTGAATGGAAATAAGCAGCGTATTACTCACCACCTTCCTTCTTGTTGTAGTGTACGACGCAGTCGACGAAGTGGTGGTAGATGGTATCGGTGGTCATGCAGCACGTCACGTAGTATTCCGCGGGTTCGCGCACGTCATGATCCTCGTCCGCTAGTAACGCGCAGTATCTGAAACCAAACCAAATTAATTAATGACATTATTAAATTAATTGGTGTGGTGACGGCAGAGTAGAATACAATTGTCACCACCCCAAATCTCACCCGTGGGTGTCGTACAAGGCGACTAAGGATAAATCAGTGATAAGGAATGGGCAGCAGCGTTCCTCTTATACCACCTAGCAATTTACTGCGACTTTTGTGCCCGATAAATTGCAATGGGCTCACCACCTATTATATGGGACCCAACATAATTGGCGAAACGTGGGTGCTAGTTCACCTCTTCGGGGATATAGACGTGGTTTATGTATGTATTATATTAATTAAGCCACATTACCCACGCGCTTATAGTCTGACAAGTTCGTGCGCGACCTTCCTGCGGTATGAGACGGTTGCAGGAACGGGGCGCTCTGGATGTTGGCGGGGGTTGGTACGAATTGAGTAACCTCCTCTGTTTTTTCGTCGGTTAAATAATATTAGTAGAAAACACAGATCACTTTCGCGAGAAACAATTTCAGGAACAATTTTTTTTATTGAGGAACAATTTCACACTTTAAAAGACAGTTCTAAAATAGGTGCTACCGTAATTTGAACCTTAGTTAATTATAATAAGATTTAAAACCAATGAAAAGAAAGACATTGCCATTTAAAATTCAAAATGAAAGCCATAAAAAAAACCCCTTCAATATCATATACTTTATTTACAGAATGTCATGATTTTTTTCAATGGAATAAAAGAACTTGACTTCATTTTCGTACTTCGACGTAGTTGCTACTGTGCGATTCTTGTTCCTTTTAATGTTACATGCATCAAACTTCAACACCTTCAGCTATCAACATCATCACCGCAGTAGCTCTGAAAATAAAGCTAAGAAGAGAGAGAGAGGAGTCTACGAAGGAGAAGAAGACAATATGGCAAAACTAACCTGTAGTAGAGTGGAGTGCGCAGGCGCAGGTAGCCAGCGAGGAAGAGACGGGTGAGAGCGCGTGCGGCAGCCTGGCGTAGCGGCGCAGGCGTCTGCGTCGACAGACATTGCGACACCGAGCCCAACAGCGGCTCCACTATGCACGTGTATCTGCCGCACAAACAAAAAAAATTTAACACCAAGTAATCCATCCATGCTGGCCTCATCATCATATACCTACATACATAAATTACGCCTATATCCCCGAAGGGGTATGCAGATATGAATTAACATCCCTTTTTCGCCAATAAAGTTTGGTCCCATCATGCATGTAAAAGGTGGCGAGCTTATTGCCATGTATCGTGGCATGCTATACCACCTATAATGAGACGAATGCTGCTGCCCATTACTCATCACTGTTTTTACCCTTAGTCGCCTTGTACGACTCCCTCGGAAGAGATGGGGGTGGTGACAATAGTATTCTGCAGTCACCACACGGCAAGCCTTGCCTGGAAGCGACAAAATAATGTAAAATCTGACAGTCCCGACTCACTCCAAGGGTGTCGTTAAAGTCTACGAAGGAAGATTGCCCTATAAACACAATGGTGGCGGACAAAACTCCATATCCCACTTCGCTCATCGTGCACACATCAATGTGTTGGTGCGCGTGCGCACACTCCGCAGATACAAGGGCGGACCCACCGTTGTGTGCACGGTGATCATGCTAGCTGGGCTGGGTAGAGTGTGTAGAGACGGTAGAGAGAGAAAGAGAGAGTGAGTAGAGACACGCCAAGGTGTCGGTGCGCGTGCACACATAAAGTCTGTTCCATCTAACGTCTTATTTGGCAAAAAAAAATATGTTAATGCAAAGTCAATAATCTATTACATTAAATCGTTATTATAGACTGAAACCTATTCAATCTAGTTGTCTCTTGTTTTATGGTACAGACTAACCATAGTCCGACAAGTTCGCGCGCGACCTTCCTGCGGGGTGAGAGACGAGGGTGATGTGGGGAGAAGGGAAAATTCGTGCAACACAGCATACAATACTTCAGCCCCCCCTACGTCTCTCACTCCGCAGGAAGGTCGCGCGCGAACTTGTCGAACTATAGTAGAGACGGTAGTCAGAGAGAAGAGACACGGTTGGTGGGTACGTTTGGCACGTTCCCACCAACCCGCACTGGGCCAGCGTGGTGGGTTATGGCCCAATCTCCCTATATTCTTCCATCCATAGGGAAGGCCCGTGCGCCAGCAGTGGGGACAGTAAAGGGCTGGTGATGGTGGTTAGGCACGTACCTGGTGCACACGTCGGAGAGCGCGAGCAGCGCGTTGGTGCGCGCGGGCAGCGGCGCGTTCTCCGCGTCCAAGAGGGCGGCTAGCGCTGGCGCGGCGTCCGCGGCGGCCGCGCGGGACCGCAGGCACAGGCGGCCCACGCCCGCCACGCTCATGCCGCGCCGCTCGTCGTTCCATCCTGTTGGGAACAAACATACATACATACATAAATCACGCAACGAGGCACGAGGCAATAATTCCAGTTCAAAGATTTTGGTGGTTAGAAAAAGTTGGTGTCCAACCAAGACGCGTCCTGTTGGCCGAGCGGTTTAGGCACCTGCACGGATCGCAGTGGACGCGGGTTCCATTTCTGCATCAAGACCATAATTTTTCGAACCTTTTCTAACTACCAAATTGGTTGTACTCATTTTTCTAAAATGTATATAACATACATATGTACATACAAAAATCACGCCTATATCCCCGAAGGGGTAGGCAAAGGTGAATTAGCACCCGCGTTTGGCCAATTATATTAGGTCCTATGTAATAGGTGGCTAGCCTATTGCCATTTATCGGGCACAAAAGTCGCAGTAGGTACATTGCTAGGTGGTATAAGAAGAACGCTGCCGCACGTTCCTCATCACTATTTTATCTTTAGTCGCCTTGTACGACACCCACGGGAGAGATTTGGGGTGGTGACAATTGTATTCTACTCTGCCGTCACCACACGGTGGTGTCGTACAAGGCGACTAAGGTTAAAACAGTGATGGATGAGGAATGGTTCCTCTTGTACCACCTAGCAATGTACTGCGACTTTTGTGCCCGATATATGGCTGATAATAGGCTCGCCACCTATTACATGGGTCCTAACATAATTGGCGAAACGTGGGTGTTACTTCACCTCTGCCTACCCATTCGGGGATATAGGCGTGATTTATGTATGTACATATGTATGTTATATACATTTTAGAAAAATTAGTATAACCATTTTGGTAGTTAGAAAAGGTTCGAAAAATTATGGTATTGATGCAGAAATCGAACCCGCGTCCACTGCGATCCGGGCAGGTGCCTAAATCGCTCGGCCAACCAAGACGCGTCTTGGTTGGACACGAAGTTTTTCTAACCACCAAAATCTTTGAACTGGAATTATTGCCTCGTGCCTCGTTGCGTGATTTATGTATGCTCTCGCCTAGAAGATGCCTGTGCTCTCTGGGCTTGAAGTTGTCCTAATTATATAGGAGACACGCCACTTTTTATCACCACACAACAAAGTTATAAACACAATTTGATAGAAACCAAGGAGTCTTACTGCCGCACTCAGAGACGTCAAATAACGTTAATGAGTACTTAATGTCAAAAAATGACAATTCAAAACTAGTCCCTATTCTTGCCGGGTCTATTGTCTATATTCAAATAAAATTTTTTGACATTAAGTACTAATTAAAGTTAATACACGTCTCTGAGTGCGGTAGTCAAGTTAAAACTGTATTTAAGGACTAAAGGACTGATTGAGTTATAGGATGTATAACATAAGTGCGCTCATAAAATCTGCAATAGTTATGACCAAGGTTTATTATGAAGAAAGATAAATTCATAAGAAAAAAAATCAGTGTACCTGGTGGTGGATTAGTGATGGAATCAAGAAACAATCTCAACAAAGCAGCCGATGGGGCGGTAGGCGCCACTAAAGACAAGTCCGCCGCCCGCACCCATTCCTCCAACTCCGCGCCTTCAAGAGCGCGACGTTCCGCTGGAAAGATTATAGCAAAACATACATAAATCACGCCTATATCCCCGAAGGGGTAGGCAGAGGTGAATTAGCACCCACATTTCGCCAATTATGTTAGGTTTATGTGGCGACGAGTCTATTGCCATTTATCTGGCACAAAAGTCGCAGTACATTGCTAGGTGGTATAAGGGGAACGCTGCTACCCATTCCTCATCACTGATTTATCCTTAGTCGCCTGGTACGACACTTATGGGAGAGATTTGGGGTGGTGACAATTGTATTCTACTCTGCCGTCACCACACGGCCAGATTATAGCAAAAAATACTAAGAACTTAAAAAGTCTGATTTGGACCAAGCCTGGGCGTCGATTGTTTACATACATAGCTGCATTAGGTCCGTCGCCCACTGAAGATTGCTAGGGTCCATTCGAGCTGCCAAAACTGCACACGCAACTCTACAACCTGGGAACAAAAAGAGTGTATAGTTCAACAAATATAAATAATTAAATATATTAAATCTTATTGTATTGGTCAAGAGGTCCCGGGTTCGAATCCTGGTAGGGGTAAATTTTTGATGAACACAAATATTTGTTCCCAAGTCATGGTTGTGTATATGTTTACGTAGTATATTTTCAACAGGTATACACATAATTATTATGATATTAAAAATATTTTCCGTCTTCTAGTATCGATTCAAGTGCTTAGGCTACTTATTTTGGGCTAGATGATAGGTGTGAGTGTAAAAAAATATTTATTTATTTATATACAATGAAATAATAATAATCATGGTTGGCGGCATAGGCGAATTTCGATTTCTGCATCAGGGACGTAGGTAATATTTTTACACAAGCACAATAGTTGTAAATAAATTGTTGATTGTTGCTTTGAAAAGTTCCCACTAAAATGTACACTTTAACAGTATAATTGACAACATTTCATTTTTTCAACATACCTTTATTATGATGATAAGTGAAATTAAACCGAAAATGTAGACACCCATATTTTTTATTTCTTTTGAATTCCGTCGTTTTCATACAAAAAAATCATGATTGAAATACCGGTAATTCTAAACAGATATAAGCGCCAAATGACGTCACAATCGTGGACAAATGGCGAAATCACTCTAGACGCAAAAATAAAAAGATCACTTGTCAAACAAAATTGACGAACTGAAAATATAAACATTTTATCTGAAATGTTTGAAATCAATTTCAAAGTAAAATAAGTTTTAAATTAAAGTTTACGAAGGATTTCAATTTATTGCTACTTTATAAATGTTAATTTCGACGATGACAATTAATGACACTGGATTTGATTTATGACTGACGTCTGTTCTCATGTCTATGATAGCTTTTTTATTCTTCCATCTAGGAAGGCTGTTGGCGCCATCTGTTGTTACATGGAGGAGGCGCCGTAATCGATGTGAAGTTGCGGCGCAAGCGCTGCTTTGCCGGACTGGGGAAGTGTAGCGGCGTTCATACCATATTTGTGCATTCGAAATCCATATTCGTATTCGTTAACTACTCTTTATATTGTAACTAATCGTAGAAAATAAATCAGTTAAAACGTAATCGACTTAATTATTCAAAATTACCAGAAACTACAATAAACGAAAGTCTGAGCTCGAAACATGTTCCTTCTCGCCGATTAACGGGATTCAAGAAAACGACGATAGATACGACGGAAGACGATACCCGGCGTATCAGGCATCACGAATAAAAGAAGACGTAGAAGACCCAGAACCAGTGCGAGGAATAAACGGTCAGATCATATCCTTTTCCATCCCATGCCAATCGATTTGTATTAATATAGTGCTTTTCTCGAAATTTCAGTTGAGTGCAATAGTAGGCCTACCCGCCTACCCCTTTTTATACGGCTAACGGTGAATTTATACGACTGTAAGTACCCTTTGCTACCTTATTTCTTCCCAAAATGAGTGAGGATCAGAATATTTCGGTTAATACTAAACTTAAATTACCAAAGTCAAATGACGGCGGTAAGTCTCCATCAAAAGAAAACTCACCTTTTGATTTCAAATTACCTACTTCAGATCTCAAAAAACAAAGGGGAGTTTTCAAAGCTCGTATCACTTCTTTTCAAAAATATATTTTAAAATTTGAAAACGTTATTTTAGATAGTAATCAAATAGTGGAGGTAAAATTAAGAATTTCACAGTTACAACTAATGTTTGCTGAATTTAACAAAATACAAAATCATATTGAGTGTTCTTGTGATGAAGATGATCTTTTATTACAAATTGAATATAGGGAAAAATTCGAAGAAGATTATTACAAATATATTTCTATGGCTAAATCGTTAACTGAAGTAGAACATTGCCCAATAACAAGTAGTAAAAATATAACATCACAAATTAAATTACCAGATATCAAGCTACCTGCCTTTGATGGGTCTTATGATGGCTGGTTGGAATTCAAAAACTCGTATTTAACAATGATTCACGAACGAAGCGATTTAGGTGAAATTCAAAAGTTCCACTATTTACGGTCATCACTAACCGGTAATGCACTGCAAGTTATAAGTGCATTAGAATTTACAGCCGAGAATTATATTCATGCATGGGATTTATTATTGCATAGGTATCAAAATGAGCGACTTTTAGTACACAACCATGTCAAGGCTTTGTTTGTCGTGCAAAATATTACAAAGGAATCACCATTGTTAATTAGGAAACTCATAGATTCTGTGTTACGAAATTTACGCGCCCTAAAATCATTGGGGGAACCCACAGAGTCTTGGGATACACTAATTATATATTTAATAGTCACTAAACTTGATTCTTCTACTGAAAGGGAGTGGGAGAATTATAAGGGCAGTCTAATTTCAGGTTTACAGAATCAGGATTTTAAACGAAAGTTGAAATTAGAGGATTTATTAGTATTTCTTAGAAATAGGGCAGATTTTTTGGAAATGGTAAACGTCAAAAGTAATTCTCACAATAATTCATTTTATGTAAATAAATCGTCTAATAACAACTTTTATAATTCGAATAATAAACAAAATCAATATACGAAAATGCCTGCAGCGCAATCACAGTCTCATAGTTATGTAACCACTAGCAATAACAATTCGAATAAATTAATTAAACGTGCCCGTAATTGTGAAATGTGCCAGGGTAATCATTCACTATATATTTGTAGTATGTTTCTAAATTTATCAATTGATGACAGGTACAAATTAATAAATCAAAAGAACCTGTGTAGAAATTGTTTACGCGGGGGACATTCGATTGATAATTGTTATTTCGGCCCGTGTAAGCATTGTAAACAAAAACATAATAGCTTATTGCATAAAGATTCGCCTAATAATCATAGTGTAAACACAACATCACTCCCTGAGCCAGACAAAACTCAGGCAAAATCGACCGTATTGCATTCGTCATTAGATTCACGGTGTACCGATCCGTTGGTAACGGTACTTTTGTCGACTGCGTTAGTTGAGGTGAGCGATGAAAACAATACGCGGCATACGGCCCGCGCGCTCCTTGACAGCGGCAGTCAACATTGTTTTATTTCGGAAACGTTTTGTAAACGAATAAATTGTACAAAATATATACAGTCCACTGTTCAAGTTTCGGGTGTGGGACAGTCGGTCACACACACGAATAAATTATACGATTTAACTATACGATCTAGGATAAACGATTATTTCACAAATATTAAATGTTATGTTTTGCCGTGCATTACGTCTTTCGTACCAAATATGTGTATTAGTGCGAAGTTTTTACAAATACCCGACACTATTGAACTTGCAGACCCGAATTATAATATACCTGCCGAAATTGATATATTAATAGGTGCTAATCTTTTTTGGGAACTTTTAAACGAAAATAAAATACGATTAACATGCGGACCATTCCTACAGGATTCCCAATTAGGTTGGTTAATCTCTGGTCCAGTTTACACGAATGGATTAAATTTAAATAACAATATTCAATGCAACTTTGTTCAAACTATTGATATCGATTCGCAATTAAAAAGATTTTGGGAGTTAGAAGATTTATTCCAACACGATAACCTTACCAGTGAGGAACGTAAGTGTGAGGAAATATTTAGGCAAACAACTAGGCGTGAATTAGACGGCAGATTATCGGTTCGTATACCATTAAAAGAAACAGCCGATTCGTTAGGTAATTCATACAATACAGCCTACAAACGCTTTATTTTGTTGGAACGAAAGTTAGACCGATTGCCTAAATATAAACGGATGTATTCAGACTTCATGCGGGAATATCGTGAGTTAGGTCATATGACAAAAGTAAGCGAGTACAGTCAGCCACATTATTTTCTACCTCATCACGGCGTATTTAGGGAAGGTAGTACGACCACTAAATTGAGAGTAGTGTTTGATGCCAGCTGTCCTACTAGTAACAATATTTCGTTAAACGACATTCAATTTGTCGGCCCTAAACTTCAAAACGACGTCTTTTCTATTTTGTTGCGTTTTCGCCAATATCAATCGGTGGCTTGCGCTGATGTCGAAAAGGCTTATAGGCAAACGCTCGTTCAAGCCGACCAGCGTAACTTGCAACTCGTATTTTGGCGCGAGGATCCATCAGATTCAATTGACGTTTATCAATTGAATACAATAACTTACGGTACTTCATCGGCTCCGTATCTATGTATAAGGTGCCTTAACTTAGTTGCGGAGGAGTGCAATGATGAATCGGTATCGCGAGTTATTAGAGAGGATTTTTTCGTTGACGATTTGTTAACATCTCATGATGATCCTAAGGTGTTAGTTGATATTTGTGAAAGGACGTCCAGTATTTTAAAAGAATATGGTTATTCGCTGCGGAAGTGGACGTTCAACAGTGACGTCACTGCGACAGCGTCATCACGTGACTTAGCTATTGGCGAACATACACAAACTAAAACTTTAGGTTTAGGATGGTACAATAAAAGTGATGAACTTTATTTCACTACAAAATTGACCCCTATGGATATGTCACTTCTAACTAAACGTAAAATGCTGTCATTTGTGTCTCAAATTTATGACCCGTTGGGTTTATTGGCACCAGTTATTATTGAAGCTAAAATTTTGCTACAAAAGTTATGGTTGTGTAAGCTCGATTGGGACGATTTGGTACCTAAAGACGTTACAATAAAATTTAAAAATATTCATGATTCGATTATACAATATTTATACAAAATAAAAGTTCCACGATTTGTAAGAAATATTCGCAGTCGGCGTTTAGAATTACATATTTTTTTGCGATGCTTCACAGGAAGCCTATGGTGCTTGTTCATTTATACGAATAATAAATAATACGTCGGTAGAAATTAAACTACTGTGTGCAAAAAGTAAAGTTGCACCTTTGAAATCGATTAGCATACCTAAGTTGGAACTTTGTGGTGCTCTAATAGGCGCAAGATTATACAATAAAATAATTCAGTCACTCAGCTTAACATTCGATTCTATTCATTTTTGGACCGACTCAACTATTGTTATTGGATGGTTGGGTATGTCTCAACACTTGCTCAAAACATTCGTACAAAATCGTGTCACTGAAATAAACGAATTGACAGGCGATGTTCAGTGGCTTCACGTAAACAGCCATGATAACCCAGCTGATTTAGTGTCCAGGGGACTAAACGTAAAATTACTTAAAGATTGTGATCTGTGGTGGCACGGTCCAAAATTTTTATTTTGTCCTGATTGGTCATATACTAATCAACCAACACCTATCTGTTCCGATTTGCCCGAATTAAAAAATCAAACAGTTAATGTTTTACATACGTATTCGAATAATATAATCGACTTTGATAGATTTTCAACTTATAATAAATTAATTCGAACGGGAGCTTACGTACTTAGATTTATTCATAACACGCGTAATAAGCAAATGAAACAAACAGGTTGTTTAACTGTCACTGAGTTACATCAATCGCAGCAATTGTTATCGCGCTCATCACAAATACAATCATTCCCTACATTATATAATAAATTAATAAATAAAAATCCAATTAATAATTATAATGAATTTAAAAAGGTATCGGGTTTAAACGTGTTTTTAGACGAGCATAATATTATACGTGTAGGTGGGAGATTAGGCAATTTTTCATTATTAGAATACAATAAACGACACCCGATTTTGTTGTGTAGTAAAAGTCGATTCACTACACTTTTATTTCAACATAAACATGTAAAATGCCTTCATGCAGGACCGCAGCTTTTGTTATCTACCATACGCGAAAGCTGGTGGCCACTTGCAGGCAGAAATCTCGCTAGAAAAATCGTGCATCATTGTGTTACCTGTTCCCGTATAAGAGGCAAAACATTGACGCCTATAATGGGCAATTTACCTACTGAACGGCTAGATGCGAGTTTTCCTTTCATGCGTACTGGCGTTGATTACGCGGGGCCAGTCTTCATATTAAACCGTAAAGGCAGGGGAGCTATATTAATAAAAAGTTATATATGTTTATTTATTTGTTTCACTACACGATGTATTCATCTGGAACTTGTGGGCAGTTTGTCTACAGATGATTATATTTTGGCATTTAAACGCTTTATATCTAGACGCGGCAAGCCTATAGAAATATATTCGGATAATGGTAAAAATCTAGTCGGTGCCGAAAAAGAATTTCCATTATTATGCGATAAAAACGTCGATGAAATATTAAATTTTGCTGCGAATGATGGAATTAAATTTAAATTTATACCTCCATACGCTCCTCATTTTGGGGGTCTTTGGGAAGCAGGGGTCAAATCGAGTAAATATCACCTTAGACGTATATTGGGCAACGCTAAACTGACTTACGAAGAGTTCAGTACTGTATTAATACAAATCGAAGCCGTCCTGAACTCCCGCCCAATATCTCCTCTTTCCACAGATCCTTCAGACTATCTTCCATTAACACCCGCTCATTTCCTTATTGGCCGACCTCTGACAGCTCCACTCGTCGACGATATTGCCGAGATGCCGACCAACTATTTGTCACGCTATAAACGAATAGAACAGCTACGTCAACATTATTGGAAACGATGGTCAAAGGAGTACGTCACGGAGCTCCAGATACGGACAAAATGGAAGCAAAACGCAAAAGACATTGAACTGGACAGCCTTGTCTTAATTAAAGATGACCAACAGCCCCCTCTCAACTGGCGTTTGGGACGAATAACACGAGTTCTACCGGGACGAGACGGAGTATCACGGGTGGCAGAGATACGCACCGCAAGAGGACTTATTCAACGTGCCTTTAGCAAAATCTGTCCGCTGCCATTATCTCCGCCAGAAGAAAGGACGGGATCGGCACCTCCTACATTCTAATGAACTATACGGAACGAGAACTAATTGGAAGCTAACGCGAGGCTTCCAAGGCCGGCGGTATGTTGGCGCCATCTGTTGTTACATGGAGGAGGCGCCGTAATCGATGTGAAGTTGCGGCGCAAGCGCTGCTTTGCCGGACTGGGGAAGTGTAGCGGCGTTCATACCATATTTGTGCATTCGAAATCCATATTCGTATTCGTTAACTACTCTTTATATTGTAACTAATCGTAGAAAATAAATCAGTTAAAACGTAATCGACTTAATTATTCAAAATTACCAGAAACTACAATAAACGAAAGTCTGAGCTCGAAACAAAGGCAAACGTTTTAATTCATACATCCACGACGGTGACGTCATCGCATGTTTTTTACATTTTATTTCTTTTCTCTCTAATTAAGTAATATAAAAATTTAATAAAAATATTTTCGAAGTCAGGATTGGAAAATAAAGAAATGTTGTCAATTAGCATTTACAGAAAAACTTACCATCGTCTTCACCGGCAGCAAGCTTTTTGACAATGTGATTACGTAATGTGGTCTTGTCGTCAATAGAAGTAAATCGCGACCACGTGCTGAGTAGTTCCAACGTAAGCGGCATCAGGCGAACGTCGTATTCCTGTAAACATAAAAGTTATTTTTTTTTATGTCAATATTGTAAATGTACATAGAATGATGTATAGACACGCGAAGATCAATATTTTTGAACTGACTTGACTTTTTAATTATTTACAGAATACAAATGATACCTATTATGTAAATACAAAAATGAATACGTGGCATATTCCAACTTATCCATTTAAAAGCTTTTGATCAAATAGTAAGAACGCTACTGGGGTGTACGTCGCGTAATTATAATACGTTGTGTCCTGAAATATTAAAAACTAACAGTTCAAAAATATTGAATGCTGTTATTGAATAAAATGACCCTTACAATAATTACCAAAGTGGGCCACTTAGTCGTCAGTTATTATCATCATCATCATCCTTACCAGCCCTTTAATATCCTCATTCTGGGGCACGGGCTTCCCCCATGGATGGAAGAATATAGGGAGATTGGGTCATAACCCACCACGCTGAGACCTAGTGCGGGTTGGCGGCTATTACCGACTGCAGATGCAGCCGGGACCAACGTGCCTTCCGAAGAATAGAGGCACTCGAGATATTAAATTTTTGGTCACCCTTCCAATGACCGGCCTTAGCGAACATTGCTTAGTTTACGCAATCGCAGGCCAAGCGCGGTATACCACTGCGCTAACGAGCTCCTCCGTCTTCGTGACGTTAGTGAACTGAGATAACGAGGTCTATTTATGAAAGTATATGACTGTGTGCGTGCAATGTATGTAAAAATATAATCTATCTATCTTTTATTCGATTTTAATTTTAACATTAAATAAATGTTAGAAATATTAGTACAAAGAATGTTTGAAATTTATTTCTACATTGCGAGGGTACCCGTTGGCTTACAACGTGAAGTGTAAAGGTTAGAAGAATTTCGGCAAGTTAATTAGTGTCTTGGTTGGCCGAGCGGTCAGGCCTGCCCGGATAGCAGCAGACGCGGGTTCGATGCCCGCATCAAGACCATAATTTTTCGAAATTCTTTTTCTAACCACCAAAATCTTTGTACTATCTATCTATCTTCGAAAGCCGTTCACTCACCTTGTTTCCCTCGCTCAGCATGTAGTAGTAGTCCAGCAAGAAGCCCACGTCGGAGTAGTCCACGTGGCGCGCGACAGACGTCAGCAGCACGAGGCACTGGAGGTCGCGCTCATTGCCAGCCATTCCCAGGTGGCTGCTCAACACGTCCACTAGACGGTGACTGGTACACATACATAACATACTCAAATCACGCCTATATAGTATAGGTAGTGTAGCGTTGTTATTTTGTCACTTGTCAAAGTCGTCAAAGTGAAAATTGACAGACGGACTGACAGTGACAATGACATTGGTTTTCATAATAGTTTTGGGTTTGCAAAGGAAATTCGGCATTATAGGGGAGTTATAAAAAAAAGTTCTGACAAAAGTTGCTTGGTTTGACTCCTTGGTTTCTATAAATTATTACTGTAGTTTTCTTTAGTTTCCAGACAATAATTTTGTATTTGGCATGATAAATGGTAACACGATATGGAAATCAGGGACCATTTCTACATAATACGACGCCATGCCTACATAATAGCTTAAATAGGTAAGAAAACAAATAATTTTGTGTATCGACGAAGTAAATTCAGTCCAATGTGACTTGGCCCTGTCACTTAAAAAGAGCCTCTCGTTTCAGAATAGTGAAAACCCTTAGAAAAGACTAAATAAAAAAAATAAATAGAAACAACAAATAGCTTTACTGTCACTCACTTAATGCAGTTCCCGGACTTCAGCAGCAAGGTGCATGCTTTCTGCAAGTGCCTGCGCATGTTGTGCCGGGTGACCGCCGAGAGGAACAGCCACGGCAGACGGTCTACTTCCACGGCGGCGTCGTACTTGCTCAGACGATCCACTAAGATGTGCTGGATGAGCGTCACCACTTGCTCTTGAACCTGGGAGGGAAAGATCAATGTAAACATCGACGCACAACATCTGATACGAATCCATGAAAATACGGATTATTAATTCGGAGGCAGAATACAATTGGGTTGAGTACGACAGGAATGAGTAATGAATGGGCAGCAGCGTTCCTTTTATACCACCTAGCAATATATTTCGATTTATGTATCCGATAGATGGCAATAGGCTCGATACCACACGTGACCTAACATAATAATACTAACGTGAGTGTTAATACATTTCTGCCTACACCTTCGGGGAGGGATGGGAGTGATTCATGCATGAATTGTTTTCGTAATAACTTAAACTTCTGATATTAATCCCAGCAAGCAGACAGCGGTCTGTTCCTATTACAACATAACGCGTACCAATCTTCGACAAAGGTCAAAATTCCAAACCAACACGTCTTGGTTGGAGTGGCAGAGGCATCTCGGATTGCAGAGGACGCAAGTTCGATTCCCGCATCAGGACTAAAAATTTTCGAACTTTTTCTAACCACAATTTTATTTGTAATAATTTCTCTACATTTATATACTGTTTAAGTAAAGAACAAACTAACAGTTTACAATAATGTTATAGTTCTTACCTTACTTTCAGGATCGGACAGCTGGTGCATAGGGCCCGAAAGAAAGGCATCGAAGACTGTGTCACACGGCAAGTGGAGCAGCAACTCTCCTAAAGACGTTATAGCGGTCGTACGCACCAAGATGCTGGCGTCACGACACAATCCCACTAGAATCTAAAAAAACGTCATCCCCCCTTATTATAAATCATGAACTAAAGTTTGTCATGGTTTCAAATTGATGCTAACTCTGTCTTTCATTCACCAAATAAAAGTGACGGCAATTGACGGCATCAGTTTTAAACTATATGACTTACTTTAGTCCACGTTTTATAATAAGGGTTTAGCATTTTAGCATTAATTTAATAAATTAACAGCCAAAATAAAAATTTTAAAAGATTCAAAACGCAAATAGATTCAAAAAGCTTACAACAACGACAACAATGTATAAAACTGTCTTTATAACGCCTGCTACCGAACAACAAAACACTGTGCGGATGTGATAAAGCATAATAGGGTAGACAAAAATATACGTGGAATACTCTAATGGAGGATGGATACACCAATTAGTGATTTTAACGGAGTCTACTAGTCCATTTAATTCCAGATTAAAATATGTAATACCTAGTACTACGTACATTACATAACTAATCTGTGTCCATCCTTATCGTAATCTAATAAATTTTTATTTATAACACGTAAGGAATTATTTTTCTAGCGTATCTTGTTAAGAATTCTCCGAAAGGTATCTATTTTAACAGACAATAATATTGTTACTGCGCGTGTATACTGTGCATTGCATTATTTAAATAAACTGCTAAAAAATATTAAAACGTATTCTATTCTACAAAAAAAAATGTAAATACGAAAATACAACATTTAGATAGGTACATCAATACGAACCCTTAAATCGGTCCGAGGGTATGATGGCAATGGTGGTGGGTCACTATTATCGTTCTATGTACAGACATGAAAGTGTAACAATTATGTCAAACATTAATAACTAGATTGAATAAAGAATCTACCAGGTACCATATTAAATGCTAAAATTATTTTCATAATAATTACAATTTTTGGTTGTTAAGATAGTCTGTCTGTATATTTTAAGGTATAAAATTTTCTCCTTTCCCAGTTAAAAAAGAACCACTGTATATTAACTGCTTCAAATAAAACCGAGTTGTATGCATATAGGAATATTGATAGGTAATAACAGTAGAACATACCCCCAAGTCATTAGAGGAAGGCGTCGTTCGATTCGGTGTGCTAGCGCCAGTAGCTGCGCATAACAATAGGCGGTGCAGGAGCGAGACAGATGCGCGACGCACAGCGGCGCGCTCGTCGCACACGCACCTTGCGCACACCGCCATCAGACGTGACACTTCGCCGTCACCGTTTAACTCCTATCGAAAAATATGTGTTTAGTTTATAGACTAGTTAAATAAACAGTTTTATAGCGAGTGCCGTGTAGTGACGGCAAAGTTACAGCTGTCACCACCCCGGTCTCTCTCTCTCAGCAGTAGACCCCAGCAGTAGTCTCCCAGAGACGTCAATTAACGTTAACGGGTACTTAATACAAAAAAATGTCAATTCATTCTTCATCAGTCATTGTGCCCGTTTACCGACCGCTTCCTGTATTCGACCATTTAACCGCCATCTTTGATAAAACGCCAAAAAATAGCATAACGGTCATACGTAGGTCCTTAAAATGTTTACATATTAAGACCTGAATAACTTCACAGTAAATACATGCCTACACAGTTCATTGGAACGCAGCCATTAACTAGGTATAAACCTATTAAGTTTGAGGTACGCGGCGAAAAAGTGAAAACATGTCAAATATTGCAGAAAAAATAGTGACGTGCCGCAACTTGCGTAAGCTGCGGCAACAGTTCTATTGTGTTTTTTGGTTTGTTTACTGTTTACTTTAACTTACTAACTTGCTATCCATAAAGTGTGGACAAATAGTTTATTACTCTGATTTACAATAATTAAGAAATAAAACAAAGTGGACGAGAAAGGGTACGCCACTTGTATTAGAAAGACCGGGTCCTAAACTCGACCGGGTGGTCTATAACAGGCCAGCCCATGTCGATTAGGGTCCGTCTCTTATTCGAAAATATATGTAATTAAACTAATTTTTATTTAACAATATGAACTTTATGTGTACAGATATTTGCGATGGCCAATTTTCGTCCACATGTTGCTATAATAAAGTATAAACATAATACGTTGAAATGGCCTATGGTCGATAATCGGACATAGAGTAAAATACCTATGTCCCAGTTTCGACATGTATGTATATTGTAACTTTTATCAATAATTATTACCAAAATTAGGTAAATAGAACTCTAATTTGCCAATTATTATTGTTAATTTGTTTAAAAAAAATGTTTTAAAGAAATGTTGTGATTGTGATGTAACTAAGTCTGATCTCTTGTAATTTTTTTTTATGAGATAGATACCAATAATAACTTTTTGTAACGAAGACTGATTTTTAGACTACAGTTATTATCTTAATAAACAATTATATTATAAAACATACTTTTATACATGAAATCCATACTTAATTGATGAGGTCGAAAATAGGAAAACTGGTGGACGAAAACTGAACTTTGCGGTCGGAAACTGGTAATATTGACATTTTAATACATAATTTAAAATATTAAAAACAATATAACTGTCACCACTAAAACGTTTGCAATAATTATAAATAGAGTAATATAGGAATTCATTTCAATAGTTTTTGTATAAAATTATCAAGAAGAAATATTTTATTCTGATTTTCAAAGTTGACAACAACACTAACTGCCGCACTCAGAGACGTCAATTAACTTTAATGAGTATTTAATGTCAAAAATTTTCATTCAAATCTAAACCATAGACCCGGCAAGAATAGCGACTAGTTTTGAATTGTCATTTTTTGACGTTAAGTACTCACTAACGTTATTTGACGTCTCTGAGTGCGGCAGTAAGTGGTCGATAACAGGCCTAATGACCCTACAAAGATTTTGGTGGTTAGAGCGTTCGGTTAAGCTTGGGTTATAAAGCAAACCCAAGCTTAACCGAACGCACGTTATTTGTAAAAAGATCTGCTTTGGAATGTTTGAAATTTATTTCTACATTGCGAGGGTACCCGTTGGCTTACAACGTGAAGTGTAAAGGTTAGAAGAATTTCGGCAAGTTAATTAGTGTCTTGGTTGGCCGAGCGGTAAGGCACCTGCCCGGATAGCAGCAGACGCGGGTTCGATTCCCGCCTCAAGATTATAATTTTTCGAAATTCTTTTTCCAAAATAATAATAAAATAAATAAATAACCACCAAAATCTTTGGTAAGACATTTTTTTCTGAGCTATTTCTCATTTTAATATTTAGGTATTTTGATACACTGTCATGTATCAAGGGGTCGCTGGGGGAATTTCTCGCCGGAATATGTCAATACTGTGGAAATTATTTATTTTGCTATAAAACTCAGAAAAGAACTCAACTTTTTGTAGTTGTAATTGGTTAAAAACATTTTTACAGATATTTGAATGGCGTGAAAATTTCTACAAAAAATATGCAAGGGAAATTATATAAAGGCTTTTAGGTGAATGATTACCTTTACAGCATCTTTCATGGGCGGTCGCTCGCTGGCAACGCAATCTGTTAGTATGGCCAGTGCCCGTGTACGTAACGTGCTTGACACGTCGTTCACACGCTCGTACACCGCACGAAGGATCTCCGCGTGTGGCACAGTGTGAGGCCGTTGCCGAAGCAATCCAGCCATGTCATCTGTTATTTCCTGCTCCTCCTAATATAAAACAAGTAGGTACAGTTTTTCAGTTTTTAATGGTAAATACCGTAGGAAGAAACACTGTAGGTAGGTAACCGAAGTTTTTCGTCAGTGATAGAAACCATTTCTCTTCAGAATCGGTATAAAATCAAAATTCGTAAACCGGAATAGGAAATCAGAATACTATATTTTAAAGGTATAGGTATTTCTTATATATTTTACACTCACACCTATCATCGTAAGTAACATAAGCACTTTGTGTTACGGTTACTAGATGACGGACAAATTTTGATATACTTACTTAATAATAATACATGGGTACATAGAAACATTTACAATATGTATACTACATAAACCCATACACATCCCTGACTGGGGATGTGTTCATCACAAAATTTGCCCCTACCAGGATTCGAACCCGGGATCTCTTGGCCAATAGTCAGCCATTCAACAGACCAAACCGGCCGGGCCGTCAGAAGAATTGTCATCACCAGCTCTTTAATATCCCCACTGCTGAGTCACAGGTCTTCCCTATAGATGGAACTATATCCCATGGTGGCCAGATTTCAGAATGGGCCATAACCCACCACGATGGCCCAGTGAGGAGTAGGCATGAAGTACTGCAAATGCAGCCGAGAACAAACGTGTATTCCGAAGCCCGTAGGAATACGAGATATTTTTGGGCACCTATCCAATGACTGGCCTTCGTGAACATTGCTTATTTTACGCCAACTCAGGCCAAGCGCGTTACCCACTGCGCCATCAAGCTCTTCCGAATAATAGATATGCTTGACAGATATAACCAAAGGCTAAGCGTGGACCTAAAGAACAAACATTTGTTTTAAGAAGACAATTCTTACATTAGCTGGTTGTGTTGGGGTTTGTTGGTTAATATTATTGACCGCCACCATGACAGGATGTGGCGCAGAAGAGGGTCCTGCAACGCATTCTATACTGAAAGTTGATGGTCCATTTTCAGAATCTTGTACTATAATAGTGTCTGTCTGCTGTTCACTGTTTTCATTGTTTGATGAATCTGTAGAATGATTATGCAAATGATCGATCAGTCATTTTCACCACAAACCTATAATAGTTATCTATAGATGGTTGTTTACAATGAAATAATAAAGCCTTGCCTTGGTTTCTTGTGGGTGCTTCAGCAGGTTTTTGATCAGGTTCGTTGCTTAGAAGATTCGACAACATTTCCTATACAATATAAACTATGTATGAGTAAATAATTTTCTACATGGAAGACTAATAACAACTGTTAACCACATACCAGGGCTATTTGGCGATGTGGTATCTTAGCTGTAGCCGACAATTTTAACAACCAATTGACGATCTTGCGATAAGATTTGCGTGGCAAAAGGGTCATGAGACCGACAACTAAAGAAACACGGGCAGTTCGCACTTCAGCTCGCTCCTAGAACAAAAAAAAATGTGACATTCTGGCTGCCAGTTTGACACCAACCCTCTTTGAATATGGTATTGTTAGCACTTGGCCGTTCACCATTGGATTGCCCCAAGGTGCTTATTGGTTGTACAGTGTCTCTTAATCAACTTTTAGGGTGTCCCCCTTCAAGTGAATCAGGGCTGGCACAGTCTGCGTTATTTTTTTCTTTCCCAGACCATCATGAAAGGGTCTTCGTCCACTCATATCTTTAACTACCTATTATTAGAAGGAGCGAAAAAAGGATGCAAGGTAGCAAGTGGAAAAAAAATTATGTCTGCCTGGGTCAATGTGCTAATTTATGGTGGTTAACGGTAAGTCGCAACTGTCATAAAGGTCAGACTGCCGCACTCAGAGACGTCAATTAGCGTTAATAAGTACGTAAGTAGTGGCAAAAATGACAACACAAAACAAAAAAAGTCGCCGTTCTTGCCAGGTCTGTGGTCTAGATTTAAATCTCAGGGGTTTATTGGCTCTTAGGCCCGTATTCTGAAACGGCACTTATGTGTAGTTTAATTTGAATTCATGTGATTATTGCTTAAATAGAGAATCCCTACTTAAATTTGTGTTTTATTCCAAAACGGCTATCAATCTTGTCTTACGTAAATTTAGATCCAATTTATATTTAAGTCACATTTAATCAAATATGTCCAACGGATCCATAATTAGAAATTAATTATCACACTAGTATAATGATAGTTATATTTTACAGATTCTTCCTGTATAAATGCGAAAAGGTATAGTAACTCTACTCAAGCGTGGCAATGAGGTGTTTTGCGCGATCATAGCTTAAATCTCGATTTAAATATCAATTACCGACGTTCCAGAATAAACCTAAACAGAGATCAATGAATTGATACTTAAATATTGTTCTAGAATAAAGGATCCATGTAAATCTAATTTTAAAACGTTATTCACGTCCAAGTATCGTTTCAGAATATGGACCTCAGATTTAAATTACATTTTTATATCAAATCAAATCAATCAAATCAAAATTCGTTTATTCATATCTGTGGGCCTACCGCCTAAATCAATTGCTGATGATAGCTCTATAGCAATGCACTGTTTATCCGAGCGACCGCCTAAAATTGTATCAGCAATAAGCACAGAGTATAACAACAACTGCTAACGTGAACGAACGATATAGTTCTTTTGGCATAAGATGAGCTTTGCATTTGTGTGAGTGATCGCAAAAGTAGGGTTAGTGAAAAAAAATTATATAATTAAATATTTTAAAAGAAAATAATATTTAAGTTATTGAGTAGTTACGAACGTGTATAGGAACGGACATACACACAAATCGAACACTTAACCATCCTCCGGATTCTCCGAAGTCTGGTAAAACACTATTAATGTCCATAACTTATTAAAAAAAATATTCTAACTCTTTTACATCGGTCATTGAATCTTCACTACCTTCATCTTTACTCTCATCTGATGACACATCAGTAGGCCTATTCCCTAACTTTTTTTGACAGTTGAAAGTGATGATCACCGAACTATTTACTAATACATTGCTGTTATCACAGGACAAGTGTCACAATAGCATTATAGTAAAGTAGTAATGGATAAGTAAATAGTTCGGTGATTATCACTTTCAACTGTCAAAAAAAGTTAGGGAATAGGCCTACTGAAGCTGTGCGATGTGTCGCGACCATCAAATGCTTTTTCTTCTTTTATCGCATGTTCACAATCCTTGCCTATATATTTTCAATGGGATTAAAAATTTCACTAATACCTAATTAAAACAGCGAAATATTATTAATATACGTAGCGGTACAAAGGAAAGCGCGAGGCAGAGTATTGACAGTTGACGGACGCACCGAGCAGTTAGGCCGTGGAAAAAATGACAGTGTTTTCTCTCGGGATTTAGTGGGAGTTAGAGCGAGAGGAAAATATTTTCTTTTCCCCGAAAGAGATGTGTCCACGTCCTGTGCTACGGGGGCTGCAGTATTGACACCTATCAATTTAGCTAGCAGTCATCTTGAATTTTTAGGCGGTACGGATTTTCTGCCAAATTCATACAAAATCAAAAGCTATTGCTGATAGTGACAAATTCAAAAGCTATAGCTGATAGTGACAGCTTTTGCTTTAGCAATAGAGTTAGGCGGTAGGCCCGCTGGTATGATTACAATACACTCATGAATCGTCAAGACAAGAAATTTTAAGTACCTACTCATTAAAGTTAATTGATGTCTCTGAGTGCGACAGTAAGACTTTGTTGAAATCAAACATGAGAAACGGTCGTCTGGATCAACTAAAGATAATTTTTATTACAGAGGAAATAGAATTAGCTAATAATACCTATTTAACAAAAATTAATTGTATGAAATGTTTGCACTAAGCCTTACTTTGTACTTACCAAACCATCAATTGTGTAACATAAATGTTGAAGGAGTACAACAAAGCCAGGCAATGCAATTGTTCCATATTTGGTAAGGAGAACTCCAGAATAAGTTACATATGAAGCTCTTACAAGATTCTGGAAATAAAAGTTATGTTTTTGTCTGTTAAAATACTTACATAAGTAACTAAAAATTACACTATCTACCTTTCTGAGCCTTTTTGTCGTAGTAGGTTGCCCTACTACGACAAAAAGGCATTAAACTACTTGCATTAGCTTTCAAATATTCAAAAACATTTATTTTACACAAACAAGATAAACAATAGACATTAGACAGTATAATGATTAGTATTAGTTGTCACTGCACAATGTGCAATGTTGAAGACATATTTTAATTCAGATATAAAAAGCAATAACAACAGAGATTATTTAGAACATATCCATAAATAACAAGCAGGGACTCCTCTGTTGAGCATAGGCCTCCCCCAAGGATATTAAAGTCGATTGGCATACATCTAGTGATTTTTCTCAGTCTATGATGATCTGACCCATCATGGACCGAGCACCACCATTCGGATGTTAGTAGGCATATTTAGGCCCAATGGTAGATGTAATTATGTAAGATGAATTAGGTACAACAAAAAAATATTGCTAATTGCTAGGACAACAGTAAAATCATATCAGATTCCATAAGAAAATCTGGGGCCTTTTTGTGCGTTAATATTATTGCAGATGAAAATGTCAATTCAATTCGGTAAAATTGCATGATCAAGATACTTACGTTAGCATTTCTACTGTCAACAGATGCTGCAATAAGTTTTGGTAAGATACATTTAAACAATATTTTGATAGTTTCATTATTTGGGCTTCCATTTCCTTCACAAATAAGTAAATCAATCATTTCAAAGATTACTGTTGAGACATTAGCTAGCTCTATTTTGTCTGAAATAGATTTTTTATGTTGTTATCAATGTTTCAATGTAGTAACTACTAAGAACTATTTTCAAGAATAGAACTATGGGGATGGCAAAGCATGCTACAACTGTCAAATAGGCTAGCCCCATCAACATATGACCTAATATAATTGATGAAAGGTGGGTGTTAATTCATCTCTGCTTGCCCTTTAGAGAATGGTTAGGTAGATAGTAGTAGTAGATGTGTATAGACACTTCACAGTGCACATTACGAAAAAACTATGAGTTAATATATTACTCACCAACATTGAGTTTATTGACTATTGCACAACCTATAATGTCAACCATATTGCTTAAAATATCCTCATAATTCAAATCTCCTGAACTGAGCTGAAGATTTTCAATAATTACTTTTAGATCCAAAACCAGATATCGTAGTTCCCTGATAATAGAATTAACTTCACGGATCAATTCTTTGGTATTAAGAAAATTATCTTCACTGTCACATAAAGATTTGGGAAAGCCCAAACATCCTAGTGTGTGTACAAACAGTTGTGAATGATATATATTATAAGCTTTGTATCCTGGTATAGATATCAGTTTGTAATACAATCTTGATCCCACCAGAGCATTATTTCTGTATTCCTTTACAGATATATTTTTACTTCCATGATCAACATAATATGCAATAATGGCCAGCAGTTTTTGATGATTAACATGTGGAGACAAAGCAGCCCATGATTTTTCTTCCAAACTTTCTTCTGTTAGCCAATCATCAATGGATTTCATAACACTTTTGAAAACTGAACTTACATCTATGCCCATTTGAACAGTTTCATATTCAGTAGATAGCTCTCCGAATTCCAAAAATTCAGAAAAATAAATTCCCTGTACCCACCCATCATCTATATAATCCAAATTTAAATTAATAATTTCAGCTAACAAGTCTTCCATAGTAATTGTGAAATATTTATTAATTCTTGGAATATGTTTGTTTGTATGTACCTAATTATAGATAGATCATCTAGTCTATTTAAAATACAAAGAATTACTTTTAATAATTATTTAGAAATGTTCCACGGCGTATTGTTTCTAAATTTCTAAATAAATAAACAACTGTGTGTAATCTATTTTTTTTTGTTTTGTTTTTTTAATTCTCCCTATATTTTAGGGAAGGCAAAGGGTCTAGCCCATATAGCCAAGTCTTTAGTGTATATTTTATCTGTTGTCTTATGAAATAATGAGTGGGTAAAATGTATGAATGAAATGAATATTACGTTAAAATATGGGTGTCACACATTTTAACGACTCTAGGGAGTGCTTGGCGCGAATTGAATGGTAACAGAGTTCATGATGGTGACTGATGAAGTGAGCAAAACCACTTTTTACGTGGTTTCATCACAACATCAAACACCATCACAAGACTTATTTTCAATGATTCTGCATAATTGCACATCAACACGGATGCTTGTGCATCATAATAACACCACTTTCACTGCACAAAATCCACTCTGTAACAATTTTTGAATTATCGAAAATAAATACTACTGACACCACGAAACGCGCCAAACACTCTCTGTGTAATCTAAACTCATTTTTTTTAATTCTCCCTATATTTTAGGGGAGGCAAAGGGTCTAGTCCATACAGCCAAGTCTTTAGTGTATATTTTATCTGTAGTCTTATGAAATAATGAGTGTGTGAAATGATGAATAAAATGAATTTCACGTTAAACTATGGGTGTCACATATTTAAACGCATCTAGGGAGTGCTTGGCGCGAATTGAATGGTAACAGAGTTCATGATATTGACTGATGAGGTGGACAAAACCACTTTTTACAGTGGTTCTTACCACAACATCAAACACATCACAAGACTCATTTTCAATGATTCTGCATAGTTGCACATCAACACGGATGCTTGTGCATCAAAATAACAACACTTTCACTGCACAAAATCCACTCTGTAACAATTTTTGAATTAGCGAAAATAAATCTGACTGACACCACGAAACGCGCCAAACACTCCCGTATTCTAAAATTCTACTCTTTTTTTTTTTAATTCTCCCTAAATTTTAGGGAAGCAAAGGGTCTAGCGCATACAGCCATGTCTTTAGTGTATATTTTATCTGTAGTTTTATGAAATAATGAGTGGATGAAATTATGAATGAAATTAATATTACGTTAAAATATGGGTGTCACACATTTTAACGCATCTAGGGAGTGCTTGGCGCGAATTGAATGGTATCAGAGTTCATGATGGTGACTGATGAAGTGAGCAAAACCACTTTTTACGTGGTTTCATCACAACATCAAACACCATCACAAGACTTATTTTCAATGATTCTGCATAATTGCACATCAACACGGATGCTTGTGCATCAAAATAACACCACTTTCACTGCACAAAATCCACTCTGTAACAATTTTTGAATTAGTGAAAATAAATCTGACTGACACCACGAAACGCGCCAAACACTCCCAATTCTAAACTCTTTGAACTAGAGGTGAGGCGTATTTACGCGACCAGGTTTTGAACCCTGGTTTTTGCTTCGAAGTACGAAGACCAGGGTTCAGCCCTGAAATACTTGCAACCCTTCAAGGTATTTTTACTAGAACGCGCTCGATCGTCTGTCAGTCCGGCGCGGCCATCTAGTATTTTGAGCCATTTAACCGAGTAGTAGGAAATTGAAATTTATTACTAGCATAAGGAACATAATCGTATAAGCTAAAACAAAAACTTGCAAAGCTTAAAAGTATTTTTTTTGCCAGAGCTATTTTAACCCTTATGTGTATTGGAGTTGAGATTAATTTGGAATAAATTACTTTGAAAGTATTTTACTTCATAGCTATGGCTTCGGCTTGGCTTGTAGGTACTTTTATCTTCGGGCTTGCTCGGTCGCTTGAAAACCACGTCGTGTATGATCGGTAAGGACGATTCACGGTCCACCGTGTCTCGACCGGACCGAACCCCGGTCGTGCCCCAGACGGGACTCGGTCAAACATCTATTGCATACTTTTTGTAAAAGTCATTCATCCCAACCGTGGCCCGCCCGTGTTCAGGCCGTGCGTCTACGGGGCCCGGCACGCCGACGAATTGCCGGTAGGTATTGTTTCCCGGCTCCGGCCCGGTCGCGACACGGTGTACCGTGAATCATCCTTTATGCAAGGCAGAATAAGCGAGACTGATATTTCACTCTCGTTCTATCTGATTTTACGGAATTTAGACTTTAACATTTGTGTAAATAATGAAGGCCATGTGGTGACGGCAGAGTAGAATACAATTGTCACCACCCCAAATCTCTCCCGTGGGTGTCGTACAAGGCGACTAAGGATAAATTAGTGATGAGGAATGGGCAGCAGCGTTCCTCTTATACCATCTAGCTATATACCTACTGCGACTTTTGTGCCCAATAAATGGCAATAGGCTCGCCACCCATTGCATGGGACCTAACATAACTGGCGAAACGTGGGTGCTAGTTCACCTCTGCCTACCCCTTCGGGGATATAGGCGTGATTTATGTATTTATTATGTATGTAAATAATGAACATATTTAATTAAGCATATTTTATGATCTTTAAACTATGAACTCGTAATGCGCGCCAACTTGGCGCCGCTAAGTCTATTTTAATACAAAATTGTTTGCGTTCTATATGTAACTGAACTATTCTATTGATTAATAAATAAAGTTCATTATTGTGCGTTCAATATAGTTTCATATGAATTTAAAATAGTAATAATATTTTTCATTTAGATTTTGGCACGTGCGAGAAAGTAGCATATTTATTCTTTTTTAGTTGTGTTTTGGTTGAGGAGCTGTGAAAAGAGTGTAGACTTATTTATATTAAGACTAACTGCCGCACTCAGAGACGTCAAATAACGATAATGATTACTTAATGTCAAAAAGTTACTATTCACAACTAGTCCCTATCTGTGCCGGGTCTAAGGTCTAGATTTGGGCTTCAGTTTATTTAAAAACAATATACCGTTGTAGATAATTTTTTGACATTAAGTACTCATCAAAGTTAATTGACGTCTCTGAGTGCGGCAGTTCATCACGTTTTATTCTATCACAAATTTGACAGCTTAAAAACCAATACTTATTATGATATTAAAAAATATATATTTATTTACGTATTTACGGCATTCTCGCTTTCATTCCTATAATTTTTCCGTCATGCGAAATCTGTCGCCCTCGATCGTCTGTTAGTCCGGCGCGTACATCTAGTATTTTGAGCCCTTTAACCAATAAGTAGGAAATTGGAATTTATTACTATTATCATAAGGAACATTGTCGTATAAGCTGAAACAAAAACTTGCAAAGCTTAAAAGTATTTTTTTTGACAAAGCTATTTTAACCCTTATGTCTATTGGAGTGGAGATTAATTTGGAATAAATTACTATGAAAGTATTTTACTTGATTGCTGTGGCTTCGGCTTGGCTTGTAGGATGTAGGTACTTTTGTCTTCGGGCTCGCTCGAAAACCACGTCGCAGAATGAACGAGACAGTTATCTCACTCTCGTTCTATCTAATTTAACCGAATTTCAACTTTAATATAAGCGTAATAAATAACAACATAATGCGCCCCAAAGTGTATTTACTACATTAATATGTTTGCGTTCTATAAGGAACTGAACTATTCTATTTGTACATCAATAAAGTTCATTATTGCGCGAGCAATATACCTAGATAATTTTGTAATACAAAATGTGGTACTGCCACACTCAGAGACGTCAAAATACGATAATGAGTACTTAATGTCAAAAAAAAATGACAATTCAAAACTAGTCGCTTTTCTTGACGGGTCTATGGTCTAGATTTAATTGATTTTTTTTGACATTAGGTACTCATTTAAGTTATTTGACGTCTCTGAGTGCGGCAGTTAGACAAATATACTGAGGACCTCGCTAGCGCAGTGGCATAGCGCGCTTAGCCTGCGATTGCGTAAACCAAGCAATGGTCGCTAAGGCCGGTCATTGGATGGGTGACCAAAAATTTATTTATTATCTCGAGTTCTTCCGTGCTTCGGAAGGCACGTTAAGCCGTTGGTCCCGGCTGCATATGCAGTCATTAATTAATACCCACTAACCCGCACTGGGCCAGCGTGGTGGTTTATGGCCCAATATCCCTATATTCTTCCATCCATAGGGAAGGCCCGTGCCCCATCAATGGTCTCTCCATTAATGGGGCACACAAAAAGGGCTGGCGATGATGATGATGGCGATGAAGATGATGACAAAAACTAATTAAAAAATCGAACAAAACATTATTCTGTTCTATCCACGCGATTATGTTCCTTATGCTAACAAGTTAAGGTCTAATTTTTTTCCTACTTATTGTGTATACGAATGAGGTTTGTGGCCCGAAATACTTTTAAAGTATTTTACTTTCAATACTTTTTTAGAGGTGAGGCTTACTGGTTTTTGCTTCGAAGTTTTGCTACGAAGACCAGGGTTCAGCCCCGAAATACTTGCAACCCTTCAAGGTATTTTTACTAGAGCGCGCTCGATCGTCTATCAGTCCGGGGCGTCCATGTAGTATTTTGAGCCCTTTAACCGAGTAGTAGGAAATTGAAATTTATTACTATTGGCATAAGGAACATAATCGTATAAGCTAAAACAAAAACTTTCAAAGCTTAAAAGTATTTTTTTTGCTAAAGCTATTTTAACCCTTTTCTATAGTAGAGTTGAGATTAATTTCAAATAAATTACTCGATGAGATTTTACTCGATGGCTGTGTCTTTGGCTTGGCTTGTAGGTACTTTTATCTTCGGGCTTGCTCGGCCGCTCGAAAACCACGTCGTGTATGATCGGTAAGGACGATTTACGGTCCACCGTATCTCGACCGGGCCGGACCCCGTTCGTGCCTCAGACGGGACTCCGTCAAACATCTATTGCATACTTTTTGTTTAAGTCATTCATGCCAACCGTGGCCCGGCCGTGTTCAGGCCGTGCACCGACGGGGCCCGGCACGCCGACGAATTGTCGGTGGGTATTGTTTCCCGGCTCCGGCCCGGTCGCGACACGGTGTACCGTGAAATACCACCGCAAGGCAGAATAAGCGAGACTGATATTTCACTCTCGTTCTATCTGATATAACCGAATTTAGACTTTAACATTTATGTGAATAATGTACATAATAAAATTAAGCATATTTTATGATCTTTAAACTATGAACTCTTAATGCGCGCCAAGTTGGCGCCGCCAAGTCTATCTTAATACAAAATTGTTAGCGTTCTATATGGAACTCAACTATTCTATTGATTTTCGATTCGATTGATTTCTTTTGATTCATAAATAAAGTTCATTATTGTGCGTTCAATATAATTTCATATGAATTTATTTAATAATATTTTTCATTTAAATTTTGGCACGTGCGAGAAAGTAGCATCTTTATTCTTTTTTAGTTGTGTTTTGGTTGAGGAGCTGTGAAAAGAGTGTAGACTTATTTATATTAAGACTAACTGCCGCACTCAGAGACGTCAAATAACGATAATGATTACTTAATGTCAAAAAGTTACTATTCACAACTAGTCCCTATCTGTGCCAGGTCTAAGGTCTAGATTTGAATGAAAATTTTTGCCATTAAATACTCATTAAAGTTAATTGACGTCTCTGAGTGCGGCAGTAAGACAAATATACTGAGGACCTCGCTAGCGCAGTGGCGTAGCGCGCTTAGCCTGCGATTGCGTAAACCAAGCAATGGTCGCTAAGGCCGGTCATTGGATGGGTGACCAAAAATTTATTTAATTTATTTATTATCTCGAGTTCCTCCGTGCTTTGGAAGGCACGTTAAGCCGTTGGTCCCGGCTGCATCTGCAGTCATTAATTAACTATAAAAAGGGATGGCGATGATGATGTTGGTGATGATGATGGCGATGAAGATGAAGACAAAAACTAATTAAAAAATCGAACAAAACATTATTCTGTTCTATCCACCCGATTATGTTCCTTATGCTAACAAGTTAAGGTCTAAATTTTTTCCTACTTATTGAGTAAACGAACGAGGTTTGTTGTGGCCCGAAATAATTTTAAAGTATATTACTTTCAAAGTGTCAATACTTTTAAAGTATTTTACTCACTGCCAAGCACGGTCGGGTGTATACATGCGATTGTGTTCCTTAGTACAACAATTTAAGGTCTATTTTCCTACGCACTAAGAAAATACTTGCAAGTATTTTGAACCCTGGTTTTCAGCCCTGGTATTTGTTTGCTGGCACACCGGGGCGCCCTGGTACGGGGTTTTGCAAGTACGACCCATGCCTACTTTGAACAAATTAACTTTTTTTTAATAGGTTTAATGTTCCTAGATATTAGTCTTTTTGGAACTTTCTTCAATATAATTTCATTTACTTTTCTTAATTTTGAATGAATGAATGAAATCAATGCATGAAATGAATGAATGAATTTAATGGATGAAATGAATTTTACATTATAATATGGGTGAAACACATTTTAACGCATCTAGGGAGTGCTTGGCGCGAGTCGAATGGTATTATAACAGAGTTCATGACGGTGACCGATGAGGTGGTGAAAACGACTATAAAATTCTCATTGTCAAACACGGCACAACACTTTTATTTCAATGATTCTTCATAATTGAACATCAACACGGATCCTTATGTATCAAAATAACACCACTTTTACTACACAAAGTCCACTCTGAAACAATTTTTGAATGATTGAAATAAAAATTTCACTGACGCCATTGAAAGCCCGCCAAGCACTCCCAAACAAATTAGAGTGAGGGCCAGATAAGTCCGCGCGCGAGGGATGGAGCTGCTTGCTAACATTGACTCCTAGACAAACAAAGTAGGAGACGAAATTTTAGTTCCAAATTTGACCACGCTTGGACTTATCTGTAGGCCTATTCCCTAACTTTTTTGACAGTTGAAAGTGGTGATCACCGAACTATTTACTAATACATTGCTGTTATCACAGGACAAGTGTCACAATAGCATTATAGTAAAGTAGTAATGGTAAATAGTTCAGTGATCATCACTTTCAACTGTCAAAAAAAGTTAGGGAATAGGCCTACTGGCCCGCACTCTAGAGTGCGTTTCATCCTCAGGTTTCATCTTATAGTTCCTATGCCATCAAGTTGGTAGTAATGCAAGAAAATGATACCATGTCAACTTTATTGTCCTTTATTGTCTTACTTTATTCAGGGAGATTTTTTTCAATTAACTACACAATCATGCACCTATATCTTATTTTGTTATTTATAACTAGCGGTACTAAGTAGTACTTACATCCATATTAGTGTTTTTTTATAAAAATAATAAACCAAAGGTCGTGAAATATTGCGAGAATATTTAGTTCATGATATTACTAATAAGATAGAAATTAGATAGATAAATATAAATTTTAGTGATGTAAGACTCCTTAAGTAAAAAAAGGTTAAATTATAATAAAATTTTATATTTATTATGATTAACAATAATTGTGTTCATCTAACATATCTACATTTGACATTTCCTCACTCTTGTCAGTCGTTAAATCGTTATTAGTACTATTTATTTACAGTTATAGTACTAAAATAAATATATTTAATTTATTTATTAAGCACTTAATAAAATACTGGGGATTGGACGAGCCTTGCCCGTTGATCTGCCACGCTCCTGCATTCTATAAGCACGTGCTGTGGCGTTTTTTCTGCCTCCATGCATCCTCTGCATAGAGGGCTGTCTGTCACCCCAATGGTAAATAGGTGCTTGTTTAGGGAGCAATGACCAGTTATTATGCATATCACCTTTCGGAGCTTGTCCCTGTTTAATAAAGTGTTAAATAGTTTTGGTAGAAAGAGTTCTGGTAACTTCCTTTTGTTGGTGAAAAGGATAAGTTCTGTTTTCTTCGGATTTACTGACAGTTGATGCTCGTCACACCAATGTTCAACAATCTGAAGGGCGGAACGCATTACTCTACATAGTATGTTGTCTGCTTTCCCATTTATCAGTATTGCTAGGTCATCTGCATAACCAATAGTAGTGTATCCTCTCTCATTTAGCGTCCTTATAAGGCTGTCCACTACTATATTCCACAGAAGTGGTGATAGGACCCCTCCCTGGGGGCCCCTACCCTTTAACTACCTTTTAATAATAAAACTGATACTGGTAACCCAATTTAATGGCGGCAATCGGAACTTGTATACACTAATAAGGATTATGCGGGATATCCTTACGTTTTTCACGTTCACAAAAGACGTTTGCATATTTAATCTTTCATCACTTTTCAATGTTTTGGACATGATTTTCTCAAAGATTTTCTATAAAACATAAAAAACCTGCAAATATGACTTACGTGTTGACGCTGATGACAGACATTATAGCCACCATCACGGCATAGATGACACGCACTCTAGAAACTTTCTTTGTATACATTTAAACGCATCTAAGGAGTGCTTGGCGCGAGGCAAATGGTAACAGAGGTCATGACGGTGACCGATAAGGTCGTCAAAACCACTATAAAATTCTCAACGTCAAACACGGCACAACATTTATATTTCAAAAACATCAACACGGATCCTTAAGCATCAAAATAAGACCACTTTTACTTGTACATATTTAGATGTAAAATTCATTTCAGCAACTAATTTCATTTATTCATTTCATGCATTAATTTTATTTATTTTTTCGAAATAAATATATAAGATATAGCTGTATGGCGTAAATACCTTTGCCTTCCCTTAGAGAAAGATAAATTAAAAAAGAGGGGAGTGTTTGGCGCGTTTCGTGGTGTCAGTCAGATTTATTTTCACTAATTCAAAAATTGTTACAGAGTGGATTTTGTGCAGTGAAAGTGGTGTTATTTTGATGCACAAGCATCCGTGTTGATGTGCAATTATGCAGAATCATCGAAAATAAGTCTCATGATGTGTTTGATGTTGTGGTGAAGATCACTATAAAAAGTGGTTTTATCCATTTCATCAAGCACCATCATTAACTCTGTTACCATTCAATTCCCGCCAAGCACTCCCTAGATGCGTTAAAATATGTGGCACCCATATTTTAACGTAAAATTCATTTCATTCATACTTTTCACCCACTCATTATTTCATAAGACTACAGATAAAATATACACTAAAGACTTGGCTGTATGGGCTAGACTCTTTGCCTTCCCTAAAATAAAGGGAGAATTTAAAACTACTATTAAAAAAGAATAGTTTGTTTTTGTTAGTTTGAGGCTAATAATTTTTTAAGTCAAAATTGTATAGAATCAACTAAAATAACTATCTGTTTACAAACTTTGTAAACATACGTACATTAGTCTAGGTCGCATTTCTAGGTTTATACTCAAGACTCTCACTTGATTTAACATAACCTATAAATTTGTCGACTTGAAAGTTACTAAAACTAAAGAAAATGACAATAAAAAGACCTATTTCTTGGTTTCTAACAGAAAGTGGAAGAAGATTTTCGTATGCTATAATTACTGGTTCAGGTTTGGCTTTAACAGCTGCTAAATTTGCTCCTCAAACCTTTTTCTTAGGAAAATATAAGGAGTTTGTCCATCACTACAGGTAAGTAGTTTAGTCACATTGTAGAATATATATATTTTTTTATAAATTTATATAAACAAATATTTCTTACACTCAAACCTATCACCTAGCCTTAAAGTAACACTAGTTTTAAGAATAAATATTTGTAGTACACTACAATAACAACCATGACTTCAGATTAAATATCTGTGATCATCACAAACAATTACCCATACCAGAAATCCAACTCGGGACCTCTAGGCTGATAGCCAGCTATCTTATTTGACTAAACTGGCTATCAAATATTAAGGCCCAAGTTCACCAAATAATAAAACAGGCAATTATTATTTACCCATCGTTTTTGACAATTATTCCATACAATAAAATATCATAAACTGACGGTTAAATTAATCGCCTATTGGTTTCAAGCCTTATTTATTTAACTCTGCACAGAGTTTGTCTTTGCGAAGAAAAATATATTTTTAAATACATTGTGTCTATTTGATTTTAATTTTAACATTATATAAATGTTAGAAAAATTAGTACAAAGATTTTAGTGGTTAGAAAAAGAATTTTCTTTTGCTCGGACACCCAAGACTCCCGCATCAAGATCATAATTTTTCGAAATTCTTTTTCTAACCACTAAAATCTTTGTACATTGTGTCTTTCTTGTAGTTACTGTATGTCTGCTACAGAGATGTTTTTAAACAAACTAATTCAACACTTGTTTTATTACAGAGATGCTAAACCAGTCCCACTGCCTAAAGAACTCACAGATAGATTTCATACTTGCCTCAATCTTTTAAATCTGTCTGAAGTTCACAAAAAACTTGTATCTCCTTTCAGTGTATTTGGATTTGACCTTTTTCATGCAGGTGAAATCACAGTACTTTAGTGGTTCGATTAAATATGTAACTAATTTAAATGTGTTAACAAATTTAATTACTTTTTCAGGTAGTACAAATTCTAAGTTTGGTGGAGTAATAGGAATCCCTGTAAATTTTACATATAATACACTTGAAGACATGAAGAAAGATAATATACAGGTTTGTAATAAAAATTAATATTTTTTTTTGTATGTCTTTTATTACTATTTTTTTTGTTACAGGTAAACCATAAAAAAGTTGATTTCGCTACAGAAATTGGAAAAAAGTTAGGTGATGCTCTACTATTACCAGAGAAAGTGCAAGAATTTGCAATTTGCAGAGAAATATTGATGACTCAAAACAACAAGCACATCTATGAGTCTACATACCCATTTACATGTATTTTTTTAGTTCACAATGCTGCAGTTTTCATAAACCATAAACTAAATTTGTATATAGCCCCACTTACCATGAGGTTGACTCTTTATATGTTATTAGGATTGTTTGGTATTGGTACTTATTTTCTTATGAAGGATGTAACAGAAGTACATTATGAATCTAAGGTTGATGAAAAACTTTGTGAACTTGGTCGAGATTATATAGAGAGTGGTGTTATATTTTATGAAAAATTATTGCAAAGAAACCAAGCTTTAAGAGAACTGATGGGTAAAGAAGGTGAGAGAAAATATAGCAAACTAGGCAATGAGAATTTTTTTTTGAGGCAACCCCGTATTGCAATAATTCATAGAAAAAAATATTTTGAAGAGCAACTCCAAACCCTTGACTCCATCCAAGGAGAAGAATTAAAAGAATAAAATATTCACATCATTCATAAGATTATAAAATTTATTGATATTCATCCCTCTGCACTAAAGTGGAACTAAATTTAGAACTGTCATTTGTTACTACATATCTACTGCTAGTCACATAAAGAAAATTTTACTATGATTTATTTACTTTTATTATGTTAAGTAAACAGTGAGTAATTTATTTTTAACATAAATAAATGAAGTAAAAGTATTTTGTCTAATTATTTATTTATTTATTGTAGATTACATTGGACCTTACCTAGCGAAATGTGGGTATTAATTAATTCACCTATGCCAAGCCTATCCCTTATAGCGAGGAGCTCGCTAGCGCAGTAGCCTGCGATTGCATAAACTAAGCAATGTTCTCTAAGGCCGGTCATTGGATGGGTGACCAAAAATTTATTATCTCGAGTTCCTCCGTGCTTCGGAAGGCACGTTAAACCGTTAGTTTATACTCGCCAACCCGCAATAAGCCAGCGTGGTGGGTTATGGCCCAATCTCCCTATATTCTTCCATCCATAGGAAGGCCCGTGCCCCAGCAGTGGGGACATTAAAGGGCTGGTGATGATGATGATAGCCTATCCCTTCGGGGCTAAATAGGCCTGATTAAGGTGTAGGTATTTACCATCATCTCATTCATGGCAGAGTTGTTGTAGAACATTGAATATTCAGTAGCCTTGCTGAGATTCTGCGCAAATTAAGATTTTATAGAAGGATACAGATAGGAGACGACGGGAGTGAACGTGACACTTCTTCTTCTCGTCATTTATTCATTCTACAAAGATTAAAGTTTAACCAATGCGTCCTATCAGTGCTGACCTACGTACTACAGATCCGAAGTGTGGATAGTTACGGACTAAGGATACGGAAAAGCTATATAAATTATGTAGTTGATAAATTCAAAGTCGCTCATTGGTCTGTGGGACGACATAGGTACCTACAATAGCCTCTGGATAATTATCACAAATTTTAAAGGCTGGATATCGCATTAGTGTGGGGCCCAGATAAGTCCGCGCGTGGTCAAAATTGGAACTAAAATTTCGTCTTTTATTTTTGTCTAGGAGTGTCAATGTTAGCTAACAGCGCTACCCCTCGCTCGCGGACTTATCTGGGCCGCTCTCTAGAACTGAAAAGGATAGAAGTGGGGGAACTGTCAAGGGTATTACAAGTGTTCACGACCGCAAACTATAACTTTAAGTGTAGGCGGGCTCAATGGATTCAGAAGTTGGACTTCAATTAGGTATCCGTTAAATACAAACATTACATTCGCATTAGGCTTTAGAAAGTGTTGTGAAGGTAATATTTCAATTGACTTCGAATGATGCTGCTATTCCATGCTGGTTCCATTTCTTACTGGTAGTGGTAGCCGATTTAAATTAACTACTTTAATGCAGCTCAACGACATGGAGCAGCTAATTACTATTTAAAGTTATCCACAGTAGGTATAATTCGCATTTTTTAATGAAGCTAAGCTTAAGCACACTGGTCAGGAGGTCTACTCTGAAACTCCGAACGAATAACTCACATCTATCCGTCTTTCTCACGCCACTGCGTGTTAAAATAAGACCGACAAAGACGCAAAGACTCGATCGAACGAAATAAACTTCTAGCCCTGCTGCGCGGGCACACCTACCGACTACGACAACCAAGTCACGGCTGATCGCGCGAGACCATCTCCACGCTTGATCGCCGTGACCACACCGGACATGACACCATTGAATTGGACCATACCGTCATCATCATCCCCACTTATCTTGTCGACCCGCCACCAGGTTTCTTCCCCCCTACTCTCTGCTCCCTCGGGTAGGTATACATGGCATAAGCCGAGGCCCGCTCGCTGGCTCCTAGCTGGGCCTAGACCGCGCCGAGGGCCTCGCAACCAGACCGGGGTTGGGCACAGGGGGGCGAAAAGGGGAGCTCCGCCGCCTTAGACGGCGGCCCAGACCACCGGGGGACTGATGTCCCCTGAGTTCATGCCCGGGCCATGAGCTACCGCTCGATGCCCGCAGCCCGCCATCAGGCGGATGACCCGGATGATGATGATGATGAAACTTCTAGAGTAACGCTATTGTGTAAGCAAGGATTAGACATGATGACTAATTTTGAAAAACTACACGTTGTTTTTCTTACGTGTTTACTTTACCCAAAATAAATTATATTTGTGAAAAACTTTCGATTTTGATAGAAAAAACATGTTTTGATTAATGCAATTTAAAATTTCCGCCAAAACGCCAAAATAGCAATGGCGTCTGTGTCACTATTCCGTAGAAAGGCCAATTTGATTGGCAAATAAAACGTCAAAATGGAGATAACTATATAATGACGTCACGCGGCGTTTTAGCAAATATGGCGGATAGCTAAGTTTTGTACTTTTATTTTTATAAAATTAATATCAATCACAAGTATAATCTGATAAAAAATGACTATTAACGAATCTCCATCTTAAATTATTATTATAAATCGTTATATCAGTTTAGCTGTGTGCTGACGGCAGAGTAGAATACAATTGTCACCACCCCAAATATCTCCCATGGGTGTCGTACAAGGCGACTAAGGATAAATTAGCGATTTGGAATGGGCAGCAGCGTTCCTCTTATCTAGCTATGTACCTACTGAGACTTTTGTGCCCGATAAATGGCAATAGGCCCGCCACATATTACATGGGACCTAACATAACTGGCGAAACGTGGGTTCTAGTTCACCTCTGCCTACCCCTTCGGGGATATAGGCGTGATTTATGTATGTATGTATTATATCAGTGATTCTTTGTCAGTGTCATCATCTCTATAGGGCGGAACCGCGGAAAAAAGTAGTAATTAGTCTGGATTGCATATATAAATAATCTTCTAACATTATACTACTATATACCATTCGTGAATTGGGTGGGTGATTCGCGCACGAGTCAGGAGGAGTCTATCTTTACCATTTGATTCGCTACAAGCACTCACTAGATGCGTTAAAATGTGTGACACCCATATTTAAATATAAAATTCACGAAAAGTAAAATTAAAGATATGGCTGTATGAGCTAGATTCTGTTGTACTCCCTAAAAAGGGAGAATAATACAATTATTGTATTATTGTTGTATATTACATTATAACTAATTTATATCAATTACAATGGAATTGGCGAAACTAAGTAATAGCAAATTTTTGGGACTACTTATTTGGTGCAGCTGGCTGACCTCTCGTACCTAACACAAGTTCACAACACAACGCAGTTCAAAAAGTAAAAGTATTGAGTACTAGGTACTCTGAATAGGTGATAAAAGTATCAAGTATACGGTACAGACCTATCGATATTTTCAAGATCCGTCACACAACTGACACACTGACTGAGTCTGACAGTGACAATGACCAAATGTCAAATCATTCAAATCACAACTTTTTGGGAATCAAAAGCTTTTGCTGATTTTCAGGATTCATTAGTGCTCACGCAGCTTAGAAATTAATAACAATGAAGTATCTGCACTAGAAAAACCCGAGCTTAGTATTTGAAACTGATATCAGTGCATGACAAAATTTCTTGAGATTTTCAAATAATTTCTGATTGTCTTCTGTCAAGATGTGTGGGGGTTTCACTTGTTCTAAAAATGCACTAATTGCTTTAAATGTTCTTTACGTAGTAAGTATTTCATGGCTGTAGTAAAACCTTTTTACATTGATCAGCCATAAATCAAGGAGTTGGTGTAGTGTGATTAAAAAATTTAGATTTTGAATTTTATCTTCGTTTTAGGTAGTGGCTTCTATCTTGATATCAGTAGCAGTGTATGGGCAAGCATCTTCACTCATTGGCAACCTCCCCATTGTGGGGGGTATTCTTGCCTGTGGTGTCTTTCTAATCCTAATATCAATATTGGGTCTAGCTGGTGCTGTCAAACATCATCAAGTTATGCTATTCTTTGTATCCTTTTCAAATTTTTAAACATATAATTGACTAATAGATTTATTTTAGCCTCACAAGCAACTTTTAAAGATTTTTAAAGATATCTCAAAATATTTTTTAAAGATATGTGAGATATCTTTAAAAAAGATGTAACTAGGTGGTTTTATAATATATTTTATTGATTATAGCTTTACAGAGGTAGTTACTTTTGAATTGCCTATTAATGATAATATAACATGCTTTTTGAATCAAATGGCAATTAATTGACTAAATATTGCATTTAAAATTGAGACTAAAATATACATGTATAATTAATTAATTATTGTGGTTGCTCCATTGTAATCTGCAGTGTATGATGTGGTAAGTCCATTTGACATTTCTTTAACATTGGTATCAGTACATGGTGATATTATTCCTTTTGTTCCTTGTGCAGTTCTCAGTGGCATGTGCTTGCCTTGCTGTTAATTCAGAGCAACAGGAGTTGTTAGCCCAACAGGTAATATTTATTTAACATACATTCATATATGAATTTCAAATGATTTTTAATTAAATTCTTGTCTAGAACTTCCGTAAGTGGTAGTTCCAGTACATTTTTGTCAAATGATTGTAATAATTCATTCACTAAATTAATTGATACTATGATTTGTTATAGCTTGTTTAGTGACATACATACATACATAAATCACGCCTATATACCCGAAGTGGTAGGCAGAGGTGAACTAGCACCCACATTTCGCCAATTACGTTAGGTCCCATGTAATAGGTGGCGAGCCTATTGCCATTTATCAGGCACAAAAGTTGCAGTACATTGCTATTGCTAGGTGGTACAAGAGGAACGCTGCTGCCCATTCCTCATCATTGATTTATCCTTAGTCGCCTTGTATGACACCCACGGGAGAGATTTGGGGTTGTGACAATTGTATTCTACTCCGCCGTCACCACACGGCACGGTTTTGTGACCTATATGTTTATATTTTAAATAAAATGGATGAAACTGATATAACATAGAGTTATAGTTAAAATAATGTTAAATCAAGTCAATTGAGTTATTGCTTTGATGCTTTATAAATGTTTTGTAATTACAGGGTTGGAGTAGAGTAAATATGGATGTAAAAGAACAAATTCAAGAACGATTTCTGTGCTGTGGATTCCAAAATAGAAATGTACCCATTAATGGCACGGCTGAATTTCCATCATGTGATATTGTAGATGTAAGTGTTTAATCCATAATTATTCATATAGTGTTACATCATCCAAAGTCTTCTTCTCTATGGTCTGTTCCCAGTCTATCCGGGGTTGGTATATTTCATCTTCCATTAATATCAATCAGACGTGAATGCTGAACAAGGTTTTGCCATGGAAAAAAACCGATTGTAAGACTGTTTCACAATAAACAAGCAAGTTCAAAGAAGCTTACTTCACAGATCATTTGACAGTTGTAATATGAAATATATGTCAATTGAACTGTCAAGTAAGCTTCTTCAAACTTACTTATCGATTGTGAAACAGGCCCTTATTATAATTTTGAAGTGTTGTATTAATTGAAATTTTTAAGATATCAATTATTTTTCAGAAAATTTGCTGCAGAGACATAAAAATTTCGCCAGATTGTTGGTGTGAACCATGCATGGAGAAACTCAAAGAAACCATTGACTATGCTTTCAAATTATGTGGTGGTATTGGATTGTTTTTCAGCTTTACTGAGGTATGTAACTTAATTTAAATTTATGACTTATGTTTTCTAATCCTCACATACTTGATTTTTTTATTTGAAATTATAAAGTTTATTTCAAATGACACTAAATGGCTATACAATTTTTTCAATAAAAAACATAAAAACGCTTTAATGTAACGCAGTAAAATTCATTAAACCTGTCTCTTTACAGCATGAGTATAAATTATTTAACAGCTCTTCTTAAAGAATATGGTAGATGGTATATTATTTGGTTTACATTTGAAAGCTGACAGCATGTATATTCGCATAATTATATTAAAGGTCCATATAGGTTAGATTATTTGTACTAGAAACATCTTTAGTGTTAAACATTTTTAGGGCCTGTTTCACAATCGACAAGTAAGTTCTAAGTAGCTTACTTCGCAGATCATTTGACATTTGTATTATGAAATTTATGTCAATTGAACTGCCAAGTAAGCTACTTCGAACTTACTTGTTGATTGTGAAACAGGCCCTTAGTGTAAATATTTTTTCTAAAACTTTTACACCCAAAATTGTCTCATGTTTTACCAGGACTTTGACAGATAATGTGATCATAAAATAGAAGTAATAAATAGATATCAGTTGCTCAATTTTTATAAAACATTGACATACATTGTCACGTTTGACGTATATGTCGTATATAAATATTAAACGTTTTTATAAATCTGCTGTTTTTGACTAATCTTTTACTGGGCAATAATGAACACTGTTTTTTTGTATTGTTGGTTTTTAATATTGATATTTTTATCACAACAGTAATTTTCAGATGTTGTCTTAGTGCATTTTGATTAAGTGATTTGTATGATAGCGTCAATCTAATATTAGCAGTATTTACATTGTGTCTGAAATTAAAAATACAACTATTAGTAACAACTAGAACTTGCTTATGTTGTAGGATATTGACTATTATAATATATTTTATACAACCTTAATAAGTCATAGGTAAATTAGAGAATAATGCGTTTATATTTAACATAATAATAAATAAATTTGTATAATTTACTGAAGATATGTTTTTAATATGAGGGTTCAGTGATAGATGCCAATAATTTAGGCCAGTAATGAAAATTTTAATTGAAATGAAATTTTATTCAGTGGCTATAAAAATTAATTATAAAGTTCAATAGTGTTAATTTAGCATTATCTTTCACTTTGAGTTTCAATACATGTAAAATATTATACATAACTGGGTGTTCTCACTTAATCCTCAATTATTTTCTCACCTGCTATAAAATTTTTGGGATTTGCTTTGTGACTAACAGATGGTTGATTACTTTGCAGTTTCTTGGTGTTTGGTTGACTGTAAGATATCGTAATCAAAAGGATCCGCGAGCTAACCCCAGTGCATTTTTGTGAATGACGGACTTAACGGACTTGCAACATAATATCTCTTGAGGTGGATTGGTGTTCCGCGCATGCCTATTGCTTAGAACTACCGCCGAATTCTTTAGGGTGTCAACTTCGCGTAAAAATAAAATTTTAGACTGTGGCTTTTGCTGCCATCAATAAATCATGCGCAGGGTGGTGCATGCGTGTATGAATACTCGAAATTATAGGACCATTTTTAGGCATATATTATAGGTACTTTTGATACAGCAATATTATGGATTAAAAAAAATGGGTCTACATACATACATAAACACCTCGCTTTTATCCCCGAGTGAGTAGGCAGAGATAAATAAAAATGGATCAAATAACAATATAGGTAAATAAAATCAACTATTGCTTGACTTTGCTGTTTCAGGCGGATCTAAAAAGAGGTTTCTCACTAAATGCAAGAAGCTGTAATAATTTACGGTGTATATATGTATATGCACCTGATTAACGGTGAATTGACGCACAGTGGCCCAAATAGGAGGCCCAGCTAAACTAAATCATTTTGTATCTTTGCCCGACGCCCTAAAGTTTTCCGGCTGTGTAGGTTCCACGCAATGTCTTTTATATATAAAGCCTCGCTTTGCACGCAATAGGTACAACGTATTACAAAGTACTTTACCTCCTGTTGTCGCATCTAGTGCAGCTAGCACTTTATAGTCACATCGTAGCTGAAAAAAACGACATCTAGTCAATATATTTAATCTTTGTTGAATTGATTATAGAATAACAAATATTTTAAAAAGGACCGTGCCTAAAAAGTCTAGTAATGCATGTCGACATAAAAGAAAGTTTAATAATGTACTAGACATTTTTTTAAGACAAGAATAAAGCTATTACTATTATTATTTACCTACTCGTCGCGCTAACCCCCGATGCCCCCGAATACTGAAACGCTACTCACATTTTGAGCACTGCTTACAAAGTTGAGTGTAAAATACCTATCAGAATTTATATAGATAAACGTCAACTTTATTTATTTAAGCTTTATTGCATAAAATATACAATTGGCGAACTTAACGCTATAAAGCATTCTCTCTACATGTAAATTTTGACAATACTTAAATGTTAAGCCGGACTTAAACTTTGAGTAGCGTTTCAGTATGCTATGTCTGCTAATTTTAGCGTAGATACCAGTTGTTTCTCGGTAGTGTTTACATTGTAATTATTACTGTTTGGCACATATCTGGTTACTAAAACAATGTCAATACAAACGACTAAACAAAGTTTCATTTTATTTTGTTATATAGACACATTACTGTGCTTTTAAGTAATACTATTGAAACACGACTGTGATACTATTGTTAGGTTAACATTAGCGGAATCAGGCCCTCCTGTTGTGATCAGTTGGGAAAATCCTTTAAAACCTAGTCTTAACATTTTTAAAGCTTTATCAGAAAGGAGTCTAGGAGTTCCGACATTGGTGTTGAATGTATGCACCCTTACTACTTATTTCCTTTCAAAAGCATCAGCACTGCTCTTCTCGTAAAAATAGATTTCAAAATACCGTTGTCTGCTTTAAATATTTTAATGTTTGTTTTAATTTTCTATCACTGTGCTTACCAATAAATAGATCGACCAATAAAAAGGTCCAATAAAATTACGTATCATCAGCCAGCGGTCTGTCGGAGCTCAGGGTTTCCATGCGAAATCAAATACAGATGCATGATGCAGTCCTATTCTGTGATTGCCCCTTTTGCGACCTTCAATGCGTTATTCACAAGTCGTTCGATGTCGATTGTCTAGAATTTGCCTTATATCAAAGGACAGTGCACTACCAAACCAGAAAATACCGACTTTGAATAAGTTACACACAAAAATAAATACATAATAATATGTAGATACAACACGTCATGATCCCCATTGCGTGCATGTTGTCTTGTTTTTGCAAAATATAGCGTGGGCCTCCTTTATCTAACTACTAATAAGCAAGTTCGTTCTACTTATGTAAAATAAAACTTTTCGTTCTCTTCGATTACAATACGCCAACAAACGTCATGATTAGTAGGTATATTTGTAAACAGTTGCCGTACCTATATAAATAAAGACTAGGCAATGTTTGTTTGGCAGTCTGATAAATACTGATACCATATTTTATCAGCATTAATTCAGCTCTAATTAATGCATCTTCCTGCATGTAATTATGTAACCACGTAGTAAGTAAATGTAAATTGATAACCGAAAGTTAAATAATACTGTTATTTGCATAATCATCGAAATTATAACAATAATTTGAGAGATAGGTAGGTACCTATTATAAAAAAAATAATGTATTCATCGCTTAAAGCGAGTTCAGATGAACTTAATAATAGACAAATAAATTTAACATCTATGATACGTTATTCGGATATAGGTACCTACCTGCTTATTACCCGTTAGTATAGTAGTATAACAAATTTTATTTTCTTGCACAGTTAAGAACGTTTTGTCACATTTGCATGTTGTTGGATGTTAGCATGCATGTTTGTATTGTTTTGTTTAAAAAATAAGCTTTCGTGAGAGATGAAATGTTTTTTTAAATGTTTCAGCTATTCGCCGTATGGCTCGCTCGACGATACCGCAACCAACCTGATCCCAATTATAAAGAGCCTCATGCTATTTTTCCAATGAAAAATTATTTATATTAAGTATTAGATATAGAGACTGGTATTGTAGGCCGCGCTGATGACATTCCTAACCCAATGTCTATCACTGCGATCTCTAACCTTTAGTTAGATAATTAAATAATCTGACCTTTAAGCAAAATATTATTTTAGCCCTAAGTAATGGCTATATTAATTTCAGGTGTTACTCATGAATGAATATCCCTTGAACTCAATATTGAATGACAAATACAATAACAAATAAACATTAGAAAAATAGTAAACTGTTTGTTTTACAAAGTCAAAATAAAAGCTTCCTAAAAATAATTATAGCAATAATCACAGTAAAATCTAAAGAAAATGTAACCTCATTCATTTTAATTTATCGCTCATAGTGAATCTAAGCTGTTGAAAATTACATTCCCATATTATATTTAATGTAGAGATAGTATGTTCATGACATTTAAAAGCAGCAATGTAGCGTTATTCATTACTGTAAAGTCTCAATGTAAATAATTTTCTTGTGGATATTTTGCTACGTTGTATATTTTTAGTACATGGACATTCTTAATGTCTTGGTTATTGGTCAGAGTATTCTATTTAGTATTTGGTAGGTCGAATTTGTAGATATTTGTAAGCTAGAAAAAAGACATGAAACAATGTTTTGATCTTAGTGTTGCGACATTTCTCAGTCTTATCGTATCGTCAATAAATTGACTGAATAAAAATGTATATTGTATGTATAATTTCTATGGCGATGTATGAGATGTGATTCGCTTTTTGAATACTTCATGTACTAAATGTGCCACCGTTGTTCGCTGTAAATTGTGTAACAATATCATTATAGTCTTGGAACAAATGAAACACAAAATTCTTCATTACCTAAGTACTATCAAGTTGTTACATCTCGTCTACTAGTCAGTAGTATAATTCTTAGAGTTAATCAGTCAACACTTATCAATAGCTATTATTTAGAAACTGATAGGTATACTTACGTGAGTTTGTGTGAGACTGGAAGTGTATGTGCAAATATATAATTATGTTAATTTTTCTAAGCAAAGGTTTACCATGATTTTATTTTATTTATATTGCCTACTTACGATGGGAGAATGGTATCCTATTATTCCTGCCACTGCTGGTCATCTGTATTACCTTATATTCATAGACATAAGGATGTCTTTGTAATGTTACTTGTGGATTATAGGATCATAATATGGGAATTTTTGCTGTCGCTCACATATAGGTCTTCCAGCAAATCAATAATCTATCCATTTATCCTATACAATCAATTGAAAGTTATAAAAAACTATTATTTTTATTTTATATATCAGTAAATAAATTTTATTTAATTCAGTTGCATTACTTTTTGTAGTAATTATATAAAAATTGTCATAATACATACGTATATACGTATGTATTATGACAATATTTATTTATAGATGACTCAGTATTTAATTTGTAATTATATAATGCTTGTATGTAATATTGACAAAAAATACATATTGCCTGTTTTACATGAGTTTAATGAAATCAAGTTTATTATTTTAGTAGTAACTTTCAAACATATTACGGTTAGTATAAATTATAATAATTCTGCTACCACTGTTCTGCTGCTTATTTTTGTAGGATGCCTCATTGCTCGACAAACGAAATAGTACGCGACAGGTTGATATTGCAATGTTCTAACACTCATATTTAGCACACAAATGCAAGAAGTAATGTAGCCAGATCACAGAACGCAAACATCGAACTAGATTCCCATATGACAGGGTTGGTTAAGAGCAGTGGTTCCCAAACTTTTATTCTCATAGACCATTCTCAAAATTTTATTGGTTCCGGTGGACCCTATGCAGCTAAATTTTTACCATATTCCCGAAACTCAACAAAAAATGTGAAGATTATATATATGGAAATTTGCGTTGCGACTGAGTTCAAACCACGCATTAACAGCTTACGAATCGTGAACCCCCAAATTTGTCACGCCAACGTATACCCCAGTCGCGTTTCCCCTGGCCCACTTTGGGAATCAATGGTTTAGAGTATGAATTAGTTGCCGACCAATCCATCCAGGCACTCACTTCATACCGCGATTATCATGTCCACCTGTCGTGAAGCCGGATCCAGACGAGTGTTACGTGTAATGTAATCATAATGTGTACCAAATGTAACACGAATTCTACGTCCAGACGGGTTACTGTAAAGAAGTTACACTCGTCTGGATCTGGCTTCCATCGGAGCCTGGTCCAGAATAGGTTTTGCTTTCATAAAATATAATGGTTACCCGAAACAGAATACTTTAAAGCTTTAATTCGTAAATGTAAAATTATATGCTCAACTGTCTTAAAATAACTGAGTGGGTTATTTATGAAATAAATTTGTCAGATTACATAAATTATGTATTTTTTAGTTTCTTATGGGAGGAATAATAAATATAATAATTAATAATGAGATTTAACAATAATTTTAATTTTTAAGGAACATTGTATAACAATTAATTTATACTATATTTGGGAACTGCTACTTAAAATTGGATCAGGAGTTTTATTGCTTAAAATCAGTAAGAGGTTTTCTGGCTTAGTACTTCAGAAAAGCAATGAACAGCAATGAAAAATAAATAATACAATATGCGGGGCTAGCCGCCCATACTTTAAAATATGACATATCGTTTATGTGTTTTTTAGGGATACACAGTAAGAAGACGATATCGTTAGCGTTCAAATTCTTTCAAACATTGATTGATAGACTATTGTTGTCTAGAGCAGTAACGATAACTCTTATTGATCTGACTTACGACCTTAGGTGTTTAAAATACATTGTTTTTTTTACGTGTTTGACTAGTGGAAAGGGTCTATCTTTTTTGTTCAGCTGAGCTAGATATCTTTGTGCTAGTAAACTTGCTCAATGTTATTCAAGCTTTATTGATGTAAATACGCGTCCTTCTGTCCTAAAGTTCTCACATTTGAGTATTTCCCATTTGTTCTTTGTATCATCGTACAAAATAAATTTTCCGTTTATTTTAGTAGGTATACCGTCGCGTAGTGGAGTGTACGGACCGAAATAAGGAGAGAGAAGGAGTGCAAAAACAAATGTACATACATACATAACCACGCCTATATCCCCGAAGGGGCAGGCAGAGGTGAACTAGCACCCACGTTTCGCCAACTATGTCAGGTCCCATGTAGTAGGTGGCGACCCTTTAGCTATTTATCGGGCACAAAAGTCGCAGCACATTGCTAGGTGGTATAAGAGGAACGCTGCTGTCCATTCCTCATCACTGATTTATGCTTAGTCGCCTTGTACGGCACCCATGGGAGAGATTTGGGGCAAAGAAGAGAGAGAAGGAGTGCAAATAAAGAGAGAGAGGTGCAAAAACAAAAGTAATTTTTTGAATAAGAATTAGGATGTTTTTCTACTGTTTCTAAGTGGTTGCCAAGGAAAAATCCACCAAAAAGCACCCTTACAACGACAAATCCAAACAGGACATCCTCCATTTTGGCCCAAAATCAAAAGTGCCGGCCAGTAAAAATGTGCTGTATTCTGACAGAACACGTCGGCCTTAGCACTTGTTAATATGGCACCAAAGCTGTAGCACCAATATTACTAGTGCTATACAGGGTGATATGTTGAGATGGGGCATTAAGGGCAACTCGCGAAAATGGTCCTAGGAGACCCTTCCCAACTTTTTGAGTGATTACATTCGACAATTCACAGATTTTTGGACCAAATATGTATGAAACGTGGAGGATGTCTTATAATAATATAAGAAGCAAATCTAAAGAATAAAATTAAATATAACCTAATAACGTGGCCTGAGGCAACGCCTGCTACAAATGAGTCGCATAGACAGACATTGTCGATCGCAGTAATATGAGTAATAATGAAACAAAAATCTATTAGTACTGTACCTACGTACAGTAACTATGTCGTGTCATTGTGTTCTACACAGTGACATGACAAAGTTGTTACAGAATATTGTTGTCCTCACATTTTATAAATCTGATGTTTAGTTTGTTATTTCGTACAGTTAGTTTTTCAATGATTTCGTGTTCCAAAGAACAAATGGGAACAGCCCCTAAATATTTTTGTAATGGCTTAACATGCGCACCGTGTAATTTGACTCTTGTTAAATTTTATGGGCGCGCATATTTACCCCTGTTTGCCTATTAAGCTTTAATTTGCGTCTTGCGTTAGTTATAGTAAGGGCCTGTGTTACAATCGACGGGTAAGTTCTAATAGCTTACTTGGCAGTTCAATTACAACTGTCAAATGATCCGCCAAGTAAGCTATACAGAACTTACCCGTCGATTGTGAAACAGGCCCTGTGTGAAATGTTTGTGAAAGTCAAGTGCCAAGTAAACTTAACATTGTCGTATATTATGCCCTCCATACACAGAACTTAAAATGATAATAAAATGATTTAATTTTTTGTAAAAAAATAACATTTAAAAGTTCACTGACGATAAAAAAAATTACCCCGACTAACTTCCGATGACTTTTTTATAATAATTTATTGGGTTAGAACGGTGATCATCATGGGCCTGAAATTATGAATTATTATTATGTTCGATCCGTAGGGCAGACACTTGCTCCAACCGTGAAGACTAAAGGGTTGATGGTAATACCTAATATATAAAAATAACTGTCAAATTTATTTTGCATTTGAACGATGTGTAGCCAAACTATCTAGTGAATATGATTAAATGTGACTATTCTAAAAATATATTTTGATATCAATATTTAATTGTAGTGTACCTAATGGCCGGTTCCAACATAGACAGATAAGATGAATATTACCTACTGATCTTGGCTTTTCATTTAACATTTAATGCATCTTACCATACCATTGGGTGATATTTTCCTAATTATGCTGACTCGTATATTAAGTTCTGCCGATATTTATTTTTGGCTCCCAGTATTATTAATAAAATCATGAAAATAATTTAGAACAGCTTTGGGACAGTTGAAATTGATACGTTAAAATTATTTAAAAATATATATATTATTTTGCAGTAGGTTACACAAATATTTTAGCAAATACAAATCTTTTAATTTTTACCTTTTCTAGGGCAGTAGCAAAATGGTTGCTAACTTAATTTGACTATTATTGATTGAACAATAAGGTTAAAAATGAAAACAAATATATGTATTATTGCCCTCTAAATGGTTAAAGTATGTAGGTACTTCAATGTAGTTATGTATCTTTCAACTTTCTTTAAGGTTCCCAATATCTTTATAAATGTACTGGTAATCAATCATGTAACTTATGTATAATAAAGTGTGTAAGCATTATACATTGTTTTATTTTTAGAATACTAAATTATAAGTAACATAATTAACATAATTGGCGAAACGTGGGTGCTAGTTCACCTCGGCCTACCCCTTCGGGGATATAGGCGTGACTTATGTATGTAAATTATAAGTTTAGTCGAAATCTTCCTTATACACCTACCTACGTATCTAATAGTGTAACTCACTTGTGTGGGTATTATCACTTGTGTTAATGATAGGTTTATGTATTGTATGGTATTATATAGGTATATGTATATTGTATTTATATGTATGAAGTATTCTGTTCAGTATAATATAATAAGAGTGATAAATATTATTTATTATTATTTAAATTATTTAAAAAAAAAATTCCCAGCTTCCCTTGAGTAATCATAGATAATTAGAGAGTGATAAATGTTAAATGCGTTACCACGTGTAGTTTACTTAGATTGTAATATGTGGAATAGTCGTAATTGGCCTAAAACATTGAATTGTTAATATTGTAACTCCTATTGAAATTGTGCTGTGTACCATTTCCAATAAATAAATAAATAAATAAATAAATAAAAATAAACTCTTTCCTGACTGCGTTCCTGGTTGGACATCTAACAAATTACTGCGACTAAAGGTCCCGGTGAATGGTAATAGGCTCGCCACCATAGGGCTTAGAATAAACTGTCGAAACACGGGTGGTAAAAACACCTCTGCCTACCCGTTAGTGGGCGTTATTTATGTATATATAGACATAGTATAATATATGATTTATGTTTATATGTATGTATAATATACAGACAGACTATGTATGATGATGACAAAAGGGAATATTTTTTTATATTAGTCCATAATGGTCATGCCAACATGAATATAATTTTCTATAAAAACATTGCTCATCATGTTTTATATAATAGATTGCCATCAATAACACTGAAAAAACTAAATAGGTAATGCGAACATTAGCTCGATGACGACGCAGTAGCTTAGCGCGCTCGGCCTGCAATTGTATAATAAATGACCTTTTTTTAAGTTAGGGAAGTTTTTGCCGTTCATCTCACCTGATGGTAATGACGATAAGGGCCGAAGATAGAATCGAGCTTCACCTGGAACCCTTAACCACAAAGGGATAGGCTATCTTATCAAGATTGTCGGTACACAATAATGCTGTTAACATTATTATTTTGGCGACAGATTTTGATAAGATGGTGGTAGCTAGCCAGGCGGACTTAAAATAAGTCCTACCACCAACCAAACCAGGTACAAATTTTGTACCCCCCTGGGGATCTAACCCGGGACCTCTGGATCTTAATTCCGGTGGGCGAAAAACTAGACCACAGAGGCGGTAAACTAAACAATGTTCGCTAAGGTCAGTATTGTATGGACCAAAAATATATTATATCGAGTTCTTCCGTGCTTTGATCGGACACACGTTATACCTACCGTTGGTCCAGGCTGCATCCGCACCCGCAGTAGTTAATACTCACCAATCTGCATTTGGTGCTGGTCCAGCGTTGTGGGCTATGGAAAGCCCATGCCCCAGCAGTGAGGACATTAAAAGGCTGGTGATGATAGCAGGTTTAGAACCTATATAATACCTACTTATGATTGGATTTATTCATAGGTAGATGATGTAGGTAAAAAAGGTATTAATTAAGTAGGTACCTAGTACCTATTAGATTTTATGACTCAATAGGCACCCGGTTAGAGCTAAGCTACCTAACGGCCTAATCTTCAGCTGTCTATCAAACTTGCCCCTTTCTTCATTCACTTTCGACAAGAAAAAACTACTAATGCTCCTATACCTGTATCTTTTTAACATAATGCATTAGAGTGAGACAAATTATACCCCTACCTATGTTATTCATGAATGGGTACGGTGGCTATGGTAGGGGACCTCTTCAAGGGGTCCCCTTGTGGGTTAAAAAATTTGTGAGCTTAGTTTTATTTTCTATCAAAGTGCAAAACAAAGTTTTACTGCGGTTGTCTAAAAATGCGGACGAAGGACATGTTCCAAATGTGTTTCGTCTCGGTAGTCGAATCAAAGACAATAAGTACTTAGTATATCATTGTGTTGTTAGAATTATCTAAGCGAATGGGATTTTAACAAATACATATACCTAGGTACTAGGTAGGTACCTAATGGGGTTCCGAGACGGTGAATCAGCTTTCGTCAAGCACGCGGATTTTGTGTGTTTCTGTTCCGTTGCTAGGTCAGCAAAAGGACTTAAAAAAGTTCTTAAATGCTTGACTTAGGCATCAGGCAAGCGTTTTAGACGACAAAATAGACGCGCTTGACGCCAAGCCAATTGATCGTCTCGGAACCCCATAACGGGCTGAAGGATGTGAAGTGAGGTTGTCCATGATATCCTACTGCGCAGGCGTACCACGTTTCACCCGCGCCCTGAGGCTGGGCGGAAAACTGGGTATCCGCTGAGGAGCCTCCAGTCGCGCATTGTCCGCACCGCCCGCCGCACTCATCGATCCACTTCGTTTCATTCCACGAAATTCGTTCAGCCTGTCAATCATCATTTCACCGTGCTCAGTTTAGTGCTAGTGTCCAGACGACAATGTCCTTCGACAACGACGAGTTACGTGACGAGTGAGTACAGCCTTTCATTTCACTAATCACTTCATGAAACGCATCATAGGTACGTCGTTGACAATTTTCATTCATAATTACAAGGATATGGATTCACTCTGTCACATTAATTGCATTTAATACTGTCTCGCTGTTACATGATGCATTATACCTACTCTGTGTACAAGGTTTTGTTTCAATTGATTGCAATGTCTTACCAATAAATTCTGAAACAATAATGTATTTAGTAGATGTACTGCCTTGCCAAAGTAGGTAGATACCTAGATACCTAGGTATTTTTTGTTGCAATAAAATACTTATCTTTCGAGATTCTTATTTAAGTGATAATAAAATCCAAATTTACCTATTTTATTACAAGTTGAATATTTTTTAGTGATGTTATCGTAAAAAAATGATTCGATCCATTAATCAAAGTAGGTAGCTGAGGTTGATACAACCTCACGCCGTTAACCTACTTGTTATTCAGCTCTGGGAATAAAAAAGAGAAACCTTTTATAATTGAGAACTTTGGTTGAACTAACTAGACTATAATTGCATATTTCTTTATGTACTTAGTTTACAAAACTAGGTATACAAATAGAACTCAGAATTGTAAAATCGGAAGTAGGTATATGTACTATATTTCAAAGAAAAATGTATTTTCGATTTAAATATTAAAGGTAAAGGAATCGGTTATTGATATCATTACGTTCTTTATTAATAAAGCACAAGTATCGCTATAACTAAAATGTAGAGTTTTAAATGTAGCATCTAAACACATGTAGGTAGTAGCTCTACTTTAATAGAGCACTACATACCTACAATTAAGTATTATTATACATAATTGTAGCTATGTAGTGCTCTGTCCCATCTCTCAATCCCAGATCTCCAGATACCTAATACCTACACAAAGATTATAATTATTTAAGTGCGCTTTATTTTAAATATTATAAAATCAGTGTGATAAACGACTGACGAACTGACAATGTGTTTTTTTTATTAAAAAAACTACATTCAAACTAACAATAGTAACCTACATTATTGTTGTTTGTATCATATTTGATAGGTAAGTAGGTACTTAATAATAACCGCGTGCAAAAAATTAACGAGGTCACTCCGAATTACACTCCCTACTTTCACTTTACGGAAATTGCAACCTTTTTACTTTTCGCACTAAGCGAATAAGACCTGTAGGTAGATGGCAGAGAAGAATACAACTCTCCCATGGGCAGGTACAGCATACGACTTAAAGATCCTAATTATATCGGAGAATGGGGTCATCCCTTCTTAGTTCTTATTCATCAATTAGCAATGCTGCGATTAACATGTGCGTGGTATATCTATAGCAATAGGCTCCTCAGCACCTACATGTGATATTATAACATACAGACTCTTACCTACTACCGCACTCAGACTGAATTAAACATTAATGAGTACTTACTTAATAAAAAACCATGTCAATCAAAACTAAACCGACCCATCAAGAATAGAGACTGTTTTGAATTGATTTTTTTTGTATTAAGTGCATATGCATACATAAATCAAGCATATATCCACGAAGAGGTAGGCAGAGTTGAATTAGCACCCACGTTTGGCCAATTATATTAGGTCCCATGTGGTGGCGAGCTTATTACCATTTAATGGGCACAAAAGTCGCAGTACTTTGCTAGGTGGTATAAGAGGAACGCTGCTGCCCAATCCTCATCACTGTTTTATCCTTAGTCGCCTTGTACTACACCCACGGGAGAGATTTGGGGTGGTGACAACAATGGTATTCTACTCTCCCGTCACCACACAGCAGCTAAGTAGGTACTCATTAACTGAAATTGAAAAATACCTATTATTAAATAGGACTATATTGTTTTCGGCCTAAAGTGATTTGAGATAGCTTGTAGCCTGCTCCGGTTAGATATGGTAAGCCATATGAAAGCGTTCCTTACAGGATCAGTGAGTCGGGGTTTCAATATTCAGAATGTTTACCTACATGATATAGATATTTGAACATAATTAGGCACTCAATGTATCGGGGACTTACCTAACATAAATTTCTGAAAAGTAGTTATCTATGAGTAGGTAATACGCACTATCTATACATATCAAGCGATGTACACAAAAACTGTAAAGAAACTGCATTATGCTGGATTTTTATTGCATTTATTCAAGGTTAGGTAGTGCTTCATGCTAATTACATACTGTGCAGATTTTTAAAAATCTAGGTTAAAACTAGAAACAAAACTAAATGTAAATAGCCTCAGATCGCATTGTAAACGCCCTCGCTGAAGGCCTAGCTCGGGCGTTAACTGTTGAAACTCTTTTTGTTTTTCAATAGGAACACCCTGGCCGTATTTTATTTACTTTTAGAATTGTTTTGTAATTATATAAATATTCGTCTGTCACACTCTGTACCTTGTATTGCATACCTAAAATATACTACTCTTTTACTGTGAAAACTCTCTTTTCTTAGTTTAAATACTTGCTGAGCCATTCTTTGTTTTATCGCCGTTGGAATATAGTCTACAATTTCTATACGTCTCTTAATAATTATACAAGTGGATTTTTGTGGTTCCTAATTAGCCACATTAGAAGTGCTCCACAAAACCCTTAAATGTCGGCACACAAAGAGGTTGAATATTTTACGAATTGTGGGACCGGTACTGTAGCCGTTTGCTCTCACGCATTCTGTAAAATTACTTTGTCTTTTTTTTTGTTTTTTGTTGTCCTTAAGTTAATACACAGTCAACAGCATGTCAGGCTATTTAATTAAACTGTATTGCACACATATAGTACAAAAGGGGGACTTTATGCCACAGGGATTCTCTACTAGCCAACAGGCGAGTTAAGTAATAATTATTAGGGTGGTATGTGCACAAACATAATATAATAAATCTCAGTCGGCTGTCTGCTTTTAATTAATAAGGTTGTACGTCAAATTAATAAAGGTTGACAATCGATTGAAGATATTTAACAGTTTAGTATAGGTAACCCGATGTGCTATTGACCGTACATGTAAATTTCTTTCGACAAAAATGCTTCCTTCCTTCTACGACGTTATTTTCGCACATATTACAAAGCGTTAAAGGATTACTTCCATCGTGAAACTGACGTTATAGCTTGTTGATTGTTTTAGAAGTTTCGTTATGTTAATACTCATATTTTTTTATTACGTCTCGTTCGAAGTTTGCTACAACACATACACGTTTGTCAGTGCACTTGGAGTAATAGTAGATTGTTATTAAAATTATCCATTTTAAACGTGGTAGTTTCACTTCAGAGCTTAAGCAAGATAGTATATAGAAAATAATGGGTTATTAGCGCCGCGTGTTACAATCTACTTTTTACTTCGATTGCGAGAAAGGAAATTATCCCAATCCAATATTAAATACTTTAATTTGTAAAAAAATGTACAATTTGTGCAATTCTGGATATATATAACGAAATGTGCTTTTCCGGTTAATTTCTGTCTTCTTTTAAGATTAATGTTCAGTTGTCTGTGGGGTAAGCGTGGAAGATAGACGTAGGTGGTCCCTCGTTAGAATGTTCTGAATAGAGAATCATCTGAGTTGACTCATCTCCTCATTCCGATAGTCGTGGGCTAGTTGGAGAAATATTTGAGTTCTGTGATACGCTGGCATATGTAAAATCGGCTTTGAATGGAGTTCCCTACATCCTTCCTCCACTCAATCTCCATTCACTATGGCGTTGTAGCGCTCTTAATTTGCATCAGATAACCAGTGTTACAGTTCCGGATTAGGCAAATTTAGATTGATGTGGCGATCTCTTTTAACATGTTACTGAATTGGTTTTTTCCTATAAATGCATGTGCAATGTGCATTTTACGTTCTGATACTTAGTTAAGAAAAAACTGGGCATGCTCGCAACACTCGACCGTAACTCTTGGTAGGTTTTGAAAATTTTCAGAAATTCTTCATTTATAACGAATTTTCTCTCCTTATTTGTCTTTGTATTGGACATCTTTGATATCCCTGAAACATAGATATCAGTTACGACATCTAAACAAAACAAAACAAGAAATATGTGTGTAAAGTAATAATAAATGTAGAAGCTGTATCTATTGGTATTGTGTCTGTATTGGTAAGTTCGTCAAAATACGTAAGAAAAAACCCTTACGTAAGCAAACCCACTCATTTTTATTTAAATAAAAATAAAATAAACTTTTCGTTATTACATATTTAAATAATTGCTTTTTGACTTTGATGGCATGAGATTGAAAATTATTTATTTTCCTTTCTTTTCCATCTGCGAATTAGTCCTCCTTTCTTACAAAATGATTACATTTTCACCGTTGTAATATTAATTACGGCTACTAATTAAGTTTGTAATTGGAAAAATGTCTGATAAAGATTTTGTGCCATATTTTTTTTTATTTATACCAGCGAGCTTTTAATTTAATTTTCACAAATAAAATGTTGTCTTTTACATATTATGGAAATGTAATAAATCAAGTATTTATTCATGTTTATTTACTTATACATTGATACGCCTATATCCCCGAAGGAGTAGGCAGAGGTGAACTAGCACCCGCGTTTCGCCAGTTATGTTAGGTCCCATGTGATCCCAATAGGTGGCGAGCCTATTGCCATTTATCGGGCACAAAAGTCGCAGTAGGTACATAGCTAGATATAAGAGGAACGCTGCTGTCCATTCCTCATCAGTGATTTATCCTTAGTCGCCTTGTACGACACCCACGGGAGAGATTTGGGACAATTGTATTCTACTCTGCCGTCACCACACGGCATATCATATTTATAAATAATGAATTTAAATTTTAAATATTGAATTTTGTTTTAGAGTGAAATATTATATATGCTATTTTATTCAGTTTGGTACGCTATAATGGCGGACTTTTTGTTTAGTTTCAACTATGAGATATTTATTTAAGTAATATGTAATACCTGTAAATATAAGATATATTTAATTTCCTTTTACTTCCGTTCCTTTTACTGAAAAAAGAACAACTTTAAAGACTTTACTATCAAATCAATATTAATGAAGCTTAAATGATATAATAATAATTACCCTGTGACTTTTGATAACGCTAATTCCTTTATACCTAAGCTTTTTTGTTAATCAATGTAGAAAGTAAGCTTTCTAAGTAAGTAGGCAGGTAGTAAGTTACTATGGAACTGTAATTCAATCATACTTTTAGTTAAAATATACGCACTCGACAGCTGCGCACAAAACTTCAATGAACATTCATAATAATAAGGCTCTGTACAATAGAACTTGTATTCAAACTTGTTACCAAGTGAAGAGTGAACGAGTCATGTTTCAACAAACATTGCTGGGCAACTACAGTCCTTGACTAATGGGAACTGTTGGAAGTGTTCAGTGGACACGTGTTTATAGCGTATTGATTATGCCGCTCTATATTGCGGGTTACAATAGTAGAAGCTGAAACGAATCGTTCCGCGACTTGGTTTTTGCCAGTTATTCATCATTTGAAAGTTGAACTGGCGATACATGTATTGCGGATTAAAGTGCTCTGCGCAAATAATAAATAACAAACGTGTTATTAATTAAAAAAGTGTTTTGTTTCAAGTGCCTTTTAAGGTAAGGTTAATAATATTATTAATATAATGTAAATTGTTAAAATGTTAAAAATTTTGCTGTTGTTTATAAAAAATACGTTAAATTTTGGATAGCATTAACAAAATTCCCGGTTTCCCTCAAACAAGGAATGTCTTTTAACGCAAGGCGAAAGATCTAAATAAAACATATTACATTTAATATTCTCTTCTAATTCATTAAGGATTCTTTAAGGACATGCAAGTTTTAAAGTCTCACTTTAGTAATTATGTCTTGATTAAAAAGTTTTTATTTGAAATAAAATTTTAGTTTAAACTTGAGTAAACATTAAACATGTACCTATTTGAATAATTTTTGCTAGGGTGTAATTTGTAACTGTTACCCTATTGTGAATAAGCACAGTAGGTAATTCCAATACCGATTGAAGAATATTTAATTTTACTTTACTATTATATTAAAATTTCAATATCAATCATGTTTATACGTACATTTCCTATAAGTTTGATTTATATTACATTACAAATAGCCTTGTATTGTTACGAAATTTCCACGCTAGCTGTCTTAGCTGATGCAATTAGGTATTGTACCTATTGCAATATTGGTGTAAAAGTAAGGAGAATGTTAATAACATGCCGCATTATTTTAATTTTAAATAATTCGCTGGTTTGCCTATCGACCAATTATATTAAAAATCAATTAAGATAAAACTCAACAGGACGAAAGTGAAAAAAGGATTAGGAACTATGCAAAAAAGTTTGTTTTACGTCACTTTCTCTCGACTGTACATAACACTCGATAGTTTCTGTATGTTGTTACAAGCGAAAAATTACAGCACAATTGTGACCCAGGAAACGACATTTTTGCACACTGTAAATCGCAAGCCGTAATAATGTCGACCTTGTAGGATGCCTTTTGTTTGTAAACCAGTATTGTATGATTTGCGTTATTATTGTCAATTCAAAACCTAATTATTTTGAATATAGAGAAGACAGACATTGATGTTTGAAAGTAAAGTACACGCATAAATATGTGCACACTGCAGAACTACCTTTAACTCTGTGCCATAATGAGATGTATTTGTATAAAAACAATAAATATTATCCAATAAGGTTCAACAGTGAAATTTAAATGCTTTTTTATTAATTTGTTCTATGAAAGTAAATTAACACAAGCATATCTTATTTTCAAAACCGATAATCCCTTACCTACTCACTGAATAGTCATAAAAATAACACTTTCGATTACTGCAACATGCAATTTTTTTTTGTTAGTTAGCTTTTTAACTGCTAAATGTTCAGTGTTTTATTTTGTTTCCGCTAAGGGTTGAGCAGAATGCCGTGTAACTGCATAGTAGACATGAGTGGACCTGTACAGCTGTCCATTGGCTGTGAGAAGGAACTATGTAAAGTCAAAACACAAAGAAATGGACATCACCAGCCTCATAGAAAAACCTTCGATGAGGATGAGTTTATTCAGAGAAGGAACTGTGAAGAAGATTGCACCATCGTGTATGACAGAGACGTTAGGTGGTTATTTTTTTTAATTTGCATTATTTTAACTATGCCCGCAATTATCATTTATCATCGTTTTTTCTTCAATGATCGAAAGTATGATAAATAAGGCCTTGATCACTTTAACTGCTATGGATGTAGGTATTATAGTTTTATGGTGGTGAAGAAGACCCAATGGTGGCAACTGTAAATCAGTAATAATTACCGGTATTTAGGATGAACGCAGGCTCGATTCTCAGCTCATGAGTTTATCTTTACATTTTTGACTATTTTTGTCATCATGTGTTTCTTTAATTTGTTTGTCTTTGATTCTGAAATCAGGAATCAATTGGTTCAAATTTCACGTGATGTTGAGTAAAGATATACCGAATGGAAACGAGTTTCACCCACTATAAACTTCACCTAATATTTAACTGCTGGAAAAAACGCCTTGGTACACCCAAGCTCTACCTAAGGAAGGAACGTGTTCTAACAGAGAAAGGTTAGTTGCGATACTTGTGATTAAGGAAAATAGTATGGCAATTTTGAGCTTCATGCAGGTAATATTTGTGCATTTTTTGTGTATCAGTGACCTGTACCAATTCCAATACTGTTAGGTTCGGCACAATTATCTGTTTATTCGCTTAATTTTTTTCTCGACATATTAAAAAAATATATTAAAGGTCACATGCCTTTTCCCTTTCAAGCCATTCTTTTTAGAAAACCATTTTACATGAAATTTTAAAATGTTTTCACAACACTTTATTACAATACAAAAGATTGTCCATCTTTTGTATATTTAAGTAAATATACAAACCTATTTAATTTTAGATATTAATATTCGTTCCATGTTTATTCCGACAATAATAGTCGTAGCAGATTCATAATGGGTACTGCATTCTTCATAGGAAAATAGTATAGGCGTAAAATATTTCTTATGAAATAATTTACAAAGAAAATAATAATTGTGGTTAGAAAAAGTGAAAAAAAAAACAGTCTTTATGCGGGAAACAAACCCGCATCCTCTGTAATCCGGGCCAGATGCCTATACCACTCGGTAATAATTTGTAATAATTTTTCTATCATTTATATAACGTTCAAATAGAAATCAAAAATAATAATTGATTAATTTACGTAGGAGACGAGTAGCGGTCTCTTATATATGAATGATTCTTAGGTTAATTTTGGTGTAGTAATGACAATATTAGTTTGTTTACGGTGATATTTGTTCACATTTTGGTAGCGCATTTTCGCAAGAGAGAACATAAAATATTACACGTTAACTTTTCTGTTAATTTATTAATAAATTATCGTATCCCAAAACAAAACTGCATACATTTTCGCCTTATAGATTAACATAGTCGGTATCTACTATCGGACCAAAATAAATAACAGACGCAATGGAAGTGAAATGTCAAAGTTGCGACCTTGGTATATTCAGATAGAGATTGGGGGCTCGATCGAGCGTGGCCTGTTTTCAAGTGTAAATTATTCTTTGCGCTGTTTGTTTTGTTTTGTGCTATGCAAATCGTGATGGTTTGAACAGTTCACATCAATTTTAAGCATTTGCACTTCATGCTTATTGTTTTTCAGAGCGGTGAATTTAGAAAAAATATATCATTATAAAATTCTTAAGCCTACCAGCCCGGTATCGGTATCATTATAATACATACATAGATACATCACATAAAGCACGCTAATAGTATATCCCCGAAGGGATAGGTGTATTAACGCCCACGTTTCGCCTACTATTTTCAGCTCCATATATCAACAGGCGAGCCTATTGCAATTTATGTCTGGCTCCTAAATCGCAGTATATTGTTAGGTGGTAGGAAAGTTGCTGCCCATTCCTCATTATTATTTAATTAAACCTTAGTCGCCTTGTACGACTCCCGCCTCTGTCGTCACAACGCGCATCAAAAATAAACATTGTTTATTTATAACAAAGAATATTGTGGTAGAGTGCGGTCCAGATAAGTCGGCGCGCGAGGGGTGGCGCTGCTCGCTAACATTGACACTCCTAGACAATCGAAATAGGAGACGAAATTTTAGTTCCAATCTTGACCGCGCGCGGACTTATGTGGACCGCACTCTAAGAAAAAGTTCGAGAAATTATAGTCTTGATAGTCAAAAATTCTAGACTATAATTTTTCGAACTTTTTCTAACCACAATATTCTTTGTACCAATTTTTCTAACATTTATATAATGTTCAAATTAAAATCAAAGTAATAATTGGTTATTACTTATAAATTTTAATTCATACGGTACGAATTTCTATAGTAAAGTGCACTTCCTCTGGCATTAAAGGCCGTGTGAAAATTAAACTCTGATTAAGAAGGCAGTGTTGACTCGTAATGCTTTTATCTTATGGATAGTGTGCCTTAGTCACACTGTTTGCAATTAGGTACAGAGAGAGAGATTGGAATGGACTTATGAAGGTGTTTTGCGAAACGTAATACTAAGCCATTGGCATTAGCAATACAGGTGCAGCAACGTACATCCCATTGATTGGCTTCCGTTCTTGCTCGGTTGATTAAAATGGCCACGCTAGCAAGGCAATTAACCTTGTGCCTCTATAAACATACGTGGGACTTCATGTTTTTTCTTTTGCATTGAGCTAAGTATGGATATGTCCCTCTATATGTTTATTATATAACATTTTTTTTAGATACACATTGTACAAAAATTGTAAAACGTATTGGTTTATCAAATTATAAATAATGTCGATGAAATAATGAATCAATTACCTATACACCAATATCATATATCAAGTAGAGACCAATTCTATAATCAACTTTATGTTAATATATTTAATTTCTATGCTGTTGGATTCCCAATAAAAACATGCATCGAGATAATCTCGAAATTTTGGCCTCAAATACATAAAACTGATTGTTAGAATTCTTGAACTTGAACTCACAGCAGGCATATATTGCTATCTTTCTTTCTGTTTGTATTGCGGTAGGTGAATCTTGCGTATTGATGTTATTTATTGATCACAAACAGTTGTTACAGTATATTGAATACAAATAATGTTATCAGTTCTACGTGGGAACTTACTGTTTTACTAAAGAATGTGTATTTTAAACAAACTGATAAAATTATAGTCATTAAATTAAAACATAGTTTTCTCTTTCCGTACTTTATTTTATGTTTGATTGCTTGCCGTAGAGTGTAGTCGTTTTTATAGCCCCATAGCAATGATATCGTATAAAATACACGTTCACGTTTGCGATGGTATTGTGTTGCTTAAAATCGATAATGTATAGTAGGTACCGTTAGCATTATGTCAAGGGTAGCACTTATTGCGGCAAATTAATAAGAATAGGTAGAAATGGGTGTGTTCAAATTTCTTGTTATTTTTGTCGGTATCGTTAATGATCCATTATCAATACACTGTGTCCTTGATGCGGCCTTCTTTATAATTGTTAAGTTTTATCTATGACATGTATATTAGTCATAGGAGGCAACAAACATTCAGCACTTATCAATACTATCAATACATCATTGACTGATTATTTAAATAAAACCTTTTACCTTTTGTTTAAAAGTACTAGATGAGTTGAACATTATAGGTAGGTATAACAAAAAGTGGTTAGAGAAAGTTCGAAAAATAATAGACTTGATGTGGGAATCGAACCCGGCCGCGTTCTCTGCAATGCGGGCAGATGCCTATAATCCTTATTATTACCTACCTACTATCAACCAAAATGTTATGTAACTTCTTAGTTTGCCGAGTGGTGGTATGATTTTTCGAACTTTTTCTAACCACCATTTTCTTTTTAATATTTTTCTAACATTTATATAATGTTCAAATAAGTCTTGTTTGTGTTGTTTCTGTTTATAATCAATAATGTAATGTAGGTTGTGTGGTGTATACATAGGTAATTTACGCATTGAATAACTTTGCGGTCAATACGGCGTTACAGTTTCCTTTTTACTGTTTTGATGGGATTTCCTACGAGACAATAAAAGTGGCCTTTTTTTGATCGAGGAAAACAAATACCTACCTGTAAGAAGACTAAAATTATTGGGCTAAAAATTGTTTTTGAAATCTCATCATCTTTCTGCCTGTACACAGTTTATCTGGGGTCGGCGCAGTATGTTTCCGCGTCCGATCATCTATCAAAAGGTACCACTGATGAATGTATAGAAAAGGGATGGAAAGGACTTTTGGACATCCGATGTAAATCAATGGGGCCTAACTTTATAATGTTTGTAAAGATTAACGTGCTGTTAATTATAGTGTATAAGATAGTGTGATGGATGATATGGATGATATAAATCATAAGGGAGTGGATGGCTTGATGACGTCTGACTGATATGAATGGAAAAGGAAACATACTGCGCCGACCCCAGATAGACTGGGAACAGGGCAGGGAGAAGAAGAAGAAGAATTATAGTGTTTAAGATAAGTAAAAAATACACAGTTACAGCAATATGCAGTTAGTAGGTAAATCATAGTAAACACGAATAGTTTTTTTTTTCAAATACGTAAACCTCCTTATTACGAAACATGGACTAAAGTTAGTCATAGCTTAAAATGATGCTGTCACTTTTATTTACTGAATTGAAGACAAAGGTAGCATCAATTTTAAAACATGACTAACTTTAGTCCATGTTTTATAATAAGGGGAAAGGGTTTTGCGGTTGACCTTTGGGGAATGGGGCTTAAATGTTGACAATTAAATAGTTAATAATAATAATAATTTAATATTTTTTTCGGACTAATGCTATGCCAAAATTAAGTAAGCATGCATACAACTAGACACTGGCAGGTATTTCCTGGTTCTCTTCAGCAGTACCCATTATATAAAAAATCGCTGAATGGGCGTTGAACCCTACCTACTCTCCTTATTAAAAGATAAAAAGATTTGATGTCGTTTGACAGTGACTCAGATGTAGGTAAATTGCGAGTATCAGCCTAGATACATACATACATAATTCACGCCTATATCCCCGAAGGGGTAGGCAGAGGTGAACTAGCACCCACGCTTCGCCAATCATGCTAGGTCCCATGTAACAGATGGCGAGCCTATTGCCATTTATCGGGCACAAAAGTCGCAGTACTTTGCTAGGTGGTAGGTATAAGAGGAACGCTGCTGCCCATTCCTCATCAGTGATTTATCCTTAGTCGCCTTGTACGACACCCACGGGAGAGATTTGGGGTGGTGACAATTGTATTCTACTCTGCCGTCACCACACGGAGTATCAGCCTCATTTTGATTAATTATGGCAATCGTATAAGTATCAAAGGCCTTGCGGTCTATCACCAGATTAAAGAAGCCCAACATAAGTAATCTTATTAACAGAATGAGATTGTGAACTTGACATCAATAAATTAATAGCAGAGAACTTTACAAATAAACCCGTCTGTAACGTGACAAACGGGGGAAGGGTTTAAAATTAAAGCCATCCTTTTTGTCTCCTCTTTCACAAATCAGTAAAACAGGACAAATAATACGATTTTATTGGTTGTCCTATTTTATAACTTTCTTACTTTCACTTCAAAACAGTCTACCTACAGCTCAGCACGTCACTATACAAAACTGTGAAATACATCCAATCGATTGTCAACGTTAATTTATTAGAGAATATTACATATTGTATTGAGACGATCTGACGTGCTGTTAACTGTTGACTGTGCGTGCATCGACTTATAATCGATTATATAAACTCGTTTTGTTTTCAGCAATGACATAATATTAAAAAAAATATGCATTCTTCATAATTATTATTACACATAACGTAGCCTAGGTATAATTATCCGCGTTAACACTTTTTGCGTATTATCACAAAAACAAGTCGTTACAAAATTGTATGTAGATTATGTGACGCACGTTTTTCAGTCTTCACAAAACATCTTTTCTTGAGTTGACAAATTGAAATGGGCGTGTTTGTAGTTTAAACAGCGTCGTCTCGTCGCAGTTTAGTTCCCAAACAAAAGGCTTGGCCATAATCTCTGACGTAAATGAATAATCATCCAATCTTACCGTAATAAAATTTTGTTAAGATATGACGTTACCGGCGGCTTACGAGATTTTGCCTGCACGATTTACTTTTACTGCTATATAGAACAGCCAATTTAAGATAGCTATTCATTTGGAATAATGGTGTATTAATAAGAATTGCATTGAAAAACAAGAGGAGCTTACTAGCGCAGTGGCATGGCGCGCTTTGCCTGCGATTGCGTAAACTAAGCAATGCCAGTCACACTAGATGGGTGACCAAAAATGTATAATCTCGAGTGCCTCCGTGCTTCAGAAGGCACGTTAAGCCGTTCCCGGCTGCATCTGCAGTCGTTAATACCCACCAACCCGCACTGGGCAAGCGTGGTGGGTTATGGCCCAAAGGTGATGATGATGATACATACATACATAAATCACGCCTATATCCCCGAAGGGGTAGGCAGAGGTGGACTAGCACCCACGTTTCGCCAATTATGTTAAGTCCTATGTTATAGGTGGCGAGCCTGTTGTCATTTATCGGGCACAAAAGTCGCAGTACATTGCTGATGATGATGATGTGATGAATTAAAGAAACTAACGTTTCAATACTGTTTCTATTTCGAAGTGATATCGTGGCTGAAATTTGTCATGACGAAAAAACAGAATTATCGATACCTACATAGCATAGGTACATCAATCACGCCTGTTTACCCCTTCGAGGCGGATAAGGATCCACACCTACGCTAAATACCGCCAGCTATGTGAGGGGGAACTTTTCACCAAAAGCGTTTTTATCAATTTCTAAATCCGGATTGTTTATAATTCAGTTCTAATTTAACTCCGTCTTATCAAACATAAACCGATCCCGAATATTATTATTTGTATAAGAAAAAAAATAAGGCGTACTTTCGACTACCCGAGGCTGTTAACGATTCGCCAGCCATGTTATGTCCTATTTAATAGAGGCGAGCCTATTGTCATCTACAAGTGTTGCTAGGTGTACCAGGAACAATGCTGACCATTCTTGGTTGCCTTATACGACACCCGCAGGAGAGATACTAATGTGACCATTTGTATTGCTATTTGGCACGAGAAGATGCCAATGGATATGTGACCAAAATTCTAAATACCTTTAGATTACAATGACCTATCCCTCTTTTTTTTTTCTCGGTGTGGAATGCTTTGGAGCACCATACCAGCCGCTAGCTAGGCGACTGGCGTGTGTGGGACTCGCCAAGGCACGAAGCCCAGCACTACCCACTAAACCACTCCGGTGTTCCACCTAGCCCTGTAAGAGGGGAAAGTCTGGGATCTGCCTCGCGGCAATTCACCAGTCACAATGACCTATCCCCTAAGATTGTAAAGTGTAGAAAATTTGTGATCTGTTCTGTATTTCTACCAACCTTGTACCAACTTCTATAAAAAAAAGTACGAATTACTGGCACTATCGCTACACTTGCTCGGGTAGTGTTATTTGTTGGTTATAAGTACGTTACGGATTACAATTTTGCTACGGTTTACAATCATCGAGATTGATATTATAATCATATACCTAGTTTTAAAATTCTTATAATTATTCTTAAATCCATAATCGTTACAGATACCCAGATGGGTCGGTGCGATTACGTAACCCCAACATCGAGCTTATGGACCAGGACATCCTGTACCACCTGGCGCTGGGCAGCGGCTCACATGATCTCGTCGAAATGTTTGGAGACGTTAAGGTTAGTATTATACACATGCCCCATTATTTTAAAACATGGAGTAATGTTAGGCGTAGTTAAAAACCATTAAGGCTTGAGTTCATCAACACGTAAAACAATCGATTAAAATATAACCGTCAGTTTTTGACAGCTCTTCCATACGATAAAATGTCAAAAACTCGCTTGTTTTACGTATTGGTGAACTCGGGCCTTATTTTACTAAAGTTAACCATAGTTTAAAAAAATATTTTCCGAATGAAAGGTAGAGTTATATAGCATCAATTTTAGACCATGACTAACTTTAGTCCGTGTTTTATAATAAGGGGGGGTGATGTTCGGTTCTTAAATACACAAAAGAATAGATACAAAATACCGATTGAATTGTAAAATCTATTTGAGTTGTAATGTGAGTATGAATAATTAATAATATATGAGACAAGTAGGTACTATGTACATAATAATATACTATATTCAATACACACATTGCAAAAGTGAGTTTTAATGTTATATTTTTAGGACATTCAATGTTTCTAAGTATTATTTGGGTTTAGTTTTTTTAACTCAATTCAAATTTAGTGTGTATAACTTGATTTTTTTTTAAAGTTTCTCCAAGAACGCTGTCACGAAACTCATAAAAAAGACTTGTTTTAAACCTAGGTATGTAATATGACATTAAACACCAATAATACGATTGTTATTGAATTCAAAATATTTTTTAGAAATCTCATCATCATCTACATCATTCGCCTGTTCTGTTCCAAGATTATCTGGGGTTGTCGCTTACAACTTCCATACACCTCGGTCGACTGTTACATTTGTTAAAAAAATATAATAAGTACATAAAAAAATCTTTCCACACAGTTCGTCTGCATGGGCGGCACACCGAAACGGATGGAACAGTTTGCATACTCAATCATGGCGGAGATTGGACATAAGCTGCCCTGTGGTACAACCCTACAAGATATAAGCCATTTCTCCTACAGATATTCCATGTTCAAAGTTGGACCTGTGTTATCAATCAGTGTAAGTAATAAAATGCAATTAAAATTTGCTACTTTATTTATATTTGGGACCAAACATGGCGTTGATAATAAATGGGTAGGATAAAGAAAGGATAAACATGCGAGCAAAAACAGCAAAAATGGAAAACCAATCTGTACCACAATGCCATATCTGTATCTGTAGTTATGTTTATAGAGTGGGTATACCTAATTGGTTTTACATAATATTTATTACTTGGATGTTATTTAATTACATTATATACCTAAAATATTTCTGGTTATAGGTCAGCAGTGACCAATAACCCTATTAATTAATTATACATTCTGTCAAAAATAAAATCGAAAAACGACATCATCTACATCCAGACATAATTTTTATGCTTACCTCATCTATGTTTTTTTGTAATTGGGTGCATTATTTATTTTCCTATTGGTAAAACCTAATTAATTCGGCATTTTATAACGTTAGTTCAATTTTGTCAACACTCACACAATTATATGAGCATCGTGACGTGATAGAATATTCTTATAATTACGTTTTCCTCCTACTAGTTTATTGTTAAGTCTTGTTAACACCTAGTAGTAGGAAAACGTACATGCCGGAAGTTAAATTATTAAGACTTCCATACAACTGTTTAACAGAAATTATGATACATATTTGAGGACGTAATTCTGCAAAATTGCCTCTTGCTGAATAACAGGACGTTTGTAGTTTGGGAAAATTATATAATTTAACAGTTGGCAAATTAGAAGGTCAAAGTCAGCATATGATTAGTGGAAAATCAAGTTGTTTAGCTGCCACTTTTTGAATGAGTGTAGACTTTTTAGTAAGTTAAACAAAGCAGTTGCCCCCGAATACAGAAACGCTAATCAAAGTTTGAGTCTTGCTTAACATTTAAATGTTGTCAATATTGACGTTTTTTCATACAAATTCTGACAGAAAATGTCTACTTAACTTTTTAAGCAGTGCCCCAAATTTGAGTAGCGTTTCTGTATTCGGGGGTTAGTCTTTTAACGATTGATGCTTGTGTTGTCAATAGTTTTTAGAACAGTATTTTCGTCAAGCAATATTTTGATACAATACAATATTAGAATGAAAGATTGCCGAGGTATTTTAAACGCCTTCTAGTTTTCATACAGTGCTAAGCCGTTTTTTTCGACTATAGTAACATGAAAAGGTTTATTGACACATTCAATTAATGACGTGGCCTTTTTGATTTCATTTATGCGTATCCACGAAATGTAAGGATGACTTTGATAAATACCTATTTCCACAGAGTTGATCGATGGATGCAAATTAGCGAACCCAGCCATTGCGACCGTCTCAATTGACTTGAATTAAATAAACGTGAATCGCGTGTGCCATGTGCCGTCGCGGATATGTGCCTGGTGTATCCACAATAAGACAACTTGTGCAGACGCACGTGAGATATGAACCAGTTTCTATAATAGCAAATATAGAATTAATTTTGCCAGCGAAAAAAATCTTAATGGTACTTGATTGCACTATGTAAGGTCGGCTTTAAAAATTTAGATACAGATTTCTAGCTGGAGGACTGGTTTTAGCCAAACTTTTGTGATTTATTTAAAAATAAGGTTACGAGTTAACTAACCTGTGACAACTATGATGGGTTTGGCTTATTTTTATATTTTTTTAATTTAACTGATTCTTACTAGGTATTTGACATACAATCAGATTAAATTTGAGTCACTTACTGCCGCACTCAGAGACGTCAAATAATGTTAATGAGTACTTAACGTCAAAAAATGACAATTCAAAACTAGTCGCTATTCTTGCCGGGTCTATGGTTTAGATTTGAATGAAAATTTTTGCCATTAAATAAGTTAATTGACGTCTCTGAGTGCGGCAGTTAGTACAATATTATAATATTTTGTTATGTCAAGTAATTTTCGAACAATTAGCATGGGCTAAATTCTTCGGAAAGTTAATATTTTTCACTGTAGTAATACGTAATATTGCTGATAGTTGAAAAAACAAACAATAAAACCCAATGTTTTACAGTTTAAAAACTAAAACTCAAAGCTAAAGTAAATAAAAAAGTTTTTCCATCATTCCTTGAAAAAATTACACCTTTTAGACTAAACACTAATAAAAATAATTGTATAAGCTAGAGTGGTTTGGGTCGTAATAGGTACCTTCACAATCACAAGTGCTATCAATAAGTACATTATATCAGGCGTAAAATTATATGCGATCGTATTGCAACCTAACAGAATTGCTATAAGGTTACACAATGAACATGCAGGGATTATGATCTTAGACATTACAACAATGGTATCAACAAGTGCTTTGGATAACGTACAGATATCATATGGATGTATAAATACAGCATAAATAAACATGAAGTTTCCATAGCAGGTTCCTGTTTGTGGACGTCAACCTAGGCCGTGAACGTGATTGATGTCTTTACTTAGTACGTTTTGTTTAGGCAAAAAATTGCTGTGATTTATTCAATATACAGCCATCTTATTATGTTTCTTCGCAATGATGTATTGGGCGTTGGGACAATTACCATAAATACATTATTACATACATACATACATAAATCACGCCCATATCCCCGAAGGGGTAGGCAGAGGTGAACTAGCACCCACGTTTCGCCAATTATGTTAGGTCCCATGTAATAGGTGGCGAGCCTATTGCCATTTATCGGGCACAAAAGTCGCAGTAAATTGCTATTGCTAGGTGGTATAAGAGGAACGCTGCTGCCCATTCCTCATCATTGATTCATCCTTAGTTGCCTTGTACGACACCCACGGGAGAGACTTGGGGCGGTGACAATTGTATTCTACTCTGCCGTCACCACACGGCTGCCGTCACACACAAATACATTATTATATACTTATATTATTATAATAAAATTTTTAGGTCAATATGCCTATTCGATTTTTAATTTTTAACATTATATAAATGTTAGAAAAATTACTACAAAGATTTTGGTGGTTAGAAAAAGAATTTCGAAATATTATGATCCCGCCTCGAGATCATAATTTTTCGAAATTCTTTTTCTAACCACCAAAATCTCAATATGCCTAGTTTTAATTATGTAAATTGATTAGCGTAGTTATTCTCTAATTTCTTTCTTTTAGAGGTGGTTCTACAATAAAAGTCGCGTAGTAAGTCATATAGGACTATTTAACATTTTGCCAAGGTATCAAAAATAATCTTAAATTTTGTCTTATTTACGTTATTCTTACTATAATTTTGCAGTTCTTTATGTCTAATAATAGATACTTTACTAAAATTATTTATTGGAGTACTTTTTCTCTTGTTTTCAGCATGGAATGGGTATACCTTCGGTAGGGATTCTGCTGCATGAAGTCATCAAGCTGATGTACCATGCCAAGGTTCGGGACCCGGTCTTCTTCAGGATCGGCACCTGTGGTGGCATTGGCTACGAGGGCGGCACTGTTGTCATTTCGGAGGAGGCCGTCGACGGAGCTCTGAAGAATGTCTTTGAATTGGTAAGCAGTGTTGCCATTTTGGTGTGCGCGGTTATAAAGGCAACAATAAATATACCTAATTGTCGATTGTTGTGGGTAAGTTATTAGTTAGCTCATAGGTACAGTGACGCTGAAGAACCGGAAAAGACGATTTGTTTTTGTTAATGTCAGGAAGTGATTTTTTTTACTTTGAGAGAAACAAGTAAGGTTTAGTCAAAACAAGGAGAAAATTGGTATTGGTTTTTTTTTCAGATGTTACATTTAAATATTGGAAGAAGAAACACACCTTTCTCTTAACACACTATTGTACAATTTGTACAATCGATCGCTCAGCCTTAAGTCGGGTTTTCACGGTCTGAATGAACTCGGACTGTGAAAACCCAGGTTTATCTGTTCTGTGCTATCTTCAGTTTAACCTTTAGCTTAAACGCATCCGTTTCCGATTACAAAATTTCAAAAATAGTTTAATTAACAATAAATTTTAGGGTTGCCAAAAATTTGTTTCATTTGTTTTTGATATTTTTTTATGGGCATCTAATGAAATGGATGGCATGCATATGAGCAAAAGAGTAATGTGAATGGATGTTAGAGGGTGGAGGGGAAGGGGGCGACCCCAGAAAAAAAGGATGGATTGCGTGTAAGGCGATACATACAACAAGGGAGTGTACGATTTTACAGACAGCTGACCAAGATGTACTGAAGCATGAAACGAAATGACGGTGATGAAATCATAGAAATGTAAAATATCGACAGTTTAGGAATCGATTTATGTAACTCAAGCGGATTAATGCCACCAATCTGGTGTACATGCTAAAAGCTTGTCTTATTAGATAGTATTAACCGATTTCAAACCTGTGTATAGAAATCGTATCACGCTGTAAATTAGCATTGTTCCATATTACATATATACAACCGTGACTGTCTGTATATTTTATTGCAGCTTAGTGCAAAGACGTCCTGTTCTTACTGTCGTCCTACACACATGTATGAATTTATGCATAATAAAACTGGTTAAAATAAAACCAGTTGATAAATCGTTGCGCTTGGTTTCACGCAAAAACACGTGGTGCGTACAATCAACGTGCGTATCTGACTGATTTGAGTAGAAATAATAGTTCATTTTCCGTTGCATTTAATAACATGATTTCTTTATAAACGACGGACTATAATAATGTATGAACTTTTCACAGCTGTATGATGTGTGCTAGGCTCCATGATGTGGTACAATTTATAAATTAATAATTATTGTCCACCTTGGAAGCGCCGGGTGACATTGCATTGTAAATTAATTCATGGACATAGCCTAGATGCAGTATTACGTATAAGTATAAGTATCATTGGCCTGTAGCACGTAAATATTCGTGTTACAAACAGAAATAATTCTAAAAACTATCCTAATGCTTCTCTCGACCCTTGACTCAGACGAGACCGAACTTCAGGAGCAGCAACATTTTAATATTTTATTTTTCTATTATTTTAAATAACATTTTATTGAATATTATATAAATGAGAGATGATATTGATATTAAATGAGAGTTTTCGATTTTTAGAACTATTTTTCTTTGTAATCATTTTAAATTATGTTCAAATAACAAACCGATCTTAATGAAAATTGTTTCAGTTGGTGCTTGGTAAAAATATTCAACGTCCAGCTAAGTTGGACAAGCGACTATCACGCGAGCTAAAAGGTCTGGCAGACCCTGAGGATCCCTACGACACGATCGTAGGCAAGACAATGTGCACATACGACTTTTACGAAGGCAAGTTTAGCTTGGGATCACTTTTACACCCTTACTATAAAACATGGACTATAGTTAGTCATAGTTTAAAACTGATACTGTCACTTTTATTTGCTGAATGAAAGACAGAGTGAGCGTCAAATTTAACCCATGGCTAACTTTAGTCTATGTTTTAGGTATATTAAGGGGTTATGTATTATGGTTATCATCATCCCCCCTTTAATGTCCCCACTGCTGAGGTGCAGACTTCCCTATGGATGGAAGAATATATCAGAAAGGATATTGATTTTTACACTATTATTTCATTTTTATATATAATTTTTAATGACTCTAAAGTTCTCTATTGTAGTAATAATATGTTTGATAGAAATCAATGAAATAAAAACAAACGAAGTAATAAAGAAACACAGCGGAATAAACTCGAGGCCATTCCTCTTTACATAGCATGGTAAAAAATCTCGTGTCTTTTGTTTTGTTTTAAATAAAGTGTTCTTTTAAAGGGATTTAAATTTTATGAATTACCAAATTGTAGAAAATGTTCATAATGATGTTGTTTGGTAATGTAACCAACTAAATAACGGCCAATATGGTTTGTGTCTTTCTATGGAGTTGCAAATTCCATAATAGAAAGACACAAACGGAACAAAGACAAAACAAACAAAAAAATCAGTTAACGGGGAATTAGGTGGCGCAGTGGAAATCGCACTGAAAGGCGACCGTGTGAAAGATGATGATATGAGGAAGAAGCGAGTTTATGCTGAGCTCACGGCTAATAGAAGATAATAGAAGAGGAAGACATGTTTTTACAACCCCACTTGGAGTGGGATACGGGCAAGGAGAAGAAGAAGGAGTACTTAGTGGCGATCGCACTCAACTTGTAGGCTGTAATGACTTGAATTGAAGATAGGTGACTAACTAAATGTGTTACATCTTCCGTGCCTAAGAAGACATGTTGCGGATGGTTCATGCCACACCTAAACAAGTCTGTCGTCCTGAAATCGCGTGAACCAGTAACCTCCAAGTTTTTGTTCATAAACAACGTCTGATGTAGCAGCGGACTCGTAGTTAGATGAAGATGATGCGTTTTACAGGGCAAGGTCGCCTCGATGGGGCCTTCTGTGAGTTTACCGAAGCCGACAAGATGGAGTATCTCGAGAGCGTGTACAAGGCGGGTGTGGTCAACATCGAGATGGAGTCGCTCGCGTTCGCTGCCCTCACCCACCATGCCGGCATCAAGGCCGCTGTTATCTGCGTTACCCTTCTTGACAGGCTCAAAGGAGACCAGGTAACTTTAATTGGACACTGTTATAATTACAATTTTATAAAACATACCACTAAGTACCTATTCATTATTAAACCAATAGTAATGGCGTCAAATATTTTATAATTTGTTATAAGTACATATTCGGAATATGACAACACTGCACAAAACACCACACAGAATGAACCCTCCACGAACGAGTAAAAGCTCTATAAAATTACCTTGACCTACATAACTATGATATTATCTATAAAATTAAAATTATAACATTCAATTTATAATCAATATATACGAGTTGATAACTTTGGTACCTATACTTGGTTGGTGTTGTTATTTATAAATAATTATTAGGATAAATAATTGGTATACTTATGTAATAATATTGTAGCAGTGATATCATTGGTGACCTATACCAATGATAGATAAGAATTGCATTAACGTAGTTGCATGTTTGATAGCTAAGAGGCAATATTTTTCGAAAGTAATAAAATTACATACATTACTTGAAAATTCGAACGATAAATTTTAAATAATTGTTGTTTGGTTGGTTTTTTGTTTTAGCAACCCCTGCCTACCCCTTTGGGGAGAACAGCGTGATTTATATATGTATATTTTTATTGTACATTTCCTATATATTTATTTCAAATATATATTTGTTTCAAATATAAAGTGAACAATAATTTTCAAGGTACTGGCGCCGAAAGAAGTTTTGGATGAGTGGCAAGAGCGGCCCACCAAACTTGTCAGCCGTTACATTAAAAGGTAAGTAATAATGTTTTTTTATTGAGAACAGGGCAGTGGAGTTTCTGTTATACCATCTAGCAGAAATGCCGATGGATGCCATTTATGTCTCCAGGTACCTAAAGACCTAATATATTTAGTGAAATGTGGGTGGTAGGTAATAAACGAGTGACTTCGCCAATTATGCTAGGTCCCATGTAATAGGTGGCGAGCCTATTGCCATTTATCATTTATCGGGCACAAAAGTCGCAGTACTTTGCTAAGTGGTAGGTATAAGAGGAACGCTGCTGCCCATTCCTCATCACTGATTTAACCTTAGTCCCCTTGTACGACACCCACGGGAGAGATTTGGGGTGGTGACAATTGTATTCTACTCTGCCGTCACCACACGGCACTATTATTATTATAAATTATCAGGCAGACAGTTGTAAACAACTGATAGGTGCCTATATCCTGCTATTTTATTGGGTTTCTTTCACGTATTGTATAAGTATTTGTCAAGTCGGTTCTTAAATTGCTGTCTTTGCGGAGATTCATACAACTTTAGAATCCTCTCAATGAGCTCACGTGTCTACTAAGGACAATCCGGCAGATTGCGCATCCCGGGGTGTTAGCCCTGCTGATCTGTCTCGACTAGACATATGGAAATATGGTCCAAGGTTTTTATATCCACTATCCCTTGTTTAGTGTCATAAGAACACTACACTAGGGACAGTGCGGGGTATGGAGCGACGGTCGGGCGTGGCGCACCCCGTTTCCTCAGCCCCTGATTCCTTAGCGCCCGCGTGAGGACTATATGTAAATAAAACAATAGCTAGCTTCTTCGATATAAACCATTTCTTTCGCAGATATCTTCAGATGAAAGGGCGACTGTCCTTAGATGGCCACGGTTCCATCGCGGTGAAAAGCCCTCGCAGATTCAAGCTCGTTCAGCAAGAGTCCGAGACCTATGACTAAGCATCGAGCACCAGCTACAATTAATCGACCAAACCACTTACCACGATGCTTAGCGGGAATCGAATAATTCGTTTCTTGAATATAAAAGAGAGATAATTATAACTCTTGACGTCATCGAATTATTTTCTTGCAACAATAAGTTTTCACGTTATAGATTTTGAAAACAAAATGTTTATCTGTGTCAAGGATAAGTTTTCACGTTATAGATTTTGAAAACAAAGTTTCTTTTTTTTTTGAGTCAATGCATTTTTATATTACGTAGCGACTTATCAATGTGAATAGTAGCCGATGTTAATAGCATCTATCCCTAAGCGCTTAGAAATTCGTTGTAGTTGTTATTTATTTAAATCATAAGCAATCGCGACCATGACAGGATGAGGCGTGTCATGAATGATATTTCGACCATCGCTTTAATTTTAGTAAGTACGTGTTTAATTGTTTTTGTGCTAGATTACACAAAAAATTAATAATGTTTTACTACTGAACGTTTAACGTTATAAAATGTTCTAGTTAAACTGCATATAATTAATTAAGAATTTGTTATTATATATTCCTATTTATTATCTTGGAAATTAAATATTTATTTAGAATAAGATTTACATTGTTATGAAATTATACAATACTATACACAATGATTAATCAAATTACGCCTCTAGCGATGCTTACCTATTTGTTAATTTTTGCATTAATGTAATCCCAATTTATAAAGAAATGTTCAAACATAATACTTATTAGTAAATTATAATTATTAAAGCCCAGTGACAAATTTCATATTCTTCAAAAAAATTACGAGAAAAATTAAAAACAAATATCCCCACACTAGTATACCTACTATATTGTAACGTACATATTTGGTAAATTTGGTGTTATCCACATTGAGTTATAAGGTAAACTAGAGACGCTACGCCAAACAAAAATATTTTCCCAACTCGAATCTACCTACGGTGGCAGGGTGTGCGGGGCGAGCGGGCGAGCGTGGCGTGGAATCAGTTATATGCTGCAGCGCTAAACAAATAACTTAAGCGCTAACACAATTAGCAGTCGATTATCGTCTAACCAAAGTATAAAAACATGCAGCGCTGATCGCTGATAGAATACAGTTTTCTCGCGACCAAAACATCGTAAGCGCCGCCGATTTCTTGGCGCTTACGCGTTTCTTTCAACGCAGTCTAACAAAAATATCCTTATAGATTAGATTATGCATCGCAAATGTGGAATTATGCTAATAAATTAATATTTGATATGTTTTAATTAATATTTTGTTACAATTAACGATGATAAGTCACACCACTATCTTTTGTTTTGTATTTGATTCATTGTTGCATGTTTTTAACACGCAAGAAGGCATTTTTAGATCGATCTGTAGCCACAATTTGGCAAGCAGTCGCTTCGAGCGTTGGCGAATGACTAAATGAGTTGTTGCTCCGGAGCATCAACGCACGGACTACATTTCTTGTTTGCGGTGTCGCTTCTATGCGCTAGTAATAGTAGTTCAATGGTTATCCATGATACTTTTGACCAAGACAGAAATAGCTTAACATTGATTTAGTTTTATTACGAGTCTCAGTTTTAATAAGTAAATTAATGATTCCAGGCTGTTCATCCTTGCTACGACTCAAGTCTGGCTTCTGGCACTCTGTGTGAGAATGGCCAATTTATATTCTGTAGTTGGTATCTAAACCATCTCTCTCACACGCCATAACACCATTTCGGTTTATGTCTTTACAATTAGTGATTTCGGTTTAGTTAGACAGTGGCAAACATATATGAAAGTAAGTTTCCTATATTTATTTCGTATAATGATGCGTTAATTGAATACCTATAAGACACGGAAGGACCTATTTTCAATTGTAAATCAATCACTGCTAGTTGTTAAAGTTTCAATGGAATTGAAGTGTTAAGTGTTACTGTATAACTTTATAGTGTGCACAGTAGTTTCAAGTTTATATACTTTTAATTTGTAATAAGAAGCTTGAGTGCGAAAAACAATATTGTACCTACAGGTAACAGCCGAAATTCTGTTACGTTATTATGTAGTACAAAATCGTTTGCTGTGACTGACGTGACATAAAATAAACTCAACTTATTATTTGAGAAATTACTTTTTATGTGCAAGAAAAGGCAGTTGATCTGTCAAAGGATTTGAACCACTGCATGGCTTAATGTAAATTGTAATGGCTTAAACTAACAATGCAAATTCACAATATACCTGGTGAACTTTAATTTAAAACTTGTATTTCAATTAATAATGGCATTATAAATAAATTAAGCTTACCGTTGTATAACTCAAGAATTAAATGTTAAATCTTAGGTCAATAAGGAAGTATAAGGTTCTCATTTCGACTATCGATATTCTTGTCAATCGAAGTATAGGTGTTTTTTTTTCTTGATATACATTATTATGATATAGTTATACATTATTTACGTGTTTCCTAAAATAAATCGTATATTTAAATACACCCCCTTCGAACAAGCGGTGATAGTTTAAATATAAAATAATAATCGGATTAGTAACAACGAGTTTCAATGAACTTTGACTTACAATAAAATAATGCAGATTATAATAAAGACATATCGATACAAAATTTCTGCGACATATCGTAATCGTTTTGAGCATTAACTATGTACCCAGTTGTGAATTTATCTTGCACTTTTAAATAACTTACAGCTTAGATTTTTTGTTATTATCGAATTTGCAGTGTTGATTGCTATGTGTATTGTTTTAGTTGAACGATGCTATTTGATTGTTAAACAAAATATAGATGTTAAGGTTTACAGTTAGAGAGTCACAAAATAAATATTTATTCAACTAGATGTCGGGTGTTTTCAATATACGTAGTGCTTAAGTACAAATGCAAATGCACGTGTTCGCCATTGAGGAATGAGAAATGTTTGAATCGTATGCATCGGGTGGATGGAAATAAAAAGGTAAAAATGTAGACAAGTATTTAGAATTGTCTATGCACATTCCAATGATCATAACGGAATTGATCGCTTTGATAACTATTCCAAATGTGAACAAAAACAAACTGTAGAAAAAGAAGAAAGAGCAATCTGAGTTCGTAAAGTCATAGGCACTCATTTTTATTATGCCCCTATAAATTGACACTATAGTTATAACACATGCAGTCAACGAAAAATTAAGTTTGATTGAGATTGATGGGAAACCATATTCCTGCGAGAAAGTTAGGTGTAATTAGCAAGTTCTCATTCTTTAATGTCTAAAAAAATATAGTGAATAAGTTAGCGAAATAATTGTGATAAAATTGTTTAGAACGTAAGTTAAGATACACAAATGGACGAGCCACTTTTGTCGATCGCGATCTGTCGTAAGTACAGTCAACGGCTCTTCAGACTACCCAATACTGTCAAATTTCTTCAATCGATTGTCAACTTTATCTTGTTGGCAGTAGAGTCAAAAGTAGACTGAGAAAATTTACATTTTAGAAATTTACATAATTTTTTTGGCTTTATTGGCATGGCAGCTCTGTTCTACAATTTATTTGATATTTGAACAGTGGTTTATTAAAAATATAAATAAAAAGAAAAATGGATCATAAATTTGCGAAACATTATGTCGCAATGCGGCAGCAATTTAGATCTTCTACAATTGAAATGAAATGTGGGTGTCTTCGAGGTCACAATAATTTGCTACAGATGTCGTCCTAGGGATATCTAGCAATACAAGCCCATACGTAAGCAAAGTATGTGTTGACAATGTATTGTGGCTTCTTCATATTATTTTATTTTGATTGATTTACTAAGAAATAAGAGAAAAAATACACCAAAAAAATCCAACTATTGTTAATAAGTGCAATGTTAATACTTAATCAACTCTGTCATATTTAGAACGTGGGAAACCAGAACTGCAGTAGCAGAAAAATGGAAGTATTTCGATTCAGACCCAATTCAGAAGTACATTCCAAATGCAAATACACAGTATAAAGCGAATAAAAAAAAATACAATTGTACGTGCATACTTCTGAATTGACATGCATAGCCATTGTTTCTACATAAAAGTAACATTGGTGTTGAAGCGCTAAATCGCGAGTATCCATTGTTTATTAATGATTTACTTCTATTTTCCTTCTACTTCTGCTATCCTATATCTCTTGTAAAAAACTACCACTCATTTACTACATGTAATTAGGTCGTAAATCGCCCAATCCAGAACAGAACACACCAATAAACTTTTGCTGACTATAAAATTTTAGTAGGTACATTCGTTTGTTTTTCGTTGACACTCGTAAAAGTAGCATGGATTAAATACACAGAGGATTGGGTTAAAATCATGCAAATATTGTATTTGGTCTGATTGTTTCTTTATTAATACTTATGGATACTGATACGATCGACAAAATGGTAGTCGCCCAATCGATTTGATGTGCTTCCACGACTAATTGTTACTGTTTTGCACAAAGTGTGTCTGAATATTAAAAGTATCGTCTTCTGAGATTGTAATGATAAAATAGTTTCACCTTAAAGTAGTAACTTTAGTCCAGCATTGCGCTTGGTCAAGTTGTCTGCGCCTATGAATCGTTGCCGCCAGTATTATGTAAGTGAAGACTTTATCAATTAAAGCGCGTAGTGAGCAGTGGATTGGAATGTTGTCATCACAATCACTCTTTCCGTTCATCGTGTCGACCAGGGGGCCTACCGCCTAACTCTATTGCTGATGATAGCTATATAGCAATGCATTGCTTACGGCTATAGCAGCTATCCTGAATTTTTAGGCGGTACGGATTTTGTGCCAATTTCATACAAAATCATTCGGTGATCATTCGTCCAAAGCTATCGCTGATAGTTTAGGTACATTTGGTGCGAAATGACAGCATGACTTCATAAACTATAGCTTATTGCTTTAGCAATCGAGTTAGGCGGTAGGCCCCCTGGTCTTTTCCATCACTTTTCTTTACGTGTTTTTACATTCATTAATCACTATAGTGATTATAATATACTATAGTTGCGATGGATGATAATGAATTAAAGGGGATTGGATGGCCAAATGAAGTTTGACCTAGATGAATTGAAGAGGAAAAATACTGCAAACACTTATGAATAGGACAGAAAGATGATTAAAGTGGATAGTGATCAAGTGGGCCGGCACACAGCTTGACAGAGCGTCGTTCATTTTACGTAGTACATAATTATAACATTTTAAATAAGAAATTAAAATTAAGTTTGGTATAGGTAATTGGCTGTTTTAATAAACCTATCATCGTGTTGACTCTACTTGACATAATAGTACAGTCAGAATCAGAATGACGGTAATGAAATTATTTCAAAATTTTGACTGGGTCCTGCCTGTCTCATGAATTGTTTGTCTCTGGTGACTTCACATAAAGAAGCCTGTAGTCCTCCAATTATTTGAATGTCTTCAAATGGATGATAGCACGTTTCATATATCATCGAAGCCATTGGTGAACTTTGAATTATTTTATCATTACTTATATAGCTTCTCATTTGATGTATTTGGAATAATATCGCAAGCTACGTGTTTATATGAAATAAGTAACATCTATTAAAAAATGAGAAAAAATTATATTAGATATATACTGCAATTTTGCACTTTATTATTCTCAACAATTGGATGTTATTTTGATTAAAATTCAAAGTATGTTGTAGTAGTAATTGTATTATATATGTCTCATATATTTGGGTGCATATAATCACACTTACTCGTTGGGACAAGAAAAATTAAAAAATAACTCTTATAATAATTATCCTTCGGATATTGTGAAATATTGCATGAGAAGAAGGATTAGAATATCACTTACTTTTGCGAATTGAAAAGACATTAAAGATAATCAGATCCCCGTAGTCAAGTAAGACGTTTTGTTAGCGTACTTTAGTATTACCAACTTCGGAGCAAAGTACCTCTAAAATAACGCTAACTTATTTTGACAGTGCAAACAGTTAACAGTTATTTTTATTATCTAAATAATGTGTAAGGACACTTGCGTGGAATCAAAATAAAAGATTTATTCGATGTTAATGTTGGTTAACAATTAAAGCGTAAAATAAAATTGAAGTGTTGTTAGTTTTAGCTTAAGGCTGCAGCGACGACCTAAACTTGTTTAATCCATATACCTTAATGTTATTATTACTTATTAGTATTGTAATTTATTATAAGAATAAATACATTTAAAAACATTTTGTCTGTTTCAATGTGTAAAGGACTATTGGTTTCAAAATACGAGCTATGTATGTTTTAATTTTTAGCTGTTGGTTTATATTTATTAGCCGAAATTCATCGTCTGACAAAAGACACTATCGTGTTGTTCATTGTTTTCCTCGTTACATTATTGCCTCACGTAATAAACTTATGTTTGATTAAAAATTTAAACGCCCTCTGTCCGGTTGTTATTCTGGCGCCTCGTAACGTAACAATCGTGTCGAACTGGTGTTTTAATAGTATTGTTTTAAAAAACAATCTGTAATTAAAACAGAAAATAAGAAGGATTCGTATTATAAGAGGATAAGAAGGATATATGAAACTTGCGGATCTTCATTTTTTGGGTATCCAAAAGGCGAGAGTACTATGCTGAGGGAAATGAAAGAAAAAGACCAGGCATAATGCTCTATTCGCATTTTTATTTTAAATATTTTATTTACAATTTATGCACTTTTGCATAGGTATGATAGAATAAGTAACTATTTAGAATACCTACATAATCTAGCTAGAACATTCATCCAAATTGATTTACCTAACTTGCAATTTGTTTATTATTATTGACCATGGCACTATAAATAGTCTTCATAAATGATATTAAAAATTAGAGTTACATGTATAAAAGGTATAAAAATACATAATGTTGCAATGTATCTACATATTAGGGACAATAAATGAGAACACAAGTAAAATTTCACATTGTCAGTTACTTTATCCGTTAAAATTGACGAAACACAGACAATTGAAATAGATGATTTCTTGACATTTTCTAAGTGAATTTAACTTTTTCTTTGAATGGCATCAAAAAGTCAATGGATTTTGAGAGACTGACAGTTGTGGTTACAAAAAGAATTAGGTACTATTTAGACCCAATTGCCAAATTAAGAAGCTATTATAAGCTAATTTAATTTTGATACCACTGGTGGGTAGGGACATGAATCAGTCTTAAAAATAAATAGACGTAAGTACATATATTGAAAATGTTGAGCAGTTTTTTAATCTAAATCAGAATCAAGTAAGTAGTGTCATGGATATTTATTTTAGCTGTAGGAACTTCATGAGCGCGTCGTATATCAGACGTGGGCTGGCATCGCTGTCCGCAGTGTATCTTACTCCTCTCAGTGCTCCGTCTTCATTCCTCACTACACCATACTCTCCTACAATAAACCCGTCAGGGGTCCTCTCTTCTACCCTATATTTCTTATACTGTCGCCCTTCCACCACGTAGCCCACTTTACAGTTGTCTTGCTTACATTTTTCTGTACTGGTTTCTTGAATACCATGACTGCGACCGTCCGTTTGAATACTTAGATTTTCATCCACCTCATAATTTTTTTCCGGCATATGTTCTATCATATGCTGTGTATTAACTACGTCATCTGGTACTGTTATTGTAGTAGGTTGAGTAGTGACAATGGTGCTAACTATACCAGTATTATGTGAAGGAATCCACGGAGTATTAGTAAATGCTGTACTTTGAACCGTACTTTGCCATGGTTTATATTTGGGTAAATTGTCAGGACTTAAGTGAAGAGACGCGGGTTCACTGTAAAATTTAGCTGGTTCGCTGTAAATTTTTGATGGCTCGCTGTAAATCTTTGCGGTTTCGCTGTATATTTTTGCAGGTTCGCTGTATATTTTTGCCGGTTCGCTGTATACCTTAGCAGGCTCGCTGTAAACTTTAGCAGGCTCACCGTATATTTTAGCGGGTTGACTATACACTTTAGGAGAGTCATAAAAATTACTGTGCGGTCTCCCGTAACCTTGATTTGAGTTCGTAAAAGTGTTACTAGGTTCATTATTGTAATTATTAACTTGCTTAGGTATGTCGTGCACTATATTAAAACTGACAGTTGTCAAGCCGCGACCGTTCCCCCTTTCACTTGGAGATTTGCTTGTTAGACCTTGAATGTAGTTTTGTGAAGATGGCGAGAGTGGCACAGATCTAGCCAGAGGAATGTTTTCAATATCTTCGTCATATTCGTCATTGTTGTTAGAAATCGTATGTAATGTTTTGGTCGATGGTTCAGCTACCGTATCTACTGTACTGTTGGAAACTCTCAGTTGTGAATAATTCTCAGTAGGATTAACAATTTCTTTTGGTGGTATTTGTGTCACTGAATGAAATATTGTCCTATCCATATTTTCGTACTGTTCGTCTTTGTCATTAATTTCGAAGCTTTTTACCGAAGGTTCAGCCAGGGAATCACTACTGTCATTGTTTTGTTGAAAAGGTAGCTGATAAGGCGCAGGAAAGTTCTCTTTGAAGTTGACATCACTTTTTTCTACTTCAACAGGGTTAGTACGTTCGAACAAATGATCTGTTTCACCTAGAAACTGATTTTGCATGGTAAGTTGAAACGGGTGCATTGGGTCAGCATTATATGTTTTCTTTATTTCCTTTTTTGCGTTTAGCTGCTTTATAAATTCTATATTGGCGCCTACTAAGCTTGGTGGTATATCAGTTGATATATCTTCTTTCGCTATTTGTGTGGTTTCCGTTATTCTATTTAAAATAGGTGGGGGAGTAGTTGGTAATTGAGCATGATTATTACTATGACTTTTATGTGCGTTTCTGGCCCCGCCTCGCCCCACTGCTACGGATGAGGTTATCCTCACCGATATCACTTGTTCGTCATTTTGTTTAACCTTTGGTTTGTTTTGAGCATCATAACTGTATCTTGTCAGGGAGTCATCCCTTTCTGTTTGGCTGCGTGTTGGTCTCGGTGTGACGGTAGCGCATTGCAAGATCTGTAAATATAAAAAAGTTACATAAATAAAGTTGTTCATCACCTACTAATGTAAATAATAATCTTTATACGTTTGGAAACAAAAAAAAAACTGGTTAGAAAAGAATTAGGTGGTATGGTGTAAGAATATCGCTACACATACACTACTTAGCAATATTATTGTAGTGGAATCGAGATGCCACATACGTAGCGAATAAAGGTGGCGTAGTCTCTGCCATTCCACTACTGCATTAATACTTAATGGTTTAGGAGGTTACCTTCCGAGCCGATTGAATACGAGATTCAACCCTGCTAAACCGGGATTAAAATATAAACTGAAACGAGAATTGACAAAGAACTGTAAATTATAAGTACAGTATGAGCAGACACAGGTTAAATTACTACTTCAATTCTAATTGAAGTTTTCTAAGTCATTTGAATCCAAGTACATTAAGATCTTAGGTTCGTTTTAATTTTGATTAAAGCGAACCTAAGATCTTAATAAAATAACCAGTCGTTGTGGGCTGAAGACTATAATAGCCCATAGTACGTACCTACGCTAATACACCAGACAACAACGTCGCGATCTAATTAAATAACTTGTTATTGTATATTTTTTTGTAACATAGCACTACGAGCTCTTATTAGGCCCTAATTAGATTTTAATTTGAACTTGCCACAGTGATTTCTATCTTTATATGGCTTTATATCTCTACATACATCTAAATGGCTTTATTTGTTTTGTAAGTATTGGATATTTGTTCTTCTATTCTGCCCTGGGAGCGAATAAATAAGGGACAAAGATTGCCATTCCTGAATCACGTTTCGTAAAAGTTGTCTAAAGGAGATTGCCCGGTGTATTGATATACGTACACCGGTCTTCCTTAGTCGACCTTGGGATACCCGATATCAATGGAAGAGGAAACACTGCTGATAACCCGAGAACAGAGGAAAAGATAATGATGATATTATTATTTAATAACATCAAAATAAAAATAAATTATTGCTCTAGTTTAAAACAAAAATAATGTGCCCAAATGTGATAGCACGAGCTTCCCCTATTGTAATAATACAGCGAGCCCAAAGTGGATACACGGATACACTGCTTATTAAAAAGGGCACACTCTTATGTAAAACCAATTTGAAAACTGATAAATTTCGCCCAGCCTAGCCTCATTGTATGTCTCGAGGCTTGCGGTAAAAGAAGTCCACACCTGTCCCCTTGGGTATACGAAAACAATTTTAAACACAAAATTACCCATTTTAAGCAGTATGCCAACTTTGGGTCATGTTACCATACTGTTTTATAGTTTTTAAATGTCATTGTTATATTATACATATCGTAAAACTTTATGTAAAACGGCTTACAGATGTGTTATTTAACTTCATAAATAATATATAAAAATGTAGGTACGCAAGAAATATTCCAGTTCTGGGTTCATTAAAATATAACATGAATCTGTCCATATATTAACAAAGGGCCGTATAAGATCTTTCACCGTGTATAAATATTCACGAGTGGTGTCGTTCCGTTTTATTACTGTCACAATAACCATTTCTTGTTTGTATTTCTCGTAGCAATCTTCCTGGATGGGTTAAAGGAGGCGATAAGTTATATTGTCAATTAGTATATAAATGGTATAGCGACAAATATATTATAAGAAATCAAAATATTATTTCTCGCTAGCAGGACTGCTTTGAGGAGCTCGATGGCTTAATGGTTAGCACACTCGCACTGCACATGCGAAACAAAGCAATGTTTGTTAAAGACTGGTCATTTGATGGGTTAAATAATTATATTATCGAGTTCCTCCGGGCTTCGAAGGGCACCTGCAACCGTTGGCTCTATATCTTCAGTCGTTATTACCCACCAATCTGCAGTGGGCCGGCGTGGCGGGTTATGGGCCAAAACCCACCACGCCGGCCCACTGCGGATGGCCCAATATTCCTATTTTTTTCTGAAAAAACCTGTGGCAGAGCCCTGGTAACAGGACTAGGAATTATGATACGACAATTTTTACCCTTCATGGTGGTGATGACGGACCATCAGCAATATAGTTTCTGCTTTTCTCGTGGTCTCATGACACTTATAGACTAGAGATAGTGCGGGGTTTGGAGCGTGCGACGGTCGGGCACGGCGCACGCGCCGCCTACAGATACCTACTCATACAAACATATAGGTGTGCAACTACTGAAAATGATGTATGTTTTTATACTAGTATATGAATAATGCTTGCCCAATATGTACCGGATATATCGAACACGGACATGGCGTTAACCTGACAACGTAAAAAGCTAAAGTGCCAGTTTGACCTGAGAAATATGCGAAACTGGTTATTGCATGGGTTCAAATAAAGCCCTCTTTTAAAGGATTTGTTCAGTATCAAAACATAAGGTGTAACCTACTGTTTTTTTCTTTGAATTGAGAAACCTGCTTTTAAGCTAATATTTAAATAATGGGAGTCAAAAGTGGGATACAATGAAAATAAATCTCTATAGTGATGGGTATTTTACCGTAGAAAGTGGTTTTCTATGTATATTTATTATTGTCACACAGATTTTGTTCTAGCCATTATTGCCCCACAAAAAATCAATAAATATCTACTACCGACAGTAATATAAAATACTTCAGTTGCGTTATTATTGATTTAATGAGTGATTCGGAACTCGTTGCTAGGCTATCGAGTCCACTAATAAACAGTATATTTTGGCGCATAAGAATAAACAGTTTCTATTTCCGGATATAGTTTATTGTCTTCATGAAAATCTGATAATATTCATTCAGAGGACGGGTTTTTCAAACCGTACATTAATCTTATGGGTATTGGGTACGTCTGGTATCGTATAATACAGGAAAATTAAAAATATACTACTGCTCTCCATGTCTTTCAATAATAATAACATTCAATATACAAAGATTTAGGGGTTAGAAAAAGAATTTCGAAAAATTATGAGCTTGAGGTGGAATTATGAAATTATGATCATAATTTTTCGAAATTCTTTTTCTAACCCCAAAATCTTTGTACTAATTTTTCTAACATTTATATAATGTTAAAATTAAAATCGAATAACATTCAATATACCTACCTAAGGTAATATTTATTAGGCGGATAAGTTTCATTGAAAAAAAAATTAGAAAACAGAAATTAACGACGGAACCAGAAGCGTTGAAAGGCCTACTCCGCATAATTGAAGGAGTTCAACATAATATATTATATAAATTCCTTTGTAAATACATTGTGAAACAACTCGAGTTCTCGCACTGTGAAATTAATCAAAGAATACCATTGTAATCGGTATTTAAGCCTTTTAAAGGCATGTTGCTATAATAAAGAATTACTTACACGTAATTTAATTTTTTTACGGATGTTGAGGTTATTTTCTGTTTTTTGTGTAACCATTTGCTCAATTTATTAAGCTGAGTGTGCAACTAATGATTACGTGACGTTCTCTATTCCTTTAGTTTACATGCAATTTAGTTATGTAGATAAAATCTAAACTTGTTGATCAGTATTATTATTAACTAACAAAATGTTAAACTTCTAAAAAACATTATAATCAAAGATGAGTCGAGAACAATTTGCACGTTCTTAAGAGGATTGTGAAGCTGTATATTTTAGTACAAAAAGCGATAAATTTTTTCACCCAGTCAACATAGTCCAATTTTAATAATTTTTGGTTATGTTGTAAATATAATATAAAACTAGGTTCGTGTGTATTTATTTTTAGGAAATATTGCTTACGATAAAAGTTGTTGGAAATCTTTATTTTTGACATAAAAACTTCATCGAGCATTATATAATAAACTTATATTTTTTTAATTTAACTAAACTGAATTATTTAAAAATAAAAGCGTACAGACTTAGATTAGAATGTACTGAATACAAAAAGATTTTCTAATTTTCTAAAGCTTTAGGGGAGTGAAAACCTTATCGCTCGATACAAGTATTCAAAAAGGAAATGTAGGCACTACTCGCACCGCGTATCCTCTTACACTATTTTTTTTCCAACTAAGATCCCAGAACCTTCTGACCGATAGCTTTCGTATCTTACCATTCGATCAAACCGGCCATCATAAATATAAATTATATTTATTACATTAGCAAATAATTTCTAATTACTCCCTGTACTCAACTATGTCTAATCTCAACTATGTATCTAACTCATAATTATTATTCATTAAGCAGAAAAACATTGGACGTGACAAATACGACATCGAAAAAATGACAAGATCATAAATTTAATTGAAACAAAAAGTATAGTATAGTAGTAGTACCGAGATGAAATTTCCAATTTACCGAACAACACAGACTAACTAGAGATACCTACTAGAAACAACATGACAAGTGGTAGGTAGAAGTAAACTAATAACCATAGGCGGCATACACATGCCTGTAGCAGGCACACTTGCATAAAAGCTCCTTGCAAATGCCACCTACTATCACGTGTATACGCTAACTGGCATGCCTGTATCTGCCACGCAAGTAGATATAGCATAACATTTGATTTACTGGCATGCAACATGAAGGAGGGAATACGAAACTGGCATGTGTCAGTGAAAATGACGACTATCTGTTTTTACGTCTTGCAAATACAGCCATACAATGACGCAAATTGCATGCAAGTTTAACTTGCAAATGTATCCACATTGCGCCAGTAATTTCTACATGCCATTAACAAGCACGTACTGTTTCATTTTACAGGCATGTGTATCGCCACCTTATAACACAGCACTGATTTACCGCAACATCTCAAATTTTCTTAGGCCCAAGTTCACCAAGACGTAAAACAAGTGATTAAAAGATAACCGTCAGATTTTGACAATTCTTCCATACGATAAAATGTCAAAAAACGACAGTTAATTAATAATCGCCTGTTTATGTGTTGCCGAACTCGGGCCTTAATTGACTTTGTGCTTTATGTTAAGGGTGACAATTGATTGGAGATATTTGAGAGTTTATATAGTCTGATATAGACGCGCGCTTACTGTACGTTATGAACGACCTTAGAATCTGTCATAGTAAAGAACTCAGCTTTAGTGGGGGCACTGCGGAAACAGTCAAATAGATTCCGGTCTGAAGAATGAGTTATGTAGATAATGCCTTTCTAATAGCGCATATTATGTTAATTTGGCTTACTACTCAGGTTCAGTACCTACCAAGTAAGGAAGAAAATCCTTGTACGCGTGTATGAATCACAAGTACGTTGATAGATGAGTAAGTAGTAGCAGATAGATACATTATTAAACTATGACAGTAAGTGTTATATATAAAGTCACTAAGTCACACCGTGGACTTTTCCACCTGCTGCGCGTACGGAAAATCCTATTTCCTGGTCAGGGGGTGACATAAAACTTTAAAAGTACATATGTACTTAACCAGGGCTATAAAAAAGAAAGCCTCAGATCGCATTTTTATCGCAAATACTTGCGATCTAAGACATTCTTGGTTTTAACGCACTTGGAACATAATCTACTAATCAAATAAAAATAAATTATGGTTTAGTTTATAATAAAAGGAAATTTCCAATATACGTTTGTAAATTGTTTACCTACCTATAAGTAAAGTTCGTTGAACAAAAGAACATTATTTCTGCTCCATCCCTCCTACAACATTATAAAATTTTCGATCTTATTGCTTAAAGTTAAGGTTTAAGCCAATAGATTTCTTTCGTGAAACGGATTGTAGGTACTCTCGGTCTTTAACTTCTGTTGCTCAGCTAACATAGTGTTGAAATTATTGAATGCGTGTTTTTAATACTTTTGACTTTATGATAATGTTAAAACTATTTCAAATGACCATCACCAGTACCCAGTATTGTTAAAATGCCCTTATATAAAAGTTCGGACACAACTTAAATGTACTTGGTATGCAGGTCTACTGCAATGAGTGAGACAAATTATTACTACAAAAAATCACTTCAATATACCATAAGTGAATGAAACCAAAATAAAAAAAAGTCTTTAAAAAATTCCGCATGGACTATTTCCATAAATGTTACTTTAATTTTATTTTCATACGCAATACAGTGATCACTTGCGCGGGCGCCATGAGACCGCGGCGTGCGTTGACAGTGAAAAACTTGAAGGTCGATCGAGATTTAATCGCCATAAGTTTAAGTATGTAGTTATTGCTTGTGAATTAAGTTAGAATATATTACGGCATACTGTATTGACAACAGGATAATTTTGATTTATCTCTTTTGGAAGCTACTTAAAGACTTTGTGATAGGGAGGAGACAGATAAATATTAGATAAGCTGACAACACAAAACTGAACATAAAACTTTACTCTGATCTTAGTTTGATACCAAATAAGACTTATTTTGTACCTAAAGGATTACTAATTTGACAGTAGGCTTTACAAACATACGTTTACGCCTATTTAATCATAAAGGAGTTTTTGAATCAACAGTGATAAACACCCACATTTTGCTAATTATATTATGTCCAATAAAATAGTGGGCGAGCCTGTTGCCATATATCGGGCACGTTAAAGATAAAGATAGTTTTATTTACTAAACATACATATACATAGGACACTTTCTCAACAACTGTATAACCTTTAGTCGTCTTGCACGATATCCTCACTCACGACGGATAGGGGGTGTATCACACGGTTACAGTAGGCACTACACGTCTTTATATGTCTCAAAAAAAGTCTCGTAAAATAAAGAGCGTTGAGACGGCATTTTAATGCGCCTCTGGCATTTTACAATAAAGAATGACGTCAATCTTCACAATGGAATCCGTCTCAGTGCTCTCAATTACTACCTATACGAAACGGCATTCGTGCGATTTATAACAATTTATTTATTTAAATGGTTCCTGTGGTTCTTGCCTGACGCCAGTTTTTATCTCTCCAGATGTAGTCTCGAATTTAAAAGCTTTGTTTCCGTGTGCGGTAGATGTCAATAGGGTCGTCATTTACATGGGACCTAACAGCTGGCGAAACTTCAGTGTATTAACGCCTTGCCTTCCGCTTCGGAGATCAGTGGGCGTGGTTTTGTACCTATATTCGCTCATATGAATTTTCCTTTTTAAAGTAAATTTGGACTGTCTCTCTGGGTCTAATTGTGTAGAAATGCCGTAACTAAATGTATTTGTAGATAGATTTCAAGCGCACCTAAGTCGTCACTGGTAATTTGAAGTAAGTATTAATTATTATTTTAATTCACCTGAATTTACATTTATGATTTATATTTAGGTACTGCCAATTTAACATACATCACAATAGCTCACATTGATCACCGAAGGGATAAGCAGAGGTGTATTTTCATCCATATTTCATCTCTTATGCTAGGTTCCATTTAATACAGGCAAGGCCTTCTATGCTGGCCTGGGAGCGAACAAATAACGTAGAATAGGCCAGCCCCAACTCATCCCATGGGTGTCGTAAAAGTCGACTAAGGGAGATTGCCCGGTGTAGACCAATAAGCACCTTGGGGCACCCGAATGGTGGAGGGCAAACCACCAACAACAGCGTACCCAAGGAGGGTTGGTGTCAGGCAGGCGGCCGGCTGTAAAACCTTAGCCAAAACCTTGAGCAGTATGGATTGGAATGTTGTCATTCTAATCACTCTCTCCGTTCATGGGTCTCTCGACATGGTCCGTTCCGTCTCTTTTCTATACATTCATTCATCACTAGCACCTTTACGGTGGGATGGATGATATGAATCAAAAGGGAGTGGATGGCTTGATGACGTCTGACATATGAATGGAAGAGGAAACATACTGCGCCGACCCCAGATAGACTGGGAACAGGGCAGGAAGAAGAAGAAGATTTAATACAGGCAAGTAAATTGCAGTATTGCTACGCTGGGACACATTAACTCATCATTTTTGCTTTATATTTTGTATATTACCTGCAAGAAAGATAAGGGGGTGGCGGTATTGTATTTTAGGGTTTTATGTGTAAATGAGACGTCCGTTTCGTTGGAATATTTATATTGGGGTCTAGTAACTGAAACTATGAGCAAACATAGATGTTTTGATTAGTAAAAAATGTATACAAATGTATGAAAGGGTAACACATACGTTACTAGTACTATTTCAACAGGGGGTTCTACTCCGCCGTCACCACACACTTGGAAACTCACTAACGGATGTGATTTAGTCATTCAGCTATCATAATAATAGGTATTACCAATGTAAGTAGTTAGTTAAATCGATAAACGTAAACGCAGTTATCCGGTGATAATTTGGAAACCTTGTAAATAGCTCTGTAATAATTATTGTACACTACAATTTAATGAGCATAATGATTAGGGCGTGAACTAATATCGCGTAGAAGTGCTCTGGTGTTTTCGAAATGTAGGGGGAGGTAGCCCAAAGTGGGTACACTTCGGAAAGAGTACACTCGAATAGACATTCGTTTTAAGAACTATATTTTGTAGTATACATATACATCCTTCGGATTTCCATAATTTCTACGGCGTACTTACGATTTTGACGATGTACATCGTACTAATATTACTTTAGAACTAACATACGTACGTCTAAATTTAAAAACTTTGAAATTCAGTAGCGGAGTGAGTGTAACAGAAAGTCACAAAAGAATATCTAACAAATAATAACAATGTCAAACACTTAAATATACGCCAGTCAAATCTATTTTAATTCATTTCATACGAAATGGTATTAAAATTAAAAAGACTCCATTAATTTTTTTAATTCTGAAATATTATTAAAAAAGGTACTACCTTATTTAGTTTTTATGAATAAGCCCCCCTTAATTTACCTAGTCATTAGTCTGAATGTGAATTGACAGAACAGTATTTTGTTTATTAATTTTTTCTCCTATGAAATGAAAAACAGAAACAAATTAATTCCTCCACTCATACTAAGTAAGGTCATTGACGAAGCGTATACTTAATTTTTTTACTGATGATCAAATTTCTAGGTGCTCATTGAATCACAGTAGCCTAGTTCAGTTATGCGGCGTATTAAATAAAAAAACTCGAACATGACTTCCGATCATGAACTGTTTGAATGATCATCTATCAGTTATGCGCCGATTTTATAACGCTATCGTACGGCGTACATTTTTGTTCAAGTGTATTTTATTTACTGAGATGCAAATACAATTGGACTGAACTTTTATGAAATGAAAACTGAATCAGAATATATTTAAAAATTTTGATAATTTATATTATGTCCTGATGCAGGATAAACGTAATATAATTTATTATAAGCATTTTCTCTTTTTGTCGGATTAGCTCAATTTATCGGATTATCGGTCTCTCGACATAGTCCAGGGACTGTGTATTGATTGTGTATAGTACTTTTTCTCCCTGCTCTATCCACAGTCAATCTGGAGTCAGCGCAGTATGTTTCCTATTGCATTCATATCGGTCAGACGTCATCAAGCCATCCACTCCTTTTGATCTCCCAGTAAAGATGCTAGTGATGAATGAATATATAGAACAGAGACGGAAAGGACCAGCATGTCGAGAGACCGATGAACGAAGAGAGTGATTGGGATGACAACATTCGAATCCATACTGCTCAAGGCTTTGGCTTAGGTGTGATTATGTTGGTATGTATTGTAAATTCATTAATCCGTAGTATTCACTTTTTCGGCGTAATGGATGTCACGAATCAAAAGACATCTAATGACTTCATGAAGTCTGACCGAAATGGATAAAGCGAACAAGTAGCAGTAGGGACATTAAAGGGTTGGTGTGGGTTTATGTTAGTTCTAATACAAAGAAATTTGAAATGCGCCTGTAGTGGTATGCCGACATTTACTTTTAAAATTTATCACGTGCTCATTTGTCTTTATGACGTTTTATTGCCTTCTTATTGAGCTGTATTGGTTTATCGTGAACAAGGTGAGGCGGGAAAACAGGTTCCGATTTACTAGATCGTGCAGATTTTAAACTCGCAATGCAAATGTTGCCAGTTAATAAAGAACTACTGAGCACAAAGAAGATATAGTGTCAATGTAATAGCTTGCATAAATTAACGTACAGGAGATTGGATTAATTAACTATGCAAATCTTCTGCACTTACGGCTCATTGTTGCGTAGAAAGACATCGAGAAAAAGGTGCGATTAGGTCTTTTCTTTGCATCGCACCATCGCGATTTATGAACTAGCCCTTTGGACGCGTTAAAAAGCAATATAGGAAAAAGAGCCATTTAAGAAAAATACGTTTAGGTAGATACGAATGGCAGAATAAAAAATGTATATCACTTTAATCGTTTTCTCAGCAAAAGCCATAAAAATAGCTTTGTCTAGAAAAAAAGTGTAAACCTCCCATTTCCACAGAATGTCTTTATCTTCTAAGTGGATGCGTGGGAGTAGGTACTGTGTTGTTGTTTCATATTACTGTTGTGTATTTAATTGTGGTAAAATTATAGAAATGTATATTTTAAATTTTATAATCCTATATTATATTTAATGTATATTATAAATTATATTTTACATGCTAGGTTCTGGGTGCTAGTTCACCCAATTCGAGACTTCATCTGGATAGATAAAAAAAACATACGGGTACGAATTGAGTAACCTCCTCCTTTTTTTCGTCGGTTAAAAAAAATATCACAGGAACCATATAAAAAATAAACTGTTAAAATCGCATGAATACCTACCTTTTCGGAAAGGTAGTAAATAATGGATAGCACTGAGATGGATTCCAATACCGGCCATACTGAACGTTGCATAGTTATCGCAATCGCATGCAGCCCATTACGCCTCGCTCATTATGCACTACTTTGGGTGTTTGCATTAATCCTTTGGGTGCTAGGAATCATTATTAACAAAATTCCAGGTGCACAAAAACTCATTAGGATAATGCAAATGAATGAAGAACGCGTTGATGTCTATTGGGTTAAAAAAGGATTCGTTCTTCTTAATTATTGATTGTACTTGTATTTCTCAAGTTTAGATGCCGTCAGCCGGTGTTGGCAGAGTACAATAATTGTAACAAAAACAATTGTCACCTCTCCAAATCTCTCCCGTGGGTGTCGTACAAGGCGACTAAGGATAAATCAGCGATGAGGAATTGGCTGCAGCGTTCCTCTTATACCACCTAGCAATAGCAATGTACTGCGACTTTTGTGCCCGATAAATGGCAATAGGCTCGCCACCTACCTTACATGGAACCTTACATAATTGGCGAAATGTAGGTGTTAGTTCACCTCTGCCTACCCCTCCGGGGATATAGGCGCGATTTATGTATTTAATATTGTGGTTAGAACAAGTTTGAAACATTAGCCTTGATGCGGGAACTTGTAGACTGAATTTTTCAAACTTTTTCTAACCACAATATTCTTTTTACGAATTTTGCTAACATTTATAAAATGTTCAGTTTAAAATCTAAATAGTAACGATAATTGTCAGTACCCCCAATCTCACCCTCGGCTGAGTTGTCGAGTAATGGCAGCAGTGTTGCTCTTATATCACCTAGCTATAAACTGCGATTAACGTGCTTGATATGATGGCAAATTGACGGCCGCCTTGGTCGAATGCTCAGATTGCTGGGTATTGATCAAGAGCTCCCGGGTTCGAATCCTGGTAGAGGCAAACTTTGTGATGACCACAAATGTTTGTTTCCGAGTCGTGGTTGTGTACCTATATGTTTATGTAGTATATTTTCATCATTTATATACATAATTATATTGAAAATATGTCCTAGATTAGGCTAGTTGATAGGTGTGAGTGTAAAAAAAAAATACGCTCGCCACCTATTTATAACATGGGACCTAACATTTTCGGTAAAACGTGGGTGGTATTAGGACTAAATGTTATTAGATTATGGAATGTAATTTGGAGTTCTGTCTCTTTTGTATGTAAAAAGCGATATAGTTCTTTTAGTAAATTCATTCAACTCTAACCCGTTCAGTCATTTTATAATATTTAGTGGACTTTCAATAATGACATAGCCCATTAGATAGATAATTGATTAAAATATGCGATACAACAAAATTTAGAATAAGAGTATTTTTATGAGATACTGGTTTTTGGCTTATGGGAACAGCATAGAAAAGGCTTGTGCCACATAAGTTAAAAGCTAATGATGCTATTAATATAGAACGTACCTATATTCTAGACTTTGTCTGAGAAGGTGATCTAATTCCTCCATTAAACATTTTCCAGTTGAACATGTCATGAATAGTCATTAAGTAACGCAATAAATTACGAAGCACCACTTGCAATTTAATGCCACTTGTATTTATCGCTGCATTAGTTAACATAATAATAATAAATATTTCTTACACTAACACCTATCATTTTGGCCTAAGTAAGTACCTACTAAGTGGATGTGCAGTCGTTAAAACCCACCAAACCCGCACTGGGCCAGCGTGGTGGGTTGTGGCCCTATGTCCCTATATTCTCCCATCCATAGGGAAGGCCCGTGCCTCAGCAGTAGGGACATTAAAGGGCTGGATATGATGATGATGAAGTACTAAGTAGTTTAGCACTTTTGTTATGGATACTAGATGACGGACAAAATTTAATAAATATAATAATTATAATTGTATACTTATATAAATATTGAAACAACCATGACTAGTTCAGTTTAGTTTTTAATATCCCCACTACTGGGGCACGGGCCTTCCCTATGGATGGAAGAATATAGGGAGATTGGACCATAACCCACCACGCTGACCCAGTGCTGGTTGGTGGTTATTAACGACTGCAGATGCATCCGGGACTAACGGCATAACGTGCCTTCCGAAGCACGGAGGAACTCGAGATAATAAACTTTTTGGTCACCCATCCAATGACCGGCTTAGGGACATTGCTTTGTTTACGCAATCACAGGCCATGCGCGTTATGCCACTGCGCTAGTGAGCTCCTAACAAATTTTAAATTTAAATATAAATTGTACACACAGCCGGCGACACGTCCATGCAAAACTGTCAAATAAATATCTCTAATCGATTGTCGATCTTGTGTCTCAATCGACTCTGTGCTTTACAGAGTCGAATGAGTAATTTTGACATAATGTGGTGTGACTGTACAAACGACTGACAATCTGAAACAGGTAGGCTGATAGAACTGACTGTACTTGACTGTACAATATGGTCAAGGTGTTAATAAAACATGGCATGTCGTTCGACCTTTCAATTATTATCTACAAAAAGTAGAGAACATATTATAGTGACATTGACTATTCGATTTTAATTTTAACATTATATAAATGTTAGAAAAATTAGTACAAAGATTTTGGGATTAGAAAAAAGAATTTCGAAAAATTATGATCTTGAGGCGGGAATCGAACCCGCGTCCGCTGCTATCCGGGCAGGTGCCTGACCGCTCGGCCACCCAAGACACTAGTGTCTTGGGTGGTGTAGTAGACTAAGTGTCTTGGGTGGCCGAGCGGTCAGGCACCTGCCCGGATAGCAGCGGACGCGGGTTCGATTCCCGCCTCAAGATCATAATTTTTCGAAATTCTTTTTTCTAATCCCAAAATCTTTGTGACATTGACTTTTGTAAGAACTGTCATTGTTGTGATTGTCATCAGAAGTTACTGACTACCTTATCTTTCTGCCGCACTCAGAGACGTCAAATAACGTTAATGAGTACTTAACGTCAAAAAATGACAATTCAAAACTAGTCGCTATTCTTGCCGGGTCTATGGTCTAGATTTGAATGAAATTTTTTGACATTAAATACTCATTAAAGTTAATTGACGTCTCTGAGTGCGGCAGTTAGTGTAAAATAAAAGTTAAAGTAATCTCTTTTAACCATGAATGATAATCATAACATTTAATTTTATGGTTATCTGAACTTTCTTTGTATTTTTTTTTAATTAAGGCTACTACGTTGTTTCAATAGTATGTATATGTAGTAAATCATTTAATACATTTTTTATAGATATTTTTTAATAATTTGTAATAGTCGTAATGTCGACATAATACGTCGCCATAAAGAAATGTAAGTCATACACCAAAATAAATGTAATTTACGCATTATGCATGTATACAAGGTACATGTGTGGTGACGGCAGAGTAGAATACAATTGTCACCACCCCAAATCTCTCCCGTGGGTGTCGTACAAGGCGACTAAGGTTAAAACAGTGATGGATGAGGAATGGGCAGCAGCGTTCTCTCTTATACCACCTAGCATTGTACTGCGACTTTTGTGCCCGATAAATGGCAAAAGGCTCGCCACCTATTACATGGGACTTGACATAGTTGGCGATACGTGGGTGCTAGTTCACCTCTGTCTGCCCCTTTGGGGATATAGGCGTGATTCATGTATGTATGTATGTACAAGGTACATGGTATATCAAGCCGGCACATACCCATGCTAACATAGTCATATAAATACTATGGTAATAGTAAAAATTCAAAATTCTAAAAATATTTTTAAAATTTTTCATACATTTTGTATTTCTGATCGAACTATTTGTATGGAGAATACACATTTTTTTTTACAAGAAAAATATTTTTGATATCACCATAGTATTTATATGACTATGTTAGCATGGGTAGGTGCCGACTTGATATACCATGTAGCAAACACCTCGAATACCTAATTCAAGTCGAAAGTAGGGCAGTTATTCAGGGACGATCTTTCGTGATATATGGCGTGTCTGTATAATATAAAAATACTGATCAATACATACTAAGGTTATAAGGTATTTAATGTACCTAAGGGTAACCAATCGTTTCTCGCAATCAGAAGAAGAATCTTTCTTGATCTAGCTCTGTTTTCGATATTTTATAATTACTCTTAATTTCATTTTTTACAAACGATCATCACCACCAGCCCTTTAATGCCCCACTGCCTTCCCTATGGATGGAAGAATATAGGGAGATTGGGCCATAACCCACCACGCTTGCCCAGTGCGGGTTGGTGGGTATTAACGACTGCAGATGCAGTCGGTGGGGCTTAACGTGCCTTCCGAAGCACGGAGGAACTCGCAATAGTAAATTTTTGGTCACCCATCCTATGACCGGCCTTAGCGAACTTGCTTAGTTTACGCAATCGCAGGCCAAGCGCGCCGTGCCACTGCGCTAGCGAGCTCCTCAAATCACGTTAATGTTTAATAATTTTGTAACATAGCTTATGTTTGTATATCATTTTAACTTCCCTATAATGCGCTTATAATACTATGTAGATTGCTTTAGTACTTTTACACATTAATGATGTCATTGGTCCATTAAATTCGATATTGCTAGGGTACTGGCCTTCCCTATGGACGGGAGAATATATTATCACTGTAAAATAATAAATACCGTTAAATTATAATCTATCGCGAGATTGTTAACTGTGGAAAATTGTGAACCGAAACATTTTAACAATTTAACGCATTATACTCATTAGTACATGAACCAAGGAATGCCCGTGAGTTGTGTTTTTATAGAAGTTAAGAGATACATTGTTATGGATCACAATTTTTTGCCAGTTCACAATTTTCCGAGACAGATTGTAATCTAACGGATTTTACAATTTTACGGTGATACACCCATACGCGGACCCACTACGATTTGACGGACGATACCGGAACCAAAGATTAACATGTCTTCCGAAGTTCGGAGAACTTGAGGTAATATATTTTGGTCACCCATTCAACGAGCAGCCTTGGAGTATATTGCTCGTGACCACAGGCCGAGTGCGCTAGTTACTGCCCTATTCTTAATAATTACATCCATACTGCAGCCTGTTCTTGTTTGGCCTGTAGATTTGAAAATTAAATATCGACAGGGGCGCCTATAAATTTACAGACACAACAGTACCTCAGGTTACTATACTATTATTTTTTCAATTGTCGTCTGCCTACCTTTTCATGTGTACATTTATAAAGGTTTCATGTGTGATTAATGTATTTATTTATACTGGTATGATTAGATACTTAACATAGCATATCATAAGGTAGAATATTTACTGGGGACATTATACAATCTTGTACCGACCGATATGCTGTTGACTACACCTACTACGCACGGTGTAAGTGTATTTAATATATTTCTATTTATATTTTCATTCTTTGGGTGTACAATAATGCTATTCTTGTGAAATATTATTTTTATTTTATTCTAAATTAGCTTCAGCATACGAAAGATTACAATTTTTTTTTCGAGCAGTGAGGTATATTGTACCGACCCGTAATAATTTACTGGCAGGACAGACTGAAGAAGACTTTCTAAGTCCCATTGTTAATTATACAATAAATTATTTGAAATTAATAAAAACACCAATAAAATGCTCGATCGTGTGAGCAGTTCGCCACTGGTAAACTGTTATGAATGCGAAATAAAACCCTTTGTTCTTCACAAAATACCAGGCCCACAAAGGCAACCGGGAGGTAATCCGCTGATGGATCTGCGAAATAAGAAACCAAGAACCAAACAACAGGAAGTGGTCTCGCCCCCAACTAGAGCAGAGTTCTCCGATCCAGTTTTTGTAAAGAGCACACTGACATTTATTATGCTCATATGTATGTATCGGTCGTATGTTCTTCGGTATACACCCACCCGTTTACATTTCATGTTTTATTAACAAAATATGTACTTCAGAGATACTCTTTTGGGCCTTTTTTCCGCAACCATCGATTTTTATCTCGTTATAATTATTATCATCTATTTACTAGTGAATCGAACAATGCACTAGGTATTGTATTGAAGAAAGAAAACATATTTTGTTGCCCTCACAAATATTTTGTTGTATTGTAACAATTTTAAGACGGCAGATATTTAACATCCCATTTGAGAAGCCAATTGAAACAAAATAAGGACACTTCTACGGACATATTGTGTGTCTAAAACATTAAAAAAAATCATTTTATGTAAAGCAAAACATCGATGCTTACATTTTAACTCATAAATCCGAGGTGTAATGTTTTTAATTTACTTATTATTATCTATAAAACCAAAGTATTGTCTTCGACTAAAATTTATTTTATTTCACCGCAGTTTGGTCGAATGGTCAAATCGCTGGCTTATAGACCAAGAGTTGGGTTCGAATCTCAGTAGGATATTTGTGTGATGAGCACGGACATTTGTTCTCGAGTCATGGCTGCTTTTAATGTTTATCTATACTAATATTATAAAGCTGAAGAGTATTTTTGTATGGTTGGTTGGTTAATCGCGCTAATCTCAGAAACTACTGGTAACCATACAAACAAACTAACTCTTCAGCTTTATAATATTAGTATAGATATAGTATTTTTAGTATTTCGTATTATGTAATATATATTAAAACTTGTCCGTCATCTAGAATCCATAATACTGTACTTTGGGTAAGATTGTAGATGTAAGTCTAAAAAATATATACATAAGATATATATTTTTAATATTTTATAATAGAATATTATTATACTCACGTATGCAATGGTATTTATTCTGTCTTACATTCATACATATAATAAAATTTGAAGAAATTCTATTATTTTACAAATGCTTAAAAATTCAAATAGATTCCTATACATAGTTATGTAAATTTTCTCTTACAGTTGTAACCACCTAAAGGTATCAGTAAAATAATCTGTTGCTAAGTGACCTTGTGCTTACCTACGTTTTACATAATATTGGTATAATTGCTAGGTATGTGAGTATATTTAATGCGCTACAAAAGGTGCAACATGACAACTAAAATGGTTGGTTCAATTGAGATCTGTATATCAATAAATGTTTCAAGGTAAACGCTAGTGTCGAATGATATCATTTGAATTGGAGACATTTATTGACACCGCAGTACATTTCTTTTGTTGAGAACGCCAGCTTATCATCTGCTGAAGGTATATCAAGATAAAAATAAATCGGGTTTCTCTAAGACGGTACTTAGGAAATAGCCCGGGTGTCCTAGATAGAGGGATAGTGATTTTGTCTAACCAAGAAGGTATTGATAAGGTTTTGTATATCATATACTAAGGAAATATTAACATGGGCTTACCAGCAAAACAATCCACAGGTAATTGCTAATCATCTCGCCTCAACCAGTGGGCCAGTCCTTTTTCAGAACTCCAACAGATATCTACTGTATCGACAACGACATGTCCACTTTTTCAGACATAATTGACAATGACATTTTGAAATTTGGCGCGATTATTCATTCGTGTTGGTTTCTCCCCAGCCGCCCAGCACTGTGCAAACTAAGCGGAGACCTCTAATTCGTAATTCGATCGAGAATTTGAAAAAGCGACCTGCTTCTAGTACACGAGTGGCTTGCGCGCGCGCCGCGATCAACTACCTACGGCATTCAATAGTGCTACTGACCTTGCCAATTAAGATTTTATTTTATTAATGCACTTTCTTATGACGTGCCTCTGTACCGCATGCGGCTGTTGATCATGTCTATTCCTTTCCGGAGGTTTCAAACAAAGACTTTGTTACAATGCACAATATCTTTTATTACGAAATGGATAAGTGACAATATGAACTCTTCAAACTTTTTTCTTAACAAAGAAGAAAGACAGAGATAGAATTTAGTCGGCGTCCAGCGCCACGGAAGTATATTATACAAATTTTCTTTATATAAAATAGAATGTGTCTACAGATACTTAAAATAATTATTTGATTGAGTGATAGTTGGCTAGTCTACTTAATGTCCATAGTAGGGGTCGTGAATGTATTGAGGTTGAGGCTGGTATGCTGGTGCGGGGTAAGCGGGTGGAGCGTGGTAGGCCGGAGCTGGAGCCTGGAACAGATGAGGAGTATTAAACGAGTATTCGAGTAAGTAGGAATTCGAGACTTCCAGTAGGTCTTTGAAGTATTTTTTTGACGATTCATAAATGAATACCTGATACGAATGGACCAAATTTTAATGTACTATAGGTATTTTAATGTGATTAATATGTAATTACCCTAAATGTGAATTTAAATTACATACATAAATCATCCCTGTAGTATCCCCGAAGAAGTAGACAGAGTCCCCGTAATCCTTTATGTCTCTCCCTCCTATTTTTATCTTGGGTATGATATCTATACTCCAGCCAATATAGTGACAAATAAAATGTAAACAATCTTGATGACAATGTCTTTTAATAAAAAATACAAAAATAAAAATGTTGTAAGCCTTTTCTCGAATGGATACTTAAATGTACTTACTAAATATACCTAAAATTTTAAAATACGTAAATAAATATTTTTCTTTCTTATTTTTAAATGTATTTCGTCGATAAAGGCACATATCAAAATTTTTAAAGTTTTGTCTCTCGTTGTAATGTATTTAATACTGGCTGGAGTATACATCATTCGTTCTATTGCAGAAAAATAAAACAGACAAAACGTTTAATAGTTTTACCGGAAACGTTACTATAATTGGAGTTTAAGAAATAATAATATTGAACGATAAATCTCTGTAATACACTTAAAACTACATATATACAAACATCGCTAATAATATCACCGAAGGAGAGAGGTGGGGGGAGAGGGGCAGAGGTGACCTAGCACCCACGTTTCGCCAAGTAATTGGTAAGTTAGGTCCCATGTAATAGGTGGCGAGCCTATTGCCATTTATCGGGCACAAAAGTCGCAGTACATTGCTAGGTGTATAAGAAGAACGCTGCTGCCCATTCGTCATCACTGATTTATCCTTAGTCGCCTTGTACGACACCCACGGGGACGCGGGTTCGAATCCCGCATCAAGAACATAATTTTTCGAACTTTTTCTAACCACCAAAATCTTTGTATGACTGTTTACAGTTCTTTATTTTTTCCACCAACCCCAAGTATTAAAAATGATTCTGGATATACTTACATGGTATTCGTAGGTTGGCTTCTTGTGATGGTGATGTTTGGTCATCTCTTTGAGTTTCAACTTTGTCTCCAGCAAACTAGCCGCGAAAGCCTTATTGAAGGCTTTTATTTCCTTCATCTTGGCCTTGAGCGCCCAAAGGCCGTCCTTGACAAGATCTAGCTTATTGTCTTGTTCATACTCTTCGTGTTCAGGCTCGTACGACGGTGAATCATAAGCAGCTTGGTATAAATGGTGGTCCTCATCATCAATGTCCATGAGGCTAGGGATGTGTTTTGATAGAACTGCCAAAGAAATATACATACATAATTTACACTTGGAGGTGAGGAACTGGATAGCGCAGTGACTTAGCGTGCACTGCCTGCGATTGCACAAACTAAGCAATGTTCGCTAAGGCCGGATATTCGATGGGAGACCAAAAATATATTATTTCGAGTTCCTCCGTGCTTCAGAAGGCACGTTAAGCCGTTGGTCCCGCCTACATCTGCAGTCGTTAACACTCACCAACCCGCACTGGGCCAGAGTGGGGGGTTATGGCCCAATCTTGCTATATTCTTCCATTTATATGGAAAGCCCGTGCCCCAACAGTGGGGACATTAAAGGGCTGGTGATGATAATGATGCTTGGTAGTGTACCAGTAAAATTGCCCATTCTGCATATTTATGCATATTTATAACCGTCAGTCGCCTTGTATGACTCAGTTGTATTGTACTGGGAAAACAAACTGAAGAAATCATGATTGCTATTTCCCTCAATTTTTTCTAAGAAATTCTGATATTACCCACCTAAATTGCTGAATAATGATATTAGATTATTAGATAAATATAATATGATGGATAATATACTGGATAGATTGGGTGCAAATCCCTTGTTAACTTAATATATATTATATGCCCTGTACTTATTTTATTTTAGAGTGCATTAAAGAGTATGATAAATAACACGGGGGCAGACAAATGACAGCTGACGAGATGTATGGAAGGATTTAATTTATGATCATAAAAACTGTATCCCTCCATACATCTCGATCTAAAGGATTTTATTTAATTTAGTTAGCACGTTCAGTTATACAAAATGTGCTTATCCTAGAAAATATGCGGCAAATCATACGTTAACCTAATATGTAGATAAAAATTTTAAAATTTCTTTTACCACCAACACCGGTTGGTAAGGGTAAATTAATTAACATTACATAAATTAACAATAATTTTGACAAGGTATTCATATGTGTAATTTACCAGTCTCTTTAGATTGGTTTTCAAACAAAATCAATAAAGATTATGACTTACCTACCTACCACATCGTATTTTTTTCTTAAAAGAAAAGCTCATTAAAACATTGTATGTTGTTGAATATTGTAAGTGTTTTTGTATCCGATATAATTGCGGTCTTGAAGTCACAATAATACTATAATTAGAGAAACATTAAATTTACATAATTACGATGTGTATACGACGTCCCAAATAAATACTGATAGTGGAAATATTGTGTTACAAAAAGGGCGTCTCGATAAAGTCAATTTATAACCGCGTGGCAATTTTTGGTAGTAAAAGTAGATTGATTAATAATAGGGGTTAAAGTATGAAATTGCCGATGTTCCCTTATTATTTAGTAGTAGTGTATAATTCCTTTAAAACAATAGTTATGTCCATTATTCTTTTTTTATTTTAAACTTCATTTCAAGGACTTATATTTATATATAAAATTTTTACTTATTTTTATTTCTTTCCCTTATTTTTTTCACCACTTAGATCCACGGATCCGTCTCCGTTATAAGAAAAATGTCTCTAGGTATCCTATAGCTTAACGTTGTCTAAATATACCCACAAAATTATATAAAATTTAGATTTGTGGTTTCTTAAAAAATCGCAAATCTGTTTGTATGGAAAAATGAATTGTCGCTAAATTCTCCATACAAAACGGCAATTTGATACTTAAACCCCATATATATATATATATATATATAATAACTATCATTAATAAGAATATTGATATCAAAGGTAGACTCACCAGGGCTAAGTAAAAGCACAAGACAACATGTTATAATCTTAAAATACATTTTGATGATGATCCTTTTGTCTGATTCTGCAATGCGAATGAAAGTGATCGGTTTGTTCTTGTAACTACCTAAATGTCAAGTTACCCTCAATTGTTTTTTTTTGTAACAAATAAATATCGGGTAGCTATTAAGCCTGTCACATACGTAGCTCTATAATATATATTAATATATTGAGATATATATTATATTTCTCTATTATATTATATATTATATTATATTGCTGTTATATATTGCTCTTATATCTTATTTATATTATATTGTTGGTATATATTATATCAAACTGCCACAGACGGGAGCTATACTATAGTATATATTTTGCCCTCACTCGGTCTGCGGTTGTTTTTGCAAGCGCACGGTTTTAAAGCTTATTAGCACAGAATGTTTTAATTTTGAAATAACGCTTTATCAATATAGGTACGGATATGAATTTGACAAGAGCACTACTTTAAGATTTAATTGGAAGTTCCTCAGAGTATGATTCCGATGCTGACTTTGATATACGTGTTGCCTTGTCAGGAAAAAAATAGAACCATCTTATAGCATATTATAGGAGCTATTAGTTGATAGCAGAATAACAATAGGGGTAACTTATAATAACTTAAATAATAATGGATAGGCCCAACATTTGTAATATAAATATGTTAAAGTCGATGTGTTAAATAACAAAAGGATTATAATGTTTATTTCAAATTTATCTTGCAATTACCAAGCTCATTACACTTCTCCGTCCGATAATTGTATGCATATAATGTTTATGCCAGGCGATGATAAAGAATGTGATTGGCTCTCTACAATAATAATTGTTGTTAATTTAAACGTCTTCTGTGCCAAAATTACATGTCATTTCGAGAACTTTTTAATGTTCTTTTGCATGATTGCGGTTTGTTAATGAGAAAAATACTTAACATCGTGAGATATTGGCTTTGTGGTGCAAAATAAATAGGAGAGGAAAATGATAACGTAAACATTCTTTAAAAACATGCGTCTTTACCGCTTTACAACAAAACGTTGAATATGTTATTACTATAAAGAAATTTCTCGTCTATTGTTTTCTTCTCTTTCTATTTAATGGCTTTGTCCGTTCGAATGTCGCAATGATTAATGTACTCAGTCATTTGTAAGCGTGAAACGGACTGTTTGATTTATTTAAGGAAGATATTATTCTCTATAAGAAAATGTTTATTGAATTATTTTAAGTCAGGTAATTTACTGATTTTATACATGATAATTCTACAAAAGGCTATCTTAAATTGATGTAATAAATCTGGAATCGCCATGATAAAATCGAGTGTTGATGAGTGATCATGTACGTTCCTACGACAGATCGCTTGCTAAAGAGTTTAAAGACATTTAAGTGGAGAGGTGTTTGGCCGTTTCGTGGTGTCAGTCAGATTTAGTTTCACTAATTCTAAAATTGTTACAGAGTGGATATTGTGCAGTGAAAGTGGTGTTATTTTGATGCACAAGCATCCGTGTTGATGTGCAATTATGCAGAATCATTGAAAATGAGTCTTGTGATGTGTTTGATGTTGTGGTAAAAACCACTGTAAAAAGTGGTTTTGTCCACCTCATCAGTCACCATCATAAACTCTGTTACCATTAAATTCGCTCCAAGCACTCCCTAGATGCGTTAAAATATGTGACACCCATATTTTAACGTAAAATTCATTTCATTCATACATTTCACCCTCTCATTGTCTCATATGACTGCAGATAAAATATACACTGGAGACATGGCTGTATGGGCTGGACTCTTTGCCTTCCCTAAAATATAGGGAGAAATTAAAATAAAAAAAGACATATATGTATATACATATTAACTTAATTGGCGAAAAGTGGGTGTTAATTCTCTGCCTACCTCTTCAGGGATATAGGAGTGACTTTTGTAGGTATGTATTTTGCTAAACACAAACGAAAAATCATATGAAATTATTCTGTGGGCTTAAACACTAAGTTTATTTGGTCTATTTCGTAAATAGTATGAGAGCTATGACTTCCTTCTCGTATTTTTCATCTTCGTAATCTTTTAGCTTTTATTGAACTGCGGGATTGTGTTCATTTTATTTAAACCGCCGAGTGGTGTCAGCAGAGCAGAATACAATGGCACTACCTTATCTCTGCCTCGGGTGTCGGACAAGGCGACAAGGGTAAAGACAGCTATGAGCAATGAGTAGTACATCTAGAAATATACTGCGATTTACGGGCCTGATAGATGGCAATAGGTTTGATGTGGATGTTAATCCACCTCAGCCTACCTGATATATAGGCGAAATTTATATATGTATGTAATATCAACTATAATGTAGTCCAATAGCTGATCATTCCGACCAAACAAACAGCAATAATATTTATTCATTCAGAATATTCCATAAAGCTTATAGAAATTCCCGTTATGTTCATTTGCGAATTCTACCTACTAGGTATATCAAACCTTTATTAAATTGGCGGTTCATTCAATAGTAAACCTGTATTTTGGCTTTCGTTAATCGGTCAATAATTCCCATGGTATGCATTTAAATTCTTAAAATAATTTTAATTACGACCTCAAGCACAACCTTGGACCAGTAAAAAGGCTGCGGAAAGTAACTCCCAATCCATCGTATCGAGGTTGTTACACATGTGACAGTATTAAGTGAAATGTAATGTGAATTATAAATATATTTTACATACATACATACATACATAAATCACGCCTATATCCCCGAAGGGGTAGGCAGAGGTGAACTAGCACCCACGTATCGCCAGTTATGATAGGTCCCATGTAATAGGTGGCGAGCCTATTGCCATTTATTGGGTACAAAAGTCGCAGTAGGTACATTGCTAGGTGGTATAAGAGGAACGCTGCTGCCCATTCCTCATGACTGATTTATCCTTAGTCGCCTTGTACGACACCCACGGGAGAGATTTGGGGTGGTGACAATTGTATTCTACTCTGCCGTCACCACACGGCAAATATATTTTACTTATCTATAACTTTTTTAGCAGGACGTTGATTGATAAATTTATATCCAGAAATCAATCCAATACAAACACATACATGACAACACTTCACTAATGAAAACTTAATGTTTTCAGTAGTGTAGTGTTATAAATATACACAATAATATACAAAGTTATAGTATCTAAGTATAAAATTATAATACTACCTGAAATAACCCTCCTTGAAATCCTTGAAATTGGCCTACCAAAAATTGGTTGGGCCAGAATATGCCAACATCCATGCAACTACACCATATCCACTTAATAAACCTCTTCCTACTTTGTTCCTTGTTTAAGACACACTCCATCACCAAGATGTCTTCTATTACTGAATACTGCACATGTTTCACCGTTTTTTTTAATAATTCATATCCAAACATATTTGAGGGATAGTGTCCAGACAAGTTCATCGACGGATCTTCGTCCGTGATCGTCGTGTAAACAGCTACCATATTTACTGCCGCACTCAGAGACGTCAAATAACGTTAATAAGTACATAACGTCACAAAATTACAATTAAAAACTAGTCGCTATTCTTCGGGTCTATGGTCTAGATTTGAATGAAAATTTTTGACATTAAATACTCATTAAAGTTAATTTACGTCTCTGAGTGCGGCAGTTAGCTTCGTAGTATTGAACGTAGACATAGCAACAATCACGATACTTGACGACGGACAATCTCATCCATTGCAACGACGACGACTTTGAGGTCGACAAATAAAAACTGTTGCAGTTAGTATCATCACCAGCCCTTTTAATGTCCCCACTGCTGGGCCACTGGTCTTCTTTGTGGATGGAAGAATATAGGGAGATTGGGCCATGAGCCATGACCCACCACGCTGGCCCAGTGCGGGTTGGTGGGTCTTAACGACTGCAGATACATCCGGGACCAACAGCTTAACAAGCCTTTCGAAGCACGGAGGAACTCGAGATAATACATTTTTGATCACCCATTCAATGATCCAGTAGCGACATTGCTTAGTTTACGTAATCGCAGACCAAGCGCGCTAAAGCTACTGCGCTAGCGAGCACCTCTCAGTTAGTATGTTTGCAATGAAACTGTCAACCAACCGTTCAACCTGATTCCAGCCAGCGTGAAGTTTCTGCAGTCCGTCTACCTAGATCTTAAGAAATGAAGCAGCGCGCTTGCCACTCATAGTCGAAATAAAAGGCGAAAAATAGTTTTTTGTAACTACATATTTATTTTTCTGCTAAGGTATTTCTTTTGACAATGTGCAGTTAGAGACACACAACTAACACTATACCATGTTAGCTTAACATAATGTGAACACATGTTTGTTTACTTTATTACTACCTATTAATAAGTACTCAACCAACAATATCCATTAATTTGTAATCTAGTTCTTTATTTTATTTAGAGATCAGTTAATAGTTTTTATAATACCTAATAGTTTAAATGAACTCTTACCTACATTTTTAAATTTTAATAATTATTATTACATACATAATATATTAAATATTAAGTAATTAAAAAAAATAAGGGATAGACTAAAATCAAATCTAATTAGTATAATTCGAATTACTGCCGCACTCAGAGACGTCAATTAACGTAAATGAGTACTCAATGTCAATTCAAACCTAGTCGCTATTCTTGCCGAATCTATGGTCCAGATTTAAATGATTTTTTTTGACATTAAGTACTCATTAAAGTTAATTCACGTCTCTGAGTGCGGCAGTAAGTGTTAAAACAGTGATAATTTAAGGAATGGGCAGCAGCATTATTGTTACATAACCTAACAACATTCCCCTATTACAGGGGGTCTAACACAGTTGGTCGAAATTTGGGTATTTTAACATCTCTGCCTACCCCTTTGGGGATAACTCCAAATTAAGGTAAAACGTTCTCCGATCTACATAAAAGCTATAGTATAGTAGATCTTTAGGTATTTTTTGCATGATATAATGCTTGACGCTGCCCGCTAAAGTTTCACATGATTAGTTTATAAGAAACATGCACATAAATAAATATACTTAAATCTTGTGTTCAATAATCATTACAATTTCGGCAAAATTGTTGATTCAGATGGTAGATACCGTATTTACTACACACTGCGTATATTATTATTATACATGGGAAGACATTAGACAGTTTAAGCTAATAAACAATGTCTGTTTTTCCAAAGGTTAAATGACCACCAAATATCACTTGAGTTCCATCGTGTACTATGTATGGCGTGTAATGTAAAAATAGTATAACATTAAATAATATTATGATTACGAATATTAAATAATATAAATTTAGAAATTGTGCCATATGTCATTTGAGTAGTCTAACAGCACTAGCCAAAAACAACAATTTTATTATTATTATTTAACAGCTACGAGACGGAAGACATAAAAAACAAGCTAAGTGGAGTAATATATTTACAAAAAGTCAAAGTCAAACATTTAAATTAATCATAGGAAAAACTAGAGCAACTTTTTGATAAGTAAGTATCAATTAAGGCGATGTTTGTAGATAATTTATTTAGTATGCAAATTAAGGATACATTGATCATATAGTGGCGATAGCAATCTTGCCAGTATATCAAATGATTTATTGGTTTCAAACGCGAATTAGACTATTTATTATACATTGGTTATGCGCTACACACATTATGTCTGAGACATAAATAAACATACAAACTTTTTGATTAAGTCTTTATATTATCAAATGTAAATGTAAACAGACATTCAACTCAATTAATGGTCTTTTTAATACTATATTATATTATGTATACGCTTGTTACATTCAATGAAATGATTGACGGACAGCGACTTATAAAGATATCAATTTAATGGCTGTGTGTGACGAAAGATAGATAATTGTCACCATCCCCAACCGTTACCGCGACTGTCGTACAAGGCGACTAAGGGTTTCCAAAAGTGATTAGGAATGGGCAGGAACGTTTGTATATAATATAATCTTAAGGAATTGACGATGTAAATTCAAATACCGTAATGAGCTTTCTCCAATAATGTCTCAAAAAATTTAAGACCAGAACCCATCAAAGTACGTGGGTACCTAGGTATGTCTATATGGATGCAGTGGTAACAGAAGATAATAAAAATGTCTGCTATGTAATAAAAATATATTATCAACTAATTAACAACCGAAAATAATATAAATAACAAAAAACTTGGTTTTTAATTATAATATTTTTATGGGGCATTATGATATTCTAGTTCTAGTAGAAGCAATAAGCCGTACAAAATTTATTGTAAGATTAAAAATCAACCCAAATACATACAATAATTAACAAGTGCCATAATTAATTAACAACAATAATGAGTCACGATTAAAAAAGCACACCTCTTCGACAAACACAACGTTCAGTTATATAAAAATTGTTATCATTACCCAAGAGAAAACAGAGGTCAGAATATATTTCCACTCCATAACTGCGTTGTTGACAACAACAGAGGAAAAAATGCTAAAATGTCCAGGTGCTGTTCGTTAATTTTCAAAGCTAATTTATCTTTTAATACATTTACCAACATAATTAATATAATAATGTTGTAATAACAAACAAATAATGTTATTGTAACAGTCCAAATTGAACACTTTGTTCTATAAATAAACTAGATTACTTCTTCTATTTACATTTTTACTTTTAATTATTTAAATGAATACTCATTCCTTCATTCTGTCAACAGTAGTTGGATTTATAGATTTTCTTAGCATTATAATTATTTAGCTGTCGTCTCAGATGTTAATGATTATTGCTAGGTTTGTGCTAACCTATTACTTATATTATATTTTAGTGGAAAATCTATACTTTTAAAAGAGTGGTATTGACTATTAGAATATGTGGCATAGCCCAATACATATTATAGATAATTGGCTAAATTAGCCGATACATCAAAATAGAGAAATAGTTTCATTGAGTTACTGCTTCATGGCTTAATATATTGACATAATACCCAATGCTAATAAAAAAGATTGCACTAAACTTCACTTCAAAGTGTCCCAATAATCCTAGAAGCGGGTTCGTCTCCGCGACTGTCACAAGGCAGGACGCGCCTTGTACAGGTCGTCCTCGAGGTCGTACGCTGGGTCCGCGTATCCTGAGTCATCGTACCGCAACGACCTATAATTAGGAAACTTTATGTACAGGATAATTGATACAATATACTATATTAAAAGCGATTTCACTGGACGGTGTTCTTGAACAGAGAGTGCCAAATTGGGATTATTTTAAAGCGACTTTTGTGCTCGATAAATGGCAATAGGCTCGCCACCTATTACATGGGACTTGACATAATTGCCGAAACGCGGGTGCTGGTTCACCTCTGCCTACTCCTTCGGGGATATAGGCGTGATTTATGTATGTATGTATGTTTGAAGCGATAAGTCTTCTACATTGCGAGGGTACCCGTTGGCTTACAACGTGAAGTGTAGAGGTTAGAAGAATTTCGGCAAGTTAATTAGTGTCTTGGTTGGCCGAGCGGCCAGACTTGCCCGGATAGCAGCGGACGCGGGTTGGATTCCCGCATCAAGACCATAATTTTTCGAAATTCTTTTTCTAACCACCAAAATCTTCGTACTAATTTCTTTACTGTCAATTAAATTAGCATCCCTTTAAATTCAAATCCAGATTTCTACAAGGTTTGTTGATTCATATTAATTATTATTAATTTTTCTAACATTTATATAATGTTAAAATTAAAATAGAATAGTAAAGAAATTATTATTGTAAAAGTTCTTGCATTCACGAAACCATTCTATAATACAAAAAGTGTTTTAAAATAATTCTCTCACCACATCAATTATTTAAATTTACCTAACTACATAGAGCGGTGGAACAGGGGGCCTACCGCCTAACTCGATTGTTGATGATAGCTATATTGCAATGCATTGCTTACGCTATAGCAGCCATCCTGAATTTTAGGCGGCACGGATTTTGTGCCAAATTCATACAAAATCATTCGGTGATCATTCGTTCAAAGCTATCGCTAATAGTTTAGGTACATTTAGTGCGAAATGCCAGCATAAACTATAGCTTTTGCTTTAGCAATCGAGTTAGGCGGTAGGCCCCCAGGTCTAAATACCGACTAACATAAAATTTGATTGTGTCAGCTATAGGTAAAGTCTGTGTCGATGAAGGCATATTAAGGCTGCTATTCCACCAGAGATGCGCGATGTAAGCGGTGAGTTAGGAAAAATCCACCAATAGTATTGCTCCATTTCCGTATTTCCGGAAACAGTATTGGGCGATTTTTTCCCCGCACGCCGCTCCATGCACATTTCTGGTGGAAAAGCACCCTAAAAGTTTGATGATAATGAACATTTAAAGTCAAAGTCAAAATTCATTTATTCATATCTGGTATGATTAATGATGATCACTTATGAATCGTCAAGACGCTAGATACCGAAAACCCGTGTGTCCAAGAAAAAAAATAGGGGAGTGCGCAGCATGTCTCAGTCTGTAATGATAGGTCTCCAAAACCGGCGTACGCCCCGATCCGCAACGAAGCGCCGACCCTGACGCGTTTAATACCAAGATGATACTAAACGCACCAGAGCCCACTCGCACACTCCGCTAGCAGAACGACACGCAAGAAGGCTGTAGAGAAACCTACCATTGTCAACGAGTTATGACATTGCAGGTACATTGTAAATTTTGTACCAGATACAATCCCACAACTCGACAATCACATAAACCGAAACATGCCGCGCACTACCAAGCATTTATTTACCTGTCAGGAGTCCTAGTTCTGCAACGCGAGGGCGGCGGCGACCTGGATGACGCCCGCAGAAGGGCGGGGTCGTCATACCGTCGCGACACGATCGTGAAGTCGTGGTGAGCATCGATGAGCTTCTGCAGCCTGGACACCATCTCGAAGTCTGACACCGACGCCGGCACCAGTATGCCAAGCAATTTCGCTATCGAGTTTCTGCATAAAATAGTGTTACGTAGGTACAAACCAAAAATTTAGTCTAATACGGAGCATTATTCCCGTTTTAGGACAATATTTTTGACATTGTTCTTTCCTCTTTAACTTCGTAATGATTTTTCGGGTCATTTAAATGGTTTTATCTACCAAAGATTTACATACCTAAAACTTAATAACTGTGCCTCCCTCCTCTGGCATTCTGCTAGCGCCTCTTTGGTCCTGGCCAAATCATCCCTCATGAGTGATATTTGGTGCTCGCTGGTATTCCTCTCATGTTCGAAGGTTTCACCAGTGGCTCGAACTTGGTCTTTCAATACGTTCACCTTTCGATTGTATCTTGCTCTTAGGAGTTCCGCTTCATCCAACCTCTTTTGTAGCTCCTCGATTTTTCGTGCCTTTTCTAACGTTGTTATCTAGAGAAAAAAGTACCTAATATAGACAAATTCAAGTAACAGCATTTTTAGATGATGTTTGGTTGGCGAATTATAAAAATCATGTTCATAGTTATGGGATGGTTCGTCTGATAAGCTATAGTGACGAATCATTTGTTATAATTTTGGCTACAAACATTTTTATTCGAGAAAGGATATTTTATAATTTCAAAAATAATTATATATAAGTATGACTTTAGAAACTTTAATAATTATTGGGTAGACTTCATCGGGAAAAATGCTTAATAATGTTAACTAATAATCATACCATGAGAAAAAATTAAAACCATATAACATTGAATATTACATAGTAAACTAAGTTCTAAGCATAGAGGACTAAACAATAATACTACGGATAGTTCTAAGTTTGTTGGTTAAAATGTAGCTACGTAAATACTTTGTTTATAAGAATGAAATCACGATTTTAGTGACCAAATTACTTCGACCTTGTCGATAAATTATTCCAGTAAATCCATTAAGTACCTATTGCGTTGTTGCAATTTAGCGATGTATAAAGAATAAGCAGGGTATTACCGATTTACCGATTGTCATACGACGTCATCGAAAGTCGGATAAATCTGTGAAATATAACCAATAATTAATATAAACCTACGTTGAGTCGACTTATTGTCGTATCTCTCCGCGTATTCATGCAAGATATACATTCTCATTGCTTTACAAATAATAGTAGATAGGTGCCTACATCGCATTGAAAAATTGGCATTTCTTTGTTCATATACAAGATCAACATTTAGTACAGGATATAGAGAAAGAAATAAACGGCGAAAAAGAATAAAACATTTTCTATGAATAACTTCAAATAAGTTTACGACAATGTAGAAAATATTTTTCTTAGAAAAATATTAGGAAAAAACGGTGCACGTGCTGGCTAAATATAAAATGTAATTTAACGTACTTATTAGTCATATTTCTATAAATGGTCTTCTACATTATCCGGGTCCGTCTGACTTGACCATCCGGATGTCGGAATCAATGATGTTTTGTTTAGTGAAATTGCCCCTAACGGAACACGGATGCGGATATATGGGCAGACAATAATTAAAAACAAACATTGACTAAATAAACAAAATCATTACCATTTTCGTCATTATCACTAATAAATGGTTTTAATATTAGGGGTTTAAGTATCAAATTGCCGTTTTGTATGGAGAATTTAGCGAAAATTCATTTTCCCATACAAACATATTTGCGATTTTTTAAGGAACCACAAATCTAAATTTTATATAATTTTGTGGGTATATTGAGACAACATTAAGCTATAGAGATTTTTTTTATATCGGAGAGGGACTGGTGTCCTTGTCCGTGGATCTAAGTTGTACTTAAGACGAGTTGTTTTTGATGATTTATTGGTAGTGGAAGAAATAAAAATAAGATAAAAATTTTATGCATAAATATAAGTCCTTGAAATGAAGTTTAAAAAAAGAATAATGGACATAACTATTGTTTTAAAGGAATTATACTAAATGCCCCACAAAACACAGGACATTGGGTCATAAATTTAATTTTTTGTACAAAAAATGCACTTAATTTTAAGATATTTAAGTTTTATTGTAAAATTAGCTTAAGAAAGTGCATTTTATGTACAAAAAATAAAATTTATGACCCGATATCTAGTGTTTTGTGGGTTATATGTTGTTTTATTATGAACACAAAGTATTTGACATAATTATTGTTTTTATTTTACGTAAATAGACCTACTACTTTTTTTAAGAATCGAGTTTTTTGTACATAGATTCCATACATATAATAAATATCTTAATTAATTAATAAAAAATTGCAATAATTTAAATTTTTTTTGTATGTTTTTTATCGATAATTTATGATCTAGTTTCACCCCCTTGCAGGCTTGCACTCTCGAGGGACATAATTCGTACCCGTATGTTTTTTTTATGTGTGTTCCCTCGGAACTTCGTCATTTTATTATTTATTATCAGAATCCGACCATAGATAAAACAATAAAATGAATAAGTCAAAAGTATGGAACATTCTGGATAAAAGACATATTATCTGTACCTCGAATAAATAGTCGATTCCGAGGTCTTACTCTTAATTTGTGATTCCGAGACTTATAAATTGACGACAAAGAAAACATAATTTATAAAAATGTATTTTGTAAAGGTTGTGCAAAGCAAAGGCTGTCTCTCGCAATCAAATCACAGTTAGGAAAGAATTTATTCTCCACTGACAGAAACAACAAACCGATCTTTAAGTTAGTAATTTTGATTAATCGACCACAAAAAAAGAAAGTAGTAGGCACCTACTATCAGTAATATCGGTATGAAAGAGACCTTAAGCTGACTAAGCAAATCGTGATTCATTGTGCGGTCTTTCGTTAGAAAAACGTTTCGCATTATCATTTGGTTTGTCGGACGTTCCTTCGTTGCCTTTTATTGCAGTGACTTTTCATTACTCATTTCATTATCAAACGACAGCTGGTGCATGGCGCTGCGGTCGGTAGATTATAATAAACAAGGCGAGCGATTAACTTTAAAGCTGTATAGTTGCACATTTGTCCCTCCAAGGCTACGGTTTTATCGCGGCGTAGTATTGTCTGATATGATCAATATCAGGGTAGGCAGAGGTGTTTTTGAGAGAGACACCCGCATTTTGCAAACTAATTTAAGTATTATGTAATACGGGCGAGTCTATTGTCATAAATCGCAGTATATTGCTAAGTGGTAAAGCAGGAGGAAAGGTAGAAAATATTGCTTAGTTTTAGCAATCGCATGCTGATCGACTTAATCCACTGCGCTATCGAGCTCCTCAACAACAGCATGTGTTTGTTGGAAAAATACTTGATGTTATTTTATAGTTATCTGGGTTCTTATCCTGGTAGGGGCAAAATCTGTGTCATGAACACAGACATTTGTTTATAGGCAGTATATTTCTAAATAATAATAATTATTATATTTTTTTATTTTTGATTATATATTTATTATTATTTATATTAGAATTATTCATAACACGGTGATAGGTAAAGTATTTATTTATTTAATATTTTGTCTCAAACTGACCTTATATTCGGCAGCGTCAGCAAGTTGCGCATTTAGATCCCGCAGCTGCGCCCGCGCGTCGGTCAACTGCACGTTGAGCTTGTCGCATTGTCGTGCGAGCTTTTTGCTGCGCGACACAGCTTCGTCGCGCTCCGCTTGCAGTACGGCACGGACACGAGAGCTTTCTTCCTATCGAATCACGGACCAGCCATAATATTAATACAGAACATAAAATTCAATAATTTAGATTCACACTTAAAATGGTTGTGATACCCCCCAATACAGAAACGCTACTCAAAGTTTGAGTTCTGCTTGACATTGAAGTATTTTTAAAATCAATGTTTTTCCATATTCTGACAGGCATTTTCCACTTAACTTTATAAGCAGTGTTCATTTGAGTAGCGTTTCTGTATTCGGCCGACAATGTCTAAAATCAACTGAGTAAAAATTATTAATAATAATAAATTAAGGTTGCCTGTATAGTGATAAAATTAAAATTAATAACAAAAACTTATCTGCCTAACCGCGGAATGGTGCAACCTCCGTTTTACACCAGCGAGAATGCCGTAGGAAGGAGGATAACCGTAGATTTCGGAAGTTTTGTTTTTTTCTGTTAAATTACTTGCTAAAAATAAGAGAGATTCCTAAACAACTACACTGTGGTAGGTTTATTGAAACAAATGAACGGTAGGATAGGTACCTTGAAAAATTATAACTTTAACACAAATTGGTCGTAGACATTAGCCAACTCGGAGTAATAAGAAGACATTTCAAGTTAAATAAGGATACTATAGAACCGAATAAGGTTCATTCGTTTTTGTGCTTTGAGGAAATTATCGTTTGAAACAACTGAAATTATTTGTCGTTACGATGACGAAAAGTTTTTATAAATTAACTCCACGCGACGACGCTTTACGAAGCGGTAAGTTAGGGTTGCCAAAAGGACGGGCAATTCAGGATGGCTCAGGAAGTTTACGACAAATTAGAATTTATTTCCAAATATGTTAAAGATTTTCTCTTCATCAGCATAATAAAATACTTACTTGGATGCTCAACTTTCGCCGAAGTAAGTCCAAGTGCAAATCTTTTCTCTGCAATTGTTCTCTCAATATCCTGATTCTTCTTTGTAACTGGTAAACCACAGCAGTCTGAAAAAATAACCTATGCTTTTAAGTAAAAATGTTACCGCTAATTATAACTCTGTTTTATTACTTACCTGCTTGTGTATTCGATACTACTTACTATAATAAAGTTTACATTAAATGATCATTGCCTCTAAAATTACCATTTCATACATCGCTAATGAATTTTTGCATTAGATAATATTATCGTATCTAATTACTAAAATAATAATGGGTTTTTTATTTGTAGATACGTAAACTAAGTCACGAATACTGAGCGTGATCACTATTTCTTGCATTCAATTACTTTTAAAAGTACTGTTAATTAATGAGTAAAGTTACGAATACGAAAAATACGTCATGTATTTGTCTAGGTATGACTGGGTGCTTACTCAAAAGACTAATTTGCAGACAAGGATTAAACTTCAAAGTTAGTCTACTTTAGATAAACAAACAGACATGCTGATTTGGAATAATGTCTTACTTCTTTAAGATAAGGCAAGTCATGGAAAGATCTTTCCCGTCGTAGTCTCGGCAGCGTGCCGTAGTATCCGTAATATAGCATCTACACAAAACACAATTATTAACACAACGCATCACAACACAAAAACATTTACAATAATAAATACTTACGTTAGACCTGTGCTAAATATTTATAAAAAATGCTATACATTCGCTTCTTAAATAAAAAAACGACACAATTTAATAACTCTTTTCTAGAAAAAATAAGTGTTAAAGACTTAATCTTGAATACAAAATATTAGATACGAAGTTTTTTTTATTGTCGTTTGTCTATTTAAGAAGCGATAAATAAGTTTGTGAAAAAGAAACAAAAAAACATGTAAAATTTATTATTTTATTTGTGCCTATTAAAGAAGCGTGGGTCCAAACTCAGTGCCATGCTATCAACTAATCAATACACAATTTGAAGTCTACGTGACATAGGTAAATCAGGAATATCAATTACAGAATAAAATTGCGCAATTTATACAATGTCAAAGTCTTTATTTGCATTGGATAAGATAATTTAAGCTATGTTCAATTAATATCTACGTCTCTGTTTAAAAACTTTTAGGTAGGTCCGCGCGGCGATTATCGTTCTTTTGTTTTTTCTTAAATTAATTTTATTTAAAAGTACGAAGTATTTACATATTGAAAATTTTAAAGACTTAACTGACCTTGTCTACTATTTTATCGCTTTCAAGTCGCGATAGTTGTTCAGCTCGATGTAGAATAGAATCTGTGTGCAGTTCGATGCCTATGTCCTGGGTCAACTCATCCATGTTTAGTGTACGACTCAATCGCTCCAGGAAGCCTACGAACTGTTAGACAAATATTTCAGATTATATTGCATGGGAAATTTTAACTTTGCTCTAGGACTTTTAAGTTTATTTCGGTTTGAATTGACATCAAGATCCTAACGTCTTTATTAGTTAAAATTTAATTTTGTTAAAGTGTCGTTCGTAGCGTAAGATTAGCATACTTGACTGAAGTAACAACATTTTAAGAGCATGACAAGTGCAAAAAAATTTCAGTGCTTCCAAACTTTTTTAAAGTAAGTACCTAAGTTTAATGAATAATGTCGACTAAACAAAACGGTGCATTTTTGGAGTTTTATTTTTATAACTGGACAACACAATCGTTAAGTGCCCGCTAACGTTACTATAGTCCGTTACCGGGCAATAAAAATCAATCAATACACGGACACTGATGGCGATGACAAAGTAATTCAATTACTCATCTTGAATGATCAGCCTGGTAAAATACGTCTAGATAAAGAAATTTTATTGTTTCATATCATCTGCATAGCTTTACTTTGTTGAAATAGCAATTTCCGTTTAGTAAAAGAAGTTTCCGTTTTCAATGTAGTAGCCGTCTATCATGGTAAAAGTTATCCACTTATTTTCATAAAACTGAATCAAACAGTAATAAAATACCGTTTTCTGCGGTTTGGCTTAAGTGGTTCTTGTATTGTAGCCACCCATTTGTTCGCGACTACTCAAATAAATCATAAAAATTACATTATACATGTATTGAATAAGTATATTGTTGTGCTATAAAAATAGACTGTTACAGTAATTTTTCAATTTTACGTTCCGTTATGTTGAATAAAAACCTACCTATTTAACTATGTTTTTGTGTTTGATTTAAAAGTGTAAACTACCTAGTATAAATAACCATAACGCAGTTTATTATTATTGAATTAGCTACCTATAATATGTCATCAATGATATTGAAATTATACTTGTAAAGGTACAAAATTATTAAAATTGTTGGGACTGTACTCCCGAGTTTAGCTCGCGTGTTCGCTATTGAATGTCACTAAACCTTGTTTTGGACAATCAATACGGGAATTTTCATTGTAAGAAAAAGTTTGAACAATTATGGTCTTGATGCGGGAATCGAACCCGCGTCCACTGCAATCCCGGCAATCCTCGGCCAACCAAGACGCGTCTCGGATTGCAGTGGACGCGGGTTCGATTCCCTCATCAAGACTATCATTTTTCGAACTGATATCTTTATGAGAAAAACTCAAAATGTATATCCCTTAATTACTCATTTTTCTTAAATTTAGAACACACAATATAAATAGATATGTTTTGATTTGCGTCTTTATTGTAATAAATGAGAGCTATAGGATACACTTATATCATTAAAAATGCAGAGTAATTGAGAACCTCCTTTAAATTTTATGAAGTCGGTTAAAAGAAATATCACTACACCTTCTGTAATGAGGTGCCACTAAAGTACTCACGCTAGCTTTGTCTTTACGCAGACTCTCTCTTGAAAGCTCCACAGCACCGAGTTCCGACTCCAGCTTATGAACCTTCGCTTCTAGCATGTTCCTCTCGTCTTCCAAGACGCGGACCCGTGTCACCGCCTGGTCATGCAGATGAGCTGTGCGACCGAGTTGCTGCGATTCCATGTTCAGTTTGTCGCGCAAAGCTTCAATTTGCTATTAGTTTATGAAAATAATTCAAATTAAGTGAGACCACTACAATAATTTAACTTGATGACCTGATGTAGTGATTCGCCTTGAAAATATATTTCATTGATATTTTACAGGGGAGTAATTTATATTCTTTTTGATAAAAAAGGTATTTTTATAAATTTCGTGCTTACGCATTTTTCATAATTTTTGCTTGATATAACTTCATCTTAAGAATGTACCGAATGCCATAAATAGTTTATATTTCAACTCTGATATTAAGAGCGCTTCGTAATAAGACTAGATATTTTCAAACTATGTCCACTGAAATGAACATCAGGTCTCTACAGACATGGTGTCCATTTTAGTCGATAGTAATTATAAGGAGGAATGTGCAGCAGAGTTCCTGTTGCACCATCTAGCAAATTACTACGACTCCTAGTGAATCATGGTTCAATAATAAGTAAAGTACATCCAATATTTTTAGTAATGGGAGCAAATAAACACTAAATTTTAAAGGCATATATATTATATAATTACACCTACTTACATGGGTAAAGTCGACTTACCATACAACGGTCTTTATTGTCGCTAAGAATTTCACGGATCCTATCCTTTATTGTACTTTCGTAGGCTTCAACAAACCGTGTAGGAAGACTGAGAAGAATTGCTATAGATTCCATAGTATTGCGGAACTCGGCTTGAAGTCTTTGATGTTTTTCATCCCGGTGTCTCAGATCCTCTAAAAATTAATTTTGCATTTTAGACATTTAATTTATTCTAGGGTTTATGAACAAAATACATGTTTTCTTTAAGTAACCACCTTTCATCTGAATAATTATTGATTCGTTTTGATTAACATTATCAGTAACCACATTTAAATTTTTCGCACAATGTGACAATTTTTCTCTGGCTTCATGTAATTCGCGTTCTATAACTCTATTTTGGACTGATAAAGACTCCTTCTCTTGTTTTAACCTTTCAGTTTCTAGGATTTGTGATGATAATTGACGTTGCAGCATGTCCTTGTCAGTGTTAGACCTCTCTAAAGCATCTCGACAACTTCTATAGTCCTGTTCGACTGTCGACAAATTTTCTGTTGTATTCAGGCACTTATTTTTTAGTCTTGTAGTTTCTTGCACTAGTTCTGCTGCTTTTATTATGAGACTTTCCGGTGAGTGCGTGTGAGTGCTGTCGCAAAAGTCGGAATCAAGGGCAGCAGATAAACGGCGCACAAGATCATGGAATTGACATCTGGCGTTTTCTTTCTGCTGTTCCTCATTGTGACACTCTAATTCCAAGGATCTGAGTTTTTTCTCCAGATCTTTGATTTTTTCTTCACAATACCGATTGTCTCTCTGCAAAGTCTGTACTGACAAGTCACTTCTGCCGTGCGACGCTTGGAGGTTACGATGTATCTCTTCCAAATCTTGTAGTTTCTTCTTAAGGGAAGCAATAATGGCATTTTGTCGAGCGTTCTGTTCACGAAGGTGGTCTATTTCCACCTGCTGCTCTAAAATTCTCTGATCTCGAGAAAGCATTTGGTTTTTCAAATCACTGTTCTGGAAAATCAATTAAACCAATTATGTCTTTTTTTTGTTATTCACATTAAATTAAAATTGAATTAAACTGATTGTCTGTTGCGCTTACTTCCGATATTAATTTCTCTCTTTTATATTGGAGACCAGCTAAATCACTTCTCAGGGCAGTGATTACATCAGTTTCAGCGTCTGCCTCCATCTGCAAATATCACTTATTATGCAAATCATGATTTTCAACTACCTAATATACAGTCTAAGTTTGTTTGTGGATATATTTAAATTACACTGAATAACTTACACAAATTCATGGCGAGTTTTTTGTTTTATCTTCGAGGAAGAAACAGTGTAATGTGGCGTGCAAAAGACGACTACTGAACGCAAGTACCTTCGTTAGAAATGTAGCGTGATAAGGGTCGCTATTTCAGGCTCGCAAAGAGTCACGATATCCCGATGTTCATAGCAGGTACGGTACCTGTCTGTATATAATTTATATGAGGCCATGTGCATCGCCGAATTACGGCATCGTGCGCCCAATAGGGTAGTTAACGAGGTCGTAGCGATACAATTGCCCCTGTAACCGAGGCTTCATTGACTTTTTCCGTTGAACGTGCCCTATTTTAAAAGGAAGTAAGATGTCCGCCTTACAATATAGGATACCCTCGTATAAATCATATGATAAGTAACTACTGCTCGACGATCCGTACGAGGCACGAGATTGCCCCAAGGTGCGTTCGCTGCACCACACAAATTGCTTATTAGGTTTCTATTTAGTTACGCTAAATAATGACGGGTGTAGTTATGAGTATTTATATGACCGAATGTTTTTATTTTATTTTTTTCGATTGAAAATATACCTACTATTACTGATATTTGGTTTTTATTTATTTATTAGTTATTATTAATTACTATCATGTCTAGTTCGTAAGGAATAAGAAACAAATGATTTATTATTATTATTATTAATTCCTCACTCTTGCACCCGTTATTGTTATCTAAAAATGAATTCCTGTGCTTTTATATTGCTAAAACTTGAGAACGGCTGGGCCGGTTTAGCTGATTTTGGTTTCGAAATGATTGTCTTGGTCCAGGCAAGGCGGGAAAGGTGAGAAAATATGGAAAAAATGCAACGAAAACTGTGATCTAGGTACGTTGGGCGATGGGGTGCGATTTTCCGGGACCTCCTCGTGGTGCACCCTGGGCAACGGCTGGTTGATGGATCGACGCCTGCCGCGTCGAACCATCAACCAGACGGCTGACTCCGGACTAGGGACCGTGGCGCTCTCCGTCTGCTTTTGTCCGCATAGCGGGGCGGCGGTTGAAGTGTCCACGAGGCGTTGAGTTGGTGATTGTCAGTGGTGTTACTCCCCCTTTTTATCCTCCGTTTTTGTAGGAGGGGGAGAAAGGTCCCTATACAGGACTCTTGAGGAGCTGCTCCCTCTCTTTTATCTCCGTTTTCGGGGGAGAGGCGTAGCGGCATTTTGGCGGAGCCCGTTTTTGGGCGGGTATGGCGAGTGGGAGTAGTCGCGGCACGGCGAGGTTGACTGCTACGTGCGTAGTGGTCAACTCTGTCCTTTTTGGGACCCCCGTCGTGCAACTTGTGTGGATGACCAGTGAAGCGCCTTTTTAGGCGCCGAGTGTTGATCATGTCTAGCAGCTGGTCAACAACACAAGGGTGTTCCCTTAATTGGGCGCACCGAGTGGAGACAACCACAATAAAAAACCCCAGACTTCCGGCGTTGCGGTAGCACGGCGTCGGATGCCCGTATTTGCGGGAGGTGGGGGGGGCATACCCCCACCAGCTAGTGGCCTTTCCTCTCCAGCCACCCGAACTGGATGAGACGTAAAAGGGTTGCCCGGGTAATAAGGCTCTGCCCGGGTGGACGTTTGAATTCCTGTGTACTCGTGGGATCTTTATGGACAAATTCTTAAAAACCCCAAAAGTCGAAGGCGCAGTGGGCGCGGGACGAGGCGCAGTGGGCGCGGGACGAGGCGCAGTGGGCGCGGGACGAGGCGCAGTGGGCGCGGATGAAGGTGCGGTAAGCGTGGCGAATATGGCGCAAGACGCAGTAGGCGTAACCAGAAGCGCAGAGGGCGCACAAATTGAGGATCGGGCCAGGTATTGGGGGAGGGAGTCAGAGGTGTCCTCTGACCCGGATCCCAAGGGGGGGAAGCCTAAAATGGGGGGGAAAGGGGCTACTTTGCGCTTTCTGACTCCAGTGGGTGATTTTAGGCGCTCAGACTCGGCGGTTGAGTCATCCGAGGTTAAGGGGGGTGTGGGCTTACCGGTGGACATCGAATCCGACACATCCTTCACCGATGGCTCTGTAGTGGGGACGATTTTAGCCCGAAGAAAAAGGGCGCTTAGTGGGCGTCTTTGGAACGCTGGGGATTCCGATGGTGAGGCAGCTGAGGTCCCGGGAAGCCCGGAGGCAGTCGCCTCGCCGAAGATCCCTCGTTCGAGGACTGGAAGGGGGGGGTACCACCATTCGGTGGGGCTCTCCCAAGCCCGTAGAGAGTTGCGGGAGGGACCAGTTGACACCGATTGGGAGTCAGCTTTCACTGACTCAGAATCGGAGCCAACCTTGACGGAGCCAATTCCTGCTCCCAAAAAGGCCGGGAAAGGGAAGCGGTCACCCACGCCGGTGATGAGCAAGGAGGAGCTACGCCGCATGTTTGAAGAGGGTGCGGGCGAAATTGATCAGGTCCTCTTGAAGAGCAAGAAGCTCAAGGGGACCTGCATAAAGGAAGTGAAGCAGGCCATGGGCAAAATGGCGACTGTGGTCAAAGACTTGGCGGATCGTAGGGAGGAGAGCGAACTTGTTCGTCGGCTTCATGCCGACAACAAACGCCTCAAGGGCCAACTTTCGGTCCTTGGTGAAGAGGTGGCTGCCCTACGTAGGGCTTTTGCAGAGAGGGAGAACCCTCCCTCACGCAAGGGGCAGGCAGCGCGGTCAGTGGTGGTCGAGCCTATGTCGGAGGAGGCAGCTTCGGAAGCGGAGGTTGAAGTGAAGAGGGGTCCGAGGAAGAAGGCTGACATAGGCAAGACGACATTGACAGTCGAAGACTTCGGCCAGGCCATGGCTAAGCTGCAAAAGGAGCTCATGCAGCACATAGGAGGGTACATAAATGCCCGTCTTGAGGGCCTAGAAGTGGACGGCCGTCTACTGCCGGCCCCATCGCATCGCCCCCCTCTGCACTTTGACAAGAAGGTGGCGAAGCAGGTGCCCAGCAAGCGCCCAGCGAGTCCAATTTTGGGTTCCGCTGCCACCAGGACGATGAGGGCCACCTTGGCCCCTGCTGCAAACCTGCCTAAAAGGGCGAGAGAAGTGGTGCCGAAGAAGGCGGTGGCCTCAAAAGCCCAGACGGCCAGACCCAGGGAGAGAACCATGGACCATATCGCGGGACCTTCTTGCGAGGAACTGCCTGTCGTCCTCAGTGAGTGGACGACAGTAGCCAAGAAGGTCCGCAAGGCCCCATCCAAGGCGTCGGCTCCGGCTCCGGTGAAGGTGGCTCCGGCGTCTCCCAAGGTCCCCAGAGCTCCTAGGTCCTTGGCGGTGGTCGTCGCTCTCCAGCCAACGGCTTTGGCAGAGGGAGTGACCTACAAGGATGCCTTGGCTATCGCCAAATCCAAAGTGTCCCTCCGGGAGCTGGGCATCTCGCACCCCGGCAAATTTAGGAGGACCATGACCGGGGCTTGCCTGATGGAGCTCCCGAAGGAGACGACTCCAAGCCAGGCGGACACTTTGGCCCAGAAAATCGGGGAGGTCTTGGGAGATACCGCCCGAGTGACCCGCCCGACAAAGATGGCCGACTTCCGGGTGAGCGGCCTTGATGACTCGGTGTCGGCTCTTGAGTTGAAGGAGGCTCTGGCGGAGAGGCTCGGGTGCTCACCTGACAAGATCAAGGTGGGCGCCATCGTTTCGGGCTTCAGGGGGATGGGGACAGTGGTTGCCTCGTGTCCGGTCGAGCTGCTGCCCAAGCTCACTGAGGGTGGCAGACTTTGTGTCGGGTGGAGTTCGGCAACTGTCCAGGTACTGGAGCAGCGCGCGATGCGCTGCCACAAGTGCCTGGAAAAGGGGCATACGGTCCAGCTTTGCCCGTCGACCAAGGACCGCAGCGGACTCTGCTACCGCTGCGGGGTGGCGGGACACACGGCGGCAGCATGCAGTGCGCCTTTTAAATGCGCACTCTGCACGGACCACGGTCTGCCCGCTGCTCATCGGATGGGGGGTCCATCATGTAACCCCCCTCCAGTCAAAGGCCGCCCTCTGGCAGCCACGAGGGCTCCGGCTAACCAGGGAGTTTCACCCATGGACACCCACAATGCCCAGTAGGACCATTGGTGAAATTCTCCAGGTTAACATAAACCACTGCGCCGGGTCGCAAGACCTGATGTGCCAGGTTATGGCGGAGTGGGGGATTGACCTGGTCCTCGTGGCGGAGCCCTACCGGATCCCGGATTCCCCGAGATGGTTCGGGGCGACCGACGGGCTGGCGGCGATAGTCGGGGCTGGCACCAATGCCGCCCCGCCCCTCACTCTCCGAGAGAGGGGGGAGGGTTTTGTGGCTGTTCTGTGGGGAGGAGTGGTGGTGATCTCCACCTACTTCTCCGGCAACCGCAGACGTGTCGAATTTGAGAACTTCTTGTCTGCGGTTGAAGGAGTGGTGCGGAGAGCGGCGCCACTCCCGGTGCTGGTAGGGGGGGATTTTAACGCCAAACACACGGCGTGGGGTTCCCCCCGCATCGACGACTTCGGGGAGGACCTAGTGGACTGGGCATGTTCACTAGGTCTCCAACTCCTGAATCGGGGCTCCACCCCGACGTGTGTTAGGTGGCAAGGTGAGTCCATCGTTGACACCACCTTTGCCACCTCACCATTCGCCGCCCGGATCAGGGACTGGCGAGTGATAACCGACGTGGAGGCCCTATCGGATCATCGTTATATTCGATACGCGGTCTCCACTGCCGGTCCCGGGGCCCCTCTTCATCTGGGCCCTGTGGCGGGTGCCTCTCCTTTTCCGAGGTGGGCACTCACCAAACTCCGGCGTGATGTGGCGGAAGAAGCGGCCATTTTCCGGTCGTGGTTCGAGGTGCCGGACCACCTGTCAGGGGACGCCGAGGGCATGGCGACACTCTTCGCGGACGACCTCGAAGTCGTCTGCAACGCCGCCATGCCACGTTCTCGGGGCCGTCCCAATCGACAGGAGGTGTATTGGTGGACGCAGGACATCGCCGCCCTGCGTGCCACTACCCTCGCGGTACGGCGCGCCTACCTTCGCTGCAGACGGAAGCGCGTCGAGAAGTGGTCCGGGGAGACCGATGAACTCCGCCGGGCCTTCAGAGAGGCGAACAAGCAGCTTCGGACTGCCATAAGCAGGGGCAAGTCCGAGGCTGAGGAGCGCTTCTTAGCGCTCCTTGATAATGACCCCTGGGGGAGGCCATACAGGGTCGTGCGGGGCAAATTCCTCGAAGCCGCCCCGCCGACCTCCTGTATGGAGCCAGCGCTGTTGAGAAGTGTCCTGGAGACACTTTTTCCGGATCCAGGACACTTCGTTCCGCCCAGATCGGCCTCCTCCGCCCCCAGAACAGCTAGTCTGCAGGGGTGGAGCGATGGGCCCCCTGTCACGGACGCCGAATTTGACAGTGGAAGGGACCGGCTCCGGACCAAAGGCAAGGCTCCGGGGCCCGACGGGGTCCCTTCCAAGGTGGCTGCCATTGCCTTGGGGCCATTGGAGGAGCGGTTCCGCGTGGTGCTAAACACGTGCATCGCGACGGGCCGCTTCCCAAAGAGATGGAGGGTCGGCAGACTTTGCCTCCTCCGCAAGGAAGGACGCCCTGCTGACTCCCCATCGGGATATCGGCCGGTGGTGCTGCTGGATGAGTCCGGGAAGTTTCTCGAGAAGATTCTCGCTTCCCGGATCCTGCAGCACCTGGAGAGTCGTGGGCCGGATCTAGCCGAGCCCCAGTTTGGCTTCCGAACCGGCCGGTCCACCATGGACGCGGTGGCCCGCCTCAGGAGGTGGACCAAGGCGGCCGCAGAAAAAGGGGAGGCTGTCATCGCGGTGTCACTCGACATCGCGAATGCTTTTAACAGCCTCCCCCACGAATGTATAGAGGCGGCACTCGCATTTCACGAGGTGCCCCTCTACCTCCGCGCCCTTGTCTCGGACTACCTCCGTGAGAGGGTAGTCCTGTATGAGGACGGGGAGGGCCGCGTCCGATCATGGGCTATGGCGGCAGGTGTACCCCAGGGGTCTGTACTAGGACCTCTTCTCTGGAACCTGGGGTACAACTGGGTTTTGCGCGGCCGGCTCTTGCCGCGAATGGAGATCGTCTGCTTCGCGGACGATACTCTAGTCGCGGCAAGGGCCCGCGAATGGGAAGATGCGGAGCATCTTGCGTCGGTTGGCACCTCATTGGTCGTCCGGCGCATCCGCATGCTGGGATTGGAGGTGGCCCTCCACAAGACGAGGGCCATGTGGTTCCAAGTTCCCAGGCGCAGAATCCCAGCGGGACTGACCGTCCGAGTGGAGGGGGTCCGGATCCCTGTCGAGGTGCACCTAAAGTACCTCGGCCTCATCCTGGACCCCCGGTGGAGCTTTGAGGAGCATTTCAAGCTTCTCGCTCCCCGGCTGTGCTCCGCCGCAGCCGCACTCGGACGAGTCCTTCCCAATCTGGGGGGCCCCGGTTCGGCCTGCCGTCGACTGTACCTAAACGTAATACGGTCGATGGCTCTCTACGGAGCCCCCGTCTGGGCGGAGTGCCTCTCCCCCCGCACGAAGGCCCTTTTGCGACAGCCGCAGAGGGTCATCGCGACCCGGACCGTGCGGGCCTACCGCACGGTTGGACACGAGGCTGCCTGCGTCCTATCAGGCATGCCTCCGTGGGAACTTGATGCCATGGTTCTGGCCCAGGTACATCAAGTGCGGGTCGCGGCAAGAGAGCGGGGGGAACGCCCCGTTCTCGAGGAAGGGAGACGGGTGCGGACGCTGGCCAAAAGACGCGTCTTTGGCCAGTGGGCAGAGGCACTTCTTGCCCCGCGTGCCGGCCACCGGACGGTAGAAGCCATCCGTCCGGTGTTGGAGGAGTGGGTTGGGCGCCGGCACGGCAGCCTCACCTACCGCCTAGTGCAGGTGCTGACCGGACATGGGTGCTTCGGTCACTACCTGCACAAGGTCCCCCGTCGGGAAGAGTCGTCGCGGTGCCACCACTGCGACGCTCCGGATGACACGGCCGAGCACACACTCTGTGTGTGCCCGGCCTGGCGATCTGAGCGCCGCGAACTTCGCGCGGCGCTAGGCGGGGGTCACCTCTCGCTTCCGACTCTGGTCAAATTCATGGTTGGGAGTGAGGGGAACTGGGAGGCTGCCGCCTCCTTCTGCGAGGCTGTCATGTCGCAGAAAGAGGCAGCGGAGAGGGAGCGGGAAGAGGATGCTCTAGCCGCTCCCCTCCGGCGTAGGCGGATGGGCCGAAGGAGGCGAGCTCATGTTCGTCCTCCTTAGGCCCGACAAGAGTGGCCTGCACACTCGGGTTAGCCCCCGTGTGTGCATTGCACAGGCCACCCCGTCTGGGGGGATGTCCAGTGTTCCGGACATCCCCTCCTCGGCGCTGACCCCGGCGTAAGCCGGCAGGCCCTGGGGAGAGACTGGTGAATTGCCTCGCGGCAGACCCCAGACCCTCCCCGTCAGAAGGGCTGGAGGGACACCGGAGTGGTTTAGTGGCGTATTCCCGACTCGATCTTGAGTCGGGCGAGTCCCACACACGTCGGCCGTCTAGCTAGCGGCCGATACGGTGCGTAAATGCATTCCACTCCGTCAAAAAAAAAAAAAAAAAAAAAAAAAGGTACGTTGGGCGATAAAAAGAGAGCCTCATATCGGAGCAGCCTCAGCCGTAGCACAAACGAGCTCAAGAAAATATTGTGTTCACTAATCCAATGACTGGCTTTAGCGAAAATTGCTTATTCTACGTACACAGTCAATCTTGATCGCGATCAAAATCAATGATCACGACCCAGATTGTGTGTTACTACGGGTCGCCAATCTACTTCGTACACAATCAATCTGAATCGTTGATTTTGATCCGCGGATCGCGATTCACTGTGTACGGGCCGCATACGCAATCCATTGGCTTAGCGGATCAGCAGCAAAGAACGACATGTTTAGTTTAAAGGTACCCTTATCCATAAATCCGCCCTGGGTCAACGTGATACTTTATGCATGGCCTATTCTCCGTATTGCCGTGTGGTGACGGCAGAGCAGAATACTATTGTCACCACCCCCATCTCTTCCGTGGGTGTCGTACAAGGCACCGAAGGGTAAATACAGCTATGAGTAATGAGCAGCAGCATTCCTTTTATAAATACCACCTAGCAATATACCTACTGTGATTTTATGTGCCTGATATGGCAATAATTTGCGAACTGTGGGTGTTAATTCACCTCCGCCTACCCCTTCGGGGATACAGCCGTGATTGTATGTAAGTATGTATATGATCATACTTAGTTGTTTATGAGAAGAAAACTTAACATTCAACAGTGGCATTGAGGGAAGTTACAAGCAGCGATTGGGACTTGTGAGGTTGTGAAGTCTATATTTTTTACTATTCGATTTTAATTTTAACATTATATAAATGTTAGAAAAATTAGTACATAGATTTTGGTGGTTAGAAAAAGAATTTCGAAAAATGGGCAGGTGCCTGACCGCTCGGCCACCCAAGGCAATAAAAACGCTCTAAAGTCTATATTTTTTATCTCGGATAGAAAATTGACAGCTGTAAATGTCATGTTTTATTGTTTATTCAACTCTAAACCAATAAAACATGACAAAAATAGACTTTAAAGTGTATTTTTTTTATCTGGGATAGTAAATTGACAGGGCAAATATCTTATTTTATTGTTTAAACTTAGTTGATTAAACAAATTACAATACAACATGACATTTGCAGCTGCCAAATTACTATCCGAGATAAAAAAAATAGACTTTAGAGCGCTTACGCACTATATCCGATAGGAATACGTCAAAAATTTATTTGTCCAGAAAACTCGGACAGAGATCGGATGCAGTGCGTAAGCTACCATAGAAATAGTTCTATGGCTACAACGGGACCGTCAAAATCTCGGATTTGGATCGGATGTAGTGCGCAAACGCTCTTACTGCCGCACTCAGAGACGTCAATTAACGTTCATGAGTGCTTCATACAAAAAGATGTCAATTCTAAACTAGTCGCATTTTTTTGTATTAACACAAAAAAATGTCAATCATAACTAGACCATAGACCCGGCAAGAATAGCAAGTAGTTTAGAATTGACATATTTTTGTATTAAACACTCATTAACGTTAATTGACGTCTCTGAGTGCGGCAGTTATTGTGGCCTCCTTGGTCGAATGCTCAGATTGTTGGGTATTGGCCAAGAGGTCCCGGGTTCGAATCCTGGTAGGGGCAAACTTTGTGATGACCACAAATGTTTGTTACCGAATCATGGTTGTGTATATGTTTGTGTAGTAGGTATATTTTCCACATTTATATACATAATTATTTTAAAAAATATGTCCGTCATCTAGTATCCATAACACAAGTGCTTAGGCTACTTACTTTGGGCTAGATGATAAGTATGAGTGTAAAAAAAAAAAATATTTATTTATTATTTATTGTGGGTTTACGGAGCCCATCTTAACATGTCAACATTAATCTTTGTCGCCCGACTTCTCTCTCTGCCCAGCCATATTTGGCAAGATTCTGCGATAGATCCAGTTAGGTAGGGATTTAGGTGGCAAAACCCCTCGCTCCTACCTCAACAACCTAGCCTTTTTTGTTAGTTGATTTGATAAGTCAGTTTTTATGGTATATTGTAAATTTAGTGGAATTATTAGGTATATTTGCGCGTCATATAGTTTCCTTAGCACAAGCGAGGAGCTCGCTAGCGCAGTGGCACAGCGCGCTTGGCCTGCGATTGCGTAAACTAAGCAATTTTGCTAAGGTCGGTGACCAAAACTTTATTATCTCGAGTTCCTCCGTGCTTCGGAAGGCACGTTAAGCCGTTGGTCCCGGCTGCATCTGCAGTCGTTAGTACCCACCAACCCGCACTGGGCCAGCGTGGTGGATTATGGCCCAATCTCCCTATATTCTTCCATCCATAGGGAAGGCCCGTGCCCCAGCAGTGGCGACAATAAAGGGCTGGTGATGATGATGATGATGAAGCGCTTACTTTGGTAGGTATGTAATGTAAAAAATATTTATTATTACAGGTGACCCGGCCAACGTTGTTCTGCCCATATCAACTAGGGGTATAAAAAATAACCAACGACCTATGGTCAGACCTATTATCAAATAGGTTAGGTACTTATTTATTTACCAAAAAAAATCATAAAAATCGGGCCGTTTCGGAGGAGTACTTACGATAACAAACACTGTGACACGAGATTGTTATATACATACTTATTAGATTATTATTTGTGTTAGGAGCCCCAGAGCGTCGAATAAACAGATCGAATGTTTTTCTTCAACTCGTCCTAAATGGGCCGTAGGCATGTGGGACCAGATGACGAATCACCCATCATATCGTGGGCTTCAAGCCAAAGGGGCGTAATAAGTAAATCCCTACTTTCCAGGAGACAAAAATCCTGCCACATAATTAAAAATTTGCACATTGTGTCTATGAATCGGTTTTTATGTCTATGTGAAATGCTTAATTTTTTACAATATTATTATCTTTTAAACATAAAAAATGAGGTTGTATTTCGATAAAATTAGAAACGATTGGCCTAATAAAAAAACAAGTATGCTTTTTTTACGCCCCTCTGGATTGAAATCCACGATATTATGATTCGCTAATGAATTCACCAAATAGAATGCAAAATCTCTTGTCTTATGTACTCACCTCTGTGGGTGTTTTGCTGCACAACGCTTCGTACACCTTCCAGTCTTCTGGCTCGTTTCCCTTGTCTTCCCCCATACTGAGTCTTTTAAGTTTTACGTGGTATCTTTTCTGTTAGTTGCTTGCCTCGTTGCCATGAGGCGGAGGACGTAAACAACACAATCGATATCCATTACGTTTCATTGTTGGCGGACGCTTTGTGCCACGTTCTTTTCGTGTTAAAGTTTTATGTTTAAGTGACTTAGGTATTTAAGCATACCTTCCTACAAAATTTAAAAGAAATTGACTGTCACTATAGTCCGAAAAGTTCGAGCGAGTTTTCCCACCTCCCCGCATCACCCGCCCCCGCTAACATTTAGCGCCACAGTCTCATATAGCAGGAAGGTCGCACACGAAGTTGTCGGACTAGGTATAAGTGGCATTTTATAAAAATAAGTAGGTACCTGCATACCTAATGACGTTGTGGGATTTTCTAACCATTAGGCATTCAGGTACCTACAGAGAACAACTCATTATAATTTATAGGTAGGTTACCTACCTGTACTACCCATACAAAAGTACACAGGGGTAGGCAAAGACCACTTCTTTCTACTTGCTACGATCCTTACATACTTCTTTCGCTTCATCCAATGTCGTCATGTTTACCCATCGGTTTCGGGCAGGTACTCTTGACCTGGCCCTTTTTTAATAAATTTTCAATTTGATTATGAAAGATCCGGTTAGGCCTTCTCCTTCCCATTTCTTATTTCTCCATTCACTTCCATCACATCATCCATATAAAACCTTTTGTCATTCTTCATTTGTAGCCACAGGACAACTCTATCGTGCTTCTTCTCCCATATCCAACTTTCCCTTCCATACATTAATGTCGGGACCAGCACTACATTATGAACAGCCATACGATCCTTTCTGGGCACGCTTTGGCTGCTCACAAAAGTGTGCAAAGCCCCGTTGAACATATTCCCAGCTTTCACGCGCTTTTCAACACCTTATCACAATTTCCATCTTTCGTAAATACAGATCCCAAATATACAAACTCTTTCACTTGTTCAACATTCTCACCCGCAATCTTAATTTCACACTTCGTCATTTGCTCATGCCTTTCAAAAAGTGTGCGTGTGGACTGTGAGTGAGCACCTTCTGAAAATTATAATATTTTGAAATGTGTGTTACGTATTTCATACAAACAATAAATAATGGATATCTATTGAAGTAAATCAGAAAATCAAATTCTGTTTTGAGGGATATTTTGTAAAAATGTCTCACCTTTCCTTTAATGCTCTTTATGAGAAAGATACGAGTGTTTTTCCTTTACGAAAACGTGAGCACTGAGTGAGCATTTGTAATAAAATATAACTAAAAAATTTACAGTGATAAATATTTGTTTTCTGTTTTACAAATTCCCGTGTAGAGGTAAGGTAATCATGGTAAAGATGAAATGTTATGTAGTCTTTCCGCAGAAATATCGAGTATTTTAAAAGCGTGAGAACTGAGTGAGCACAACGAAATATTTGTAACTTTTTTATCACGGCCCTTGGGTATTTCAAATTAAATATTCTGTCTTGACAAATTAGCCGGTTTCTTAGTCTTTACTTAATCCTAGTACACTAATGTCTATTACAATTTGTAAAACTCTAAGGGCCTGTTTCACAATCGACAGATAAGTTCTAAGTAGCTTACTTCGCAGATCATTTGACAGTTATAATATGAATTAAATGTCAATTGAATTATTTAATGGCTTTAATTGTGCGCATGAATTAAATTTAAATTATCAGGTTGTAGTAAAAAGGGGTTGCTTTGGGATTTTTTTCTATCGAGTGAAGTTTATTAAATCTTATAAGTGAATGCGAATTTGACTAGAATAAATCCTTAACTTAAACATATATTTTTTTCAGACTTGTAAACACTATGTTGAATGTCTCAGATTGTTTTAAAAGTTGCCTATTTCGGCCCACAGGGCCTTAAGCTATAGAATACCTAGAGATTTTTTTTCATAACGGAGACGGACTGGTGTTCGTGCCGTGGATCTAAGTGGTACTTAGGACGAGCTGTTTTTAAGATTTACTGGTAGTGAAAGATATAAAAATAAGATAAAATTTTATACATAAATATGTCCTTGAAATGAAGTTTAAAATAAAAAAAAGAATAATCGATATAACTATTGTTTTAAAGGAATTATACACTACTACTAAATAATGAGGAAACATCGGCAATTTCATACTTGAACCCCTATTACTAACTTTACACATTACAGCCCACCACCTGCCTGACACCAACCCTCTTTGGGTATGCTGTTGTTGGTGGTTTGCCCTCCACCATTCGTTCCCCCGAGGTGCTAATTGGTCTACACCGGGCAATTCTCCATAGTCGACTTTAACGACACCCATGGATGAGTCGGGGTTGGCCTATTTTATGTTATTTGTTCGCTCGCAGGCCAGCATAGAAGACAAATCTCCCTGTATTTTTAGGGAAGGCATAGGTTCTAGCCCATGCCTTCCCTAAAAATACAGGGAGAATTAAACAAACAAATGTTTGACCGCGCGGTGTCCACCAGTGAACGCCGAGCGACGAGGCGGTGCTGGTCGGGTCTAATGAGCCATGTATTCCCTTGGTGCGATTACATACATAAATGACGCCTTTATCCCGAAGAGGTTGGCAGAGGTGAACTATAGTCCGACAAAGGGTCGCCCTTCTACGGCATGAGGGGTGGTGTGGCGGGGGCGCTCTGGATGTTGGCGGGGGTGGGTGATGCGGGGAGGAGGGAAAACTCGCTTCTCCCGCTAGCATCTAATGCCTCGTCCCAGTCTCGTACCGCAACAGGGTCGCGCATGAACTTGTCAGACTATGGCACCCACGTTTAGGCAATTTGTATGCATTTATCAGGCACAAAAGTTCATTGCTTGGTGGTATAAGAGGATCACCGATTTATCCTTTATCGCCTTGTACGACACCCACGCACGGGAGATTCGGGATGGTGACAGTTAATTGTGTACCCAGCTACATATCCCAAATCACCATACGGCAACTTGGTATGTTTATGGTGTACTATTATCATTTTCTTCATGTTAGGTCGGCATATGGATTCACGTTATCCATTACAGAGGGCGATACTGCTAGTGATGAATGTAAACAAAGTGATAGAAACGACTACGTCGACAACCGGATGAAATGATTAATTGGGATTATTCGAATAGGTATCCATTCCTGAAAGTTTTGACTTAGGTTTCTACACTAACTCTCTGGCTAAAATATAGTTTTTATTTTACTATGGGGCTGTCTCCACGAGTCACGACTCGTGACGCTATCGCAGCGTGTCCGCGGCGACTCGTAACGGAAACGCCGCATTTTCTTGACGACTATTTGTTGAAAAAATTGCGCTCGCTGCGAGCGATCGTATCTCGTATCGCCGCGGTATCGTCACTACTCGCGGCGCGCCCGCCGCGCACTCACCACGGAACGTTGCGGTCTCGCAGCGAGCGAACTCTTTCAACAAATAATAGCTGAACGCATCGTCAATAAAATGCAGCGATTCCGTTACGACTCGCCGCGGACACGCTGCGATTCAGTCACTAGTCGTGACGATACGCTGGCGAAATAATCGCTCGCTCGTGGAGATTACCCGACGTTAGAAGCGCGGACTCGTCGATTCTCTCGCCCGTGGAGACAGCGCCTAAGGGATGTATGTAACAAGCAGTAAAGACAACTAATGAAAATTTAAAAAAGTTTAATAATCTTTAGATAAACAAGTAATAGAAAATCAAATTACAAATGCTACTGAAATACAGTTTAGAATAAACATCATATTCAAAGACTGTTTTTTGGGAATGAATTAATCACATACTTCTTCAGAAAAAGTAGTTCTTACACTATTTATTTTTCCTAAAGACAATTTTTTTTGTTTATAATGAATACAAGCCTCATGGTTCAGAAAATATAGAATTTTATTTCATTTTACAAATCGAAAATTATTAGAACTCTCTTACTTTATTAGTAAAAAACAATAATTCTTCCTTTTTTTATATAAAATTACGGCTTTTACACAATGGAACTTGTTGTAAAAGAGTATGGAAAACATGAGACTAAAAAACATCAGTATGAAAAAAGGAGTGTTTATAATGTTCCAGTTAAGTATGTATTTAAAACAGAAGTAACGCAATGTAAACAATTTTTAAGTAATAATAATTGCACCCAGGCTAATGCCATGTGCAGATAAAAAAAATGCCTTCCATATAGGCAAATAGTACTTATAATATAATGCAATATGCAACGTTCTTATTGAGCTTAATCAACAATCAGATTGTTCCAACTTCAGATCCAATTCTCTCTACCGCGACTCAAATCACATTATAAATTCAGTCACAATCTAAATGTGCACCGCACCATTCAATCACAATGTCTTAACTTCTAATCCTTAAAAATATCAATAATTAAACTTAATTGGTGGGCCTGGTTCGTTACTAAAAAGTATTATAACAAAGATGAGGAACTAAGTCATGATAACCAGTACTAGCTGCTACAGTATTGGAAACCAATTTGAATGGTAAACAGAAAATTTGTCAGACCCCTAGGCAAATCACAACTTATGAGGTAGTATTGAGTGATCAGTGATCACAAAAAGCCTACACCATGCCTTGAAATGTTTGATCCTCCTGCTGTTAAATACTGATGTTATAATTTTTCCAAGACCACCACAAATAGGTGAAATGGATCCGTGTAGGCTTGTGAGAATTTACCTTAATTAAAAGTATAATGGCCACAATAGAATAATATATTTTTGGTCTTAAAACTGACCAACATTTACAAGAAATACAATGTGTCACAAAGTGAGTGGTGAGGTTGATTGTGCAGACTATTGGCAGCAAGGAACGCCAGTTTGTGCGCATACTGGCACACGGACGGTACGCGAACTTGCGATGAGCAATTATAGTACAAGTGCGTTAGCTTGTAAGTCAGCAGCTGCATCTGAAAATGTACATGCAAGCTTAATAAAAGTCTTGGCATTTGGCATCTTGCCTAGCACCGTGTAAACTTTTATATACAGATATTATCCAAAATAAATAAGTAAAATAATTTTTAGGTTTAAAACTAGAGATGTGCCGACTAGTCGGCAAAAAGCGCCGACTATCCGGCGTCCCATTTTCTATGTATTTCTCAATAAAATGTTTGTTCTACGACTTTTAATACCTAGTAAGAAGATGCACTCTAAAACAAAAAAAATAGTTCTAAATCATAAATCGGGATTTAATTAATATTTCTGAGGAAATTATATTGAAATAAAAATAATAAACTTTAATACATGATGAATATAAATCAATATTTCTTGCTCATAATAAATATGTTTGGTTTATACAATTTTATTTATTTAAAGCCTTTAACGGTTTCTTATTTTCTATGACTCTTTATTTATTGAAGTTAGGAATGCGAGTTTTTGTCCCAGAAATTAATTTAGCGAGAAAGGTTGCGTAGAAAAAGTTAATTTTCGAAACTGTAGCTGTCAAACATCACGACGGTCTTGGAAACCGTTCGCAATCCAATTCCGTTTATACCCAAAAACCAAAGTCTTAGTCGGCACATCTATTTAAAACTAAAATACGGAAATAATAATTTACATATATTTTCCCAAAGAAAATGATGGATTTAGTTTTCTGACCTGTCAACTATATAAAAATTATAAAACAATATTTTATATACCCGATCTGGAGACAATCCTGTAGTGTCTTCAATCACATTATAGGAAGTCGGAGCAATAGTGCCTTCACGGACGTTTTGAGACACCAAATAAAAATCATACCTGTGTAGTAGAATAAAATTTTAAAAAATTACTTGATTTTACACAGCATGTGGTTTAATATATTACAGGGTGGCCCAGAAGTCCTTTGAAAAGTAAAATTTGAATAAAACGAAAAAGGCGCGCGTGAGCAGTGTAGGGGGAGCGGGGGCAGTAACTTCGGTTTCTGGGAATTTAGTCGCGATGGAGCGTTTCACCGGGGGCCGTGCGTTTTGTGTGCGCAAGTTTTATCAAAACCAATCAATCTATTCGTGAAAATCCTACACAGTCAACTCGTAAGCATTCCAGTGCATTAAACGTACCCAGGACATCGTAACAACGTATTTTGAAGCATCCTTATGCTTCAAAATACGTTGTAACGCATATATATATATATATGCATATATACTGATGCATCCTTATAAAATTCAGTTGGTGCAAGAATTAAAAGAAACTGGTGCTATTCAGAGAGAAAATTATGCGAATGAAATGTTGAATCGGTTTACTTCGTTCAATAACATAATGTTCTCTGATGAAGCCCACTTCCATCTTAACGGGCATGTCAGTAAATAAAATTGCCGCTATTGGAGCCCCATCAATCTAAAACTAAAGCATGAGAAGCCCTTACATAGTCCTAAAGTGACAGTTTGGGCCGCTATGTCAGCCCATGGCATCGTAGGGCCTTACTTCTTTGAGAACGGCAGAGGACGCGCGGTTCTGTTACTTCGGAGCGATATGTGGCTATGATCGAGGAGTTTTTCACACCAGAATTGCAAAACTTTCCAGGCTTTAATGCCCGGACGTGGTTTCAACAGGATGGAACAACTTCCCACACCTCTAACACTGCTATGCCCGTTATCCGTCAACTTTTCCCTAGTAAAGTGATCTCTAAGAGAGGAGACATTTTCTGGCCACCACGTAGTCCGGATCTCAAGGCGAAAGTGTACGAGACTAACCCGCGGTCAATTGATGCCCTAAAAGAAAACATCCGCAGAGAAATGGCAAGCATTTCAGCAGTGACATGCCGTGCAGTCATCGACAATTTTAGACGTTGTTTGCAAGAGTGCCATCTTCTAAATGTAATCGTAACGGATTACATTTGATGAAGAAGTTATTTTTAAAAAATAATTCCCGTGTTTCAAGCTATAATTGTAAATAAAAATATAATTCTTAATGTAATTAGTTTTTTTTTAAATTAATGTTTTTTTTTATCAAAGAACTTATGGGCCACCCATTATTTATTAAATTCAGATATTGTTAAAATCTTTATTATAAAAGCATAGCTTGTTTAGTATTATTATTAATTTCAGGTAAATAAATTTCAACACCAACAATGAGGAGCTCGCTAGCGCAGTGGCAGAGTGGCTTGCTAGCGCAGTGGCACAGAGCGCTTGGCCTGCGATTGCGTGAACTAAGCAATTTTGCTAAGGTCGGTGACCAAAACTTTATTATCTCGAGTTCCTCCGTGCTTCGGAAGGCACGTTAAGCCGTTGGTCCCGGCTGCATCTGCAGTCGTTAGTACCCACCAACCCGCACATGCCAGCGTGGTGGGTAATGGCCCAATCTCCCTACATTCTTCTATCCAAAGTGAAGGCCCGTGCCCCTGCAATGGGGACATTAACGGGCTGGTGATGATGATGACGATGAAGAAGTTTCAATTCTTTTTCATTTAATATTTTATATTATTGAAATCACAGATTCTAATCATTCCATGAGTTATTTCTGTTACACATTGTATAGCACAGGTACTCTTTAATTTAGAAACTTACCGTTCTGGTAAAGTCACGACATCATCTATCACTGTTCCCGGGCGCGGGTTTTCACCGGTTCGGCCAGTGTCAATGAAAATCCTTGTATTTATACGCTTTGACACGATCACAAAAGCCATTTTGAAATCAGCACCTTGGTATATCTCCGCAAGTTTCTTCTTTATTTCTGCAACCTGAAGATTATTAAAGAAGTATTTGGTATTACTAACTAATAATCAAATAATACAGCCATTTAATATTTTTCATTTCTTATTTACGCATAAATAATTTAATATAACATACATTCACACCTATCATCTACAATAAATCAAAGAAAGCAGTTTGAGTGCAATACTTAAGAAGCAAACCTAAACTTAGCCAAATGCACGGTATTTGTAAAAATACCTGCTTAGGATATACGAAATTTATTTTTACATTGTGAGGGTATCTAAGAGAAATTTCGGGAAGTTAATTATCGTCTTGGTTGGCCGAGTGGTATAGTGCCCGGAATGAAGAAGGCGCGGATTCGATTCCCGCATTAAGAATATAATTTTTCGAACTTTTTCTGACCACAATTTTCTTTGTGATAATTTTTCTAACATAAATGTCCAAATAAAAATCAAAATAATAATTAAATCAATTTATACTCACTTCAAACTCTCTGACATATGCAATTTGACCATCGCCAACACCATCACGGTAAATTAATATAGGGTTGGGCAGCACTCCTGCAATAATTTTTTCGATTAATAACTATCATTATTTGCCAGTTGTTTAATCTCCTTACTTTTGGGGTACAGGCTTAAAAAATAGATCATATTTAACCCTACAACACTGGCCCAATGCGAATTGGTGGATAACATAGATGCAGCCAGGATCAACCGTTATGGGCCTTCCGAAGCACGGAAGTACATGATGAAAAGTTAAAATGTTTCATCAGGTTAGCACTACATTTAATAATACATAGGTGTTTTACTATGAAATTGCCATTGTGTATTAAATAAATTAATAATTTTTTTTTAAACTTTTTACTTGGGTTATTCAAAATCATGCATGCAATCAATGCATCTTTACCAACGCAGTGCCAGTTTATTGATTGATGCCCTTCTTGTAAAAATCAGCTGGACGGGAGGCAACAAAGTCTTTAATTTTACTTCTGACACTTCTCAAAATCCTGCTCTAAGATATGGAAATGTCATATTAGTATCCTTATCTCACATAAAACGTACATGGAAACGTCAGAGGTAAAATAACTGTGAACGCATTGTAACGTTGGTCGTTTCGACGCGGGTTTGCGGGGCGGGCTCCGAGCGTACACAAAAGGTCATCAGGCAGTTGACTCACTTGTCACCAGAGCGCGTACGTTTAAGGTTTTTAAAAGAGTTTTTGTCTATAACAAAAACAATTTCGAAATGTAATTTTATTCTCCATTTGCATTACTTCTTACAATCCTTAAAATGAAAAAAGAACGACGTGCATTGTTAGTGCAATTAGGAAGAACAAGAAAATTACTAGACATCAAGGAAACGGAAAAGTTTTTAATACTAACAATACTTAATAACCGTGACACTGAATCAGTCAAATAAAGAAGATACAATTTTTACATGAAATATCAAGTCCCGAGTATAAGCGACCAACTGGTAGTTTGCTCTAAAAGAATTTTATAAAATACGACGTCTGCAAATCTCGTAAATTATCAACAAATTAACTTAATCAACCTAATAAATAAGAGTATAAATAGATTATCATAAAAATTTCAGAAGTTTTGGCCCATTCATTAAGAAAATAACACACTTTTTTGATCATTTTGCTCTCCTGTAAAGTTGCTATTTTGCAGATGTCTCTTTTTACTTTGCACCCGTCGGTTTGTTATGGAACTCGAAAGACAGTAGGACCGATTTTCATAATTTCTTTTGTGTATATTTGGTAGTAAGCCTGAGAATCGGTTGTAGGCATTTATTAAGCCTAGATTAATAATAGTTTGTTTTACGTGTTGGTGAAAACGAGCCTAAGGCTAGAATTTACCAACATCTAAACAGGCAATTATTATTTAACATTTTACCATATGGAGGAACTATCAAAAACTCGCGGTTATCTTTTAATCGCTCGATTTACGTTTTGGTAAGCTCGAGCCTAAATTTATTGAAACCACAACTTAATATCATTGAACTTACCATTTTTTTCACGGTACTTTTTGACAGCAGACGCAATGTTGAAGCCCATATGGGCACTTAATTCTTCGCCAGAAGTATGCGCATTGACGACAGAGTAATACTGGGTCATGGTCTGGTTAAGAGTTGCTACGAAGGCACCAAAACTCTTCTCCTTGGAGCGTGTGTCATGGCATACATCATACCCAATAACCATAATTGTCTTTAATGGAATTACGACAGTCCACGGCGCACCACCCAACTGGTGAAAAAATTGTCATATCATTATCACATTCGAATGAACAAAATGTAAGGGTAACTCAAATTAGAAAAATATTTTTTATGGGCAGTTAGCAAAAATCATTTTTGCAATACACATTTTTAAATTTACAAAAATAAAATAATATGCATTAGTAGTTTTGCAAACACGAGTAGTAAGGAATTAAATATTTACCTTACAGTTTATTTGAATAGCTACTTTTGTAGCTATAGACATAGCAGATTTGCTCGTCATATTTCTGGCGCATACAACCTGAGTCGGCACAGCGCGATCCACAGTGCATTTCTTTTTGATAGCTTCATATCTATATTAATAAAAAGTTTAACTATAGTATAGGCGAAGTTAAAGGCACATTACTAAATGATAACATTTATAGTCTTATAATAGTTACCTGTCTGCGAAATTTCTGGCTAGGACACACAATATCATTGAAGGATTTTTCCTAGCAATAACATTCTCACACATGTTGGCATAATCCATGTGCCCATCTCGTTGAATAGTCACTGGAAAATAATATAAACATGTAGGCCCAATGTGACTTTAATATTTTATTAAGTACATAGGTTTACAACTTTACTGTAATATTTTACCTATATCTGGTTTGGGTAATCTGAAACCGCATCCATTTCCCGTTTTCATGATAAGATCTACAAAGCCCTCAGCGTCACGCCGCTGCCTTTCAGGCGTAATAACGACCCAATCCTGTACTTTTGCAATAGACAACAGAGTTTTAGATCTGCAATATAAAAACAAGAAGAAAATTAAGCTAATCCATCTGTTATACATTCAAATTACGTTTGAAACATTTCCAAATCAAATAATGGTTACAAAGAAAGATAATACATACATACATAATAATACATATATCACGTTTAAAGCAGAGGTGAATTAACACCTGCGTTTCGCTGCCCCCCATATAATAGGGGGCGGCCTATTGCGATTTATTGGGGATGGTGGCTGCCCATTAGTCAACACAGTCTTTATCCTTAGTCATCTTGTATGACTTGTGATTGTATTCTGGTCTGCCGTCGATATATTAGAACTCTATACCTCATGTCTCTTGTCCAGCCTTCAGTTGTATCACCAGCTGGATATTTTGCATCGTTTCCTTGAACAATCTTTTCAGTGGGAAGTTGACGACCCTTGAACTTCACTAGATCATTCGAGAGTTTCAAAGACCAGCTAGCAAGTTCCTGAAGAAAAATTATAATTGGATTCATAAGGATATTTTAATAATAGTTCAGGCTAGCTCAATACGGGTTTGCAATAAATATCACATAATATTGTATAAATTTTCAATAGATGTAAATAATAGGGGTTAAAGTATGAAATTGCCGATGTTCCCTCATTATTTAGTAGTAGTGTATAATTCCTTTAAAACAATAGTTGTCCATTATTCTTTTTTTTTATTTTAAACTTCATTTCAAGGACTGTATAACATTTTATCTTATTTTTATTTCTTTCACTACCAATAAATCTCAAAAATAGCTCGTCCTAAGTACCACTTAGACACCAGTCTGTCTCCGTTATAAGAAAATTTCTTTAGGTATCCTAGAGCATAATGTTGTCTTAATATACCCACAAAATTATATAAAATTTAGATTTGTGGTTCCTTAAAAAATCGCAAATATGTTTGTATGGAAAAATGAATTTTCGCTAAATTCTCCATACAAAAGGGCAGTTTGATACTTAAACCCCTATTTAATTTATTGTTACTAATCTGTTAAAATTAACAATTATTAAATTCGAATACATTATCAACTGATTAGAGACAGATACTGTCAAAGATAACAATAACATATGATTTAAAAGACAATAAACTTGATACTAAGCAAAGATGTAACTTATAAATATTTTATTTTCATTTTACTAGGGTAGTATGACAAAAACTCAAAACCCTAAAAGATTTAGGAATCATTAGCTTTTTTTTAACAAAACAACTTTTGGCATAACATTTTCTTTGGTCATACTAATATTACCAAAATACTGATAATTGTCTATTATTATTTTTAATTATTGGTATAATTTAGTCTAGCTAGATGAACTGAATAAATCTATACCTGCACAACTTCGGGAGTGGCAGTCAGGCGTCGGTTGAAATTGAGCAGTTTCTTGATACGCATATCAGGACCAATCTTTGTATGCGAATCGAGTGCACGCATCAGATGGAAGTTGGCGCGCATAGCGTCAGACAGCCCAGTTTGACGGCACAACTCAGGAACGAGGTACACCAGTTCAGGCATTCCAGCACGAATCTCGCGGGGTTTCGAGCGAGATATCAATAGCGGTTGTCGGGGATCTTGGATCCTGATATTGTATTTCTGTTAATCGATAACAACATAAAATTATGATAATGTTTACTACAATTAAGTTACCAGGGGGCTATATGAGCACATTTATATCACCAAATATACACAGCGTTCATACATTGGCCGTGTGGTGACGGCAGAGCAGAATACAATTGTCACCACCCCCATCTCTCCCGTAGGTGTCGTACAAGGCGACTAAGGGTAAAGACAGCAATGAGTAATGGGCAGCAGCATTTCTCTAATACCACCTAGCAATATAAATTTGTACTGCGATTTATGTGCTCGATATATGGCACCTGTTACATGGGACCGAACATAATTGGCGAAAAGTGGGTGTTCATTCACCTCTGCCTACCCCTTCGGGGATATAGGCGTGATTTATGTATGTATGTATGTTTCATACATAACATACGTCACGCCTTTCTCCTTCTGCTTCTTTCACTCGCTACGATCTTTACATACGTTTTTCGCTTCGATTTTTAGATTCTTAACGATTCCGTGTATGCGCCATCATTATCCATAACACAAGCATTGGAATCCTCATAGCCGACTTTCTAACTAGATTGAAATCGTGAGATGACAAATGGTGCTATCAGATCCCAAAAAGAATATTGTTATAATAGGTATGTAATGTATTGTGAAAACTACATTGTCAGTGACATGAAAAAAATAGTATTTTAGAAGAAACTTGACTAAACCAACATGTCTAACTAATAATAATAATACAAAATATAAAGTGGTCTTTCATGTTGGCCTGGGAGTGAAAAAAGTCTACTTAGCACCCGATTGGTGGAGAGCAAAGCACCAACAACAGCAAACTCATAGTTGGTGTCAGACAGGCGACCAGCTGTAAAATCTAAGTCACAATTTATTTATTTTATTTAGTACCTTTCCAGTGTTATGGATGATATGAATCTAAAAGGGAGTAGATGGCTTGGTAGCGTCTGACCAATGTAAATGAAAGAGGAAACGTACTGCGCTGACCCCAGGTAGACTGGGAACAGGGCAGGGAGATATAAAGTGATATTAAGCATTATTTATTAGAATAGCATCATCTGAATCACTCTCTCCGTTCATAAGTCTCTAGGACATTCGTCCTTTCCATTCATCACTAGCAACTTTTTATTTCATAAAAAAATAGTTACAATTTTAGCTTATCTAATGTTACGACCGCAACCAGTTTAACTTGTTAATTCTAATAATTAACCACTTACCTTATAATAATAATCACAATATGATACATCTTCACCTTTCATTTTAAATGTCGATTGAGGGGACGATTCCCAAGACACATCATCAACTCTGTATGTCTTCTTGTTGTAATCAGTCATAACGATTTTACCTGCAATAACATTTTTATTTAAATGAATTCCATTGTTTAAATATGAGATGTCTACAGAAACAGTAACTAACCTACGACATCTTCCAAGAAAATCTTCTTATATTGTGCCCCTTTAGAAGCTGCATATTCATTCAACATTTGGAGTACAGTGTCCATTCGCAGAACCTATAGAATTCAATATTGAATTTATAAGTATCCATTTTAATTTGTGACATAATTATGTTAATTTATAAGTTACCTTGTGTGCAATTTCAGTAACCATTAGCAGACGGTCTTCATATTGGTTAATGGTTGTCTTGTATCCGGGCCAGACTTGGAGTTTATGATCTGGGATGTCAATCTAAAATAAATAAAATGTGATATTCCACTTTCTATGAAGATAGTGTTCATTTAATTTAGAATTAAATTTGTTGGCAAGCAATTCTTAATTGGATAATTAAACATACCTTTGCAGACGGATCAAAGTAGTCCCTTCCGACTAATTGCAGTTTCAAAAGAGTGAAACATTTACGCATGATGATGTTGAATACTTGTATGTAATGATAGTCCCCAGGGATGACGTTATGTACAAGCTGTAAATACAGTACACATATTATAATATTTACATTTTACATGTAATTAGTCAGAGAATCAAGATTAATGTAATATTAATAAATTTAAAATACTGAGGGTTTTGCAATAAGATATTTATTATTAATTTACCATAAATTAATGGTTAAAAAATATAATCATGACAATAATTAGACTAATAGTTAGAATAATGTAATGCGCGAAAGAAAACATGTGAAACTAATTTAGTATTTCTTGTTTTGGAACACCAGATAGTGCAGAGCACTATTAAATAGATACTTTGAAAATTTTTTAATCACAATACAAGTTTGCATTAAAAAAATAAGGAGTTTTCATATTATGGACATACAGCCCTGATTGGTATTAGTGTCATTTAGTTTTGCCTATTAATTAAAAAATATAAGAAAAAGTACTACAGCATTAACTCTTGTTATGAATTCAAAAATTACTCAAGCAACAGCACTCAAAAAGCTGTATTAACAGAAATAAACCCGTTAGCCGCAAATCTGATGAATGCTTCATATTATTGGACAATTCCCTAGACCAATTATTTAAATACCTAAATGGGACAAGTACAAAAAGTTTTCATTCTAAATTGGTGATGTTTTACAGGTAAAAATGGCCATAAGCTTTACCTTCACAATGATCCTCATTTTTTGTCCATCGGTCTTTCGTTCAGAGTATAGTTCAATCGGGTCTGGATGGAGACGTTTCACTGTGTATAGCACAGTGCCATCAAAAAGATATCTGTAATAAAATTAAATATAGGTTGACTACAATACTAAATACCATTTGTAATAATTCACATGACCTAACTGATTAATTTAAGAGTAAATTATAATATTTTGTGGATTTTGAAAGGTGATTTACTAACCCGCCGAGGACATTAGCGTGTACGCGCATCAATCCTTTCCGAACAAAGGTGCTGTCTTCCTCTGGTGAAATATCCACATGGTACTGATAAAGACACCACTGTGGTGTTGTTTGAACCACAAAGTAGTTAGCAAGCAAATCTAGTGGAGTCCCAGAAGAACCTACAAAAGATACAAATAAGTAACTTGGTATTGCATGTATTAAATATGAGCCTTTCATCATCAGCCTTCAGAAAGAAATAAAAGGGTTATATGTATTAAATTATTCACCACACTAACCTAACGAACGAAAAAATCTAAAAAGCACATGACAAATACTATTTGTACAGCAAAACACAGCTCTGATTACCATTTAGTAATAGTGACAAGCAATAAACAATTTGAATTTAGTAATAATTCAGTTTATTATGATAAGCAAAATAATAGTTCCCTTTTGAAAATAGCTTTATTTATGCATCACAGGCTGAATGCGATCTCCGCAGTTTTAACGGCGCGGCCACGACTTTGAAGTTCAATATTGTCTAAAATATTAAGCCTTTGATGTTTTTTGTACCTCCACATTTTTTCACAAAATAAAACCTGTTATTCACAAAAAGAATTAGCCTTCTACGAGGTTTAGTTTAGGAGAACTGCGTGGCCGCGCAGTTCTCCGCGTTTCTACTGCGCGGCCACGTTCGAACCCGTGTAACTTTCGAACAGTCACTTGCACATTTTTTTGCTCTTGACCATTAGAATTTCACAAGTTTGCACTAAATCATGATAAAATCGCTTTTCTTATTCTCCGTCGTGGCCGAGCAATCGAAACGGACACGTGATTTATGTATGTAGTAGTTGTCGCCCGCGGCTTCGCTCGCGTTAATATCTATCCAACTATCCAACACAAAAAGAATTTTTCTATTTGAACCAGTAGTTTCTGGGATTAGTGTGTTTAACCAACCAACCAACCATATAAACAAACAAACTCTTCAGCTTTATATTATTAGTATAGATGAAGAAGTGAAGAGCACTAATTCTGCCTATTTCCAGATTCTTACTTTCTTCGAAGGGACAAAAATATGTTGGTTGATAAATCTAAAAACATAGTAGGGTTAGGAGAATCAAAATAGAATTCTATGAAGATGTATAAGGTAAATTTATGTCTGATTATTATTATTATAATACTTAATAATATTTAGACATTATCTAGAAGTTGTATACTTTAAGTTAGCTTTTAAAACATTTTTTTTTTAATATTATTTGATGCTTGGATGTAACATCCTGTTTAACTTATTGTTAGATGTAAGTATTTTGATTAATAAAAATAAAAGTAGAATACAGGAAATACATAATATACAAAATTTAATGTTTTTTTCTCATATTCGCAATGACAGCTTAAGGCTACAAATTAAATGCCGTGTTTCTTTATGTAACACAAGTTATTGAATCTGCCAATAACTTTGAACAAGTATTGCTACCAACTAAAAATCAATATTTTGGCACAGCACATTATAAATAAAAACAAAAAAACATTCACAATATCACCAAACACGATCAAATACTAAATTAACTCATTATTCATACTTATACAAAATAAATCATGTAAATGGTCATGACAGATAGCAAAAATGTGAGGGATTGTACAGATGAAAATCAGTTAATCTTTTTTAGGGTCTTACAGAAATTTATCCTATACCTTTCTTAGTTTCCACATGAGTGGGTCTTGTTCTAAGCACCATCATTTGTTCAGGAAGGACTCTACCACCGCCTCGGCGTGAGCCACGTCCTCCGACAGCACTGCTCGCATCACCACCAGCCGAAGGTTGACCTGTAACAATTCGAGTAAGGAATGGTTAAAATGTCTGTATATGTATTGCACAAAATTTTATATAATGCAAAATTTGATACCCAGGTCAATTTTTTGCATGCGCTGCTGAATGTCCACATCGCCTGGATGTTCACGACTAGCAGAAGTTGTGCGGTGAGACGCACGGCCAGCTTGGACAGCTGGCGCTGGTACACCTGCCCGCACTTGCGGCACAGCAGCAGGCGGTCCCCAAGCGGATGGCGGCTGAGGGCGAGGACCATGCTGCAGCTGAGACGGCCCAGGCTGTTCCCCAGGCCTTCGAGGAGCCTGTCCTTTTGTTTCCAACCCTCGTCCAGCTCGACCTCGACCTCTTCCTCCCCCTCTTTCAGACATGACTAATAACCAGAACAAAAAAGAAAATTATAAAAGCTGATCGTAAAATAGGTAAGTAGTTATTAGGAATAACGTTATTGGAAATTTGAAACTCAACAGAAATTATTGCAATTTAGGCTAAAATATGGCGTCTGAATTTAGTACAACACGAATTGTATGTCAGCAAAATTTATCAAATTTGATAAAATTATGCAAGTTAAGTAAAAAGATTCAATGAATCAATTGTTTTTGCTGCTTAAAATCGTAATTATTGATCCGCATGTTATTTATCCATTAACTAGGTATTTGCATTTCTATCACTAGATAGAATAGTATTGAATAATTACAATTTTAGGTATGTTTACTGCATATACTTACCCTAAGCCTTTGTCTTTAATTATAACGAAGAGAATAGGCTTAAAAACTACAACAATAACTTGTTTGAACGATTGTATCACTAAATACGCGTGTTATTGCGATTGGCGATATGCAAATAAAATGAAAGAAAGAAAACAACATGGAACGGGAGGAAACCAATCAAATCAAAGGAACGATCGACTTAAAACGAACGGTTGATAGAATGAATGACTTAATCAGTGTTTCCACCATTGGGTTTCAATTTTGCTCCCATTTTTTTTAAATAGACAACATTAGGCCTATTCGCTAACTTTTTTTGACAGTTTGATGATCACCGAACTATTTACTTATCCATTACTATTTTCACAAGACACGTGTCACAATAGCGTTATAGTAAAGTAGTAATGGATCAGTAAATAGTTTAGTGATTATCAATCTCAAGTGTCAAAAAAAGTTAGTGAATAGGCCTACAGATTTAGGGCGCAAAATTTATAGTTTTATAAAACAACAACTGTTTAATTTCATTTTTTATTTTAATAAAGTCATACCTACAAAATTAGGTCATGCAGACATTCGTATCACAAATTGTTTAGAATAGTAGAAGTGGTTTTTAATTTTTAGTTGCATTTATCACGTTACTCTATTAAGTACTAAACTCGAGTTTGCTATGCCAGGACCAAACTAATGGAGCTTATTTTTTTGTTGTATTTAACATTTTTTAATATCGTTCAAGCCGTCTTTGACTATGGCATTAATGAAATAAGTGAAATAACTACTTTAAGGTTTTGGTATTTATGATTTCCGTGATAGTCTTTTACGTTTAAAAATTTATTCGGTATACTTGAATAATTTTTTGTTCAAATTGCTGTAAATCCTTAAAAAAGTTGACCAAGCCTTTTCAACTATAACGATTGATTTTTCCCTGATTAAAGGGCAAAATACCTAAAAGTGGAAACACTGAACAAAATAACAATCTATCAGTATTGATTGTTATGGAATGAATGAACCAAAGAGTTGTGTGCGAAAACGGAAATGAGGTTTATTTCTTTGCCGATAAGGTAAAGCAAAGGGGGGTGTTTGGCGGGTTTCGTGGTGTCAGTCAGATTTATTTTCGCTAATTCTGAAATTGTTACATACTGGATTTTGTGCAGTGAAAGTGGTGTTATTTTGATGCACAAGCATCCGTGTTGATGTGCAATTATGCAGAATCATTGAAAATGTGTTTGATGTTGTGGTAAAAACCACTGTAAAAAGTGGTTTTGTCCACTTCATCAGTCATCATCATGAACTCTGTAGGCCAATTCCCTAAAATTTTTTGACAGTTGCAAGTGATGATCACCGAACTATTTACGTATCCATTACTACTTTACTATAACGCTATCGTGACACTTGACCTGTGATAACAGCAATGTATTAGTAAAAAGTTCGGTGATCATCACTTTCAACTGTCAAAAAAAGTTAGCGAATAGGCCTAGTGTTACCATTCAATTTGCGCAAAGCACTCCCTAGATGCGTTAATATATGTGACACCCATATTTTAACGTAAAATTCATTTCATTCATACATTTCACCCACTCATTATTTCATAAGACTACAGATAAAATATACACTACAGACTTGGCTGTATGGGCGAGAACCTTTGCCTTCCCTACAATATAGGGAGAATTATACTAAAAAAAAAGGGGAGTGTTTGGCGCGTTTCGTGGTGTCAGTCAGATTTATTTTCAATAATTAAAAAATTGTTACAGAGTGGATTTTGTGCAGTGAAAGTGGTGTTATTTTGATGCACAAGCATCCGTGTTGATGTGCAATTATGCAGAATCATTGAAAACAAGTCTTATGATGTGTTTGATGATGTGGTGAAAATCACTATAAAAAGTGGTTTTATTCATTTCATCAGTCACCATCATGAACTCTGCTACCATTCAATTCGCGCCAAGCACTCCCTAGATGCGTTAAAATGTGTGACACCCATATTTTAACGTAAAATTCATTTCATTCATACATTTCACCCAGTCATTATTTCATAAGAAAGACTTGGCTGTATGGGCTAGACCCTTTGTCTTCCCTAAAATATAGGGAGAATTTAAAACTACTGAAAAAAAAGGTAAAGCAAAGGGCTTATTAGAGTACACAGCCAAGTTCTCATTTTTGTGAGCACTAAAGGGCCTCGGAGACGGTCAAGCAGCTTCGCGTCAAACCTCTAAGCGTCAAACACATAGGTTTTCTGGTGTGCTTGCTAGAGTGCGCGCCAGATCCGCTCGTGGTCATAACTGGAACTAAAATTTCGTCTGCTATTTTGTTTGTTTAGGAGTGTCAATGTTAGCGAGCAGCGCTACCCCTCGTGCGCAGATTTATCTGGCAAAAAATCAAAAAGTGTGACTGAAACGCATGTCAAAAGGCTTGACCATAAACTATAAACACAATTAAAATCGCATCAAGCGCCCATAAAGCTGATTTTTTGTAGGTAAAATGTATTCAGTTGTTAAGTAATTAAGTCTCAGAGTAAATAGGACTGGAGTAGCCATTAGTCAATTTCTCGTACATATTTTTCTGCCATTTTTTGCGGGGGGTGAGGTTACTACTACACTGAATGCCAGCACACAAAAACAAAACTTTTTGCGTATTTACAAACGCACACATGCATAATACGACACATATATTTTAAATTCACGTACACATACTTAAAATAGTGTGTTATCGTTCTATTCAAATCACAAGAATGTCATTGTGTGAGTAGTGACATGACATAGAACGAGAATATCAATATCGATAAATCAGTTTCGTTCAATGAATGAATGCATTTATTTTGCGTTAGTATTCTTACATTATTAAAAATTAAATGATGATTTACACGCTTACTTTACAATCAGTTTTCTTTCGATTTTGCAAAGACTGGGAATTGTAAAATTTTAAGGGGAATCAAAATGTGTGGAACTTAATTGGTAATAGTACATTATGTTACGAGTATGTTATGTTGGTCATTACATACGAGGCATTAATGCAAGCGCGAGCCGCAGGCAAGCGCGGTAAGGAAGCTGAGTGTGTAATGACCAATGCATACGAGTTGCATACGACGTTTTTCAATACAATTGCGAGGAAAAAACAAACTTGTATTCTATAAAATCTTCTTCTATTGAAACTGAGACGGCTCAAAATTCACAGAACATATAGTACTTGTTCTTGTGGGTGCCCAAGAGACGTGCCTATTATAAGCATCAACCCATTTTTTTCGTATGCTGTATTCTTTAGAAAAACTAAAAATAAAAATTAAGAATTAAATGTTTCGGGAATGTTAACCTTACAGTATAAATACCAGCAATTAGGATAGCGGCTAGGGGCAGAGGTATTTTTGCCTGTACTACACATACCGATCATTTCTGATTTTAATACTACAATAATATTTTCCAAAAGCTTCATTTATGTACGGAAGACTTTGGTGCCACATACCTCACTCCTAGTACATTGAAGTATTGCACTTGGACCACCGGGTTTTTTAAAGGAGCTTTTAAATATTAATAAAAAATAAAGTTAACCTAAATGTTGACAATGACATTTAGCTATAATTATACCAAATGTCATCAAAATCCGTCGCGTAGATTATGCATGATGCGTGCACAAACATACATACACACAGACAAAATGTTAAAAAATTGGTGATTTCACTTTCTCTACTCTCATACATACATACATAAATAAATCACGCCTATATTCCCGAAGCGGTAGCCAGAGGTGAACTAACACTCACGTATTGCCAATTATGTTAGGTCCCATGTAATATGTAGCGAGCCTATTGCTATTATTCGGGCACAAAAGTCGCAGTACATTGCTAGGTGGTTCTCATTCCTCATCACTAATTTATCCGTAGACGCCTTGTACGATACTCACGGGAGAGATTTGGGGTGGTGACAATTAAATTCTGCTCTGCCGTCACCACACGGCATTTACTAACATCATATATGCCATTTAGTTTAAGGTGGACTTGACCTGTAGGCCTATTCCCTAACTTTTTTTGACAGTTGAAAGTGATGATCACCGAACTATTTACTTATCCATTACTACTTTTCTATAATGCTATTGTGACACTTGTCCTGTGATAACAGCAATGTATTAGTAAATAGTTCGGTGATCATCACTTTCAACTGTCAAAAAAAGTTAGGGAATAAGCCTACTGTTTTATTCTATATCTCCACAGTTTTATTCTAGGATTTCAAAATTAAAGGAATTTCAATTCATAAAAGTGTCCATATTAAAAAAGATATCAATTTAATAAAATCCCGAAGTTAATGTATAACCTCAGGAACACAGTGTATAGATTTAAATCACAATACTTAATTTAAATTTAATGTTACTTTCATTAATTCATTCATTCATTACTCCCTCGTAAAATCGCAATATCGATGATGTTGACATCACTATTATTAACTATTTAATGAAGTGCAATTCAATTAGGGTTGCTGATTACAAAAAAAAAAATCAATTTGTAATGTGTCTCGAAAAAAAATTAGGTTTCTCAGAAATGATCGGCTGTGCTGGTACCCTTTTACCCGCTTATTTTATAAAGTCAAGGACGCTGTAAGTATATACAGCATAGGTACTCTTAATGTTTATGAGCGCCCCCTAGCATGAATAAAGGGCAAAATAGTCTAATTATTGTTTTATTTTATTAATTCATTTATTATTTTATATTTCCATGTAGTGTGACAAAAAATAGGCTTCAAGCAGCCGAAAAAGTGTAGGTAGGTATGTACTTAATACTAAACTAAATACAAACACGCAACGTATATTGTTAAAACGAAATTATAATTGTTAATTAATTAATACAAAATGACAAAATTACAATTATTTATTAACAACAATTTTTTTTTAATTATTGTCTAATTAATTGTAATGCAATTCAACCCTAGGTAGTCTCGTGGGGAGTGCGCTGGAAGTTCGTTAGATGACGTCACGGCCGCACTCCCCACGAGACTATAGCGCGAAATTTGAAATTGTAGTCTGCTAAAACATGAAAGAAGTAAATAAATATCAAATCTTAAAAATTATACTTAAAAATGAAATGTGATGCCATCTTTTTGAATACTAGATGTTTTCGATTTTTTTTTACAGTAAAAAACAGCACAGGCAGGCATTTTAGTGGGAGCTCTGCACGGTAAGACGTTCTGATTATTGTTGTGGTTTTAAAATGGCGGCTCAACTAGTTTTATATAACGCACAGGCATCCGATGCTTGTGCGTTTGGCAGAGGGGAATGTTAGGCAAAGGCTACTCCAGTCCTATTTACTCCGAGAATTCAAGTGACTTAATACATAAATAAACAATGAGCTTAGCAATAAGTTGCAAGCTTTTATAATTTAAGTTGCGTATAATCAATTTAAAATTACTACTTTACTGTAAATCAGGCTTTAATATTTATATATGTCATTTTGCAAAAAAACATTAGTAAATTATGATTCTAGTTAAGTGGGTCTAAAACGGCGAGATTGTGAGTAGGTACTTATTTTATACCTACTTCGTTGGGTGAAATCAGTGAAAATTTACATTTCATTTTTTCAACATATCAACTTTGTACGTGTTTTGCCACCGTGTAGTCCCGGCTAAGAATAGGACTACCCCTTCTCATCCCGAGGGTGTCGTAGAAGCCGACTGAGGGAAAAATGGACCCGTGCAGACCTTCGCACATAGGGTCACCCGTGTGGTGACGGGAGTACAAAACACCAACAACAGCATTCCCAAGGAGGGTTGGCCAAAACAAGTTAGCAGTATGTCAAGTATGAATAATATGAGCGATAGTGCTAGGGCGTACCCTGTAGGTGACGCGCAGGGGCAGCACCCGGCCCCTGTGGGAAATGGACGAGGGTTGTTGCACCAGGCCGGGCGGGGGCAACGTAAGAAGTTAGCTCGGAAGGTAAGAATGAGGTTTGCTAGTTGGAATGTTGGAACGATGAATGGAAGAGCCAGAGAGTTAGCTGATGTATTAAAGAGACGAAGAATAAATGTAGCATGCTTGCAGGAAACTAAGTGGAAAGGGAAAAAGGCGAGAGAGATTGGTGAAGGATACAAGTTCTTCTATTGTGGGAGTGATGGTAAAAGGAATGGAGTGGGAATAGTGTTAGACCAAAAACTTAAAGAATGCGTGATGAATGTAAAAAGAGTGAATGATAGCTTGATTGCTTTGAAACTGCAGTTAGAAAGTGGAATTCTGAATGTTATAAGTGTGTATGCACCACAGGTAGGATGTGACGAGAGAGTGAAAGAGAAATTTTGGGAGGACTTTGACTCGGTGATAACATCTATACCGATGCATGAAGAAATCTGTGTAGGTGGAGATTTCAACGGACATGTGGGAAGAATGAGAGTAGGGTATGAACGAGTACATGGAGGGTGGGGTTTTGGCCTGCGTAATTCGGAAGGAGACACCTTTTTAGACACTGCAGTAGCACACGACTTAGCTGTAGTCAATACATGGTTTCAGAAAAAAGATGGTCACCTGATTACGTATGGGAGTGGGAACCATAAGACCCAAATTGACTACTTCCTTATAAGACGGAACCATCTAAACCTCGTCAAAAATTGTAAAGTCGTATCGGGTGAAGACTTGGTCACACAGCACAGACTTTTAATAACGGAAGTAGTCAATGAGGTCAAATACAGTAAAAGGAAAGAACGCCCCCCTCCAAGAATAAAATGGCAAATGCTAGAGAAGGATGACTGTGCGAATGAATTTAATAAACGTGTAGAGAGTAAAATTATTGAAATGGGAGATATGTATGAGAGAACGGTAAATGAATGTTGGGATGAGATGGCAGAGTGTATCAGAAACGTTGCGAAAGATGTTCTGGGGGTGACAAAAGGGAAAGGTGTGATTGAGAGAGAAACGTGGTGGTGGTCAGAGGAAGTTAGAAAGGCTTTGAAAGATAAGAAGGATAAATTTAAAGAATGGCAGATTATTCCTATTGATGATAGGAATGTTAGCATGAAAGAAATGAAGAAGTTGGAGTATGATGAATGTAAGAAAAAAGCCAAAAAGGCCGTCGCCGTTGCAAGAGCATCAGCCCAGGATACTTTGTATCATGCCTTGGATACACCAGCTGGCCAAAAAAATCTATATCGGCTCGCCAAGGCAAGGCAAAGAATGACGAAGGATGTATCAAAAATTAAATGTATAAAATAGAAAAATAAGGGAAAGATGGAAGGTATATTTTGAAAGATTGATGAATGAAGAAAACGATTGGGATGGTGTGTTAGCTGAAAAGCCAGTTAATGTAGGATTAGTGAAAGAGATTACAGTGAATGAAGTGAAGATGTTATAAGTGGAATGAAGAATGCGAAAGCCGCGGGACCAGATGGTATACCTGTAGAAGTATGGAAGTTATTAAAAATGGATGGATGGAAATGGTTAGCTTTATTCTTCAATAAGTTATTACAGGAAGAAGAGCTACCCCATGAATGGTGTACCAGCACTTTGGTACCCCATCTTTAAAAATAAGGGCGATGTTCTTGAGTGTAACAATTATCGGGGAATAAAGCTAATGTCACATAGTATTAAAAGCGTTGGAAAAAGTAATTGAAAGAAGACTGAGAGAAGAGACTGAAGTGTCACAAAACCAGTACGGGTTTATGCCTGGTCGGGGAACAACAGATGCCATTTTCGCACTTCGCCAACTGTGCGAGAAGTACAGACGTGCACATAAAAACTTGCACATGGTTTTTATAGACCTCGAAAAGGCATACGACCGGGTACCTCGTAAGGTTTTGTGGTGGGCCCTGAAGGAGAAAGGCGTGCCTGGGAAGTATGTAGAGTTGATCCAAGTTATGTACAGCAGATGTAGTACCCAAGTCCGCTCTACTGCTGGTACTACTACCAGCTTCAATGTGGCAGTCGGCTTGCACCAAGGTTCGGCTCTGAGCCCGTACCTCTTCTTGTTAATATTGGACGCCCTGACGTCGGATATACAAGAGGAGGCTCCTTGGTGCATGCTTTTTGCGGATGACATTGTGCTGGTAGCGGAGAATGGCCTAGAGATCCAGAACAGATTAGAAGAATGGCTACAGAGGATAGAGTGTGTTGGACTTAGAGTGAGCCGGACCAAAACAGAATTTATGTTTTGTGATTTTGGTGGTGACCTTGGTCCAATACCCATTAGTCTAGCCGGAATGCCTCTGCCAGTCTGTTCCAATTTTCGGTACCTAGGTTCATTTGTGCAAGCAGATGGGGAGATCGATCGAGAAATTACAAACCGGATCAACGCAGGTTGGATGAAATGGCGACAGGTCACAGCAACTACATGCGACCCAAGAATGCCACTGAAACTAAAAGGAAAGATCTACAAGTCTGTTATAAGACCTGTCGTTATGTATGGGAATGTTGGGCTGTGAAAAAGACGGATGAAAGAAAATTGCATGCGGCAGAGATGAGAATGTTGAGATGGATGTGCGGAGTGACAAAATACGGAATGAGTACGTAAGAGGGAGTCTGAAAGTAGCGCCAGTAACAGAGAAGATGAAAGGGAGCCGTTTAGCTTTTTGTACTGACTTTTCTTTGAAATTTCGTTTCCTATTTGCGATGGCAACAGGATTTAGCGCATACATCCATATCTTCAACATTTAATTGTCTCTATTCAGTATTTAAAATAATTTGTTTTTCGAATATTTTTTTTTTGCATTATTTTACGATATCTGATGTTGCTCTGTTGTGAGCATCACTGGAATCAATAAAAGCACTTACTGCCGCACTCAGAGACGTCAATTAACGTTAATGATTACTTAATGTCAAAAAATGACTATTCAAAAGTAGTCTGTCTTTCAGTAGTCTAGGTCTTTGGTCTAAATTGAAATGAAAATTTTTGACATTAAGTACTCATTAAAGTTATTTGACGTCTCTGAGTGCGGCAGAGAGTCTTCTACAGTCTGAGGGTGCTTCTGTGGGAGGGAGGCTACGTAAAGCACAAGTCATACATAAGTCCACAGCTGCGTTTGAAGAAATTCTAGAACCTATTTATTGTTCATCAATTAATACGAATGGCATATTTTTGTTTGATGTATAGCTGTCGTGGCCAAATCGTAGAATTGATCACTTCATGATGTGGCCGACCATTTCATGAAATGGTTGCAAACTGACCATATCGTTGAAACGTTAACGTTTGATGATATGCCCATCCACGTTTGGCCATATCATTAATGTAGGTAATGTTTAGTATTTTTACGTTACGTTGTTTGAGTGACTAACTGCCGCACTCAGAGACGTCAATTAACTTTAATGAGTATTTAATGTCAAAAGTTTTCATTCAAATCTAGACCATAGACCCGGCAAAAGAGCGACTAGTTTTGAAATGTCATTTTTTGACGTTAAGTACTCATTAACGTTATTTGACGTCTCTGAGTGCGGCAGTTAAAACGTAAAATTCTAAAAAATTGGTGTCGTAACGATACTTCACTTTTATCTTCCATTACAACATGACTAATAGTTTGTTTATTAGGATAATTGTCCGCCGCCATGATGCATCACAAAAACAAATCGAAATAAGCGCCTCTAACGGTGGTTAATGTAATTATTTTACGATATGATTATTAATGTTTGGCCATATCATGAACTAGCCATGCGTTTAGCTATTCATATCGTTAAACGTTGTTTATTCATTGATCTGGCCAGACCATTATCATGATATGGTCAGTTTTAGTTCATGAAATGGTCGGCCACATCATGAAGTGATCAATTCTACGATTTGGCCACGACATAGCTATTATTATAATATTATTATCACGGTTATAAGTCATACGAGAAATTATATTTGTGGTTGGCAACTTGGCAACACTGTAAACCTAACAAGAGGACTACAAACTAGCACGAGTAGAGAGGAATTGCCGGTTCTGGACCACCGGAAGTCCAGCCTAAGTAGAGCTCTGTTAGTATGGTAGTGCAGTGTATGTTTGGTTCATGTTATGTTGGTTTTGTCGTTTAGAAGGCGTTCAAAAAAGTATGGACTGTTGTAAATTGAGCTGTGTGGAGTATGTTTTTGGTATGTGTCGGATGGTTCTTGGTGGTTGGTTGAGTGCAACAATGTTGCTTGGGCGGATACTGACAATATCTGTGTGTGAATGTGATAAGAAGCGCCTTTTGCCTTCCAGCTGAGGTTCGGCGCGCGTGCGGGATGTGTGAGTGAGGCCATTGTATGATGTCTTGCGAGATGAATTTATGTTCATTGTTTGACTTGATGTGTGGTGAGAAAGACTGTTTTATGAAGTTTGTGAAGCGTCTGTCCAAGAGAGAAGAAATGGAAATTAAATGTGATTGTTGTTTGGGTAAGGATGAGGTTGGCCTTTCGTCACCAATGAAGCCTAACGAGAAAACTCGGGATTTTGTATTTGGGGAGACAAAATACATACACTTACATTGGTGCGGGAGACAAGACCATGTGTTTCTGTTGTGGTGGTGGTTTGAAGGATTGGAAAGAAAACGATTATCCATGGCAAGAACATATTCGATGCTTTAGTCGTTGTGCTTTTGTGAAAGGTAAATTGATAAATTGTAAAAAGCTATGAAATAAAATACGATAATATGATAGTCTTTTTTTATGTTAAAATGACCCCAAGTCAACGTGTTTACACCATCTATACAAATGTATCGCTTATCGTCTTTACCGCAGATGACCTTCCTCCTTTTGGTTTGAGTGTAACCATTATGCTTATCGCTGTGGAATGTTGTCATGTTATCATATTTGACATAGTTGAGGTCGAGAGCATGGGAATAATGTTGAAAGTTTAATTTTCTAACAATCGCAGCTGAACTACCTTTGTTTTTCTTTACTGTGTAACCATTATTATTTGGAATGTAGCTGTACATTTTGGATCTTAGTCCAATAAACTCTTTGATAATACGGCCGTTATTTTCATCTTTCATTAGGTTATGTTGTTATGTTGTTTTGGGGAAAATCAGAGGTGTCAAATCTGTCTGACTGTACATCCGGTTTGATGTCTTCATAAAAGTTATCAGTTTTAATTTCATAGATGAAGGAATCTGTGTCGGTGTAAATAAAACAAAATATACAGTAATTGTATATTTTGTTTTTATTTCGGTTTAATGTATGAGTAGTGAAAGTTGTACATGGCATATTTGGCGAGTTCTAGGACAGTAAAACCAACATAGACGGGTTTGTTGTAAGTTATTTTTGTTTTATTCATTTGTACTGCCGTGAAGTGTTCTGTGAAGATTTTACAGCTGTGGAAATTGGGTTGAGATATATGATAAGATAAGATATATAATATGGTAGCTTTTTTTTCACTTTTCAATGCCATACACATTCACATTGATTTGATTGAGCATTTCAAAGTGTTTAATTCCTTTAATGGTGACTGGTAGATCAATACCTTGAGTTTTGAATAGATCCTTGTATGATGGGTATGAAGATGTTCTATCTGAGTGACCGTCAACTGGATGAAGAGCGCGTGTTATTGCCCAAATTAGGCAAGCATCATCATTATTTTTCACGTTGACACAGGCATGTTTATTGCGTATCCAAAGTGGAAGTGGTAAATAAGTGCTTCCTCTTATCGGAACATACATGTTGATGTTAAGTTCCAAAAATTCAATTTTTTCCAAAGCCCATCCGCTGTCGGTCTCTTGAAATTCCTCACTCTTACGCGATAGTATGGAATATGCATTATTGTAAAAAGCATATAAATCAGATGACACCTATAGGCTTACATTTTTCATATTAAAAGATTTCAGATCTCTAATCACTTCTTCATCTCGTATGATAATATAAGTGCAGAAAAGTTCCAAGTTAACCTTGATGTTTGAGTTAGCTTCCAGTTCAAGCCTGAGTATCCGTTGTACCTTAGTCGCGACTTTGTTTAGATATATTTTTGGCTCCAAAATACTTGATGTTCCATTGATTCGATATGCAACTATTCTACACTTGTATGCTGAGTATATAACATGCATGCATTTTATACTTGCGAATGGTGAAACTTTATAACAAAGGCATATTTTATATGTATTTGTAACCGCAAACCTAGGTGGTGGTGGTGGTGGTGGTTTAGGATAACTCACTCTTAATCAGTTGCATAACATTTGATTTCGTTGTCTACAATGGACGACTTGTCATAAATAATTTCTAGAACATTTGAGACATCATACAATGTTTTTATTCGATTAAACTTCAATTTCTTATCGTTTCTGAAGAAGTTTATCCGGTTTTCATAGCAGGCCTTGAGGTGAAGTAAACGTTGTAAACCAGTGTCAAGACAGTTGAGTATATGATACAGATGCCACCACTCTACATTGGAGATGCTCATTGATTGTACTCCCACGTGTACAACAATTAAACGTTTCATTTGATTTTCTTCGTTTTTGTCTATATAACTGATGTATATTATATACATTGATGATGTTGTTTCGGTGAACCTGAAGGAATCAAACCATTGTTGAAAAAATCTGTGATTTGAAGGGCGTTCTCCATAAATGCAATATTCCAATCTTGCTTTGTTAATATTAATCGGTTTGCGATATTAATGATTGCTTCTAAACCTCCACTGATTCCATCCAAAGTCGTCAAACAAGTTGACACAAATGGCATCGTTCGCAGTCCAGTATTATATACATTTTTGTACAGTTCCAACATCCAAAGGGGTATTGATGGTGTGTAGGATGCCGAATGCATTTGATTATAAAAGATCATATTACCACGGATGTCCGCGATAGACTAAGCCGTTGAACAGAACAGCGGCGGTTCTCAAGTGAACTGTTGAAAACAGAACAGGGTGTTCCTGTTCAGACCCTGTTTAATTCGATATTTTTCGAACTGATTTGGTTAGAATACTATATTCAAAGATTGAATCGTTGATGATAAGGCAGTAGGCAGTTGTGCCGTTTGGAAGTGATTTTTTAAATTCCAGCCCCAATTTTATGTCAATGGCGCCACCAGCACCTGAACGAATAGGATCAGTTTGCTATGAACAATCAATCACAACAAGTGGTGTTCTTGTTTTGAAATGATCTGGATTTATCTGAATATTTGAGCTCTTTAAGTTGTAACACTGCCTCTTAAAGTCTGTGAATGCTTCATACAATATGGAATACACTCCTTTTTCAAAGTCGTTGGCAAATGAGTCATAGGGATATTACTGGGAGTTAAGATATAAACGTGCATTGTAAAAATTACTGTGATCAAAGATACTTTTAACTTTCGCCGCGTCATTATCATGTAAATGTTGAAATTCCAATATTACAAATCGAGGTTTTTCCAGCTGAGTGCTGGTCTTAACGGTCCATACATGTTTTTTGTGAGGTTGGTAAAACGGGATAATCGTAAAGATCCCACGACCGGAATGCTATTGGAATGGATATATTACTTTCCACATATTTTAATAGACGTAGCTTTTCCTTATCGGATACTTTAACTATGGGCACACGCCACGCAATACGGGTTACTCCAATTTCCACCTTTTAGTGGTGTCTTTGCCTAACGCACAATTCAAATCTGAAGAACTGCGATTCAAAATCAGTTCATGTTTTGCATTCACAATCACCTTGTTATAATCCTCCGCGAAACCCAATAGGTGTCGCAGTGGAATGGTAAAACAGAACTCTCCATCGATCTTCTTAAAACCATTCGTGTTCCAACCGCTACTTTCCAAGGTCTTATTCTCTTACTCACCGTAGGATAGGATTCCTTTCATTGTAGTGGTGACGCCGCAATTTTTCGTTCTATCAATCTCCACACCATTCAATTCGTATCGAATGTCATGGAATAGGTAAGCTGGTCCATTATTGATGAAAGTAGAATTTTTCGTTGTTGTACCTTCAACTATGAGTTGGCTCTCACAAGGTAACACTATGGTATCCATATCGTTGATGCGTATACGAATTTCATCGTTGTTTTTATATGATTCATGATAAGGAGTGTATGAGTGGTATTAAATCCCCTTAATACTATCATCAAACAGTACACTTTCCTCAATGTTTAAAATGGATGATGATGGCATTTTATTGTTTCAATTGTAGCCCCAGTGATTGTAAAAATAAATCATTATCTTTTCTTAATCTTTTTTTGAGGTGTTTCGGCTGATGTTGTTTTGGTTGATTATATATGTCAATGTCGAATGATGGTTTAGATGTTGTCTCCAACGTGATGCTAGGAACACTATGACCTAATGTTGATTGATTGTTGACTTTATAGACGATCATATCGATTTATTTTTTTCTTATATGAAGACGGAGTGATATGTTCTCTTTCCTCAAGTTAACAAGGCATTCAACTTGAGCATTGTTCATTCACTAGACGTATATGGAGATTTTGAATCGTATTCACCTTTAAAGGTAAGTAAACCGGGTGTGATGGACACTCAATAATTTGATATCCGGGTGGCACTGATGGTGAGAATCCGTGAAGCACATGTGATGATTCGTTATTGATGAATGAACCTTGAATAATTTTAAACTCTACTCTTATAGAATTGGTGATTAGGATGTTTATCGCTTGATCTGATTCATGGAGTTGATTTTTTGGTAATACATTTTGTGAAAAACCAAAAATACTTCTTATACTGTTCTCTCGCTCGAAATGTATATATGGTATGGAGAGTGAAATGAGCATTTCAATGTATTCATGTTGGCTTCTATATCGATTAATTTAAAGGGATCATCCTTGGCTTCTCGCAAAAGTTCACGCTCCAGATATTGAATGATATCGTCCAGTTCATACATGCCGTGTGGTGACGGCAGAGTAGAATACAATTGTCACCAACCCAAATCTCTCCCGTGGGTGTCGTACAAGGCGACTAAGGATAAATCAATCAGTGATGAGGAATGGGCAGCAGCGTTCCTCTTATACCACCTAGCAATGTACTGCGACTTTTGTGCCCGATAAATGGCAATAGGCTCGCCACCTATTACATGGGACCTGACATATTTGGCGAAACGTGGGTGGTAGTTCACCTCTGCCTACCCTTTCGGGGATATAGGCGTGATTTATGTATGTATGTATCATAAGAGCCCTTAAGAATGGTGATGACGTTGTCTGCACCATAATGAAACAGATTATTACTCTTATCCACAGGGGGTATCGAGTTGAATGTTTTCAAGTTAATTAGCGCGCATTCAAATTCACCCTCACCCAATTCTATGGGAGGCAGAAAATTCACACTTAATGTAGACTCGGTTCCGTTAAGTGAGAAGGTAAGAGACATGGTCACTTGTCTATAAAAAGAGGTAAAATGATGAAACCTTTAAAATGTTGCATTTATATTTTATCAAACATGTGTTTACACGCATTTGTCAGAAAACGTAAACAAAAATGTCCACAGTTGTACTTCACATTCTTTTGTACATTGTTATAGTTGTAAGTGATATTGTCAATGTTTACACCTCCTCTAGATATATAATCGAGAAACTCTTGTGGTGGTCTTAAGTCTCCATAGCTGTCAAAGTATTCACAATGTTGGTCTTTCTTCACGTATGCTACCCAATGTGTACCTGGTCCTTGTGCATTGTCTAAATAAATAATTCCCGTTTCAAACCTCCACGGTTCTGATTTTCGATGCTGTCGTTGTTTCAACGTAGTCAGCTCATCTCGCATTACCACACCCCGAAAATGTGGGATGTTTAATCGTTTGACGTATGATGCGGAAATCCATGGAAGTCCATGGATTTCCATGGGCAGACACAAGGGGTTGGATTGTTTTTACCTTTGTCAAACATACAGCAAAATACCTAAACAGCTAGTGCGTGATAATGCAAACTTTCTAGTACTCTTCAAACAAGATGAAATGAATCTGAAACATGCATACGATGATCATGTTAATACAGATATGTCATGTGATACGTTCCTAAAATTGTGTACGGTGCGTTGGCAAGACAAATATGGGTTCGTGGTAATTAGTAAAGATAGTGATATAAATAATGGTCGATACCGGAGAGGTTTTGATGATTTTATAAGTGTTTAGTTCATAATCGCAATAGCATAAAAGCTGTCTATATTGAAAATCTCTTCACATTTCACTATGAACTCGTCAACAACAACAACACAAATCTTTGGCGATAAGGAGCTCAAACGAAAACTAATTCAATCAGTGAGTTCAGTGAAAAAGAAAATAAAGACATTAAGTGAAGGTAAAATGGAATTAACGTCCACCATGCAAGAAACATTTCAACCGATCACACAACCCTTAAATACTCTACTTAATCAAATCCAATCAAATCCTCGGGTGAAAGCAGCTGAGATCAAGTAAAGTATTAAAAAAGAAAATGTTGACTCAATTAAACCAGAACTTACTTTCACATCACAAAAGACCACTAAAAAAGATATTGATTTATAAATCACACAACACTCTATAAATACCTACGCCTCCTACAAAAAAACCACTCTTATCACATTCACACACAGATATTGCAACCTCAGTATCCGCCCAAGCAACATTGTTGTACTCAACCAACCACCAAGAACCATCCGACACATACCAAAAACATACTCCACACAGCTCAATTTATAACAGTCCAAACTTTTTTGAACGCCTTCTAAACGACAAAAGCCAACATAACATGAACCAAACATACACTACACTACCATACTAACAGAGCTCTACTTAGGCTGGACTTCCGGTGGTTCAGAACCGGCAATTCCTCTCTACTAGCGCGGTCAACGTTTTTTTCGGATTTGCCATCGCCACCGTCCCGCTACCGCTGCTGTTTGACTGAGGCTTAATAATTCTCACCATACTAGATCACACTATCATATTATGTTACTTTACAATACCTACTTACATAATCAAGTAAATAGAATAGGTGTTGCCAACTCCAGTTACAGTGGCCTAACCGAACAAGTGGTTGGACATGATTATTGTATGATACTTCTGATATTGTTAATTTTAATTTCGTTTCAATGTTCAATTGATTCATTCGCAAACGTGATTGCACTTCTTGGAAACCCGTGAACGTATTGTTAATGGTGTCACCGGGTAGTGTTGAAATCCAAGTTGTTTGTTCATTGATAAATTAAAAATTATGTCATTATTTGTGGGATTAAAAATGTCTACGATAACCTTGATTATTATCCGCGGTAGGCTTGTCTAGCGCAAAAAAAATGCAACAATCGCGTGTAAAAGCATCAATTTTTATGCACTTAATTTTGTATTTTGTTTTTCCCTTAGCTTGACGTAACATGCTAAAAAGTTAAGATAATTGTTGTGATATGGTTACTTTTCAAATTATTATTTAGTTTTTGTGGGGTTGTGTTGTGTCTTGTGGCAAAATAGTGTAAGCTAATGATGATTCTGTACATGAACACATTCTAAGAAGTAAATTGTATAGTAAATAAGTTATTAACTATTTCTTTGTTAAATTTTTCATGGAATTTTTGCTCTTGCTTGCACCCATAGAAGTATTAATTATTGCACACCGATTGAAGAGCGGAAACCTCTCAGTACAGGTTTATTATAAACTTAAAGAGAGAATTCCCCCAACAAATTGTTAATAATATTTTTGGGAACAATAAACATTTTCTATTTCTATTTTCTATAACTCGACGCGATAATTTTCCTATAAAAATAAAATCACTGCCGCCCGAATCACGAAAGACCTGAAAAATACAGCTCTAATGTCGTTTTGATGTTATCGAAAGTGCAGTAAAAGCTTTCACTGTATTTTCTATAGAAATTAATGGTGGTGTGACCGCGTGACGAATGACCGAACACGGCAACGCCGCTATAGAGGGTAAGAGGAGGTCCTTGCGGACTTATGAGTTTGGCGAGAAATAAATATACCTTTAAATACAGGCTCCTAGCCAGCCAACCGGGACAGTCCCTATAAAAATGGCACATTATGATTGTAAAGTTAAGGCCTAAACTCGCCATGAGGCACCTATATAGGTATCATAAAACCTAATACCTAATTATGATTATACATTTGTCATGCTTCTATTTCCTGCCCTGATCCCGTCCGCCGTGTGATGACGGCAGAGTAGAATACAATTGTCATCACCCCAAATCTCTCCCGTGGGTGTCGTACAAGGCGACTAAGGATAAATCAGTGATGAGGAATGGGCAGCAGCGTTCCTCTTATAACACCTTGCAATGTACCTACTGCGACTTTTGTGCCCGATAAATGGCAATAGGCTCGCCACCTATTACATGGGACCTAACATAATTGGCGAAACGCGGGTGCTGGTTCACCTCTGCCTACCCCTTCGGGGATATAGGCGTGATTTATGTATGTATGTATGATCCCGCTCAAGGCGGGGTTGGAACAACATGTTTTTTTCTTCCAGTCCTCTAATGATCATATCCATTTCTTCTTTGGTCTTCCTCTGCTTCCACTTCATGCTGTGCAGTCTATTTAAGGGTAGGTAGTACGTAGATAAAAACTTGTAACGGTCAATTTAATGTATACTTAATAATAAATCTATAGTAATATTATAAAGCTGAAGAGTTTGTTTGTTTATTTGTTTGGTTAAAAGCGCTAATCTCATAAACTACTGATTTAAATTGAAAAATTTTTTTTGTGTTGGATAGATAGTCCATTTATCAAGGAAGGCCATAGGCTATAATAACCACTAGTAAAATAATAATAATTGTGTTAAAACTATCTGTGTGTGTTGCAATAAATAAATAATACTTAGCTCAACATGAAAACGATATAGCTATTTTATTCCATGCGAATCACATGCATAATATAATAATAGTGATAGTCCAAGTTTAAAGCCCGCTAAGTACCAGCCGTAGACTCAATTAAGGGATCAATATTCCCGGGGATAAATGGGCGTTTAAGTGCTGTTTGCTGAAGACTCGAGGGGAGAAATTGCAACGCCGCCGGCCGCCACGCCGAATGAAACAGTACTAACTAACTGCCGCACTCAGAGACGTCAAATAACGTTAATGAGTACTTAACGTCAAAAAATGACAATTCGAAACTAGTCGCTATTCTTGCCCGGTCTATGGTCTAGATTTGAATGAACATTTTTGACTTTAAATACTCATTAAAGTTAATTGAAGTCTCTGAGTGCGGCAGTTAATGTGCTAAGGCCTGTTAGTCAATCAGAAAAAAAATATCGTGTTAGAAAAAAATAATTATCAGGAAGGAGTAATATTGGGATAATAGTAAGATAGCGCAGTGAGTTAGCGCGCTTGGCCTTCGATTGCGTAAACTAAGCAATCTCAATAAGGCCGGTCATTGGATGGGTGACCAAAAATATGTTTTCTCGAGGTTCTCCGTCCTGCATCTGCAGCAGTTAATACCACCAATCCGCACTGGGCCAGCGTGGTAGATTATGGCTCATTCTCCCTATATTCTCTCATCAATAGGGAAGGCCTGTGCCCCGTAGTGGGCACATAGAAGAAATATTTTGGGGTATATAATTTACTAGTGGACGCCCACGGCTGCGATAATAAGCTTTCGTCGATAATTGGACTATCCAACACAAAAATATTTTTTTAATTCCAGTCAGTACCTGAGATTAGCACGTTTAACCATACAAACAAACAAACTCTTCAGCTTTATAATATTATAAGTATAGATGTGAGTTTCACATGTACGAGTATGTGAAACTGACAAATAATTTCGTCAAGTGGTCAGAAATGCTGACTACTGGCTCCGGTTCAAATCCTGGAAACGATATTATTCAAACAACCATTAGTTGATAACCTTCATAATTAATTATAAGCTAATGATATCGTTTTGTTATGCGTGTCTTATCGGCCATAGGGTAACCATACTATTTGGTTAAACCTAACATTTTTTTAAATGTTTCACTTCTCCGTTTATTTCGAAGCATTGCGTTTTGATATAGCTATATACCTACCTAGGTATCGGTTTGTTAGAATGACAGTAAAGTAAAAGCTAGTATTAAATAAAATTTCCTTAAATGTATAAGGACGTAGACTAAATTATATCAACGTTAAGACACAAAATATGCTTTAATTGTAAAAGGACATCCTCCATTTTGGCCCAAAATCAAAAGTGCCGGCCAATAAAAAAAGTGCTGTATTCTAACAGAACACATCGGCTTTAGCATTTGTTAATATGGCACGAAAGCTTTAGCACCAATATTAGTAGTGCTATACAGGAAGGAAAGTTGAGATGGGGCATTAAGGGCAGCTACCATATCCCTTGCTGCCACGCGAAAATGGTCTCAGGAGACCATTCCCGACTTTTTCAGTGATGACAATCGACATTCACAGATTTTAGATTTGTATAGTTAGCGAGAAAATTGTCAGAATAAATCGTCAGAATTGAGATTTGTTTAATTGCAATCGATGATTTTGGACCTTTTTTGATTTTGGACCAGAAATGTAAATGAAACGTGGAGGATGTCCTTGATATTAGTAAATATGTCGATAAGTCGATGGGAGTATAAAAAATAGCTTACGACCTATTCTCAGACCTACCAAATACACAAAATATTCATAAAAACGGGCAAGCCGTTTTGGAGGAGTTCGATAACAGACAATGTGACACGAGATTTTTATTTAGATTAGAAGAAGAATAAATTTTATTGAGGAGAATATTATATTACAGTAAAATAATTGTGTTATTTAATCAATATCAAAAGGTTAATCTCATCAAAAAAACTATTTAATTACATAATAATGCAGTTTGATAATGATTAGATTATTGTGTTTACTGTACAGAATCTGGTGAGTAATATAATATATTGATGTTAGCTAGCCACATAGTAAATTATTATATTTTTATAGGGCTGTAGATACACTAATTAGTGGTGTAGTGTTTTAAATATTCACAGTTAGACTCGTGCAATACAGATATCTCTTCTGCTCGGTTTGATGTTTAAAAATTAGAAAATATTAATTTACAAATAAATGTGATTATACCAGATAAAATAAATATGAGACTTGTCCAATATATTATAAAATTTTATCCACCCTAGTGCCAGTGCTTAAATCGAGGGGTTCTAAGAAGGTGCTTATTGTTTCCGCTGGGGAACGTGGGCGTTGCATATCTTGTTGAGTCAACTCGTAATAAAAATTCACAACTTCAGCAAACATGATTTGTTTGAATAATCTTATCTCGCAATGCTTTTAGCATTTATATTTTAATAAGCTTTATATTATTTGTTTCTGTTTGTAGGAAAAATTATTACATAGAAAATTTTTCTGATAAATTTTTCTTTGTTTACTTTATTACACAAGTTTTCTTTAATGCTTTAAACCAGAGCAAATATTTATGACGGTGTGCTTATATGTATTACCCCACACTAAGTCATATGACGACACTAGAGTTTCTGCCGTTTTCTAAGCCTAATGAAAAAGGCTATGTTTTAAACATTTGAACCTAATTGGCAAAACGTGAGTGTTAATTCACATTAGCCTCGCGGATGAATATGTGTGATTTATGTACCTATGTACGTAAATATTTAAAGTAGAATTATAAACTGGAAAAATAAGTTTGCTTAATTACGCATAAGAAGGAAATTCTTTAATAGATTTTTTCGAATATCCAAAGTTTGTAATTTTACCCAAAATGTAATTTGGTTATGTTACATTAATTATTTTTATGAATCTATGGTCTTGATCATATTATTTCCATTCACCAATATACGTAATTGGTCTAAGCTACACAATGATGCTATCATTGCAGATTCTTCATTTAACCCTCTTTATCGCAATATTTGCTGTCCGGAACTGAATTTAAAACAGGGATTTAATGTCCATTTGACACTGCTTCAAAATTACTTGTCGCTACTGGAGCGTTTTTATTAGCTGCTCCCCTTGTAAAAGGAGGCCACCCTTGAAGGAAATTTATTTAAATTCTTAAAGGAATACTTCCCTTTTTTCTTTGCGATTCTCCTTGCTCTACTCAGTTTCGGTAGTCTTAAGTGAATCACTATTATTTGTTGGTTTCTCAGATGCATCGATCTGCTATTTTAAAGGTGTTTCGATAATTTTTTTAATGGATCTTTAGCGACTTTATACTTAGCACTCGTTGAGTTAGCGCCAATATGAAATTATATAATTTTTCGCTTCACAAAATAAAATTATGAAATCCCTCTAAAATAGTTTTAGGGTAAGCTTTTATATTAATATTTTTTTCCCAATTTAGGCGTTTCACATTGTTATTATTATTTCTGCATACATCGATGCCCCCACCGAATAAACCTGCAAATAAAACAAGACAACTTTTCAGGAAAAAATAAAAACGTTTGGGATATAACTTTATTTTTATAATAAATAGGGATATATAATGTATGAATCATACATAATAGGTTGGGGAAAAAGTTTCTTCGCATTTTTTAAGAAAATTCTAAACATTTTTTAATATAGTTTATTTACATTTAACTAAAGTATGTAGGTACCATTTTGTTCGATAACTTTTTGCCATCTTGTAGGTAGGGACATGATCCCATTGCTATAGAAATTTTGGGACTTCTGGTCAAAATACCGCGACAAGTGGTTTTGGCAGTCCTCTCGTGATGTTAACCTGGCACTGCCTAAAGAATTCTGAAGAGACCGAAACAGGTGGAAATCTGAAGGTCAGGACTATACGGCGGATGCATTAACACCTCCCAGCCAAACTCTCTTAATTTTTGCTGAGTGGCTAAAGATGTGTGAGGTCTAGCGTTATCATGATGAAAAACCACACCCCTTCTGTTGATTAATTCCGGCCGCTTTCTCTCAACTTCTTGCTTTAATCTCATCAGTTGTTCGCAGTAGAGTTCAGAATCGATGGTCCTGCCTGGTGGTAACAGCTCATAATGAATAATGCCCTTCCAATCCCACCACACACACAGCATCACCTTGTTGCGAGTTAACCCGGGTTTCGCCACAGTCTGTGAAGCCTGACCGGCCTTTGACCACGACCTTTTTCGCACGTTCTTGTCGTACGTGATCCACTTTTCATCACCAGTTATCAGCTTCTTCAAAAATGGTTCGGTTTCATTACGTCGTAATAAAGAATCACAAATGAGTACACGGTTCATTAGGTTTCTTTCAGTGAGCTCGTGAGGTACCCAAATGTCGAGCTTTTTTGTGTACCCAGTTTTTTTCAAATGCGCCAAAACTGTTTTGTGGTCAATTCCCAGTTCTTCAGCTACGTCGTAACTACTGACATGCCGATCTTGCACCACTTTTTCAAAAATGGCATCCATTTTATCTGTAATAGGGCGACCAGAGCGACGTGCATCTTTGACATCAAAATTTCCGGATTGAAAACGCTTAAACCAAATTTGTGCTACTCTCACAGACACTGCACTAGGTCCATAAACATCGCAAATTTTTTTCGCGGATTGCGTTGCATTTTTACCTTTTTTGTAGTAAAATTTTAAAATGTATCGAATTTCTTCATTAGATTCACTCATCTTGGCGGTACGAAAAACAAATGAAAATCACACATTTTCCTAATTTGAATTTGGAATTATGTTCTTTAAAATTTAGACTTTCAATGATACCAAAACCAGCCAGATACAAATAGTATAGCCAAAGAGATTTTATTACAAGTTTATACATACTATAATGCGAAAAGACTTTTTCCCCAACCTAATATAATGTATCAAATTAAAGGTCTTATTTAAAGTCCAAAATGTTTGTGAAAAATTAAGTAGGTGTATGATAGGCCAAATAAACGAGAAATACAAAAAAATATTTTTGGGTAAGAGCTCTTGCACGTTTATTCGTTGGGGCCATCGACATACTTAAGTAGGTAACTTCAGAATATTTTAAAAATTTTCACTCAAATATAAGAGAAGCGTAATCTATTGGAAAATATGCTTCTATTATTCCTAAATCATAATAATATGTATATTATGAATTATTTATGTAAACCTTGCCGTGTGGTGACGGCAGAGTAGAATACAATTGTCACCACCCCAAATCTCTCCCGTGGGTGTCGTACGAGGCGAGGATAAATCAGTGATGAGGAATGGGCAGCAGCGTTCCTCTTATACCATCTAGCAATGAACTGCGACACTTTTGTGCCCGATATATGGCAATAGGCTCGCCACCTATTACATGGGACCTGACATAATTGGCTAAACGTGGGTGCTAGTTCACCTCTGCCTACCCCTTAGGGGATATAGGCGTGATTTATGTATGTATGTATTTATGTAAAGTTAAAGTTACGAAAATGACATTGATTGAGATAATCAATGTCTCTTACTTCTCTTTCCAGTGCAGGGGCGCGAAGTCAAGTAATTTTCACTCTAGTTTTCAATTTGGCTTAAACAATGGTTGGCGAATCACCGCGTAATATTAATTAAAATGTGTTCCCTCCGTTCCCCTTAATTAAGTGGCAGAGTTCTCCTATGGGACTGCGACACCCATACTAGGGGCACATAAAACATTCATGTTGTAAGCCTTGTTAATGGCCGGAGTTTAGATGGTGTGATGTATGCACTTTGACAATACGGTTGAGTGAATGTTTTTGATTTGGTTGGTTTACGATAGACTAATATACCATTATAAACTTGTATGTATTGGAATAAAATTAATGACTGGTAATTATTTTTTAAGCTTCATCAATCTATCATAGCGAAAAAATATAGTTGTTACAAATTTAGTTTTATACTGAATCAATATTCTTTTACATAATAAAGTATTCTAATATTTGAAATTACTTCTAAGAACACCAAAAAATTGGTGCAAAATTAATAATTGATAAAGAAAATTGAACGAAATATTTTTGATAAACAAAAAAATATAATAACAAATAAATAAAACAAAATTAAAAATAATCAAATTTTCATTTTGTTAAAGTAGATAACGAAACAAAATAAAGGATAGTGATTTACTTTTTGATTGATTGCGATAACATTTTGCGACTGAGCGCTATTGATACATAAAGATACGATATATTTTTAGGTCATTATTTGTATCATATAGGGGATGATCTGAGAACTCTGCTAACAATCAGATATGTTCAGCATAATTACAATAATTTAGGTGATGATTAAAGATAATATGTTTTTTTATGCTGAATAATCTGATCGTTTGACTACAATCTCGCATTATGGAAAACGATGATGAGGCCTCAGACGGTCCACGCTTGCCTAGAAGATGCCTGTTCATACTGGCCTTGGAGATGTCCAGATTATACTGATCCGGCAAAACAGATCTCGGCGAAGAGTTCCACCCAGTAGCTGTTTTCAAAGCGGAAGCAAAGCTATCCATTATATCATCGAGATACAACCACATCTACATAAAATGTCTATTATGGAAACATTAATATCCCCGTAATCCAGCACGCCGACATCAAATCAAACAATGTATCTGCAAATTAATCAAAGTTTGAAATGATTTAAATATTGATCTAACTCCAGTAAGTAGCGGGGCAGGGCTGGTAAATATTTGCGCTGGCCAAACAGCAATATAGCTGAGCCTCCCGGCGGTGTGCGCTCCTTTCATTCCACCCAAAGTTAATATCGCATTGGTAATCTTTGTGACGTATCTAGAACGTTTTTATGTTGTTGCGCCGATGAGCAATGTGTCAATTAGATGGGTTAGATATTGCATAAAGTATATGACAATGTTTTGATTTTAACAAGTTTTGTTTTTATTTTTCGAACGACTGAGTCTGGAGTATGTCAACGGGTTGCTTTCCGCTTCAAAGTAGATTGGTATATACTCTTATTTGATTTTTATTTGAATATTATGAAAGAAAATTGCGGGCCAATAATGAGTGCCGAGTGGTGGTCAGTGATGTGGAGGACAATAATTTTTCGACGTTTCTAACTTCTTATAATCTTAATAATAGTGTTCCATATTTGATGACTTGTTGTAAAAATAAAACCAAATGACGTGAAAACCTATTGGTTTATCTAGTAGTATTTTATTAAATACTAGATCCGAAACACGAAGACATATTATTATTATACTTCAGAATTTTATATCCTAACCAATAATTTGTGATTAAAGCGACGATGTCGTCATAAAAATCTTATAAGCAAGGACCGAATAAAATGCTTATAACAATGTTTACTTTAAAACAGTCTTGTTGAGATTTCTAAAAGCAACTAAACTGTGTTAGCATTGATCCGGCTTGATGAATTACTGCTGGTAATTATAATGGGTAACTTTATCACACTGTGCCTCCCTCTAATGACTTGTCACTTTTAATGAGGAAGAGACACTGTTCACAGCTTTTGTTTTGATGGCGGCCTCAAACTTTCCTTTTAGCAGATCAGTTATTTTTAACGGAAGGCTCGGGACTGATTAAGTTTATGAATCGAATAGTACAGTCAATAACACAAGAGCGTACGGGGTAAAAATAAAAAATGGTGGACCAGGGGAAGGGGAGGGTGATACAAATGTAAGCAGCGGGGAAATAACTCCCATGCACACTACACTCGGGAAAAGTATGATTTTTGAAGAAGTTCTATGTTTTGCTATGTAAAAGTGAGACCTAGTCTCGAACCCACAACCTTAGGTCTCTGTGAAAACGAGCTCTGTGAAAAACTCTTCACTGAGTGCACCTGTAAGTGCACCTTGGTTGTAGGTAGCAACATCTATGTCGGCTAATTATTACATCATTAGAGCGACCAGCCATGACAGCGATAACGCTGTTTTTGCTGAACTTAAATGGTATTCATTTTAATTTCCTCGAACCCAATTAAATGTGTGTTATCGGACTTCATTAATAGATTTCATGAATTGATTATCCTGTCCATGGAATTTATTGAAATATCAATAATTCGACAAAATGAAACAATACACCATTGTTCGATAAGGTTTGACGTCATAACTACGGTAATCATAGCTACACCTGTGGAGGTAATTAAGTGTTCATCACCAAACGATAGCGCACAGGCATGATTCAGTATAAACGTAAGTCCCTCAAGTTCGCTTGGTGAACTTCGCGGGCGTGAGTGCACGCTGCATCGCTGTAGTGGAATAAGCTTGTCGGAACCGAACCTTCACGGAACATATAGCATAGTCGAGAAAGACATGTAAGGTCACGTAGTAAGACTGCATGCATCGCATGCATGCAGTTTCAGCATGTCGAGATGCTTGCAGGTGGAGTTGGAACAACCGTTGGTTGCATTTGTACGTAACGAGTACCTCCTGTTGGAGCTTACTTACATTTTTTTCATACGGTGAATGCTTGCGCTAGCTAACAAAAAAGTTAACACAGTATATGATATCACTCCCGTAATAAAATATAAACGTGTGTGCTCAAGAATTTTTCCCGTTCGGCTGAAAATAGCTAAGCAAAATCGCGATACCTATTACTTCCCTTTTCCTAATTGCGTTATCAGTTACATTATCACTGCGGTACACCATGAGGTCATGGTATAAATTATCCCTCATTAGCGAGCTCATTCGCCCGAGGAAAATTACCGATAATCATGGAATGCCTATCGGTCCTTATTAGGTAGGTGTCGAATTGGTATAAATGGAGGAAAGGACATATACGAATAATCATTAGTACATATACTCGCTCAACAAAATAACCACATCTGGAAATAATAGTAGAAACAATAGTGGAAACTGTGGAGAAGCCGCTCGTCTAGACGCCGAGGAAAGGTGTCAGACGGAAGAAGAGCACGCAAAAGCAGAAGAGAAGCGCATCCAAGACGTAGAGCGTGAAGAGAGGAGGCGTCAGAAGAGGCGAGGTTGCAACAGTATGCAGCAGCTCTGCGGGAGCGGGCATCCCGGCGTCGAATATTCAAACGGCCAAAGTGACACATGTCATGTATATAAGTAATGTATATTGGTAAAAGTATTTGATTTTAAAAAATGGGAGACAGTGGTACAGTGGTAACGTGCCCGGCTCACACCCAGTGAGCCCGGGTTCGATTCCCGCCGACACCAATGGAATTTTTCAAAGTGTTTCCAAAAGACTGTACTCTCTGTGGTTCGGAACCCACGTAAAAAAGTAGGTCCATCGAAACATGTGAAATAAGGGGGAAAAATCTCGAAACATATAAAAACCCGAGAAGGGTATGCATGGAAAACTCCATTACTACTACTACTACTACTAATTTAAAAAAATTAAAAATAAAACTTGTTCCTTATACATATTTATTTCATTTCAAAGTGCATGTTAGCTTAGCAACGAATGCCAAGCTTGCGTGTACCTACTTACAAATGTCATGACATACCAGTTTCCTTCATGATACTAGATATCAGGTAGTTAGCTTAATAATGATAATAATATAATGTACTAGTTCCTATGCATAGAAAGAAAGCTGTGGTCACTAAATACACTTTGTAACACGATTATAGTGGCACCACGACACGCTGTGCAGCGAAAGGTGGGTACGGTGCACGTTGTATACAGATTCTAGGTAAGGTATCTGTCATACTATAGTCTATCCACTATATTGTACTAGTTCTATCAAATAAGATGTTGTACAATCTACATCCTATGCATAGATAACTGTGGTCACTACGCTTTGTAACACGATTATAGTGGCACCGCGACATGCTATGCAGCGATAGGTAGGTACGGTGCACGTTATATACAGGTTGTAGGTAAGGTATCTGTTATACCTATAATGTCCTAACATTACAGGAAAAATGAAAAGTGCACATATTTAGATTAACGTTTTGTACATCACTATAGTGTAACCAAACCTGTTAGCTATATAATGGCAGACCTTAAGTATAAGTGAGGCGTATGAGTATATGAAACGCGCACGTAACATTTGAAGACAGTGCCAACTAACCGTGAGTTATCGTAATACGCTGCGAGCGAGCTACTTACTTCCTGCTTAATACTGTTTGTGGCTTATCTACATTTACCAATGGATATAAAGTTAAGAAAAACCTTATTTAAACGTCTCATTATTTCTGTATGGTCGGCTCCGTACCTAAACGTCGCAGGTACACGTACTCAGAGGCGAATGCACAACTCAGGCCCTGCTCTCCAGACATATGATAAGCATATAGGCATAATTTGTGATAACGGAGCTTTGCATCCCACGTGCACATAACGCTAATCATCACGTCTTGCAACTTAACTGTTAGTGATGTGACGTGCTATGCAGCGCCTAGTCGCACGTTACCTAGCCGTTACCTCTAGTGCAGTCCAAGCTTGACTTGATTGTATCTAACATAGAGTTGTCATGAGAGGAACTATATTTCAACTTGAAGCAACGTGAGAGGGAACGATCTCAATACCTTACCTGCACAGCTCTTCGTCATCCTACACTCATAGGGGTACAACAAAAGAAAAGTAAACACATTGAACACAAACATTTATTTCAATTCAAAGAAACTGTACAAGCATCACTGTTTAGCACTATTAAGCCTGCTTAGATGCAGCTGCACCAGAGCCGGAACCACCGATGCTGTGCGAACCGCGTTGAGCAACACTTCTGTGTCCGTACGATAATCCGTGGAATAATATTCCAAGATTTCTGGATTGACTTCATGCACTCTTGCGATCATCCCGCGGAACATCTCTTTCGACTCTACCAGCAGAATCGCCGGTACCATATACTTGGTCAGCCACGCAGAGACGAGCGCGGCACAGAAATGATGCCAGTGGTATTCGTTTCTGCACTCACGTCCAGGTGATACGACTTCATTGGGCTTCTTGTCGCAGGAGCAGGTGTCGCCGGGGAGCGCCTTGCACTTCTTGGAGCGAAGTGTCACTTCTCGACGTGCTCAAGTATCGTAGGAAGGCATTGTGGAAACGCATAAATTCGGAAAAGTTTAAAGGGGCCCCATCGGGCATAACGGGCCCGAGCCTCGGGAAGGTGTCCACCGGGAAAGTAAGGTTTCTGTCTTGATCTTCTTGGGGCTGCATCTTGAGTTCTGGATGTCACGGGGCTTCTACCTATATGCGATGTTCCTTCGTGCACGTTGACCGCGTGGTGTCTGGGTACTGACTGGGAGCGCATGTGAATTTATACCACACCCAGTTGCTTATCGTTTAAAGAACACATCATAGGGATGTATAAATATCATGTTTAAACATTATGCAAAAGTGGCAAAGCGGTGCATGGCCTACGAAATGCGGATGAGCGTTGCATGTCACCAAAGCAGATAATTCTAGAAGAAGTATGTTTGTTCTAGGCATTCTTAGTGCCGTCTTGTGAGAATGTCCGCTGTAGGTTAGGCCCCAGCTTGGATACCGATGCCGCGGCCCCAGCAATTCATGTTACCTGCTGCTTTGACCCATATTCCTTTAAGGTGATACCTTAAAGGTGTCACATACAAAACAGGTCGAAATTTTTGGAAATGTATCTGAGCCCTATATGCACTATAGAATCTTCATCACTGAATACGAAAATATCACCCTTGTCTTATCTAGATGCTTAATTTTGAAGTTATAAACCGTACGCTACCGTGTCACTGACTGTATGTCAGCGGGCTAGGAATCTTTCCAGGGCTGGAATTCACGCATTTTAAGTAGGTATATGCGCCTTGCTTATTTAATAAAAATACCGACATTATCACCAACTAATTCCACGGAAGTTCAATGAGTGTTTTCAAATAAACAGTAGGCAATGAATTTCTTTCAATATTTTAGATTTGCTGCGGTGTATACCAATAATCACCAATGGTGTACCATTCAAATGTCTCAGGATAACACCCGCCACCCTGGCTCTGTGCTGATTGATGGGTATTAACGACTGCAGACGCAGCCGGGACCAATAGCATAGCCTTCCGAAGCACGGAGTAACTCGAGTTAATATACTACTATACTATGCCCATATAATATACTATACCCATCATAATATGACAGAGGACTGGGTGGCTAGATGACGTCTGACCTATACGAATTGAGGAGGAAACATAGTGCGCCGACCCCAGATAACCTAGGAACTGGGCAGGAAGAGAAACTTTCAGATCTGTTTATATATTACAATATTACGCATGAAGAAATCCTAAGAGCCATTCAACCAAAAGCTGTCTACTACAGGGAATATTCTTTATTATACTAAGCTACGCTAAGAATATTTATACTAAGCTCGTTTAGTAACGAGACATGAAACTTTAGAAAGTTGACGACGAGATAGAGCAGTAATGATAAATTATGAGTCTGGCTACGCTAATCCCAAAGTGATACCGACAGGACACGGGTTTGAGTTGAATAAAGATCATGCGGCAAGCAGGATTTTATTATACTTATTTTTTGAAATTTTGTTTACTATATTTAATATTGACAGGTTCAAAACAAAGATTTATCGCGAAATCTGAGCAACAAGAAATTATTCAATTTTAGAAATATCATCAGAGTAGGTTAAATGGTTCATCGATAAATTATGGCAATTATACAATTCACTATATTCGTTAGCTAATACTTGTTGTCTTCGTACTGGAGTTGGTAGTATTGTAGAGAATATACTTTTCATCCCACCATCTCGGAAAAAGCGTTATTGCTCTTCGATATCTGAGTGCAAAAGCCGTTTTTATCCTCTAGAGGTTAAAGTAAATTTGAATTTAGAACATCATGTGCAATGAGTTGGTGAATTCAAAACATCATTATACATATTTATTTCTACCTCCATGGTGCCGAAATTGTCATGCAACCTATTTTAATTTATTAAAAACTCAGATTCGGAACCTTCTTGGTGTACTTTTTTTGTAATTTGCTTTGCGCGCCCCATTTTATTTTTACGTCATAAATTTGTTAAAACCTAGGAGTTCCTTGAATCTTGCTTTAAACATTTTGATCGTTTACAACGCTTGCTGGATGAGTCAAGCATTTAAAAGCTTTTTAGGTCTGTTTGATTTGTTTACGCTAGCAACGGAACAAAAACATACAGAAAATCAACGTGCTTGACTCAAGCTGATTGACCGTCTCGGAACTCTATTAGGGACGATAATTTTTATTAGGGACTTACAGGTCTGTCTGGATGAATGTTGCGGGTGTGGCTGGGTGGATGGGTGGCTGTTGGAGGAGTGTCTGGGTGAATGGGTGTTTTGAGGGTGTGTCTAGGTGAATGGGTGTTTTGTTGGTGTGTCTGGGTGAATGGGTTTTTGTGGGTGTGTCTGAATGGATGGGTGAGTATTGTGGGTGTTTCTGGGTGATTGGGTGTTTTTTGGGTGTGATTAGGTGTTTTGTGGGTGTTTCTGGGTGATTGAGTGTTTTTGGGTGTGATTGGGTGTTTTGTAGGTGTTTCTGGGTGAATGGGTGTTTTGTGGGTGTTTCTGGGTTAATCGATGTTTTGTGGGTGTTTTTGGGTGAATGGGTGTTTTGTGGGTGTTTCTGGGTGAATGGGTGTTTTGTGGGTGTTTCTGGGTCAATGGGTGTTTCTGGGTGAATGGGTGTTTTGTGGGTGTTTCTGGGTGAATGAGTGTTTTGTGTGTGTTTCTGGGTGAATGGGTGTTTTTTGGGTGTTTCTGGGTAAATGGGTGTTTTGTGGGTGTTTCTGGGTGAATGGGTGTTTTGTGGGTTTTTTTAGGTGAATGGGTGTTTCTGGGTGAATGGGTGTTTTTTGGGTGTGTCTGAGTGGATGGGTGTGAATGTTGTGGGTGTTTCTGGGTGGGTGTTGAGAGTGTTTTTGGGTTAATGGGAGGGTGTTGTGGAAGTTTCTGGGTGATAACAGAAACTGTTGTGATTGTATATTTTTTTTTGTATTTTGCAATTTCCTCGTTGGGGGGGATGAAAAGTTACGTGTTGCACTCGAGTGCAAAGATTTTTCACCTTGTGTTCTTTTGATTCCCTCGCTATCGCTCAGGATTCTAATTTTTGAATCACTCGCTACGCTCGTGATTCAATTTTAGAATCCTTCGCTAGCTCGGTCATCAAAATTGAGCACGCGGTTAAAAAACAACTTTGCACTCACGTACAACAAATAACTATTCACGATATAGTTGTGGCAGCAAATTTGTCTGTTAACGTAGAGAAAGCCATTAATTTGATTACAATAACTTCTTTAAAAGTTGCCTTTATGTATAAAATATACTAATGGAAGGTACACAAATAAAAATACTTATTTTATGTAAATTTTTTAATTTTTACCTTTTCTTTTAATGCAATTTACTTTATTATAATAATTAAAACAATTTTATTGTCTTTAAAGATTGACTTTCGTCATGTTATATTTTATAAAATTTTATCCTGTTCCTCCATACCACTAATGTGCTCGGGATAATACTGTCTTTACATGTTTAAAGCGCCTTTTGTGGTGTTTATATCAGTAGGGTTGTAACGCGCATCAGTTCCACGTGAGCGGACATGATTCATCAGGACCCATTCATGGCGATCTCTGGATTCGTAGCGGTTTAGATAGGGTTGCGGCTATGCAGAAAAGTATATTTATCGATGGTGCTACAGCTTCCAAAATGACCAATGTAAGTGATTATCAAAATGAATAATTAGTACCTATAAGTATAATGTATAACATCTCCCAAAGTAAGGGGCGACACTTAGTTTAAGTCGTACGCTGTCGGTATCGACCCTGTGGGACGAACGATGTATTCTGCCGAAAGCAGGCAATCGCGCCAATTAGTGGCTCGACGCAGACGCTGTTTACTGTTGGAACAAAAACATTGCAATGTGGCACGAATAATCGAATTATATTACTCCCATAGTAAGCAGGTGAATTATATTACTCCCATAGTAAATATGTGATATATGGACAAATCGACACTCTGTTAGTAAAAGTGTGTACGCAAAAGACGTTGTATATTGGGAAACTTACCACCACCATACTTGCCAATGCTTCTAGAATTCTAGATAATAATATAAAAAGATCGAATGACGGAGTCGATATCGACATGCGTCAAGGCTCCCACATCACTATTATCGAGAGATTTAGCGGGTGCGTTGTCGACGCGAAGGATTACCGTGATTTCCCGTGGGGCTCGGACCAAAAAGACACCTCATCGACATTATTACTTTCCCATCACAGCACTACGGTACACGTCGGTAGACGGCTGTCGGTAATTATTTTCTAAGAGTCGGTGAGAGATAATTATTTTGGTGACGAGTTGATTCACTGGGGAATGACTTTTGTGCTAAACTTCTCGATGAAACATACTCTTGATAAATTGATATGAAGAAGCTTATTGACTTTTTGGCTTTTTTGAAAAAATATTGATACATAAATAAATTTGTCTTACATAATCAATTATAATTATTATTTTCAATCAAAGAAACATCAACATACATACATACATACATAAATCACGCCTATATCCCCGAAGGGGTAGGCAGAGGTGAACAAGCACCCGCGTTTCGCCAATTATGTTAGGTCCCATGTAATAGGTGGCGAGCCTATTGCCATTTATCGGGCACAAAAGTCGAAGTACTTTGCTAGGTGGTAGGTATAAGAGGAACGCTGCTGCCCATTCCTCATCACTGATTTATCCTTAGTCGCCTTGTACGACACCCACGGGAGAGATTTGGGGTGGTGACAATTGTATTCTACTCTGCCGTCACCACACGGCCAAAAAAGAAACATCAAATACTCAGGTATTCAAATATTAAATAGTTTATTTGATTATTGTAAGTTTTTTTATCGAGAGGAATAATGTCAAGTTAACTTCGTGGCTTTGTTACTAAATAAATGGAAAATGGTTGAATTTGAGGGTTTAGAATTTTTAGGTCTGTCAATAATTATTGATCAGTTTTCGAATTGGGGTAATTTACGGTGCAATTGAATATGGTCATTACCATGAATAATAGTTCTAAATATTTAATTTATGTTTAAAGAATAATCGTTACAATACAAACCATTTCATACCCAATGTATACTGTAAGGTGTATTTTACCTTGGATATTACAAATTGTGCAAAAACACCATTAATAAATAAATTAATAAAACATGTTAGAAGATAATTATTAATAATAAGGAGGACTTCACTTAATGTACGTATTATTACCAACTTTTCCATTTTGCGCAGCACTATTTCGCCTCACGCTCCATAAACATCGTGCGATTTGAAATGAAACGAAACGAAACTCGTATAGCGTTTCATCTTACTTTATTAATGTTTGGTTTGACAATAAACGTTGTCCACCCCTGCGTCGACAATGCGTCAGGAGGCTGCGTCCGCCGGAAGTGGCGTAACGAGCCCGTTGTTCCGCCCCCGGGCCTCCCGGAGTTTTTCAACGTGGATAATAGAAATCGTAAAATATGCTTTTTGAAAACTGCTTAGCCGTGCTGTGACGACAGGGTAGAATATTTAAATCGAAAAATCCGCGGGTGTCGTACAAGCTAGAGGTACTAAAAGGGTTAAACAATGATAAGAAATGGGCAGCAACGTTCTTGTTACCACATACGTAAATGACGCCTATATCTCGAAGGGGTAGGCAGAGGTGAATTAACACCCACGTTTCGCCAATTATGTTAGGTCCCATGTAATAGGTGGCGAGCCTATTGCCATCTATCGGGCACGTAAGTCGCAGTATATTATTAGGTGATATTATTATAAGAGGAACGCTGTTGCCCATTACTCATGTCTGTCTTAAACCTTAGTCGCCTTGTACGGGAGAGATTGGGGGTGGTGAAAATTTGTTTTCTGCTCTGCCGTTACCACACGGCTGTATGCACTGCTTGTTGCCACTTAGCAGAATACTGCGATTCATGTGCCCGATTGACACGGGAATTAACGGAACTTCCACCTAAATCCATTGATAGATCTTTTTATACTTCTACGCGCACTTTGATTCATGATTCAGCATTTTTGAAAATTTTATTCACAGAGCCGACGTGTGTCTGAAAATCCATTAAAGACATGGGGGAATATAATCAATCTCTTTCCTCTCTACTAGGTGACTGGAAACTGGGTGACTGAGAAATAGGCAGCAGCGTTCTTGTAGGTCAATGCTGGCTTAAGCCTTAGTCGCCTCGTACGGCACCCGCGGGAGAGATTTTGTGACAGCGTATTCTGCTCAAACGGATTCAAGAAAAGCTTCAATCATTCTATTGCCTAGACTTCTATAATATAACAAGCCATATTATTACAGACGTTTATTTAAAAGCAATAATATAAAAACTGTTTCTTTGGTTTAGATTAGATAAGATTAGATTTTTCTTTGCTACGTTCAATTTTAATGAATGACGATATTGATATAGGTACCATATTCCGTCGCTAAGTAAGGAGTTTCAACTTAACGAATTTGTATTAAGGTTGGAAGTGAAATGTAGCCGCCGAGTGAGTTTTTCTATGCAGCCATAAAAGATTGTTGTGTACCATTCAAAGAGTTTCAATGCCATGGCGATGTAATAATAGGACCCTAATAGCAGGACCCTCAGCAGGTTTATTGATGTGCTCAATAACACCAACTTATTAAACCAGCATCGTTCAATAGCCAATCTGAAAAGTCGTTATTTTGACAAATATTCTATGTCAATGAGAAGATAAAGAATATTGTGCTTAGAAGAAAAACTTCGAAAAATTAAAGTCTTGATGCGGGAATCGAAACCGCGTCCTCTGCGATCCGGGATAATTTTTCGAAGTTTTCTGACCACAATATTCTTTTGACTAATTGTTCAAACATTTATAATGATAAAATTAAAATCAAAATTGTAATGAATTAGTTATAAGGACCAACTTGTTTTATTGCTTTTGCAGGATTTAATACCATAAAACCACGGCTCTTGAAAATTATAAGTCAAAGCTTAGAAATAATTTATTTCAAGCAAATAATTTTCAAGATAAATTATGTAAGCCCGTCATATTTGTGATATTTAAGATTTTACACAACCCGTTTCTTTGTTAATTCAATCAAAAGTCTTTAGAAATACAAGTAGAAAGTTTTATTAATATATTATTTTGTTAGAAGTTTGCTAATGTGCTTCATTTTAGTTTAATAACTTTAGTTTTTAAGAGTTGCAACGCCCTTGCATGGGCTATAATGCGAGCGATATTTGCTTTAAGACATATACAATAAAGTTTATGATTAGATATAAGAAAGATAAAAATCAAGTTTTTTAAGAACTTTTTAAATAGAAAACAGAGTCGACCTCTAAATTATACGAGTATTATAAGAGATTACTCAAGATCAATTAGAAGAACTGCCACATGATCGTCTCTTCTCTTTCTTCTAAAGTCATTATTAAACAAAATGTTACCTAAGTAGGTAGTACATAAATAAATATTTCATAGAAACATTTCATACCTGTAAAATTTTCTTCAGAACTCATTTGTGACTCTTTGTAGTGCTTGGCTTAGCGAAGCCCCAGCATTAAGCCGGTCTAATTGATGCCCTTTAAGAGCGATTTTAGAGAAACTGTCTGCCTTATTAGAAACCATTTGCAGTTTGAAGTGGTATTACGTTTTAGAAACGATTTTAAGAGGAAAATATCCATAAAAGACGACGTTATTCAATAATATTCAAATAATTAATTATAGCAGTCAGCTAATTGCAATAAGGCCGTCTTTTAATTATACACAATTCTTTATTAATAACATAAAACAAACAATAATAATAATGTGTCATAATAACCAAAAAGTATGTTTTGAATATGTATTCGCTTGGAATGTGAAGATTATATTATTATAGTAAATTTTTCTTGATTAAAAATGACCCAAAATAATGCCCGACAACATTGCAACCCCTTTGTTTCCTGCTGCGAGGTAAAACGAATAAGCAAAACGAGGTTTTGTAATTACATTTTGGGCTAAAAATTAATTATAGACAACTGTTTTTTAGAGATTGTTGTGGATATTTAATGAATCATAATATTCGAAATTCAGTAGCATAGCAACTGAAACTTTTTTAGAAAAAAAATTAGGGCGGTATAAGTCGTAGCATGCAAATTAATCACACGTCACAGAAAAACAGTTTGATTTTGCAATGTATTTTGACGGCCGGTTTGATCGAATGCTCAGATCGTTGACTATTTGACAGGTTGGTATCCAGGTAGAGGCAAATGTTTCTGTGATGAACACAAACATTTATGTAGTTCAAAGATTTTGGTGGTTAGAAAAAGAAGTATCTTGGTTGGCCGAGCGGTCAGGCACGTGCCCCGTCCACTAGTTTATTTATATACAAATAAGAAAAAATACTTGGCGAATTCCTTAGCGAAGCTAAGTAGTAGTTAATATAGAGATAGTGGACTTTTCATTTTGAATATAGAATAATTTTTAGTCGTGGATTTTTGGCTACTTTTTATTTCTTGACTGTCGGCGGCTCACACAGCAATGATCATAAAGATAAAACCTAAATTATACATGCGTCTAATGGACTTACAGCATTAACCAGAAGCGTGTCGCAAACAGCGTCACGCGATGAAAAACGATCTAATACTAGTATTAATCACCCTTTAAAGCAAAGGGAATCAAGTTCGTAAATATGGAATACGGACATAATCGTTCTATTAGGGATTTGTCGATGTTCGTCGCCGTAGTTTTATGAACGCTCCATTAATGCTACGGTTTTTTTGTTTGATAATTATGAAATAACTTACATTGGTATCTAATATTTACTATCCTGCTAGAATTAGTCAAAGAGTAGATTTCTGGGCAAGATTGACCTATTACCAACCCTGGTATGTAGAGTCAATAACGTCAGTAACTAAATTTTTTTCAATCTTAGGTTGATTGATAAATTTATATAAATTTCAATTTGATGGTGACAGTTTGACACCTCTCGTCTTGTTAACTGTATAACGTGTCTCTTTTTTAAATTCTCCTCTGTGGACTACCAACTTAGAGCTTGCCTTATTTGGAAATATTTTTTTTATTTTTTATCTTTCTCTAGTTCTATATCGATATTAACATTGCTATAATTAAAAACAAAATAATTTTCACGAACTTTATTTCACCACGACTATAGTTAAAAGGCTAACCAATTGTTAACGCGGTTTTTCATTTTTTGACGGCAATTTTACCAATAGTTATGTCTGACCATTGGTTAGTTTGTTGCCAGTGCAATGAAAAATTGTTTCCCTTAAAAAATTATGGGTACTATTTTTTCAAGTGACTTCACTTGTTAAACTGAGTGAGTGATTTTAAGGAACGTTCTATTCTGACATAGAAACTGTCTAGCTAATGACGTTTGACGGATTGTGTTTGTTTATTTCGCGTGGATGGTAATGGTTAATTTGGACAGTCGATATTATGATTTATACTTACCTTGTACTTTCACAATACTGGAGGCTTACCACCATCTCTTAACGCGATCAAGTTTAGGACCTAAACTCAGTAGAATCGCTAATTCGTACTACGACGCTATCTACGTGACATTGTTTTGACGTCCGCTTTTGACAGCGATTGAGCCTAGAGTTGAAACGTAAACTCTATATCATTCGTTCAATTTATATGGAGAATTCATACCATGACCTTCGTAAATAGCATAACCTGACACGCTGATCTGTCATTCTAAGCAATCAAATATAAGTTACATTTCTGGAACCTAAAAACGTCTTCTACAAGGAATGTGTAGGTAAAACGTGCAATTTGAAGTTAATTTTGTTGTTTTTATTGAATTAATTATGTTGAGGCTCATTAAGTATTAATTAAACATCTTTATACTAACAATTATCAGTGTTTGAGAAGTGAAAAAATAATGTGAAGAGTTTTCGAAGGGAAACAATCCAGTATCACCAGTATGTAACCCTACAAGATGTTAGGTATGTTCCAGCTATAAACCAAGAATCTCTTTTCGGTTCTCGCACTCAACGATAAAGCTCCTAGTAGCGTTTTCTCTTCCTTCCACATTCTTCCACATTCAAAGAATGCACAGTTTTTGGTAATGGAGAAGACTGTTTGAAAGGAAAACGACATAAGCACGGCGGTTTATTCAGCCACCAAGTCGAAAACATACTGCCTGAGAAACTCCCAGAAGTCTATGCGACGTATAAGGCTCGTTTGGTCACTGCTGGTAATGAATCAGTTTCACCTAGACATCGAAAAATGTCAGATAAATTGAAACCCGAGGAAGACACTGTCAATAGTCCGGGCAGTCGTACCGGGATCGTAATGAACGTACTTTCGAGGGAGGATTATAATACTAAATTACGATCATGATGATCTAGAAGAAGCAGATGATGGTGAAGAGTTTCATGGCGCTGAATGCCTGCTACCTAGTCGTTATAATTTTCATGATCGCAGACAGATCCAAAGCCCAAAGAAATATAATGATAATGATGTTTGCCTTTCCAAAACATACCCATCGAAGTTCTCTGATGCCGTGAGACGAAATGGTCGCGAATAATGGCGAAAGGTCATCATTTGGATGCCCCGGAAGTTGCCAAAAGGCAAACCGCACAAGTGCAGGTAGTGGTGCAGCGTTTTAACCACGCTTTAAGTCACTGTGATAAGTGGCTTAGGATTAGGTCTCAAATACAGTGTAGATAGTGAGTTAGTGAATAATAGATATTATTGTGAGTGATTTATTTATTAGTTCGTTTCGTAAATATATTATTTTATTGTGTACAAAGCCTCATGTTCTGAATTTCCGAATTGCCTGGAGCACTACACTGAAAAATTTATTTCTACAGATTGTGTTAACATACATACATACATAAACAAATCACGTCTATATCCCCGAAGGGGTAGGCAGAGGTGAACTAGCACCCACGTTTCGCTAATTATGTTTAGGTCCCATGTAATAGGTCGCGAGCGTATTGCTATTTATCGGGCACAAAAGTCGCAGTACATTGCTTGATGGTATAAGAGATATATAGGATGGCCATTCCTCATCACTGATTTATACTTAGTCGCCTTGTACGACACCCGCGGGACAGATTTGGGGTGGTGGCTATTGTATTCTACTCTGCCATCACCACGCGGCTTTTTGTCAGAATGTGTTTCATTTCATACAGACATACATAAATCACGCCTATATCCCCGAAGGTTTAGGCAGAGGTGAATTAACACCCACTTTTTGCCAATTATGTTCGGTCCCATGTAACAGGTGGCGAGCCTATTACCATATATCGGGCACATAAATCGCAGTACAAATTTTTCATCTATTTTATTAAATAATTGAATTGTTGATAAGATTTCCTACTACAAGAATAAATTCCTTAATTAGGTACATTTAGGTATTCTCAGATACATATAGCCGTGTGGTGACGGCAGAGCAGCACACAATTGTCACCACCCCCATCTCTCCCGTGGGTGTCGTAGAATACGACTGTTCAGAACCATTAAAATACATAATATTATGATAATTTACATTTTTCTCCAAAAGAATATTATTGGTTTTAAATAGTTGCTTTTGCATAATTGCTGTTGAGTTTAGGTAGGGGATTAGCTTAAGATTAAACTAATTGAATTAGTAATTGTTCACATGTGTGGGGGTGACCTCACATATTATGTCCGCCCTTTTCTTTGTACCATTCATTCACTTTTCTAATACCATATTACACGCACGATAGTCATTAAATTACTAGCTTTTTATTAGCATCTTTACAATCTCAATTCCTGTACAGCGACTAAGGGTAGGTAAAGACAGCTATGAGTAATGAGCAGCAGCATTCCTCTTTTACCATCTAGCAATATACTGCGATTTATGTGCCCGATATATGGCAATAGGCTAGCCACCTATTACATGGGACCTAACTTATTTGGCGAAAAGTGTGTGGTAATTCACCTCTGCCTACTCCGGGGATATAGGCGTGATTTATGTATGTATGTATGAAAATACATATAATAAAAATCCTTTTAGGTAGAATGGAGTTTTTATTTCAAAAATTTTACAGGAATAAAAATTGTTTTCTTCAAAGTAATTAACTTTTAATAATCAATCAAATAAAAAGTGATGATACTTGTAACACTCTTAGGTACAGTTGGTTCCTCGAGATTTCCTCCGCTCGACTCAACCTCAAGGAAGAAGTTGTTATGTCAAAACTTACTTGAGGTGTTCTCTGCTAAGGCCGAGTGGAGGAAATCTCAAAGAACCGACTATACATATGGATGTTAGTCTTTTCTCTCCATCATTGTTCTTATAGATCAGTCATTTAATAATCACAGTTACATTGTTTATATAAATAAAGGCAGGGTTATATTTTTTTTATCACCATGTGGGACACCCTTAATGTTTGTCTATACTAAAAGGGCCAGTTACCCTAAAAATATTACTTAATGCTAAATTTCTATAAAATAGTTTTGTTATAGTAATGGCTTGACATTGATATTTTTAATTTTAATTATAAATTCACTTAACATATTTAACAGATTCCGCTCCGGTTTTCCGACGGCCGGTTCATCATTGGACTGTTCGCCGACAGGACGATTTACCTTTTTACGTTTGACCAACAGTCTTTTTCACCTATGGACATTTCGCAGCCAAAAGTTTTCATCTACGTCACTTCCAACCAACACAAGTTGTTAAATCAAAGTACTTATTGGTTTGATAGCGTGGTCTTTGGGGATGTTCGTTTCCCATGATACGGTCAGTTCGACTGGAAGTACACGCTTGAGTAGTCCCGAGTAAAGTACCTAATATATCCGGTCTAGATCTTGAAACCGCTACTACGTCATTTGGTATTTTGTAGTGTTTTTCATACGAGTCCATCAGAAGAGTCCAGTCCGGAGCCGAACCTGAAAGTGAGTACGGTTTGTGATTCGATTTCGATGTTGAGCCATCATCATCATAAACAGCCTTTTAATGTCCCCACTACTGGGGCACGGGCCTTCCCTATGGATGGAAAAATATAGTGAGATTGGGCCATAACCCACCACGCTGGCCAAGTGCGGGTTGGTGGGTATTAACGACTGCATATGCAGCCGGGGCCAACGGCTTAACGTGTCTTTCGAAGCCCGGAAGAACTCGAGATAATAAATTTTTGGTCACCCATCCAATGACTGGCCTTAGCGACATTGCTTTTACGCAATCGCAGGCCAAGCGCGCTATGCCACTGCGCTAGCGAGCTCCCTAATGTTGATCCTTGGTTGGTGAAATTTACGAAGCTTTTGTTGGTTGTAAGTTTCCTTTGTGCTCTCGCATCCGTTATAAAATAGTAATACAATACTATTTTATAACGGTTATACAGAGCTCGCTAGCGAACTCTGGCGAAACTCAATGTAACACTTACTGCCGCACTCAGAGACGTCAAATAACTTTAATGAATACCTAATGTCAAAAAATTTCAAAGAAATCTAGACCCTAAACCCGGCAAGAATAGCGACTAGTTTGGAATTGTCATTTTTTGACATTAAGTACTCATCATCGTTAATTGCCGTCTCTGAGTGCGGCAGTTAGTACTTTACTTGCCTTGCACTAACCTTTCGAGTCTTTGGAAGCCCCATCGTATGCATTTAATTCCTCTCTAATGTTACTCCACATCCTTTACGAAAACTCTATCGCTTGCGAGGTTTTGTTATACCCGTCGGGAGTGATCTACATATTTTGATCTAAGTGCTTCCAAAGTGCTTCTTACTGGGTATAACTGACTCTGCGACGAGGCCCCAAACTAAAAATGGTATAGATAGAAAGACCACTTGAAAGAAAACTTCTTATTTGTCATGGCTTACATAAATATTTTATAGCATAATTTAAGCAATTATTAGATTTAAGCCTAAGAATAATATGATAAATTTCTTATAACTTACGACATTTTGTCAGGTTTATTTTGATTTAGTTGAAAAACTTAAAAATCTAATTTTAAACACCGCGGGTCTCACTCGACTCAATTTCATGTGCCAACGGTGTCAACACATAAAAATGACAACGTCAAACAAGATAAACATTTGGTGTGAACATCTTACAAAGTCACTATTCCGTATTCAATTTATTTTATCAAAAATAATATATATTGAAATAATAATATCTTTTTATATATTTTTGTTAATACATGATACATAATATATATATTATCTAATTTCCACACAATAAAGTATATTTTTTCAAATGTTTAAATGACTCTTCAAGAAATACGGTTTTTACCGGTAAGAAAATACGCAAAAGTTTTTGAACGCACTTCGGCATCAGTAAACTGAGACAGCTATATGTCATTTTTATATAGCGCTGTTTCTTTCACTCTGTAACAGACCAAATGCAGACCAGCGGCATCTTTCGTTCATTCAAGCGATTTTTTAAGCGACACGTTTTAAGAAGATGATGGTACGAATTAAAACGATGCAGTTTAGGAACCTACACTCAAAGGACAGGAATAACAATCGCTTTTAAAAAGATGGTGGTAAGCCTCCTGAGTAATTGCAAGCGGAGTCAGCCTGGGAAATCATTAAGCTACAAAAGTCTGAGCGGAATACGCGATATTGGCGAAATCATAAAGGAAACGCCATAGAAAAAAGAAGAAGAACATTTCGTGTGGGATTATATTGAGTGCATGTAATTTTTGTCTTGATTAAACATTATGCAATTTGCATTCGTTTTGTTAATTAAAAAAATATATTAACGGTATATAGAAAAATAATAAATCACGCCTATATCCCCGAAGGGGTAGGCAGAGGTGCATTGACACCCACGTTTCGCCAATTAGGTTAGGTCCCAATAATAGTGGCGAGCATGTTGCCATTTATCTGGCAAGGAAATCGCAGTACGGTATGGTCTAAGAGGAAAGCTGCTGCACATTACTCATTGCTGTTTGGCAGGATGATGATTATGATATTATTATATCTTTAAACATTATTCGTTTACTGCAGTACTGCATCTATATCACGCTATTAATAGGCTTAGAAAGGAGCGTTACCAAGCAACCTCTAGTGGAGTGGAAATGGCGATAAGGAGATTAGAGCTATAACATAAATTTAGCGAGTACGAACGAACGGTTGAGGACGGGGAAGCTTACTTTATTTGCACGTAATAGGTTGAGAAGCTTGATGGCACAGAGTGTTTAGATTGCGTTGGCGTAAATTAAGCAATGATCACTATAGGCCGGTCATAGGAGGAAGGAGCGAGTAGAGACCGGGTGAGAAGGGGTAAGCAGAGCTGAATTAACATCCACGTTTCACCAATTCTGCTAGGTCCCATGTAAGAGGGGGCGAGCCCACTGCCATTCTAACGAGCACGCAAATCATACATACATAAATCACGCCTATATTCCCGAAGGGGTAGGCAGAGGTGAACTAGCACCCACGTTTCGCCAATTATATTAGGTCCCATGTAATATGTGGCGAGCCTATTGCCATTTATCGGGCACAAAGGTCGCAGTACATTGCTAGCCTAGGTGGTATAAGAGGAACGATGCTGCCCATTCCTAATCATATTCAGATTTATCCTTAGTCGCCTTGTACGACACCCACGGGAAAGATTTGGGGTGGTGACAATTGTATTCTACTCTGCCGTCACCACAATCGCAGTATATTATTAGTTCGTATAAGAGGGACGCTACTGTATTCGCTGTATTTATGCTCAGTTGGGCATAAATACAGCGATGGGCTACGAATGGGCGGTGGTGACAATAGTATTCTGCCCTGCCGTCACCATACGGTACGACAAAGTGTTACTTAGCATTGCTATAATATCTCTCTCATAGGGGTAGGTAGAGATTACTTCTTTCTACTTGATACAACTTATGCAAATATCTCATTACTGTTATTATCATACACGCCCGTCGGTTTCGGGTACTCTTGTCCTGGCCCTTTTTTAATATACTTTCAATTTGATTATGAAAGATCAGCCTATGCCTTCCCATGCCGTTTTCTCTATTCACTATAAATCCTTTTGGCACTCTTCTTTCACTCATCCTTTCTACATGACCAAATCATGCGAGCATATCTTTCTCAATTCTTATCATACAATCGTCTTCAAAGCATTATCGATTTCCAAATAACCATGTAGGTAGATGAGCGACATGAGCGATAAAACATCTGACATTTGAAATGAAAGTTGCGAGTGAAAATATGTCGAAATGCGTCAAGCCCCAAGGGAAAATTTGCAAGCGCACTGATTTCCTGTCTGCCGAAGTCCAAACAGGGCACATAGAGGTGGGGGGGATGTAAACACAAAGCCGTAGCCGAGCCGGCAGTCACGTGGCGCGCTCGCCGGGAGCGCATCACTCTTAAAACCCAGTCGCCCGGAGCTAACCAAACAAAAACACACCAGTGCCCAATGTGAAACCGGCTTTATTGCAAAACTGTCAAGCCACATTTTGCGTTGACTCAAAAGTGCTGTAAACATTGTACCAACAGAAATATATTTAAGAGTGATGCGCTCCTGTGGACCCGTGAACTCTAAACTTTTACATGTCACAACAACATATTGAATTGTTAGAGTCTGTGTATAAAATACTGCAACCACTCTAAAGAATATCAATATGAAACATATCAAATCAAAATAACCATATCTCGTTTTAAGAATCTTTAATAATTAATACTACCTATTATTACCTATTTAGAAAAAATAGTTAACTTTTAAATGTTCTCCTAGAAGTAAGAGTTTTCATGAATATCTTCGTGCATCTTAATAACGTGTGTAAGGTGAGTGGTATTAATTATTATTATCTTGTAATCACACATAATAACATCCACTGTTTATTTATTTTTTCTTTTTAAATAAAATAAGACTCAAATATTTCGATTATTAACTACTCTACTATGTCTTAATGCGTTAGACTATTTAACCTTTTTTACTATTTAACTATTTTAACATTATAGGCTATTTTATTAATAAGTTTTTTACAATAATTTAATGTTCAAATTGCAAATCAATAAATATTTATTTATTTTTCTTAGTTTAATTGACTAAAATGAAAGAACCAGGGAATACACATTTTCACATTGGTTGTTAAAATTGATTTTAATTTTATATTCTACAAAACTATTTTTTATTTAAAATTTAAACTACATCATACATAAACAAATAAAAATGATATCACAATACTACAAATTACTCTTAATCCAGAACGATTGCATCATCAAAACTATAACACAAAATTATTTGTTCATAAATAATATTTATCTTTCTACAAAAATAAAATTATAAAAAGTGCGAAAAATTATAGTGTTGATGCGGGAATCGAAACTTTTTAATATTATATATTTATCTGTTTGTATTTTTTAGAGAGAATATTTCATATTTATTAAAATTCTGCATATTATTATATACTTATAATTCAGTAAGCATTATTAGCAATTTTGAACTTTATTATAAGACCACCATCATCACCAACCCTTTAATGTCTGGCTTTCCCTATGGATGGAAAAATATAGGGAGAATAAGCCACCACGCTTATAAGATAATACAATATTAAGATTATAAATTTATTATCTACCTTTAGGCATTCATTTCGTATTAATAATTAAAATTATAAGTTTTTAAACTTTTTGTTCATATTCAATTTCAATGAGGGGACGCTTTTGTCTTGTTTTTTTAACTCATTATTTTTTATTTTAACTTGTTATATAGTGACTATGTTGATTCTTATTCCAACATTATATAAATGTTAGGAAAATTTTCACAAAGAAATTTGGGGTTCGAAAAAGTCATATTCCCGCAATAAGACTATAATTTTTTCGAACTTTTTCTAACCACATATTTCTTTATGTTATATCTGTTTGTTATAATATATTTTTACTATTCGTAGAGGACACATACAATCGAAATCGCAATGTAATTAATGCAGCGCATTCTGTGTAATCAGCGTAAAAAGCTTTTCTCCCTGCTCTAATCGTATTACCGGACCGCCCTACAAAACATTGCAACTACTATACGTCAAATGGTGTTTGTGTCAGCATGAGCGTAATTGAGTTATTAAATTTAACGTTAATTTATTCAATTTGAGCGGGTTAGCGGAGACAATGGACGTGGGCGGAGCCCGTGGCTCCACCCCGCTCACCTGAATTTAATATACGTGTCTAGTACAATCTGTGTTTTCGAGTACATTCCATTTGAATTCTGTTCGTAAATAAAACAAAACCCAGCTTTTGTGAAAGCGATAGGTATTGATCGGTAATGCTTCAGGGCTCCTACTATATTTCAGAATGCGCTAACACTGTATATCAGGGATATTCATTACTATACTGGATAGTGATATGGACAATACACTATTCTGAAAATCGAATTGGTAAATACTGTTTAAATATAGTGCATTACATACCTATGTACTATATTTAAACAGTACTTTACCTATTCGATTTTAATTTAGACATTATATAAATGTTTGAAAAAGTAATTCCCGCATCAAAACTATAATTTTTTGAAAATTTTCTTACCACCAATCTTAGTACCTACATTATATTTTGAATACACAGTGAAGTATCATATATTTATGCGATCTCAACAGAAATTCTACAACGGATCTTCTAAGCGTCTCGGATTATATATAAAAAAAATTTGATTGAGACAATAATAGTAGATTATATAACGAGGGAATAAAGCAGTGTCTTATGTCACGGGTGCAGATTTGTATCCCGAGCGCAGTGAAGGACTCTATGGTTTACTCCCGAGCTAAGCGAAGCTAAGGGAGTTCATAAAATTAATAAATCAGGGCTTTATTGTAAAACCTCTCAAAATATACTGCACTATACGCTGCATAAAGTGTTTTGCGTCGCAATTCTAGATTTATTTTGGAATAATGTAGGTTATTTGATTGACAATGAATTTATGTAAAGTGTCAATAATTTAAATAATAAATTATTCACAAATTTTTAAATCACAAACAAAACGCCTACTTGTTTTGTTTGTGATTTAAAAATTTTGTGTTTTGTTTGTATTTAATGTTTACATTTAAAAATTTACATAATTTATTTCACATTCTTAGTTTTTGGCATTTATATGTATTTTTTTAACACAATTGCTCGTAAATTGATTCTTATCACACCGTTTTAAGGTTCATAATGCAGCATAATGCACTCGTGCTTAATACATTACGTACTAGTGCGTAATGGTATTTTAAATGCTTTTATTTTTGTTAAATTCTACATACATACATAAATCACGACTATATCCCCGAAGGGGTAGGCAGAGGTGAACTATCACCCACGTTTCGCCAATTATGTTAAATTCTCCCTATATTTTTAGGGAAGCGTAGGGTCTAGCCCATACAGCCATGTCTTTAGTATATTAAGTCTGTATTCATGTGTGTGAAAATTTACGTTAAAAGAGGGTGTCACACATTTTAACGCATCTAGGGCTTGGCGCGAATTTAATGGTAACAGAGTTCATGATGGCGACTGATGAGGTGGTGAAAACCACTATAAAATTCTCAACAACAAACACATCACGAGACTTATTTTGAATAATTCCTAATAATTAAACGTCAACACAGATCCTTAAGCATCAAAAACTTTCATTGCACAAAATCCACTCTGAAACAATTTTTGAATTAATGAAAAAAATCTGACTGTCACCATTGAAACGCGCCAAACACTCCAAAGTTTATGCTTATTGTATTTGTCTATGGACATTGAATATTTTTTACGAATTTTAATTATTTTAGAGTTAAGATGATAAATAAACATTTTATTCCGTGTTTATAAACACAAATTAACTTAACTATCGTATTTACAACACAGCCATGACTTTAGTGTATATTTTATCTGTATTCATATGAAATAATGAGTGGGTGAAGAGTGGGAGGCTTTCAATGGCGTCAGTCAAATTTTTATTTAAATCATTCAAAAATTGTTTCAGAGTGGACTTTGTGTAGTAAAAGTGGTGATATTTTGGTGGTGATAGTGTTGATGTTCAATTATGAATAATCATTGAAATAAAAGTGTTGTGCCGTGTTTGACGTTGAGAATTTTATAGTGGTTTTCACCACCTCATCGATCACCGTCATGAAATGTTACCATTTGACTCGCGCCAAGCACTCCTTAGATGCGTTAAAATGTGTTTCACCCATATTTTAATGTAAAATTCATTTCATGCATTAAGATCATTCATTTATTTCATACATTATTTTCATTAATTCATTTATCATTCATTCAAAATTAAGAAAATTAAACGAAAGTATACAAAGACAGTTCCTAAAGGACTTGTATCCAGGAACATTAAGCCAATAAAAAAAAATTTGTGGGTGAAATGTATGAATGGAATGAATTTTACGTTAAAATATGGGTGTCACATATTTTAACGCATCTAGGGAGTGCTTGGCGCGAATTGAATGGTAACAGAGTTCATGATAGAGACTGATGAAGTGGGCAAAACCACTTTTAAAGTGGTTTTCACCACAACATCAAATACTAATCACAAGACTTATTTTCAATGATTCTGCATAATTGCACATCAACAAGGATGCTTGTGCATCAAAATAACACCACTTTCACTGCACCAATTCCACTCTGAAACAATTTTTGAATTATCGAAAATAAATCTGACTGACACCTTTGAAACGCACCAAACACCCCCTTTTATTTGCTGCTGCTCCGGATGCACAGCCGGATTTTCTGTGCCTTTTGAAAGTCGTCATATTTGTTTTATTAAGTTAACATTGTGTCAGAGTGATTTTTACTGTTAAAAAATGGTGTAGTTTGTGTAATAAGTGTCTACGGCGATGAACAATATAAAGATTTAGTGAAACAAAAGTGCATTTATGAGAAAGGCGATGAACATTTTCATGGTCGATCTACCTCGTCAGTCTCATCAATAGGCTGTTAGTGTAAATTTGCCACCAAACTCTCCCAAAATGCATTAAAAAGTGATACCGCGTTTTAATGCGATGAATACTGAAGAAAGTAGACTACATCAGACGAGGCTGTATGTGCTGGTTCCCTTTGCCGGTTACTATTAAGGAGAATTAAAAAAGAACAAAAACCAAAACTTGTAGGCGCCATTTTCTATTATTATTTGGTAAAGTTCCTAATAATACAAGTTTGTTTTTTTCTCGCAATTGTGTTGAAAAACGTCGTATGCAACTCGTATGCATTGATCATTCATTACACACTCGGTTACCTTATCGCGCTCGCCTGCGGCTCGCGCTTGCAATAATGGCTCGCGTGTAATGACCAGTGTAGCATACTCGTATCATAATGTACTATTTATTATATTATCCCCCAGTGTATGAGTAGAATAAACTTTTTTCATGGGCACAATACCAACTCTCCTCAAAATTATATATTTCAATTAGTACTTATTTAAATGTACATATAATTTTGATGAGAGTAGGTATTGTGCCTATGATAAAAGATTATCTAGAATAAATAAAATATTTGCACAACATAGAAGGATTGAATATCTTAAGAATGTCACAGCTCACCTTTTCAAGCATTTTATTGGCTACATTTTATTGTAGTGCATTTCGTGCTCGATTCGCGCGGTCCCTGTGGAGCGATTCGCAAACAAACACCGTCTCCGATACGTATTTTAAAAATGGGACTTGTATCTGGAATCCGGATTGCTTTCTTTTGCGTTTCCGGTCGCTAACTTTTTCTTCCTCTAAACGTTTTTTTCAATGTTTTCGGGAATCCATTTTTTTTTACTATTTATTAGTACATAACTAATTTCAAAGTTTATGAACTGAGGCGGGGGACACTGATACTACCTAATTTGCACACATATACATTAACAATTATTTTTAATACCTACATAAATCTCGCCTATTTACTCCTGAAGGGTTAGGCTGATGCGAAATATCACCCACGTTTCGCCAATTATGTTAGGTCTCATGTAATAGGGGCGAGCCTATTGCCATCTATTGAGCATAATACGAACGCTACTGCTCATCACTCACCGCTGTTTTTGCCCTTTTAGTAACTTGCACTATACCTGTGCGAGAGATGAGAGTTGCTGGTGAAAATTTTAGTCTACTATGCCATCACCACACAGCCACAGCATAATGAAACACAGGAACATTATATTTAAAAATTGTTGTAATATTATTTAATACATATACCTTCATAACGCTTACCTATTAGGTGGAACAAGAACGGGGCTGTAACAATTAAGTTTACTTAATTAATATTAACCAGCCAAATTGTTTTAATGCCACTTTTGCTAACAGCACTTTTAATAAATTACTCTGATAATAATTCTACCTGCCTGGCGTCATTACAAATTGTACACAGTGTGAACACTTGGAATTTAATAAACTCACTCTAATCTATGCTCGATTGAGTTCACAATTTCCTATATTAAATCGGCGGAGACAGCCCGGGAGAGGTTGCTATGATACCTCTGAGAAGTTAATAAGTCATAAATAGGACGTGAGAGGGAGATGGGGAATCGAGTGCTCTTCGTGATGGAAAGGGAGGGTTGCTCCCCCCAGGTGGTGTGGTTGTGCAATCGTGTGGAAAAAGGTGCGTTTGCACGAGCCGTGAGGTGTCACGGATTTAATGTGTTTTTTGACGATATAGTTGTGCGCTAACGATTTGGAAATAAGGCGCTTTGACGATCGCGATCTTTTCTTAGTACACGTTTAACAAAGTCGATGGTTACTGGACTGGATATTAATAAAAGAAGAACTGGACTAGCTATTAATAAAAGTAGATTTTTATTTATATCTGTTTAACACGAACGTACCTATTCAAAAATAAATCTTGCTTATTGTACCTTCAGCATTAGACTAGCTAGACAGTTCACAGTTGCTTGCCACTGGAGAGGTTGAGCAGTATACCATTGTCACTTTTCCCGTGGTTGTCTATATGTCGACTAAGGTCTATTGGTATAACGAGGATATAGCGATTGTGTAAACTTAGCAATGTTCGCCGAGGATAGGTCAACCAAAGTTTTATTATTTCGAGTTCCTCTATTCGAATTTATTATTGTGATAAGATAGCCAGTTCCTCAGTGGTTGAGGGTTCCAGATGAAGCTCGATTCCATCTTTGGCCCTTATCGACACTTACCATCAGGTGAGATGAAGGGTAAGAGCATAAGAATCATCCATATTGAAGGCCTGTGCTCCAGCAGTGGTGACATTAAAAGGCTGGTGATGATGATAATGATGATCGCAGTAAAAGTGCAGTAATTACACGTTCGAGAGGTACAAAAGGTGTATTATTGTTGAGTATCGAAGTAGCGAGTGGTGCGATACGTTGAGTGTGCTCCACGGTGAGTGCCCGATCGCCGTTAAGTGGTCCGCGCTGCCATCTTGCATGTTTAAGGGGGCTCAGTCCTATACTGAACCTATACACTGTATACCCTATAATGCGAAATCCATTCTTTGTCGGAGATTATCAATAGATACTTATGAGACGGTATTCTGGCAGATAAGATTCAAAAGTAATACTGCCTCTAAAGCTGTTTGAGAAGCTCCGAAATTATACTTAAGTCATGCCTATTTATTGCCGAAGAGGTAGGAAGAGGTAAATTAACACCCACGTTTCGCCAATAGCGTTAGGTTTCATGTCGAGCCTGTTGACATTTATTGGGCACGTAAATCGTAGTAAGCTAGATGGCAAAAGAAGACCGTTGCTGCCCATTCCTTTGAAACCCATAGTCGTCGACATGTTTACGCTACTTAAAAAGGTAGCAATATATTATATGCGGAATATATCGCTAAATATTTTAATTATTTAAAGCTATGGTCTAACTGTATAAGATTATAAAGCTGAAGAGTTTGTTTGTATGGTTAAACGCGCTAATCTCAGGAACTATTGACTCAAATTAAAAACATATTTTTGCGTTGGGTAGTCCATACGAGGAAGGCTATATAATAATCGACATAAACGCGCGCGAAGCCGCGGGCGTCCACTAGTGTCATATAAACCTGAACCAATTGTCGTGATGTTTACCAACCAAAGAAATCTCATGAGTGTTAAAATAAATCTATGGGTAAGGAAGACTTAATTTTTGACGGTCCGTTGTAGTTGAAAATCATGGGACAACGGGCATACAAATATAATTATGAAAGCAGTCTCTTTAATGTATTAAGATTTCATGGAAAAACTTAGATTTGCTTTTAGTAAATATATTACTAGAACTGACAATAATAGATATCAACAATACGTTGCTATGATACAAAGACAAAGGTAATTTACCCCCGAATACAGAAACGCTACTCAAATTTAGGGGACTGCTTAAAAAGTTAAGTGGACATTACCTGTCAGAATTTGTATGGAAAAACGTCAATTTTAACAATACTTAAATGTTAAGCGGGACTCAAACTTTGAATAGCGTTTCTGTTTTCGGGGGAGAGAGTATCAAATATTAAGAGGTATAATAGAACCTCTTAACAAGTCTTTCCGAAATGAGTATTGACACTAAATAAAGGAATGGAAAATCTAATACTTATTGACGAAATGCTGATCGGTGTGTGTGTGAAGGCGGGTGTTATATTGTCAAGTATCGTCAAAGCGACCGATAACCGCTGAGTGGTCGATCGCTGTTAAGCGGAATTGCCAGACCGCCCTGCGGATGCGATATCTGGAGCACATCACAAGAGCTGACACATAACTCTGTGTACGTTACAGTAGTGCTTGTTAATTTTCTATCGAAATTCGTGATTAGTCGAGTATCGAGAAAATTATTTTTATTTGAAATATGTTATTTATGCATCTAGTACCAACATGAGTTAATAAAAAAATCCAAACAGATAACAAAAAAACAAACAGATAAAAAAAAATAGGGTGTTTCATTGTAGAGCTTGAGATGTCTCACCATATTGAGATGTCTCTGAGATCTATGGATGCAACCGCCTGTGCCGCTTTGGTGATACCGATGCATTCTGCTTGAAAGATTGTGTTTAGTTTGTCCAGGGTTGTTGATATTTTCATATTTTGGTCGTTCGAGAAGACGCCAGCTCCAGTGCCGTATGTGGTTTTTGAGCCGTCTGTGTACATCCTAATTTCGTTTGTGCCAGAGTTATATCCTGGTTCTGCGATGAGTTGGACATTACAATCTTAGATCGAAGGCATATTGACATGGTGTCCTGTCTAAGGGTGCGTCTAGGAGTGGTATTTCCTTCAGGATTCCCTGCGTAATTTTTGTGTGTGGTGTTTTGTTTCCATAGCCCGTTTGCTCTGAGCCTTAAAGCTTCTACCTTTACCTCCTCCTGTATAACAAGATCTAGAGGTGTCAGGCTTAAGATGTACCTACTCTAGTGCAGCTGATGGGGTGGTTCTCATGCATCCTGTAGTCGCTACACTCGCTAAGCGTTGTAGACTCTGGAGCATTGCTTTCACCGTGGTCAGTTGCGTTCTGGTTCCACCATACAACCAATCCGTAAGTCATAGACGGTCTGATAACTGATTTGTACAGCCAAAGAGTTATTTTCTGAGTTAAACCTCATTTTTTACCAACAAGTCTTCTACTCTGACATAACGCTAGGCCCTCTTTGTTTTTGTCTCAATATGACTCGCCCAATTCAATTTATTATCAAGAATGATGCCCAGATATTTTACTTGAGAGTTTGGTGTTGAATAATTTTGGTAGATAGAGTTCTGGTAACTTCCTTTTGTGGAAAGGATGAGTTCTGTTTTTTTGGATTTAATGGCAGTTGATGTTTGTCACACCATTGTTCTACAATCTGAAAAGCGGAACACATAACTCTACATAATAATAATATTTAGACTTCCACCTTACCATCATATCTAATGGGGGAGAGTGCAGATAGACTAAAATTATCGCATTTGACTTGCAGAATAACTCCTTTCGTCGGTCGGATAGCACGATTTGCATTACTGAATTCAGCACGACTGGAAAGTCGGTTTGCATACTTGGCGTACAGTAATAACCAGCAGTAGCCGATGATAAATGCGATGCTGCGCTATTCACGACGCCCGGGGCTTTAAAAATAAGACGAGCACTGCTGACTTTACTTGCTTATTTCAATTCAGATTGGTGTCTTCTTCTTCTTCTTCTCCCTGCCCAGTTCCCAGTATCTGGGGTCGGAGCAGTATGTTTCCTTTTCCATTGATATCGGTCAGACGTCATCAAACCATCCACTCCTTTTTGATTCATATCACACATCACGCCGGAAATGAAGAAAATGTTCGCGCTCTATTACATGGGATTTGAGATTAGCTGGCGATACGCGGGTATTAAATAACCTCTGCTTACCCCTTTCGGGCGAAAGGCGCGATTTATGTATGTATTTAAAAAAAACTGAAATCTTTGTAAAAAAACTGAAATGTCTATTTTAACATAATTTTGTGTAAGGATCTTTGAGATGAAAGTAATACTTTTATGCTAAAAAGACATGTATTTAGACAGAGAAGTGCTGACTCTGAACGCATAAATTTAAATTGGTATGACGGGCAGATATTCAGATTCAAACGCCCGAGTCAGTCGGCGTAGCGTTATGAATCATATCTGTCGGAGCTACTAAAGCTGGAGAATGTGGTAGAATAATATTATGATTTATTTCTTATTTTTATTAAGATTTTAATGTTATCTAAAACTGTATAATACGAGTATTAATCTATACTAATATTATAAAGGTAATGAGTTTGTTTGTTTCTTTGTTTGTATGTTTGGTTGGTTGATTGGTTGATTGGTTTAACGGCTAATCTCAGAAACTACTGATTCAAATTGAAAAAATCTTTTGGTGTTGGATAGTCCATTTATTGAGGAAGGCTATATAACAACCGACATTAAGGCGAGCGAAGCCGCGAGCGACCACTGTTCTCTATATTTGTAGTCGTACTCACAAATATAGAGAAGATCTATGGTAGTATATCATAATAAAATCACTAATGTTGCTTCAATTTATTTTGTTAACGACTTGCATTTTACAGACGTATTCTGTACTATAAATATTTTGCAAGAACCATTGATATAATAACATCAATTGTAAACAACCAGTCAAATAAATCTTTTGTTTTTTGACATCAGCTGTAAACAACCAGTCTAATAAATCTTTTGTTTTTTGTACAACCTGTCAAAGCTTATACCGTATCCATTTTTGATATTATTATGAGCTAGAACCAGAGGGCCCGCGATCGGTGGACCGCATCAACTTCATTTATGGGCTTCTCTGTCCGTGAAATGAAGTCGGCCCAATATCGTGCCGATAGCTACCGCTTTATAATACTCCACTTGCTGATCGCGCGTTTGTCTCATTTGAGAGGGGAGTGAAATATGGCGTGGATAAGCAAAAGACGGCATTGCCAGTTTTCAGGGCTTCCAATAGGGGATGATTTTTAAATCGCCTTTAAGTAGGGGTCTGTTGTTTCACAAATATTTAACTCTAGTAATGGTTAATTTATATTACTTTGAGTTATCTGACGATTTTTAATGAATCGTCAGTTAACTATTGATTATACAACCGGTCTAAAATACACGAACCATTATTTAATACGCGGTGTTGGCAGAGCAGAAACAATTGTCACAACCCCAATCCCGAGGGTCTCGTACGTGGCAACTGAGGGATAAGGCAGTCATTAAACACAGACAGTAATAGGCAGTAGCAATCCTCTACCACCTAGCAATATACTCAAGAGACTGACGTACCCGATAGTTGGTTTTCCTCCTATTACATGAGACCTAGCATAATAAATTAGAAAAATTTTATGTTAATCCACCTCTGCTTACTTTGCTTATACCTTTGGGGATTTAAGTATGAGTTTTAAATTCGAAATGCCCAGTACTAGTAAATAACAGAATTTTTTATTCATAATTTTTAATAATTAAGCTCAAAAATGATGACATTGAAACATACACATACACAACTATGCCGTTACCATAATTCGATACTTGTAATGGTTAAATATAACGCATATGATTTTGGGTCTTATTATATTCGATGGCAATAGTCCCACAACTCTTATATTGCTTAAGAACCATAATAATATAAGTACATAGTTTATATATTTACTAAGTCAACATGATTAAATGTTAGCAAAGTTTTTACAATGACAATAGATCAGTATAATTATATTTTTTTAACAAAATTGTATCGTAATAAGACGATTGTGCTAATTTATTTTAAAGATAACAAGTCTAAATAATGAAAAAAATAGCATCCCAATCTATATATTATTATGTAACTTAATTTTTATAATTTTTGCTTAGAATCTATTATTTTATTAGGCATCAAATATTACATACATACATAATTCACACCTATAACCCCGAAAGGGTAGGCAAAGGTGAACTAGCACCCACGTTTCGCCAAATATGTCAGTTCCCATGTAATAAGTGGCGAGCCTATTGCTATTTGTTGGGCTCAAAAGTCGCAGTACATTGCTAGGTGGTATAAGAGGAACGCTGCTGCCTATTCCTCATCACTGGTTTATCCTTAGTCGGCTTGTACGACACCCACGGGAGAGATTTGGGGTGGTGACAATTGTATTCTACCGTGCCGTCACCACACGGCACTATAAAACATTGCGCCGACTCTTAATAATATTAGAGTCATTTAAGCGAGGCAACGTGTCAACTTTATCTTACCTACAAAAATACTAAATCGGGACAATAGGGATCATGACACTAACAAAGAATCACTGATATAATGATTTAAAATAAAAATTTATCATAAGGAGATTCGTTTATAGTCACTTGCTGTCAGATTATACTTGTGATTGATGTTTATTTTATAAAAATAAAAGTAAAAAACTTAGCAATCCGCCATATTTGCTAAAACGCCGCGTGATGTCATTATTTAGTTATTTCCATTTTAACATTTTATTTGCCAATCAAATTCAATAGAAACTGGCCTTTTTATGGAAAACTGACGTCACACAGACGCCTTTGCTATTTTCGCGTTTTGGCATAAATTTTAAATTGCATTATTCAAAACATGTTTTTTTTAGCAAAATTGAAAGTTTTTACAAAAATATAATTTATTTTGGGTAAAGTAGACACGTAAGAAAAACATGGTGTAGTTTTTTAAAAATAAGTCATCATGCCTATTAAATAAATTCTGAAATGATCTAATACCACTTGATTTTCCATTGTTTGTATTATGAATAATTATCCTTATTATAGATTAGGTAGGAGATATTGCTAGAATTTGTGTAGTTTGAACATTTTTATTTAATTTTAGTGTACATATATGTTTATTAAGTGTGGCTGCAAAAATTATAATAGGATAACATTTTTTGCAACATTGACGAACTTTCTATTAATATCTGTAGTAAATTTGAATTTCATTACCACAAAGTTATATAAAGGCAAATAAAGAAAGAAAGAAACAAACAAACAAAATGAGTTCAGTTGGAACAAAAAATGTTTTAACAAAGAAATGTTGCTTGAAATTAACGTAAAACCATAGATTTAATAGCCTCAGAAATATAAACTGTAAAAGGTTGAAAAAGTTTTATAAAATACAAATAAAATATTGTAGTTGTATACATACACAACAGTTTTAACAAAGAAATGTTGGTTCTAATTAACGTAGCACTATAGAATTAATGGCCTCAGAAATATAAACTGTATAAGGTTGAAAAAGTGCTATAAAATTGCTGGTGAAATAAATATTATTCCATACAGAGTAGCTTTAACTTAAATAATGTTTGCAAGCTACAGTGCATATCAAAGGCAATCAATTGCGATTTTAATACATTCCAGGTATATTAACTGAAGTCCGCTATATGCGGTTTAGGGTGAGAGGGGTTTTTGGGGTCCACTGAAATTTTTCTGAAAATTAAAAGCCACGCCCATTTACAGAGGAGCCGTGATTGGCCGCTGCGATTACGTAGTCGAACTCGTAGCGGCCAATGGCAAAATTTGCTACGCGCAGCCGTAGCACAGTAGTCCAGAGAGGCGCGGGGAGCTACGCGATCGACAGACGGGACGTAGAAGCTGCTACGCCTGGGATCAGAAAAATGTGAGTATTTTAAGAATTATAGTGTTTTCTATTGATTGGATTTCTAATTTTTGTCATACGACAATGAGAGACATTTTCTCTTATGTCGTATTCGATACTTTCGACTGACGTCATACATCTACGTTAGCTATACTTAGGTAGGTATATATATACAGGTATAGTCGATTATGTAACATCCACAGAGGTATAAGGTCATATATACGAGTTTTAGTATAATAACCTTTGGTTCACAGCGTTAACTTAAGAACTTATTTCGGCACCAATTCTACGACCCAATCGTATTTTATAATATCTTTGTAGTTTCTGGTCTCGGGTTTTTTATCGACCGCAGACCGAACATTTTTATACTTTTGATTAGAAGTTATCTTATGGAATAGGCAAGCGTAAGGCGTTTCGTATTATGACTTGTGCCTATATATTTGAACTAGGACGGAAGGAAATATGGAAGGAAATAATTTTTAAATAGGGCGTAAGTTGAGGAAATTTTCTTCACTTTTAATTAGGCTATGCGCAGTTTAAATAAATTCGAAAAACACAAATATAAGAATTTCATAGTGAAATTGATATAATATTATAAACTCTATGTATTCGTTAATAAATCTTCGGTTTATTGATTTTCTTAAGAATGATACATAAATGTAATAATTATATAGGGCCATTTTAAACTTTTAAGTATATTGTTAATACTTTGAAGTTATTCAAGTTCGTAAGTACTGTTTATTGTATAGAGACGTTATAATATACAGGACACGCGCAATTAATTGCTACCATATCACTAATACTTAATTAAACCCATTACATTATCCTACATTGTAATCTTAGAACCATTATGCAATACCGCTAAAACTTGTGGTTTTAGGATTTATGACTTATGTTGAAAATTGCGGAAATAAGTAATGTTGGCTATAATTTTGTAGTTCGATTATCGTTACATCTTTTTATGGTAATGTAATTGTTAATAATATAGTTAGGCTGTAGTTAAGTACTGCTTTTCTTCTTTTTGTTCCTTGTTTTAGCGAAGAAATACTCATTTAGCTTGAACTTAACAAGAAAAAATGTGTTATTGGTGATTTCAAAAGTGACAGTAAAAAAAACATGTTCTAATGAATAATGCAGGAAAAAAGAAAACTCTGGTCATCATACCGATAAAAATTCGGTTTTATTGTGCTATCATTACCACAGAACCTTCTTGCTGTTCCCTAGAGATCTTAATCTCTTACACAATACTGCATCATAAAAATATTATAATAATACAAAATGTAATGTGTATGTATTGATTACAATTTAATTCTGATCAGCTGTATTGATCTTAAGACAGTGAATCATTTAAATTTAAAATCTTCAACCAATGGCTTTCGTCACAGATATATAAGATAAAATTATTATGTGTACCACATTTTCTTTGTACAATACTGTATTAACCTAAAGTATATTTAGCAATGATTTTAGCAGTTAAGAAAAATACGAGTAACTTGTATAGGATTTCATGCGAGTCACACCTTCTCTGGTCAGATGGAAAGAAACTCAGTTAGCGTACATAATTTATATGACTGTCGAATAAAAATTATAGGACTATGTAAAATATCACTTGCGAGTAATAACTATTTTGCCTTGTCGCAATGCCCATAAATACATTGCTTCTGCTAATCAAACAAGCTCAATGTTTAATTTTGTTGGTTTGCTTTTAGGTGTTAGTGCAGTGTGACCATTTGATGAGGCAGCTGATCCCAATATGCAGGGGCTACAAGCCGCCAAAGAGAAAGCCTCAGGCCTCTTCGCCAATAGGCCCCTTCTGTTCAAGTAAGTTGTACAGTCAGCAAGGAAAATAGATAACCACTTTTAAAACCTCAAAAAGTGGTCCAATACGCATAAAATTAAGTATAAAAAATGCGAAGAGTCGCATTAAATCGTTTCTTAACAGTTGTATAAAATTGAATATTTTTATCAAAGTTATCTATTTTTGGTGCTGACTATGCAAGCATGTTCAATAGTACAGTGTACTGTTAGTATAAATAAAAATAAGGCTGCTAGGAATTGTAATTTATATAATCATGTAAACGTGCAAATATTAACTTTTATAACCTAATTAACTAGAAATATTTAGCGCCGTGAACATATAGCATAATTATTGTCAATGACTTGCAACCATTTGTGACGTCACACAAGAAATTATTCGGTACAATATTGGCCGATGTAAGGATTAAAAACATTAAAAAATATCAACTAATCATCAGAATAATAAGTACTCTTAAAATACAAGCAAACTTAAATAAAAAAAATGCCTTGGAACACGGTTTATATTTATTGATCTATTTTAACATTTCGCTTTTGTCAGTGTTTTGTTTACCTATTCAGTCAACTTTTTTCATTGCATAATTAAGTCATTATTAAGATAACTTGGTCAATTATTAACAATGTAGCGTCATTTTTAATAACAATGGGATTCTAAATAGTCTCAGGTGTAATTAGCAGTCTTGTCAGTCAATATTAATTGGCATAGACTATCTAATCTAACAGACGGGTAGAAGGTACATATTTGCAAACATACATAAATCACGAAGGGGTAGGCAGAGGTGAAATAACACCCACGTTTCGCCAAATATTAGGTGCCATGTAATAAATAATATATGTGGTGAGCTTATTGCCATGTATCGGGTACGTAAATCACGGTTTATTGCTAGGTGGTATAAGAGGAATGCTGCTGCCTATTACTCATTGCTATCTTTACCCTTAGTCGCCTTGTATGATACCCACGGGAGAGAGATGGTGACAATTGACAACTCTACCGTCACCACACGGATACTATCTTTTTTTAGTAGAGAGCACTGCACTGCAGCACACTACCCACTCAAAACCCCTCGTGCACCAACCTCTCGCTTGGCAGGGGGGATGTGGTATCAGCCAAGCCTTTATCCACTAGATTCCCCTGATAAGCGGTTGCCCGTACACAGGCCCATCTCTAGCGAGTATAGGAGACTCGCTTAGTCTCGAGCGCCCAACGCTTAGCGTTGTGTTATCTGCAACGGGGTCAGTTGGCTGTCTGGCAGGCAGCCTTTCCTGCCAGGGGGCTTACCGCCTAACTAGATTGCTATATTGCGATGCACTGCTTACGGCTATAGCAGCCATCCTGAACTTTTAGGCGGTACGGTTTTTGTGCCAAATTCATACAAAATCATTCGGTGATCATTTGTTCAAAGCTATCGCTGATTGTTTTGGTACATTTGGTGCAAAATGACAGCATGACGTCATAAACTTTAGCTTTTGCTTTAGCAATTGAGTTAGGCGGTAGGCCAGGTCTGGCTCGCTTTAGTAGTGCGCGAGGGTTGGCTAAAGCCCTACGCCTGCGGCCCACTCTCTCTTCGGATTCTTTCCCGCTTATAACCTTCTCCGCGAACACGGATACTACCTATTTGAACCTACTTTAATAATGGTTGCCCCATTTTTTGTTGCTTAAAAGGTTTGCAATCTTAAAACTAGTACTTAAGCCATTGAGTACTGCTTTCAGTACTGGCCGCCAAACTGTTCAGTCAGAGAAAGTGTAGGTAAGAAAACAAAAAATACTTTTAACAGCGTCGACTCTTTGGTTTTACCACTATTTTGGTAAAACCAAAGAGTCGATTCTTCAAGAATAATCATTTTTGTTTCTTTTTTTATGTGTATTTCTGTAACGCGTTGTATAAAAATGCATTTTAAGTACAAGTATGAAATCGCATAAGAGTTTGCGATCTTGGACTATTAATTTAATATATATTTTAAAGTAAAAGTATGTAATGCCGTGTGGTGACGGCAGAGTAGAATATCACCACCCCAAATGTCACCACCCCAAATCTCTCCCGTGGGTGTCCTACAAGGCGACTAAGGATAAATCAGTGATGAGAATGGGCAGCAGCGTTCCTCTTATACTACCACTTATCAACCTAGCAATATACTGCGGCTTTTGAGCCCCAATAGGCTCGCCACCTACTACATGGGACCTAACATAATTGGCGAAACGTAAGCTTGTTCACCTCTGTCTACCCCTTCGGGGATATAGGCGTGATTTATGTATGTATGTATGTGTAAAAGTATGTAACCCTGTATACTTATACTTACTTCGGAGATTATAGGCATGAAAGGGGTACACCGGTATATATTATATAAATCCCAAAAAGGATATGCAGAGGTGAATTAACACAACATAGAAAATAGTCAGTTTCCGATTATATAACATAAAGAATTATCTTAATGTATGTTTTAAAGGAAATGTATATAATCCGTCATTGTATTCAATTCCTAGAAAATGTATGTAGCTCCTAAAATCTCCCAGAAATGTATGAAATAATTACACATTACATGGGACTTGACATATTGGCGAATCGTGGGTGCTAGTTCACCTCTGCCTACCCCTTCGGGGATATAGGCGTGATTTATGTATGTACGTATGTATGTAAATTTGTACATCTCCTAAATAGCAATCGGAAATGTAAAACTATACGCTAACTATACGATATCAATTGGTAGGGGATAGCGGGGCGAGTGAACTATTAGATTGTAACTTTGCTGTAAAAGCATAATTTACTGGCACTCGCCGGCCGCTGCCGCCGCGACCACGTCAAGAGACCAATGAACGAAGAGAGTGATTGAATAGAGAGAATGACAACATTCCAATCCGAGGGTTTGGCTAAGGTTTTACAGCCGGCCGCCTGCATGTTGTTGTTGTTGGTGGTTATGTTGTTGGAGGTTTTACCTCGACCATTCGGGTGCCCCAAGGTGCTTATTAATCTACACCGGGCAATCTCTCGTAGTCGACTATGACGACACCCATGGGATGAGTTGGGACTTTTTATGCTAGATAGGGAACCTCTTGCCCTTCATCTCGCATGATGGTAAGTTACGATAAGGACCAAAGATGGAATCGAGCTTCATCTGGAACCCTCCACCACAGAGGGGCTGGCATTCTCACTGGCACATTCTACTTTATTTTTTCGCTCCCTGGCCAGCATGGAAGAAATTTTATTCTGCTATACCGACATAAGACATACTAATATAAATAACTAGTACAGCACGCATCTTGAAACTTGTTTATGACTAACCAACGGACGATGTAAGAAAAACAATGCAAGAAAAAACAAAGAAGAAATAGTTGGCTCCAAAAAAGTTGGGGAACAGAAGCAATTTAGCGGGAAGCACCGAGTCAATCGCCGATAATATTGACAGCCGGATAATACGTGTTGCAGCCGAAATAAAATATAAGGGCGGCGAATCTCGGACTCGTCTCTAACGATCATCTAGGGCCGTCTCTAAATAATACCAGAAAAGTATTATAAAAAAGCAATAAGATATGCAGGGGCGTTGACGTTTAATTTTAAAATATTTGGAATAGAACTTTTGACTTAAGATAAGTGCCTGCCATATCATATTTATTATCAGCAGCCATTCAGCCTACTGTTTCGGAAGAATGGGTTTCATGACTCACCACGCAGCTTCAGTGCGGGTTTGGTATTAATGGCTGCAGATATAGCCGGGATCATTGTTATTTTTATTGTTTTAACGTTGTGTTTTTATGTTATAGTCTTTGCGTGATATAATTATGATGTTGTAAATAACTGTCTCATACAGATTAGGAGTAGGTACAAATAATAGTAACAAGGTACCTGTATGTCATCAATTAATATTATTAAGAAAAATATAATGAAATAGTTATCATAATTAAATATTTTTTTCAATAACATTTTGTGGAATGAATAATGTAACTTTATTGTGTCGAGGGGCCAGCCCTTAGCATTTACTATTCAGGGCCGATGCCAAACTGCTATTATTTATATCCATCGTTAAGAGAATTAATTGAATGAGGCCAATTGAGAGAAACATTCATAATATAGGTCTGAACATAAGAAAATAAAAATATTAAATCTCTTAGGCCTACCGGCAGGTAGAAGATATTTGTTATCAATCTCTGGATAAATAGCCTATAGATTTTATTGGATTCAAACATCTGCTTTTTCGTATACAATAGCCCTGCTTTTGTCTACGATGTTACATAAATGATTTCGCAAATCGTATTGATTGTACCCATTGATTTTAGAACTCAGTCAGTAACAGTAATCCACGAAGCGAGGCAAAAGTGGTTTGTTAATCAGGCGAGCATAATAAATAAGGAGATTACCCAGCGGGTGGCAGCCCTACACAGTCAACTGCTCACGGCTGATAACAAACAGACATCATCCGGATTTGTGTCGTCATGCGGACCGATTGCTCCGGTGCGGAACGGAATTATGATCGTTTCGTGATAGAAATTATATTGAATGTTTTCTTGGGAAACGCAGAATGAATAAACGATAGTATACATACATACATAAATTCACATATTCAAAGGCTTTTGACAAGATTCCACACTCAAAAACCAGAGACATAGGTATACATGAAACCTCCTGCGTTGGATTGAGTCCTACCTTAGAGAGCATAGCCAAGCTGTCACCATCAAAGAATTTTTGTTCATCTTTTATTTCCGTTACATCGGGAGTGCCCCAGGGCTCCCAACTGGGACCTCTGTTATTATACATTCGTTATTTTCATTCTAAATCTCAGAATCAAAACTAAATCTCATCTGCGTTTTCCCATAGGTAGGTATATAATTTAGATTATGTTTGTGAAAAATTGGCGAAAATAAAATAATAAATTATTATAGTCTCCCAATAAATTCTTATTTTTTATACTACTTTCTTAACGAATCTTAAGTACTTTTCGACGATTGAGCAGAAAATAAATAAATAACCTGACGTAATATAGCTTCTAATAATTTAGCTACATTTCACTTAACACTGATTGATCTATAAAACCATTTAATTTTTATGATACAGTACTATTTATTACTCGTAAAGTACCAAATAGTATTAAATGAAACAAATCTCTTAATACCTTTATCAGGATCCAACACTGCCATTACGAATTTTCTTGCATGTGTGCGAGCCCCAAGGGCTCAGCCGCATAAATTCTACGGTGGAAGGGTACTGCGTTCATTATTTAGTCCGTTTAAATGACTAAGTACTTAAAAGACATTAGATGGCTTTGTGAAGCTATCGCTACACACAAAAGAGATTTTGTAGCTAGCGGGGAGATGCCGTCAATTATCGCCCATCATATTCTAGCTTACTGTACATTTTATAAGCACCCTCTTGTTTTTTGTTAGTCTGTACAAAGTGAAGGTGGGGTTGTATTAAATTAAATGGTTGATGTTTTATCAGATATCAGACAGGAGGGCTTTACGTAATAGGCATGTTGATTTATTTTCCTAATTGAATTTCCGTCTTCATAATTCAATTTGTGTTCTGATTGTGTAGATACACTTGCCTGCTATAGTTTGAACACTACAGATTTTCTTAAATTGAAGCAAAAGCTCGCGTAGGTATATTTAGTTGAAAGCGAGCATACTGCCTAAACCGATATAAAACTATGTGCCCATAAAAAAAAGTCAATAGTAGTTCCTTCCAGCCCCATTAAGAGGGCAAACAACAAGCTAGCGAGAATAATATCCACTTCCAAAATGGTTTTATTCACGAGAGTGTCCGTGTCCGTTTTGGTCAGTGTACCTGTTCTGGGCCAGCTTCCCCTAGATATTTAGAATTTTGTTATGAAATACTCAGGAACACGCTCGACTGTAGTTAAATAAAAAACTCTCGCAAACAACAATTCGAAGTCTCTGGTAACGTACGCCGTCATGTAGGATGGTGGATATCAGATCAGATAGGTTAGTAATGGAAATGCTCTACATATCCAAAGAGAGTGGTTGTTTTTGTGGATTTATCTACTGACATTCTTTTCATTCGGGCATGCATGAAGAGATTAATGAAATTGGATGAAGCGAAAGAAGTATGTAAGGATCGTAGCAAGTGGAAGGAAGTGATCGCTGCCTACCCCTGTGGGAGAAAGGCGTGACATATGTATGTATGTATGTATTCTTTACATTCTTTTATTCTCCACCCACTAACATTCATTTTCATTACTCTTTTTCTCACATGCTCGTAGTCTCTTCTCATTACATGCACATTGGAGGCATAAATCCTCACCGATCCTTTTGACATTAATGATGCAAGTCAAATATACAAATTGAAAATATTGCTTTACCCAAGTGGAGTCCATGCGACAAAATACGTGTACAGCACTCAAGCTAATTGTTCTCGCCATTTGAATATTGCCGGCGACAATTAGTCGATTGGTCCATCTCCCAGGCCTGCGGACCCCTAAATTAATTGCTCTCTGCTCATTTTGTTTTGTTTTCAAAAGGCGTAAGCGCTTAATGCATTGAACGTTCTATTTCACAATCAATTATTATACTGCTGTTTCAGCAGTTTTGTTGTTAATGGTAATGAAAAAACATAAAAAAAATACATTATTGAAAACAATGTAAAAGGGATTAGCCCGAAAAGAATTAAATAAATCTAATATTGAGCATAGTAGAATACAATTGTCACCACCCCAAATCTCTCCCGTGGGTGTCGTACAAGGCGACTAAGGATAAATCAGTGATGAGGGATGGGCAGCAGCGTTCCTCTTATACCACCTTTAGACTTTTGCGCCCGATAAATGGCAATTGGCTCGCCACCTATTTCATGGGACCTAACATAATTGGGGAAACGCGGGTGCTAGTTCACCTCTGCCTACCCCTTCGGGGATATAGGCGTGATTTATGTATGTAATATTGAGTCATTTACATACCTACTTTACATTTTGGCCAATATTACATTTCAATACTCACTGAATACATTTAAAACAGTTGGTAACTAAGCAATCAAGTAAAATACTATCTAAAAGCTTCTTGTGAAGAAAAAGTAAGACTTTATTCAAATATTTACCCTTCTTCTAATGACAAGTTTTAACTATCAATTATTGCAATTAATTGTATGAAATGTCAATCACATTAAATACATTTAGGAAATAAAGTAATTTAGAATCTGTACCTTTATAAGGTACAGATTCTAAATGTAGTAAACTTGGCTAAGGATTCGTTAAGCACTACAATTTTATCGTCACCAGCCTATTTATATTACTCACAGATGGTGTATTCCACGAGTAGAATAATATAGAGAAATTAAAAGTTGGAGTAAACGTATTTTAATAGTGAGTTGATGCCACCAAACTTACATCTAATCTCTTTGTAAGTCACCTTTAGACAATCCAGTCGAGGTTAATGAAAGCAATAAGAGAGATCAGGTCCGCACTAGTGAAATCTCAATTGAACCTTAAACAATTAATTACCGAAGAAAATTACTGGTCCCACATTTCACTGCTCTCTCAAGTGTCTTGAATAAATTAATAAACCAGGCTACCACATTGTCTAATCTTTTCGAAATCTAACATAAACTTGACTAGCCCTCGGTAATATTATTATTATGTTAGTTCTGAAAAACTTAAATTTCAGCCGAATTTAAACTCAAGATAGTTAAATTGAGTCATCGTTAAGAAGTGTTAACGATTTGGCTGTAGTGTTTAATTTGATTTATGAAACCATAGAGATGTTTTGTAGAGTATGAGATGCTGATGCTGTATGTGATGCGCTTCATAGATCAAAACAAAAGTCAGTAGGTAATGAAAACTTAGGTTAACCCTTCGATAGCTCACAACAAATAAAATAAAATAAATCTTGATGTCAATTTTCAATTTTGTTATGAGCATCGTGGTTATAAGGAAATAGGCGTGTTGGACTTATAATGTGTAATTTTTCCAAGCACATACCGGATTAAACAGAACCGAATCACTACATAGTGTCAATAGTGCAAATTAATATTTCTTCAATTTGTATATTTCCTGGATGTTCGTGTGAGTGGGTAAGCTAAGGATATTACGTTTTTTGGGACACTATGCTTACGTTTGGACGGAAATCATACTTTCACCCGAATCAACCTTGAAATCATGTTACATTTCATGTCATCTTACTTACGAACGAATGACATAGACATAAATAACTATATTGGTACTCAATATTTCCCCGGTATATCAATCGCATGCCGGGTTATATAACTTCTCATTTCGATTATCCAACTAATTGTCTAATACAGATTTCAATAGGAATAATTCTATAAAGTCGGGTAATTATGAATGTATATGGTGAATAGTGTCACATTACACACAAATTGGCACTAGCCGGCGGCGTTATGGAAGTTTAACGAGGTGCTCTGTGGTCGCCGCTGCCAATTAGAGGGATTACTGCCAGGATTTGTACCTGAGGGAACCCTTGACTGCTTGCAGAAAATATAATGAGGGGGTACTTAGCTACGAGTCTTAGTGGCGTATTCACCGTGCTTCCACTGGTATCTTGAGGACACACGCTTAGACATGTATGTACAATTTGTATTTCGACATTCTCATTCTCGAATATTCGAAGCTATTCAAGAGACTGTCGCCTAGAAATGAATTCGACGTGCTGGGTCAGAATAGATAGAAAATTAAAAAAAAATAGTATCATTTTTGTTAGTCCAAGTTTCAAATTTTAATTGTTATCCATGATATTGACAAAAGATATAAAAAAAAATAATTAAAAAGGTGTTAACTTATCAAAGCTACTTACTTGTTATTAAATTTTATTTTAAATAAAGGCATTAAAATGTTCATGAAAACGACTTTACTTTACCCCTCACGCTGGCCCAGTGCCGGTTGGTGGGTAATTTTGCATCACGCTTCATAGAAATGACTAAGTAATAATCTTACAAGCCAAGTAATAATCTTAGTTTTGGTTAATTAACAAGGTCATCAACCAGCATCAACTAGAACTATTTTTACTGTACAAAATTACAAAGCCATATAGTATAGTCAAACTTATTCATAGTAAAAAAGTAGTTTCTATACCTGTTTTAACTAAATCACTGATTTGTCTCTTTTCATCACAGCATAACCACAGTTTGACAAAAAGAGACAGATCAGTGATTTTAGTCAAAACAGTGTTTTATGGATAAGGGGATTATACTTTACACACCTAATTTGACCTTAGCTGTTTGTTTCGAAGAGTTCTATTTTTAACATTGTGCTGTGTGTCAGGGTTGGCGCGTTGTCATCTCAGATCGATGGCGCCACTAGGTCTGGACAGTGGGACGGTGCGACGCCGGCCTTGGCGCCGGGGGGGCGAGACAAATCTTCGCGACCTGCTACTCAATACACCCCCCAATATGAGAAATCGGAACAAACAAACAATAGAGGGAAAAAGTTTGAAAATTATTCGTTTGTCTGTATCGATCTTTGGGGGAGCCCTTATAAGGGCCTTACTTTTCGTCTTCAAGGGCCGAGTTTTGAGTTTTTCGGGTACCAAATGTTCTCATTTATATTTGCTCTAAAAAGCTGTAAAAAAGGTTTAAATATTGCTTTACTTGACAAGGTACAACAACGCCAGGTCAGGTTATCACACTAGTCATATTTTCTCCATCGACTTTATGCTTTATTAAATCAAGCTTAGGATGGCAATCGATACAGATATTTAACTTACAAATTTTTACATAACTCGTTTATAATCAACATTTTTGTCCTGTAAGGCCCTTTTATTCTTCGACGTGTCGCCGGTCGTGTATATGAAGCTTCATAGTAGCTTTCATTTGTTTCAACCGGCCGTACGCGGAACAAATGAAAGGTACCATGAAGCTTCATACAAATTGTGCCAGGCGCGTTCGCACGCAACCGGCGACATGCCGAAAAATAAAACGGACATAAGTTATTACCTCTGCTTATAATCGATACGGTGTTTTTTACGCTTCTACTAAATATTTTATTATTACTATAGTACTGTTTGTGACACGGCGAATTGTAGTCTATACCTTTTTGCCCAAACCACTCAAGGTTTATAAGCATAATTTTTGAAAGTATGTATAAAAAACGTACCTCTCTATATTGTTCTTTGTAATTATTTCGTAATGTATCCGTATCCTTATTATAATAAACTCGCGACTTCGTTCGCGGGAACTTCGCGTAACATTTTTTTTTCAATATTACTTGAACAGTTTAGCTTCAACACGAACAGACTTCCTTACAAACTTTCAACCTCCATTTCACACCCTTAGAGGTGGAATTTCCCAAAATACTTTCTCAGTGCTCACCTACACTACAAAAGGAAGCATGGTGCAAAATTTCAAGTTTCTAATCGAGGTTGTCAGTTTTTCCTTTTGTATATACAAAATAAATAAATAAATAATAAATAAATATTTTTACACTCACACCTATCATCTAGCCCAAAGTAAGTAGCCTAAGCACTTGTGTTATGGATACTAGATGACGGACATATTTTTAATATAATTATGTATATAAATGTTGAAAATATACTACATAAACATATACACAACCATGACTCGGGAACAAACATTTGTGGTCGTCACAAAGTTTGCCCCTACCAGGATTCGAACCCGGGACCTCTTGGCCAATACCCAGCAATCTGAGCATTCGACCAAGGCGGCAAGTAGTTGGCGAAATGTAGTGTGAATATAACCCTACCTTACTATTCTGGGACAAAAAGGCGTAATTGTGTATGTATTTATAATAACGGACCTCCCAATACATATAGTTTATTATGTTTTGTAATGTTTTCTATATAATAAATACCTACTTTGAAGTATTAGTAAAAAAGTTATGGCCGCAGTTCATTAGGGCTTCGTAATGAGAGTCCACCGTCCGGGATTTAATTTGTGGCGGTCGGACCGCCTATATTAATCCGACTTCAAAGGGCCCGTTAAATTACGCCGTGCAGCTCCCGATGTTGTGTCGTTGCAGTTGCGAATAATTAAATGTTGCCATAGCACTGTCGTGATTAATTTGGTGCCCTTAAAATGGTAGGCTTCTATTTTCCCCTTTGGTAAATATTGCGGAGTCGATTTGAAGACTATGGTTAATTTCATACACAATAGAAATGCGTTAATAAAAATGACATGTCATTGTGTGCTTGCAGCTGAATGTTATCTTTTATCTAAGATGTATCTCTAGGTTCAAATATTTGTAAAACATTAAAAACTAAAAGGGCCTGTTTCACAATCGACAAGTAAGTTCTGAATTAGCTTACTTGGCAGTTCAATTGACATATATTTCATATTACAAGTGTCAAATGATCTGCCAAGTAAGCTATTCAGAACATACTTGTTGATTGTGAAGCAGGCCCTAAGAATAACAAATAATGTTTTAAAAGTTATCCTTTACAATTAACACTTGTTAATAATAGGAATATGAACGGAGTCGGTCTATAAATGCATAAGTATTAGATATTATATTAAATCTCTTGGATACAGCCAACACTTCGTCAGGTTCTACAGATATAGTAAAATCTAGAATAGAGACAGAGTTGAGTCAACAACGAATCGGAATACCATGCAAAGAGTTATACACCCGAAACATAGTGCGAAGCTTATAAATCCATCCCCTCGCTAGGAACATTGGCGCCTGAGTGGTAGACGACGCGGCGCCTTTTATTGCGATTTCAGAGCTCTCCAAATGACGTAAGGTAGCAACTGCATAGAGAAGCTAAGCCACAGACACTGTCATTTCATCAAAATGAACATTTTAGAGGAGTGTTTGGTGCGTTTCGTGGTGTCAGTCAGATTTATTTTCGCTAATTCAGAAATTGTTACAGAGTGGATTTTGTGCAGTGAAAGTGGTGTTATTTTGATGCACAAGCATCCGTGTTGATGTGCAATTATGCAGATTTATTGAAAATAAGTCTTATGATATGTTTGATGTTGTGGTGAAGACCACTGTAAAAAGTGGTTTTGGCCACCTCATCATCTTACCATTAAATTCGCTCCAAGCACTCCCTTGATGCGTTAAAATGTGTGACACCCATATTTTAACGTAGAATTCATTTCATTCATAAATTTCACCCTCTCATAATTCATAAGACTACAGATAAAATATACACTAAAGACATGGCTGTATGGGCTAGACTCTTTGCCTTCCCTAAAATATAGGGAGAATTTACAAAAACCAAAATGAACATTTTAGATAATATTATTTTTATTTAAATTATTATTATCAGATAGGCAGCAGCTATCAAATCAGCAGTCATAAAGTTCTCTCAAACTTTAAATAGGTAGGTACTAAGGGCCGGTTTTTTGATGCATAGTTAACAAAACCAATTGTTAAAAATTGTTAATAATCAAAATAGTCGTAGCTTTCTTTATTGTTATTTTGAACATTACATAAATTAGTAAAAAATATTGCAAAGAAAAATCTGACTGACGCCATTGAAAGCGCGCCAACCATTCCTTGTCTGCATTTTTATGGAAGCATATACAGCCACACTCAGAGACCTCAATTGACTTTAATGAGTCCTTAATGTAAAAATGTCATTTTTTTCATACTTGGCAGGAATAGCGACTAGTTTTGAATTGTATTTTTTTTGTATTAAGTACTCATTAACGTTCACGTCTCTGACGTCTCTGCGGATAGATAGAGATAGAGTAATATTTTATTAGTGAATCTGAAGGTAATTAAGGATGGGAACTCTATGCTATACATCGCTCTGCATTGCATATACGGTGTAGACATTCGTCATGTTGCGCGCCTCACCATCCCACTAATGTTGCCCGTGTGCAAATATTTGAGCAGGCAACACTGATCGATCCCGCTCAACCGATCATGACGCCCGCTCGACGCCTTCCGTCACGTCTCGAGAGCTTGTAAGCTAGGAGACCGCCATTTACAATAGGGATAGACAGGGAATGTTTTCTGTTTAATAGCGCCGAGTTAGCTTTGAATGGTGAGCGAGTAGAAAAGTCAGTCAATTTTATTAGGTATTTAATATCTTTGATGAAATTTTGGGTTTAATCAATAGACTTATTAATATTTTAAAGCATGCGCTAAATAAAAGCTTAATCGAAATGTCGAAGTTGTTGTCATAAAAAATTGTAACGGTTGCTAAGATAATCTTTTTATATCATTTAAATATTCTACTTTTCTCATACTGTCTAATTATAAAAAAAACCACAATTATACAAAAAATAAATACTAATCGGAGGGAATGGCGGCTACGTTGTCTGCACCAGTCGCTCAACCAGGAACTTTACTGATCTATTTTTCTCTGTATTATGGTTTGTAACATTTGTTTAAAGTTTGGATAATAAGCAATAAAATTATACCATTGTTAGAAAAATAATGTAAATAATTAGTAAGCTGTCCCGTATCTGACCTTTACTTAAAAAGTTTTTCCGAATTTTATTTTTCTTCGTAACGACAATATATTAATATTCATGTCAGGTTTGTTATGAAGCCGATGGCCCGATGACTGCAATTCAGAAGTGTGTCCTAACAGGAGACGTTCCGAAACTCGATTGAATTTCCGCTTGGTAATGACGTTGCGGGCCAAACGCCACCGGAAATACCGTTAATGCATGTCAATTGTTGTGCCCCTAACTCTGTTAGCGAAACGGTCCCAGCTACGCTTTAAAAGCTTTTAATACTTCCAAATCTATATTTTAGAACAGTGCTCAGCTGAGCACAATGGGCCATAATTTAAATTTATAAGTGCAATTTATGCGCTCGGATAAAGTTTCAGTAACGACCACTAAGGAGATTATACACTGTTTGAACTATGTATAGGAAGATAGTCTCGAAAATGTCATGAGAATACTGTTAGGGAACTAAATTAAATAAAAGCGCAACTTACAAAAGGATGACTACTATATCGGAAAACGTAGAACAAAATGGGTAGAAAATATACATCTCAAGTCAGACGTACAAAAGATACAACTCTATGGGCAATGCCATGAGTTTATACTCTAACAAATATATTACAATAATTGAGGTGTTCCGTTATTTTTGAAACAAAAGACAACAGAGTTTCATCACCAATATTTGGAATGCTACTCAGAATGTTTTTGGTGTCTTAATTACGGTAACCAAGAGATTCAAAATGTCTACAAAATATGTGGTTACACATAATTTAACATTAGATACATATATATATCGCCTATTTATATAGTATTAAGTAAAAATATTGTATTTCTTACTTTGCGATGGCGATTACTATGCGATTACTTTTAAGCGAGTACTTTTTTAATACCTGCCTACGGTATTCATTATTAATTATTTTTTATGGTTATTGATTTGGAAAAGAAGTGGAAATGTAGATTACTTACAATTAACAAGTGTAATATGCATAAGTCCAAAATATATTTCTGTGACATATCTAATTAATTTCTGGACAAAAACTTTACTATTTTGATACCTTAGCATTAAAAAATGTCAAATTATATCTCAGACGGCTACAATTTATTGTGAAACATCTCTTAGAAGTGCAGAACTTCTAACAGAGCTCTTTCCGCGCAACGGTTAGTTCCAAAACCCGCCGCCCTTTGTCACAGCGAGTCTTCAACAAAGGGTTGCAGTGGTGATTGCTTAATGGACAGTGAAGGCTGAGATAGCGCGTGATAAATCACCTCCCTGATTACCGGCCCATTATCTAAAATGCAATCTCGGGGACAGCAGCTCTGCAGTCCTCGTGACGTAATTGACAAGAGACGAAATTACTCTGGAACTTTTTAGATTAGCATAAATTTCACGTTCACTCGTGCCCGTGAAAAATGGCCGTGATCATCGGACGCAGCAACTTTAAATAGAAAGTAATAAACTAGAAAGCTGGCGACAAATTGAGTGATAAAAAGATAATGCAGAGAAAAAAATTAATATGGTTTATAAATTATGAACTTCCTTGAAAATCTTACTAATTCATGTTTAAGGAAAAATTAAAATATTTTAAACAATTATATTATTGTTTAAATAGCAAATAAAATATTCGGAGGATAAACCCGACTTCATCCAAGCGTTAAATGTAGTATACCTACATATTTAGTATAATTTCAAGTTTTTGGGAGTGCAGAATTGCGGTTATGCATCTAGCATATACATTGCTATTTATTTGCCAAATAAATAGCAATGTATATGAAACATGGCGAAAAGTGGGTATTTTTATCCTTCGGGCATAAATAGACGTGATTTATTTCTTCCTACTTTACTCCTAAGATACCAAAAATCCTTCCCTTTACTAGAGAAGGAACTGCAAGACTGTAATAATAAAATACTTAAATATACATTTAAAACACATTACTATAATTACACATTATATTATATATAAAAAAAGTACGTGATATTCATTATATTAAAATTAACTACACATTATATATAAAAAAGTACGTAAATATACATTTCTTTACAAAGGAACTTCTTAATTTACCCGACAAAAGCGTATACGGGAAACCTTAAATTGCATTTCGATACACGCGGAGACGATCGGCAGCAAACAAATAAGTGTAGCGGCAGCAATCTCCCGCAAGCCCCGCAACTGCTCAAAGGGAAGCCACAGAGCCCCACAGAGGCCAACTCCTTTGCCGAGTTACAAAGGCAATGCTGAGAGGGATTTAATGAACTAATAAATAAAGTGTCTTTGAACGTACTTACATTTCCACTTCTTCTTACTTACATTCGCCACAAGTGAATTTGCTATAACGAATAGGAAAATGTCTTACTGAATATGATATTTTCTAATAAATAATTACAATTTTAATTCCATTTTTATAGCAGTATGTAGACATTATTGCAAAGAAAATAACTAATAGTTTTAAGCATTCGTCAGTTGAACATTACGTTAATTTTAATATGAATGAAATAATAAAAAATAAAAATAATAAAAGAAAATACCATAAAAAATGGTTTTTCCTTCAGGTAGGCGACCAGTTGTATAACACAAGCCAGTCCCCTGAAATATGGATTGGTATGTTGTAATCTCTATCACTCTATCTGTTCATTGGCCTATTGACATGGTCTTTCTCATCACTTTTCTAAACATTCATTCATTACTATTTCTTTTCCGGTGTGAAGGATGATCGACCATAAGATTATCTGGGCACAGGGCAGGCATATTGAACATAGAACACAGATAATAATTTGATAGTTACAAATTATTTACAAAATTTGCTTGAGTTCAATTATAATCTATTCGATTTTAATTTGAACCCGCGTCCGCTGATATCCGGGCAGGTGCCTGGCCGCTCGGCCACCCAAGACACTAATTAACTTGCCGAAATTCCTCTAACCTTTACACTTCACGTTGTAAGCCAACGGGTACCCTCGCAATGTAGAAATAAATTTCAAACATTCCAAAGCAGATATTTTTACAAATACCGTGCGTTCAGTTAAGCTTGGATTTGCTTTATAAACTATTCGATTTTAATTTTAACATTATATAAATGTTAGAAAAATCGTAGTTCAATTATAATTTTTTTTATTAACTCCGTTTTACGAGCGTTGACTGCACAAACTTATTCCTCAACCTACAATCACGTGGGATCGTAATACTCAAATCCTTCGTCAGTACTTTACACCGTATTGAAATGTTGGCTTAGTATTTAAATGGATCCCCATTTGTAGTCCCGAAACATGAAAATAGCGTGGCTCTTAAGCCGGAGGGGTCCTGGGCAGAGTTAATAAAATGCGGCAGGCGGCTCGCTGACGTCGGCGGATGCAAATAAGATGTGTGCCGAGCCGCCTCTGTACACAGTGGTTTATTGAATATTAAGTTGTAACCCTGCTCTGCAATGAATCTAGATTGAGGAAGAAGTATTTTTAGTTCATTATTAATGTTATACAATATAATATAAATACTCTTTATTGTACACTCTCAGTAACAAAACTAGTACATGCAACAAAAATGGACATGCATGAACAATAGGCGGGATTATTGCTAGAAGCGACTCTTCTAGACATTAAGTATATATTGAGCTACACTTTTCATACTCCATAACCATTGTATACTGACGATAGTGTAAGATGTTACTAGCTTGTAAGAACTGCCTCTATAAAGCTGGCGTTGTGTGCCGAAAGCCGCTTCTCATACATTCTACACTCTATTCTATGTACTGTTAAGTATATTGCGTATCCTCACGCTGTCGGTATGTGAAGGGTTATTGTTGTTTTTCAAAGCCTCCAGTAATCGTGGAAGCGTTTCGCTGAAAGGGGTTTTTTCTTAACAAATACGCTCGCTGCGGGATCGTGTGCGGGGTGCCTTAACTGCGGTCGGCATGTTGAGTGTTTAGAGCCCATAAAAATGTAAATCAGAACGCATTGTAAAGTATCTTTTTATTGCGATGAATGAATCATTGCGCGCGATTCAATTTGTTTCCACGGAGAACAATCTTTGCAGACAGACAGTTGCAAAAGTTGCTCAGCATTTTTTTCTGTAGCATAGTCATTATGTTATCGTATATTTTCTTTGGATTTTCTTATTATACAGCCAATATCACGCCAGCTAATCACCATCATCAGCCCTTTAATATCACACTGCTGGCCTCCCCTATGGCTGGAAGAATGTAGATAGAAATGGGCCTCTACTCACCACCTTGGGCCAATGCGGGCGAACTTAATACAAAAACATTACTCAATCGACTTTGTGTTTACTTAATTCCGGTTATGTTGACAATCGATAGCAGATATTAGACAGTTTTTTTACTTTAAACGACATAAAATTATGACTGCCTATTGTTGTTAATGTCTACTAATTAACTTTTTGTGATCAACTTAATTATGTATAAAGAGATAGAAAAATAGAAAATTATAAAATCGCCAAAAGTGGACTAAATTAACCAGATGTTCTGACTAGGAAAGCTTCAGAAGCAACGGTTGACTCAACATTCATCTCCTTCGATTTTGTACTTTACGGTAAGTTAGTTAAGGTTGAAAATGAATTGGAGAAATTTGCGGGTTATGAAGACCTAACATGCTACTTATTCGCCTTTTAAATTTAAGTCATACCCAAGCACTGTATTAGATATTTATAACAAACTTTGAAAATCTCATATCCTATCAAGTAGATTATCGGCGTCTAGACAATGGACCTTTGCTGAATAACAGCGATATCATCAAATTGGATGCAACTTAGAGGCATTAAGAAACATTTTCGCTTCCCCAGAGATAAGACGGTTGATCCCCGGCCATTGTGATAGCCATCTGTAGAAAAGTCCGTGAAAAGCTCGGTCTCATTCGCCATTCATGGGGCGATTTGATTTACTTAAGATCTTTGGTCTGATACTGTCTATTAAGGGAGTGGTTGGGCCGAGTCTTTTCTAACAGATTTATTTGATGCGTTGACCGTTCTTTTTTATTATGCCGGTTTATAAACCCGTTTTATGAATGTTACGGATCATTTGGACGAAACCATTTATTTTATTTTATAACCCTACATTTGGGAATCCGTATTTAATATTAAGCAAGGTTTGAAACTGGTATTTTATGTGGCTAAATTTGTTGAAGTTCATATCAAAATATTCACATGTAATTTCTTACGGACTCCATTCATATCTTCAGTGATCTTCCTCTTCGACTCCATGTATAAACATTCATGTTCAGCCCTCTTTTCGTCATATGCATTTCGTTACTTCTCATTATGTGTACATATACCAAGCCAAACGATTGCTTTTTATATTCTCTGTGATAATTTCAAACTTCCTTTATACTCATTCTTCCGTTTATATATTCTTGTCACGCTGCACATCCATCTCCACAATCTCATCTCTACTATAAAAATAAATATGTATGCAATTTTATTTCTAAAAAGAATTATAGTTAGGTTTCTTTCTAAAAAGATTTATAGTTTTAGTAAGCTATAGTTTACCGAATCTGTATTTTTTTACGTTCTTATCGTGTTCATTGAGCCACATCACTTTCTATCGTTTCAAGGGAGTTTTTCAAGCTTGTTTTCGAAGATTCTAGTTTAATGGAGGTGCATTTTATCAGGAGGGTGGGTTAACGCGTGGTTCCGGGCGAACGGACGACCGATTTATAAAATGAGTTTGCGGTGCAACCAACCCGTGATACCCCATTGGTTACGTCTCACTTCTTTATTAGTGAAGTGATAGGTATAGTCGCTTGGGTATCGATGTAATTTTTCAAATTATATAATAAGCATGTTTCGAAGTTATGCGACAGTATGTAATCAATATACTTAGGTACGTAATGTAAGTTATCAATTGTCAAAAGATTAAATTTGTAGATTTTTTTAATGTAAGTTATGTTATATTTTAGCACTTTTTATTTTAGGATTATGCTACCTACTGTAGTAGTAGGTAGCATAATCCTAAAATAAAAAGTGCTATACAATATTCTCTGCTTATCATTCGTAGTTTAATTTTTCGTGAATACTTCAATTATTTCAAAGAATCTATATTTAAGCACTTTTTATTTTAGGATTATGCTACCTACTGTAGTAGTAGTACCTACTGTAGTAGTAGGTAGCATAATCCTAAAATAAAAAGTGCTTAAATATAGATTCTTTGAAATAATTGAAGTATTCACGAAATATTAAACTACGAATGATAAGCAGAGAATATTGTATAGCACACAAGATAGCGAAACGACATAAAAAATAGCATAAATTCTTAAAATTATGTAACACATGTCCACTGTATATAAGATTTTCTTTACTAAAACATCTATTCATAATAGTTGTAGCATTGATGGCAGAACGCTATTTTAGGTTAAGTCAATCTGGGTGTGTAAATTTGTATAAATTGATAAACAAAAGAAAACTTCTGATTCTGCTCTTATGTGTTATGGAAGGATAGGGGTGTCCATTTAGTTTAAGCATTCCTCAATATACCTACTAAGCTAAATGAAACCAAAAGAAAACGACACTGTAATAAAACATCGATAAAGAACAAAACATCGACATCGAGACACCTCTCCCTATTTCACGCGCATTTGTCGCGGGACGTCACCATTTTTCCCTCGCCGCCTCCATCAGCGGAAAGTTAAAAGCATTGAAAGACATATCGCGGGCTCCTACCGAGCGGCATTGTTCTCGGCCCTTTGTCCCGAGCCGAATGTTTTAATGTAATTGGCTTTGTGCGCACAGTTTTTTGTCCAGCATGTGTACGGCTACACGGAGCGTATTATGTTTTAAGTAATTAAACGTTACGTTTACAAATGTCCCTGAATAACGAGTTTATGTTCGCATGGCTTCTTGATTTTTAATGGGTTTTCTGTCTCAGGCTCGAGTTCACCAACACGTGAAACAAGCGATCAAAAGATAAACGTCAGTTTTTGACAGTTCTTCCATACGGTAAAATGTCAAAAACTAACGGTTAAATAATATTCGCCTGGTTGGTGACACTAGCAGTACCAACACATAAACAGGCGATGAGAAGATATTTGACTTATTATCATATCGAAGAACTGTCATAAACTGACGGTTATCTTTGGGTTATCGCATGTAAAGAGCGATTGAAAAACCAATTTGGGGATAGCTAATAGGCTAAAAAAATATTTTTGGTCACCCATCCAACCATCGGCCTTAGGGAACAATACATAGTTTACGCAATTGGCCAAGTGTGCTGTAAGTAATAAAAGGGCTTGTACCCAAAACTGCGAAATGGTGCGATGCGAATTCGCCACGCAGAAAACTACAACATAAATGCGATTTGGTGCGGCAAGGCGGCGAAATAAAGAAGAATGAAATTGAACGAATGCTTAATGCGAATCAATTCGCAAGTTCTTCCGATGCGTTGAGGGAGCTACGAGATTTTAAGATGCGACGTCGCATCGCAGTTTTGTATACAAGCCTTAACACTACAAAGTTAGACAATCAATGTCTTCTACGTATGCCAAGACGCGTAAGCTTTGTGACCTCCCAACAACAGCTCATTACTAATTTAGTTCCATCTTTCTTTACAGTTAAGCCGTAATAAAGTCAAATAGATATGTACGACATATCCTTCCTTTTCCCACTACTCCGTCTCCTGTGACTTCAGTAAGTGAGTTGGGTATAAATTGGGGCATTGTCTGCGAATCTGGAGCATTCGCGGGACTTTTAACGTCATTCTGCAACATCAAGGAAAAAGCGAAAACCTTAGGGGAAATCTGTCTCTTTCTCGCATAGGGGAGCTGTTAACGTTAGACAAGGCCGAAGGAGGTTTGATTATTAAATCGTTACGGAATCCGTTGCAGAATAAGATTGCTGATCTTGAATGAATTCTCTTTTGTTTTCTCACTCTGTTGTTGCCTTCTCTCTCTGGCGCACAGGACTTCTCACTACATCGTCCTGTCACCAGAATACAGGATCAATCCGCAGAGCGATTCGGCGTACTTTAGCCAAACAATAAAATATGTTTACGAACGATATTAATAAAAATAACGACCCACAATACGATGCCGTAAAATTAATGATCGGTTTACAACCGCAGAGGTGTTTATAAAACGTTTTTTAAATGTGTACGGACATTATAAAAATCGAAAATTAGAGTGCCTGATAAATGGCAATAGGCTCGCCACCTATTACATGGGACCTAACAAAACTGGCGAAACGTGGGTGCTAGTTCACCTCTGCCTACCCCTTCGGGGATATAGGCGTGATTTATGTATGTATGTATATGAAAATTAGAACCCACAATATTCCCGTTTTTTTGAGCTGCCTCTTTTTTGTATTGAATGAGCGATTTATATTATTTTTTTAAGCCCCGATGGCAGATGGCAGTATCAATGTCGATATCTGCTATGAAAAATATTTTTTGTGCTTTCTAAAATACTTGTCGGCTATAAAGCTTTATAAAGATAAATTAATAAATAAAAATCTGGAGGTGAAACGAAAAATTAAAAGAAGAATTTTAATTAAAGAAAATAATAGACAGTGATAACAGACAGCGATAAGAAAAGGTTGCAGAATATCTCACTGACTGAGGCTGGGAGAGCGTGGCACGCATTTCGGGCTAGTTTGATATCAGCTCCCGTGACGTCACCATCGTCCATCCTCTCGCGGTTGTCTTTACGAAATATCATGTCTTTTTGATATGAAATATCCCTCTTACGTCTCTCTAATCAATGATAATATTACGTATTTTAATTCCAAGTACTGTCGCTACGAGGAATTGTTAAATATTTCGAATGAAAGTAGACATCTCGGTGGTTCTAAATAATGTAAAAGTCTATTTCTCTATAAGTACAGTAAAGTTATCAAAGTGACTGTGAAAGGAAATCTACAGGTTGTTGTTTTATTGCCAACAAGGGAGTAGTACTAGAAAACTGTGCTTTGTTAGAGAGGTTTATGGTAGGAAATTGTTTGAGGGGCGTTGTGGGTGTGATTCCGCTGACACCTGTTGATTCTCCGTGAAGAAATCCACTGGGACCATGTTTTGGAGGTGGTTACCGTAAGTTCCTTAGCTTTATTACGTATTTATGTGTAGGCAGTAGTAAGAAGTTCGTGTTTGCGAGAGCAGGTCGATTTTTCTTGAGAAAATCTTTAGGTCCGGTTATGCAGAATTTTTACAAAGAAAATCTGTCTTCATAGTGTTGCTACCAATACATCAGCGCATACATAATTGACAAAAGTGTATTGACCAATAGTTCTTCAACCTGATACTAAGATATGCATTGTGGATTGTGGAATTAGTAAAAAAATACTGTGTGGTTGTCAGATTAAATGATGAAACATGTCAAAAGAGATGAGTGAATAAAGGTGTTAACTAACAAGAAATTCAAAATGAGTTATGAGTGTTTGAAAATGTAAAATGTATAAATGTTTATCAGATTACACCTTTATTGGGGGTCTGTACTTTTGATACAAATAAAAATTTGGGCGGTTTGAACTCATCAGTCGATTTTATGTTAATTCAAAAAGTCGTTTTTTTCGTGTTGTTAGATAACATCTGTGTCCACTTACCCCTTCTACTTCGATATACAATTTATTATTATGTAAATATATAGGTAGAATACATTTCAAAAATTACTGATCAATTTCTTGCTAAAATCTGACAAGTAATTATGTTTTCTTATTATTACATACATACATACATACAATCACGCCTATATCCCCGAAGGGGTAGGCAGAGGTGAACTAGCACCCACGATTCGCCAATTATATTACGTCCCATATAATAGGTGGCGAGCCTATTGCCATTTATCGGGCACAAAAGTCGCAGTACATTGTTAGGTGGTATAAGAGGAACGCTGCTGCCCATTCCTCATCACTGATTTATCCTTAGTCGCCTTGTACGACACCCACGGGAGAGATTTGGGGTGGTGACAATTGTATTCTACTCTGCCGTCACCACACGGTTTTCTTATTATTAATTGATAAAAACTCATTAAGGGATAAATCATTTACCGAAAACTTATTTACAGAGTTGTTATAGAGTTTTTTTTTTTTTTAAATGAGAAGGTCCATAGATTTTTTAAAAGGATAAGTACTTAATAACCACTAACCAATAACCATTGAATGCATTTACACTTTACATTATACTTTACGTCTTCTTCTTCTCCCTGCCCTGTTCCCAGTTTATCTGGGGTCGGCGCAGTATGTTTCCTCTTCCATTCATATCGGTCAGACGTCATCAAGCCATCCACTTCCCTTTTGATTCACATCATCCATCACAACTTAAAGGTGCTAGTGATGAATGAATGTATAGAAAATAGGCAGATAGGACCATGTCGAGAGACCGATGAACGGAGAGAGTGATTGGGATGACAACATGCTAATCCATACCTGCTCAAGGCTCTTTGGGTATTCTGTTGTTGGTGGTTTTCCCTCCACCATTCGGGTGCCACAAGGTGTTTGTTAGTGTACACCAGGCAATCCCCCTTAGTCGGCTTTTATGACACATTCTAAGCACATTCACTAAGTACATTCTAAGCAGGCAAACGGCTGTAAAACCTTAGCTAAAACCTTGAGCAGTAAGTATTGAAATTTTGTCATTCCAATCACTCTCTGCGTTCATCGGTCTATCGGACATGACAATTTCCGTTAATTTCAATACATTTGTTTATCATCAGCGCTTTTCTGGTGTGACGGATGGTATGAATCAAAAGGGAGTGGATGACTCGTTGACGACCCTGACCAATATGAATGAAAGAGGAAGCATACTGCGCCCACCCCAGATAAATTAGGAAGATGATGACATTTTCAATAAAAAATAAATCAGGAGCTCGATGACGCATAGAGCTTGTCTTGCGATTGTGCAAACATAGCAATATTCGCCATAAAAAAAGTGATCCAAAATTGTATGTCTTGTTAGGTAGGACCCAACAATTCACGCGGTGCTGGCGTGGTGGGTTATGACCCATTGTTCCTTATATTCTTCCCCCGGAACACAAGGAATTCTTCCACAGGGAAGAGCCGTGCCCATAGCAGTTAAGACATGAACGTGCGGGTAATGATGATGACATTTCCAATTATTAGTGATGACTACTAATTGAAACTAGAAAAATATTTTCGTAAAATACGTTCTATCTATATTCATTGTGTTATTAGCTACTTCGATATTGGATAGCATAAAAGGTTCTTTTTTACTACCTAGATTTTATTGAATTATATCTTAGAAATATGTAATTATTACTTAAAAACACTGGGTAGTTCAGCCTTGATAGAAAGTAGAAAGGTGGATTTAGCTTCTTACTATTATAAAATATTGGCGATATTAATGTGCCATGCTTCCCCTCTTCGAAATTATCACCTTGGGATAATATTACGAACAGGTGAGGTTCTCTTAGTGCCTATCTTTTTTTTTATTTTCATCGTTGATGATTTTCCCTAGACTTATTGACTGTCACATAAAATATGTTCAGCTCACATAATAGGATCCTTTTTATTCGTCAATTGGTGGTTCCATATTGGTTATTATTTTTATTTTACGAGTATAGTCTTAAACAGAGGTACAGCAAGAGCAAGGCAGAATAAGACCTGTTACACAGACAAATGTTAAACTATTTGAATGAATCATTTAACTTAATTTAATAATATATTGAAGTCAAGATTGGAGACCTTTGACTACGAAAATGTAGTTAAAGGTCTCCAATCAATTTTCATGTTTCATTTTCGTATTATCAAGTTTCGACTGTTAATTGATTGACTCTTGCTTGAAACCAGCCAAGTAATAACAATAGAATAAAAAATCAAAAGTAATAATAATATAAGGATGACCCCTTAGTTTTAAAACGCTAATACTCACACTAATAATATAAGTTATAATATGGATATCCCGTTGCGATTATTGCACTATCGAAGTTGAATATAGCTCAGCCCGGCTAGCATGACCACCCAAACACGATATGATATAGCCATTTATCGCGTTGAACATACAAAAATCATTGGGTTTTCGACAGTTCGATGCGATAAATGGATCATCTTTATGATAAAGCCTTAGGAGACTTGTTCAATTCAGGCTCATTGAAACGTTTAAATCCAATGATTTTTGACTGCTCAACGCGATAAATGGCTATATCATATCGTGTTTCGGTGGTCATGCTAGCCGGGCTGCACTGTGTATCTTGTACTAAAACCTTAAGTATATTGCTAGGTGGTACACAACAAGGATGCTGCTGTCCATTTCTGTCGCCTTGTACGACACCCGCTGGAGAGATTGGAGGTGGTGACAACTGTATTCTGCTTTTCCGTCACCATACGGCTACATAAAATAGCCTTGTCATATTATTCGATTCTTATTTTTCTATATTAGCCATAAGACATACATAGGTAATAAGTTAATAAAATAAAATAGTCAAAGGCTATCAGGATGAATAACATAAAATTACAATAAATTCAAATTTCAAGCTTTTCATAGAGCATTGCATCAATACTATAATAATGTCGGTATTATTAGAAAATCCTCCGCTAGTGAACTGTTTAGAATGCCCCTATAATTGTCTGACCTAGCTCACGGTGATCGATACGATGCTCCAGTGAGACGAATATTAAAATTGCTCTCTGCGACTGTACCCCGGGCATGGGGTCTGTTTCTATTAAATTTGAGGAAAGTCACCCGCGGGACTTCAGCCAATTGGATCGGCCTTTGTTCATTACTTTGTTCCGCTAGGTAGTGGAAAACTTTAATTCTTCTGAATTTATCTCGATTATAATGTTACGTGCCTAGTAGTAGTGGCGTTGTATGATTTGAGCATCAACATTAATGATCAACCTTCCACGTACCCTAAGGCTTAAGTTCACCAACACTTAAACAGGCGAATAATATTTAACCGTCTGTTTTTGACATTTTATCAAATGGAAGAACTGTCAAAAACTGACAGTTATCTTTAATCACTTGTTTTACGTGTTGGGGTACTCGGCCCATAAAATATTAAAATTAAAAGTTTAAATAAAAAAATTAAAAGTAAAACAGTATAAGTTTATTTTCCAGCCCATCTCATGGCATTAGATAGTAACATATTGAAATAATCGATTGAATTAAAAATATTATTACAAAAGTTGTATTACAATCTTCAACAGTATATTCTTTTGAAGATTGTAATAAGCATCTTCAATATATTCTATTGAAGATTGTAATAAGTTTTCGTTACTACTTTCGAATTTTAAATCGTCCAATTTCTTAAGTAAACCTTTTGGCACTTGAAACGAAACTCACCCTTTGCGCACAAGAACGCTCCTCGCATAAACGTTACCTTCTAAGCCCGGTATTAGAGTAATTGATATTTACAACTAACCTGGATTCGACAACGCTCTTCCCGGGATTAGTGGAGGATTTGTTTGGATTTCCCTGCTTCGTGAATCCACATCAATTTATTTACAGGCTGCAGCGAGCGATGGCAGAAAGGGAAAGGTTCGATCCTTTTCGGCAAATGGAATTTACATCTTGTCTTATTGCTTTGTTGAATTGATATGGTTCGTTCGTTCATACATTGAGCCCGTCGTAGTGTTGTACTTTTACCATTTGTATTTGTTGATGTTTAGTGTTCACATTATAAAAATTGACCACGCTTAAAGAATGATCAAATATCTAGATATTTTTGTTATTCATTCTTATTTTTACTCTCAATTGTTTGTTTTGTCCTAAGTCTACGGCGAATACGTTGTTTCTAGTAAATTAAGTAATTTTTTTTTTGTTGTTATACACATAAGAAGTTGAAAGTTAAGAAATGAAACAATACGCACCCACACCATAAGGCAAAAATAAAAATAAAACAACAAATTTATATCCATAGTAATTGTGAGGACATCGTCGCCGTCATCGACGTCGTTAATACCGACCAACTCGCACGGGACTAGCGTGGTGAGTTAATATAGCTCTTTCTTTCAATATTCTTCCATCAATAGGGAAAGTCGTTGCCTCAGTGTATAGTTGATTACGACCACTGGGCACATTCATGCAGTGTCCAAAACCACTAAAATTTCACAGTACTGTATTGCTCGGAAATTTTTATTGTCTCCCGAAGTCGCAAGTAAGCTTTTATATCTCCCAACAAGCTCAAACTGAAAGCGAAAGAGACATAAAACAAAGAAATATCGGGAGCGGCATCGAACGTGAGGTTCGGTCCCCAGAGCAGATTAGGAGCAGGGTAAGAACCAGCCAAATATCACTGCAAATACAACGCAGACTTGTTTGCCTTCCATTTTTATGATATTTGTTGGATATCGCCGCACGAGAAAATAAAATTGTTGTTTGGAATAGAGTGTACTGGAAGCACGTTCGTGTCAAGGCCTTGTTTAAGGCAGATTTGTGAAAGCATCGAACGTGAAATGTTATTTTAAATTTCTCATTGTTCTATCACAAACACTAAACAAACAGTTACGAAACGGACTGGCCGCTAATGAAATCAATTTAAATAAACGATATCAATTCTATCGAATCTATGAATCGAATCAAGTATTGTCTTGCCGAACGATTCAGCCTCATTCGATTCTCTTATCCAACGCCGGCCATAAAATAAATCTGGCCATAAATAAAGACGGCAGACGCTAACAAGCGTCTCGGGTTCACCAAGTGATATTTCTCGGGCGACGCCATTTTTGTCATAACTCTATTATGCTCGCGAGTGTCGAAATGCGAGATCATTCTGTTGATTTATTTATGAACTTCTGTGGACGAATTTATTGTTCTGCATGTTCTTTATTGAAATATTGTACACTGTAGACTTTATTACATTAAGTTGATATAGCTGCAGAATTATTTTAGATTATGTCAGTACGTATGCTACGCATTACAGTTATAAAAAGAATTCACTTAAGGTACAATTAAAGGACGGCGAACTCATAAATTGTTAAGAATAAAATACTTACTTGAGAAAGTAGTGTGCCTTATATAACTGCGTAACTGCCTTAGATGACTTGTTTTATGAAGATATAAAATAATGTAAATATAAGATGATCTAGAATCAAAATATGATTTTGATTTTAAGTTGATGAACTATTATTTTCAAATCTTTGATTTTTGTAATAAATCTATAAGTAATGATTATAAGAAGTTCATGACTGTTTTGAACACACTTATATCTATAAACTGGTAACATTAAATAGACAGCGAGCGATTTGTAGAAGCGTGTGTACTCATACGTAATAGGTCGTTACGCTACATTTTATTTATTACATGTTTTATTCAAACTTTCGCGCTGGCCACCGTCTGACAGTTCGCATTCACGGCCTCGTCCAGAATAGATTCTGTTCATTATTTTTACTGCTTGCATTAAAAAACATAAAACTTCTACAAAGCCTTATGAAATTGAGTAAAGAAGACTGTAAACATTTAAAAAGTTCATTCATCGTCGAAGTTAAATTTTTATTTGAATTATTTTATGCCAGGATGTATAAGAAAAACGCTGCTGTCCATTACTCCTCGCTGTCTCAACCTCTATGGGTGGTGAGGTGACAAGAATGTATTATACTTTGCCATCACACATCATCACCATTTCTCATCACACGACTTTTGTAAATAAATTCCTCAATTGCTGGACCGATATTAGTACTCAAGATACAGAATGAATGGTAATAAAATTATACCATGTCCTCCATAGCACCTTGCCTCCACATTTTATAGCTGTGATGTATAGAACGACTTTTTATTATTCATCTAGGTGTCGCTAAACTTGAGCGCTCGCGATCGGCGATCGTGATCGCGGGGGGTGGTCGGGAAACAAATTTAACCGACAATTGTAAATCAATTAGAGGGGGTGGGATACGGGCTTAATAGTCGCCCCATCCCACGCGCCCTTCCAGGGACGAACTCGAAATATCAATAAAAAGGGTTTTTTGCATATAAATTGAATACACCAATAATAATACCGTTGCAAATGAGTGCAAATAAGGTATTAGTATAATTAATGGCACGGTTTCGAAATGAATATGGAAATAAAAATATCTCTCTATTAATCATACAATCCTGAACAAACCGCATCAACCTTACAGCCGAATAATATAAACTACACAATTGTTAAAACCTTGATCAAAAATATTGTAGAATGTTAGCAAAAAGATCTGCCACAAATTTTTAACCTGTTGGGACATTGCAGTCGCGACAATCGCAAATAATTTAATTTGAGGTAGTTATGTTTTTCGGACAATCAAAACATTAGCAAAATGATCTATCTTAATATTGTTATAATAAGAAAGAAAATACCGCACTATGGTAAAAAAAACGACTATCAAAAACCCCCATAATATTTCGGGTGAAACTACAAATGTCACAATAGTAATTGAAATGTACGAATCTATGAATACGTTAATTGAATATCCACTCGTGTCCTGAGGCATTAATTAATTAATTAAGAAGTTCCAGCGTTCCTCTCTGTGCTCTATAGGTATTCATTGTGGGGTATTCTCAAGTGCATATTGTGATCTACGCAATACACCCCCTCTGCACACCCCTGCTCTTCACGTCTGAGCCAGGAGTTCTGTCTTCGAGGAGCCGGTAACCTGCATGCTGGAGTGTTGAATTTATTGGTTTTTAAGCAGCGCGATGCAAATAAACAAACAAAATGCGATCGTTTTTAAGCAGTGAGATGCAAAAACAAACAAAATACGATCGCAATTCTACTGAGAGACGGTGATAAAGTCCATAAGTGGTTTCGATTGCATATTAGATTTAATTAATTTTAGCATGGACATTAAAAGCTTATCCGATAGATTAATTAATGTTTACTCGTCTAGTCTAAGGCTATTTCATTGAAACTAGTATGACATGACGTAATTGAGTTTATGTGGCGATTAAAGTTTGTCCATGCTATTTATGTTCATAAAAAGTAATATTTAGTCATGGATTGAGATCGTAAATTCGTGGTTTTACTTTGACCTAGGAGATAAGTCATAGTTTTTACCCTGCTGCCATTGTATTATTTCACTCGGGGTTGGCGCTTAATTTTCTTCCATTATATCATTTTAGTTATCATATTTTAATTCATTCATATTTCTGGAGCAAAATGTCCTAAAATTTCTGCACCAGTATAGAGAGTACAATAAAGAGTTCTTATTACGTTATTTGGGAAGGACTCAAGTCTCACACATGTGTATAATACACATACACACACACACACACTCGACTAAATGTGTATAACAATGTGTAAGTGTTGATAAAGACAAAGTTAATACTACATCAGTTGACTTAGCTAGATGACAATTATATCGGTGTCTCTTTGAAGAACGGGGCACTAACATAGTTTATGAACAGTTGAAAGACCGGACTTACTGTGTGAAACTGAGGCGAATGTAATCCGATTTGTCGCGAAAATTCGAGTAGCGGAGTGTGCGACTACGAACAATATGTTTTTGGGATTATAATACAAAGCTAAATCTACGTATAGACGAACTTTGAAGTACCTATATGTGTGTGTAAAAGATCGTTCACCCGGATTCCCGAGTAATTACAGAACTGCTTTTTAATGATTTACCAAAAAAATACTTTGATTTAACAAACAAAATTATTAAATCTTAGGGGCTTAATAAATAATTGTAAGAATTTGCTGGATTTTTTTCTGTAAAGTATTAGAAAACCTTTGCCTATCTCTAGAAAAGCACAAGGCTACTTGTCAGAGAGAAGAACTAGTTCCATAGAGGTAATTGGTAATGTTTGCTTCTTCATGATACATCAACAGCTCTCAAACTTGCATTTGGGTCACACGTTCATGATATTGTTCCTTGTTTCCTCTTCTGCAACACCGTTCCATAGAACGGCAACCAAATGTGAATATAATAATATGTGAAGAATAAAATAATATGTGTGCAAGTTCATGCTAAGAATGTTGGTTTCAGTTTGTGGAAATATCGTAAATTATAACAAAGTTACTGAACTGTAACTGTGTGTAGCTAAATTTCTAAATGATCATATCCATTATCGGGGCGTAGACATGCGAGCTAAACAACAATTACACAGTTTTAAGTAACGTCGCATAATTACAGCCTGTGTATAGGGTGCATTAGCTTCACAATAGAACAAGGGGGACACTGATAACGTATGAATTTTAACTTCACATTCACTATACGTATGAATAAGGATGTTGAACGTTATACAAAAAACAATGAAATGTTAAAAAGCAGCATCTTATGACTAGTACGAACAATTATACAAATTTAAATGCCTAAATAAAAAGTTTTGATGAAATATGTCCCCTTTCCTTAAAGATTTAAAGTTTTATGTAGATGACTACACTGAAATAAAAATCTCCGTTAACCGGGTTGTGGATTTGAGAATTCTTTATTCTTCTCAATATCACTGGCAGTACTTATTTTCCTTGTCATATTTTTACTATTTCATTCTTGACAACATCCGTCGTGCCTACTATGTCCACCTCACCTCATTTCCCCTACACCGTATTACCCAACCTACCCTATATCATTTCGTTCTCGATTCGGATCTAAAACAATTATCATTAGCGCGTCAACGATCAACACAACATTTGACGCGATATCTCGTCCAGTCAGCGCAAAATGCATTAGCCGAGCGGCGGGGGCGCACCGTCGCGTCGCTTCCACTTGGTTATGCCTTTTATGCGAGCGATTCATTACCGGCGTCGCTTAAGGGGGCCGAACAGATAGTCACATTTATAACTTTTGTCAGCGGAAAAATGAATTTTCGCGCCGGTGACTCCGATCGTAATGTCGTTAGTGAGCATGTTTCGGCGTTTGTGCGATCTTTATCAGCTCCATTCACAGCTAGTTCGCAGAACTGGTTCGTGAAGTTTATTATTGATTTTGTTAATTATATTTTATGGTAGTTCAATAGTGACATTAATTCAATCTTTAACTTACTCTCTTATGGTAATTTTATTGTTCTTGAATGTCCCCCAGGACGTTTCATTTAATAATTATTAGCTGTGGGAGACCTTTTTTTAGTGATTTTAAATTAAATAAAAATAAGTGACTCCATAACTGAAATTTTGAGAAACTTCAGATATGCTTTCCATAGATTAATGAAAAATAATTGACTGAGTTTGTCGAAATTAATTACCAGTAACTACTCTGTAACTACTCACGCTTTCAGATTTATACTTACGCAAGTATGACCTAGGTATAAAATTTGTCTTAGATCTAACGTATTCCAAGTTCTTCGATTGTTTATATTGTTGTAAGTTACATTTTAAAGACAAGTCATAGTTGGCACTGCAAAATTATTTATTTTATTTGGTAATTAGTAGAAATGGTTTGAATGGTTAATCATATGATTTTAATATGAATATTATAATTAATGTTAAAAAAAATAAGTATTACAATACAAAGGCAAAAAATTCAAAAAAAATCGGAAAATTGTCCTGATGCGTCCTGGTTGGCCGAGTGGTATAAGCATCCGCCTGGATAGCGAAGGACGCGGGTTCGATTCCCCATGAGGATAATATGTTTCGAAATTTTTCTAACCTTAATGTCTTTGATTTCTTAATTTTAGCCATAGTCTGTGGATAACTGGTTTTAAATTTATTTTTTATTATTATTTATTTTTGCACAGTGCAACAGAAAATCATGCCAAGAGCATACACGACAAGTTACTAAAAACTGTGGGTCACATCTCTAAATGAACATTTTTACCATCTAGGCACTAATAAAAGTTTAGAGGGAGTGGTGAAGTGCATGCATCTCTCGTATACCGTTACTGGTTTTAAATTTATTTTTTATTATTATTTATTTTTGCACAGTGAAACAGAAAATCATGCCAAGAGCATACACGACAAGTTACTAAAAACTGTGGGACACATCTCTAAATGAACATTTTTACCATCTAGGCACTAATAAAAGTTTAGAGGGGAGTGGTGAAGTGCATGCATCTCTCGTATACCGTTTATTAGTTTGCAAACAATGAATCTCGACATGCGCCGAGGATAACTCAATTGGGCCTATAATGGATGTCTGCTCTACTAGCTGTAACAGGGTTACTGTACGTCAGGTGTGATGTGTCACTCACAACACAATGCATATAAAAAAGTTTTGCTTTTCAAAATCAAGTCTTCTATTTAGGCAAAATGAGACCCTCTTTCTGTTGAGTATCTTAATTGAAGTAACAAACTACGCTTTGATGTACTACAGAAACCTTTTGTTCTATTATTGTAATAAATGAATATTTAATAAAGTTGCTGCAACTTGTAAAATTTTATTATTTTCTAGTCTTATTATGATACTACTCCTTTTATAAACCAAAAAGCGTTGTCTCAACAATAGTTACTTCATCGCAATTCATTATTTAGTTTTTTAAGTTAACTCATTCAATACACTATTCGATTTTCAATTTTAACATTATATAAATGTTGTAATTACATTACATACATGTTGTAATTACATTACATACATGTTGTAATTACATTATAAAAATGACTAGTACAAAGATTTTGGTGGTTAGACCGCTCGGCCACCCAAGAAGTGTCTTGGGTGGCCGAGCGGTCAGGCACCTGCCCGGATAGCAGCGGACGCGGGTTCGATTCCCGCCTCAAGATCATAATTTTTCGAAATTCTTTTTCTAACCACCAAAATCTTTGTACTAGTCATTCAATACATTCATACAGGCCTACATTACATTCAAAACATTCCTCTTACTTGCTTAGTCAGATTAGATAGGATTGAGATACCATGCAATATTTTAGTGGACTTTCAATACATTTTAAAACCTATGAGGGCATAGCCCATTACATAGTTTATCGAATTATCCGATACAAAAAGGGTATGTTTTTGAGATTCTGCTTTTTGGCTTAATATGTGAGCAAAACAGTGGTTTAAATAGTATGATATACTTGTGTAAAGATCTTAACTAACTATATGAAATAAAATGATAGCCTCATGTTTCAAGAAAAAATACACTATTATGACTTAAAAACGTTTGTTTTACTGCCTATTCTACCTTTATTTTTTTGGCTTTTGCCCCAGGCAGGAAAATTATCCCCTTTATTATAAAACATGGACTAAAGTTAGTCATGGTTTAAAATTGACGCTAACTATGTCTTTCATTCAGCAAATAAAAGTGACAGCATCAGTATTAAACTATGACTAACTTTAGTCCATGTTTTATAATAACAGGGTAAAGGTCCGGTGATGATGAATTTTACTATTTTTGACGTTTCACATTTTTGTTGCAGGAACTCTCAATATGAGACGTTTCACGTGGATCAGAAGGGCTACACCATGTATGATGGCGACGACTTGGAGTCACCGCCATCACCTGACAGACCTCCACCACGACCGATAGGTATCACAAAAGAATTACATTTTAAGACTTTTTTTGGACATTTTAAGCAAGGAGCTCGATGGCGTAATAACTAGAGCGTTTTGGTGCGATTGCGTATACCAAGCATTCACAAAGGCGAGATAATGGACAGGTGACCACAAATATGTTGGATCGAGTTCTTCTTCCTCTTTCTTTCCTCCTTCTTCTTCCTCTTATACTCGTACAACCTAGCAATTTACTGCGACTTTTGTGCCCGATAAATGGCAATAGGCTCGCCACCTACTCCATGGGACTTGACATAATTGGCGAAACGCGGGTGCTGGTTCCCCTCTGCCTATCCCTTCGGGGATATAGGCGTGATTTATGTATGTATGGGTTCTTCTTGCCTTTCATCACCATCCCGCCCGCCTTGCTCCAGATGATTTGTGGTCGCTGCAGTATGTTTCTTCTTCCATTCATATCGGTCAGAAGACTCCACTCCTTTTGATTCATATCATCCGGTGATGAACGAATGTATAGAAAAGAGATGGAAAGGACTATGTCTACAGACCTATGAACGGAGAGTGTGATTGGGATGACAACATTCTAATTTATACTGCTCAAGGTTTTGGCTTAGGCTTAGCAACCGGCCGCCTGCTTGATACCAACCCTCCTTGGCTATTTTTAATTTATTTTGTCATTATTTTCATTTTCATTCATAATTCCAGCTCTGTTCCCAGTTATACATCAAAGGACGTTTTACAGCAACCCTCTGTGGCTATTTTTAAGATTTATATTGTTTTTATCAGATAAATACGTCCGCGCCGAATGTCCATGCTTGAGTGCGCGTTACACAGTCGCATTACTGGCATGTTTCGGCTTCAGTATCATGTTCGGCATGAGGTGCAACATGAGTATGGCTAAGCTGAAGATGACAGAAAAAGTAAACGTAAGTTTTTGCGAAATTGTTCTACTTTTAGGTTAGGCATAATCCATTTTCGTTATCCAATTCTACAAATTTTTTTAAAGGGCTAGAAACTGAATTCCAAAATTAACACATGAGATGTTTTTTTTATTATATTAGTAATAATTACCTACTGCATTTTAGCATTACCATTGATGATAACGTTTACCTTAATAGCCGTTTTAACTAAACGATTTTATCGGAGTAGACTGACTTCTGATGTTCACCAAAACATTATAATTTTTTTTAGAAAGTTAATAAAGTTCGCAGCTCGCTATAGTCATTAGAACAATTTTAATTAACAACTTCACAAAGAGGAACACGAAAGAGATCGGCAGTAGTTCGAACTAGTTGGCTCCCGGTTCCATTGAGAAAGTTTCAACAATCCTTTTAGCAGATTTAAAGGAATGCGCATTGAGCGCCCACAACTTTCAGTAGAACGAGGGTCATACTGAGCATTGTTTCAGACTTCGAGTGGCGTCAAAGAAGATACTCCCTTTGAATGGAACGTGGAAGTGGAATCGTCAATAGACTCGTCGTATTTCTTCGGTTACCTCATCACACAAGTGCCGGGAGGCTTCCTGGCCTCCATGTACCCAGCCAATAAGATCTTCGGAGCCGCGATAGTAACGTCGGCCATTTTCAATATGGCTATACCCGGAGCTATGTCAGTGGGACCCGCGGCTGTGGTACTACTCAAAGTGGCACAGGGCTTTGTCGAGGTGAGTTGAAATGATGCATCGGATAATCATGTTTTTAAAAGAGATAGGTTACACTAGTTTTTCTTATTCAAATTAAGAGCGCTCGTCTAAGCAATGACCTCACTTTACAGAAAATTCAATACAAATAATAGGACAAGGAGTCGAAAATCGAGTATACAACCTAAATAGACACTTGCGCATCTAATACTATTTCCATAATAATATATGCGGACAGATATCCCTATCTGATATCTTCTACACAGATAGAGATTTCCTTCTACCCATATTTTTTTTAATCGACATAGAGGGCTATTACAAAGCACTAAACATCCTTTGAAAACATCACCAATACAGTCAAGTTATTCAATGTGAAAGGAACTCCGAAATTGTGAAACAATGCCGATCTATATGAAATTCCAAATAAACCCAGCTAGAATGTAAACAATTAAATATCATTTTTTATTTTGGTGTTGTCATCGGAACAATCTATAATTTCGCTCCCAGGTCAGCATGGAAGCAACAAAATAACAAACACGATCTGATATTTAGACTCTAAAATTCCAAAATTCCAAATTCGTCAAACTCGCCTGGAAAATGCTATGTCCAATTATAATATGCGGAACAACTGACAGTTGAAAGGCGAGGATTGAACATGTAACGAGTGTAACATCATACGTTGCGAATTTCTAACATTTGGCATTCAGTCCGTGACGGAGCATGATCAAGCTTATTATCGGCGCTTAAAATTTTGGACCCCGCGCATCCATATCGAATGTACGACACGTCCCGTTTAGATTCGCCCCCTTCCTTTTGTACTTTAGACAAACTGAATTCTGCATAATGCATTGTATTCGCATTATGAAGGGTATTATGATAGGGTAGGACTAATTTGCTCGGATACGAAGCTGTACTAATACTATAAAAATATATATTTTTATGAATTTCTTTTCGAAGCTGATGGGAACTGGGCCATAGCCAAGTTTTCAGAATTTAATGTCTAATATTTCAATTCTTTTTGTGGTATTCCTTTATGGAATTTGTCTGAACTGTGTGGTGACGGCAGAGCAGAATACAATTGTCACCACCCCCATCTCTCCCGTGGGTGTCGTACAAGGCGACTAAGGGTAAAGACAGCAATGAGTAATGGGCAGCAGCATTTCTCTCATACCACCTAGCAATATAAATTTGTACTGCGATTTATGTGCCCGATATATGGCAATAGGCTCGCCACCTGTTACATGGGACCGAACATAATTTGCGAAAAGTGGGTGTTAATTCACCTCTGCCTACCCCATCGGGGATATAGGCGTGATTTATGTATGTATGTATGTATGTGTAATGGCGTTCGACAACAAAACAGCCGATATGAATCCACAGTCCAGCGACCGAATTCTTGACCCTATTTATTATTCGGCAACACAGTCTCATAAGTATTTTCCGTTTGAGTCTAGTCATATTTCATGGCTATCTATTTACTAATCACCAACCCTTTTATGACCCCACTGCTGTGTGGTACAGGCGTTCCCTATAGATAGAAGAGCATAGCGGAGGGACCTTTTTGCATGTCCACGCTGTCCCAGTGCGGATTGGTGGGTATTAACGACTGCAGATGCAGCTGGGACCAGCGGCTTATATCGTGCCTTCTGAAGCTTGGATTTCTCCAAGCATAATATATTTTTGGCCACACATCCATTAAGCTATATTAATTATCGACAATATACTGTCATTGCTTAAAAATTAAATAAAAATAAAAATCTTATAATATAACTCTTTAGCGAACAAATGATTTTCCTTCAAACACAGTATATATCGATTGACATCTATCAAAACATCCTTAAGTGCAGTCGGCCTCGTTCTGAAGTACAAAAGCTCCTTTAGGATTATCGGGCCCTCGGTCGCCATGGAGACGTATTTGCTCGCTCCTATACCTCGGCTTAGTTGATTCTTCAATGCCAAAGCTATCCTATTAAATGTAATACTGCGAATCGCTGATACGATCATACACCCAGATATATCTTTTTGTAAAGGTCAGAGATATTGTGCGCCAACAGGGAGACAGATAGATATTGCGATATAATCCGATACTCGTGGGAGTAGAAATATTGTTAAGATATTGGAATATTTCTGAACAAAGAAGATTTTTGCTTGTCCAACCAAAGGAACTTGTAAAAAATATTTGGAAGTAAGAAAATTATTAGTGATTTTCTGTCGAAGAGATTGGAGAAAGAGGACATACTGCGCCGACGTGTGATGATGCATACGTTGATAACGTCTGGCCGATATGAATTGAAAAGGAATCGTACTGTGTAACTCAGAGGCGGATTATCCTTAAGGCAAACTAGGCTTGTGCATAGGGACGCAAAGGTACAAAGGGGCGCACGGGCGGAAATTGTAAAAAAAAAAGTTACTTACGCAATAAAAACTATTACTTTTACTTACAACTTCAATTTGTTACTATAGCACGATTTATTTTTATTATAGGGGCGCAGATGAGATGCTTGCCCACGGCGCTCTCAACGTTTAATCCGCCTCTGGTGTAACTTGTGTATTAGTCAGTATTAAACTGCTTATTTTTTAAACCTACTCTTTTTATCTAGGGCGTCACATATCCCTCTTGCCACGGCATCTGGCGGATGTGGGCCCCTCCGCTCGAGCGGTCCCGGCTGGCTACGCTCGCCTTCTGTGGCACCTACGCCGGAATCGTCATCGGGATGCCTCTGTCTGGTATCCTCACCGACTACATCTCCTGGCAGGCACCTTTCTACTTCTACGGGGTGTCTGGCGTCATCTGGTTAGTAGTGTTTGTGTCTGTGTTCTGGTATAAATCACTGCTTAGTAAAAAAAATTATATATATAATTTCTACAAAAAAACTCTGTGATTCTCCGCACTCACTGTTTGTTTTTTAGAATTTTTTAGAATTTTGACTGTGATTTTTGCGTTTGGCGTTCTTGATCTCAGAAACAAAAATACATTGACAATTTTGGCTAAGTGAATAGTGTAGAATAGATATTGACATATTTCGTAGCGGCCTCGGTTTTCTTTACTTTTTAATTAAGCCCAAAATTTTGAGACAGAATTTTATAAAATGCGCGAAGGCCTTTTTTGATATCCCTGGAGTGAACTTATGATCTACGCAAATGAAATAAAAAAAAAATTATGTTTAATATAGTCTAATAGTTATAGTAGAATTTTGAAACGTCATTGATTTAATATAGAAAAAAAAAACTTATTCTAAACAAAAAAACTTCTAAAATCGCTTTAAGTTAACTGTGTCACATCTCCTTCCTACGAAAATATTTTTGAGCAAAATTTATACTGCAATAATTGTTTGTGAGGAATAAATGTTTTATAATTTTGAAGCAGGAATTTATTATCCTTTTTCAATAAAAATGATAAATACAACTGCAAAATTACTACGAAATCCGATGCACCGGCCGTCTGAACCGCTAGGAGTATAGTGTTCTGTGAGATTTGTAATAGGGGTGTTAAGAAAGACCCAAGGTTAATTTATATTAGCAAATAAGGTTGATTTTAAGGCTTGGTTTTTAATTATAAAGGTACACAATGTGGCTATGGCTTGTGTTTGAGCGGCCAAGCAAGCACCCTCACATCTCTGGTAAGGAGCTGACTTACATCGAAGAGTCACTTGGAACTGCCACTCAAGCCAAAATGCCTGGATTCTGGGCGACTCCGTGGAAAGAATTCGCTACTTCACCACCTGTGAGTAAAATAAAAATGGCGTCACCTGCTGCCTTAGAAACAATGCAATACATACACATACGGACAGTATTTGAGAAGCCAGTTTTGTCTATACCTAAAGTTTCCATTTTGTACTATGGGATAGGTTATCTTGATTGTGTTGAATTCACTCATCACTTCGTTATAAGTAGTTTTAAGCAATTTTAAACCTGTATTAAAATATAACAATTTTAGAGGAATATTACACGAAATTTTTTGATCCCACTTCAATAGTAGCTATGTCTTTATACGTTTATTTAGGGACTAGTTTCAATTCAAAACGATGTCAACTTCATCATTATCATATTAATAAATAATGCATAGGATAGTAAGATTGTAATATTTTTAATCGATTATTTTCATGGGTTTCTTTTAAGGTATACGCCATTATCGTGGCTAACTTCTGCAGAACATGGAACTTCTGCTTGCTGGTCATTTTCCAATCTGCATACTTCAATACTAGGTTCAATATGCAGATAACTGAGGTGAGTATCTCTAATGCCTTCATTTATTTCTTAGAGACTTCACTGATAAGATTAGTTTAAATTGAAATAAAAACTATCATATATCTTATCGATTTTTTATTCCTAAAGAGTCTAGTGCCAAGCAGACGGCCGGCTATGAAAGATAAGCCAAAACCTTGAGCAGTATATATTATCATCCCAATCACTATCTCCGTTCAAAAGTCTCAAGGTCCTCTCTATCACTTTTCTGTTATTGTCTTTCTATCACTTTTCAATGTCTTTAGTGATAAATGAATGTATGAATGAATGAATGAAATAAAGTTTATTTGGCAAAAAAGAAATTAAGAATAAAAAACACAAATTTAAATATTATTAGGCCAAATAGGTCCGCTCAGCTTATGCCGAGGCTCATAGTGCTTCGACGGTGGTATTCTGAGGATATGTGTATGTACATTCATCACTACAGACCTTTCCAGTATGCTGGATGATATAAATCTTTCGCTGACCCCAGAGAAACTGTAAAAAAGAGAGAAAGATGATGACGACTATCATTTTCATTCTAATAATATTATTCATATTATTAATAATATTAATAATATTATTCATTCTATAATATTAATAACACATATTAATATTATTGTTTTTTTTAGTCGGGCTTCGTGGGTGCTATTCCGCACTTGATCATGACGTCCCTAGTGCCGATTGGCGGAATGTTGGCGGATTACCTTCGCAGAAACAACATAATGACCACCACCAACGTGCGAAAGCTTTTCAACTGCGGCGGATTTGGAATGGAAGCATTCTTCTTTATACTCGTTGCTTACGCCAATAATAAGGTAGGTACTTACAACATTAATCATTATTGAAGCTGTAAGTACGGCAAGTGAGGAGCTCGATAGCGCAGTAGCTTAGCGCACTCGGCCTGCGACTGTGCAAACTAAGCAATGTGCTCTAAGGCTATTCATTGGATTGGTGAACAAAATTTTCGAGTTCCCCCGTCCTTCAGAAGGCACGTAAAGCCGTTTGTCCCGGCTGCATCTTCAGACATTAATACTCACCAATCTGCACAGGGCCCGCGTGGTGGCTTCTGGCTCATACTTCCATCCATAGGGAAGGCCTGTGCTCCAGCAGTGGGGTATGGTACCGATATGGCACCAGAAATGCAAGAATAAATGGTTAGAAAGAGGTTGAAAAATTATAGTATTTATAGTATTGGTATTGGTTGGCCGAGTGGTATAGGCATCTGCCCGGATAGCAGATTTTTTTAAAATATTTATATAATGTTCAAATTAAAATCAAAATAGTAATTGTAAAAATGTAGAAAATGTTCGAAAAATTACATAGTCTTGATGAGCTAATGTTTTCTTACAGTATATCGCTACAATAGAACTGACTCTCGGCGTGGCGTTCAGTGGTTTCGCGATATCCGGCTACAACGTAAACCATTTGGACATCGCACCGCGCTACGCTTCCATCTTGATGGGGCTCTCCAATGGCATTGGCACCATCGCTGGCTTCCTCGTGCCTATCGTTATTGACTACATTACACAAGATAAGGTGCGTAAGATAAGGTTATTATTTTATTATAATTTTTTATACGTATAACCTCAATGGTCATTTATGACATTATTTTCGATTGAGGAATTTGAAGGACATCGTTGTTCTTCCAGTAAGTATCAGAAAAATAATACAAAGTAGTTTCTTGCCAGCCCCCCAAAAATAATACGTCAGTTTCATACTTTTATTTTCTATGCGTTCGAATCCACTTGGATAGGGCCTCTGATTTTCTTTTGTTTCAGATATTGTTTTTAATTTTTATTGTCTGTATTTAATTTTGTGTCCATTTGTTTAGTTGGTTTTATGAGTGACCACAATTTGAATTTAGGACAAATTTTAGTGTAATGTTTATGCTTTTCAGGACCCGTATACCATATAGTATAAAACGTGTGCTTATTACAAAGGAAACTACCTATTTTAGAAAGGTTTTCCTCTGATTTAGGATTTGAATGTTTTGTACTTTTTTTGCTTAAATTTTTCGTACATTTATGTAATATTCAAGTGTCAAACAAATAACATGGTTTTTTATTACGTTTCATCCGGGCCGTTTTTAATATTCACCCGAGAAAGAGAGAAGTCTGCTTGACTGACGCAATGCGATACCGCACTTGAGTTTCAAAGACTCTCCCCCACTCGGTATCGGCTTCCATCGTTCAGCTACGAAACAAAGAGGACACTCGTCTGTGGCTAATTTAAAAAAAATCGCGCTGCGAGTGACGCGAGTGGAATACCGAATGAGCTTTGTGGGTGCGCGGCGATGCGTTGCCGCGAAAACTTATTATCGAAGTTGCGTGGTATTGCGCACGGTTGGGTTTTTTAGGGGTACAATGGACTCCTTCGAGTGCTAGTTTCGTTTCTTGATTACCATATTGTCGGCTTGAAGAAATAATTTACGGACAAAGCTTCTTTTCGGTCTTGCTTTCTTGTACTATATTTGATGTTAACAACCAACTCTTTAAACAACTTTTACGGATTAAACTTGCGTATATTAGGTTAGATGATCGGCAGTTTTATAATTTAAACCGACGTCTCGATGACTTTACAGCGGTCGTAGTTACGGAGAGACACGTCGGATTAAATAATAAAAATCCAAAAACCTAAGTATTCGCGAGTCTAATCCATAAAAGTTGTTTTACTTCAAATGCGTAGTGCTCGTGCAAGTATAAGAGAACATTAACCTGTATTTAGTTTAGACTGTCTTAAAGCAGCAAGAGTTCGACACTTTTTCAGTACAAAAAAATACTTTGTTTTTTAATCGTTTTTCTAATAATCTGATAATAATATATTATTATGATGTAAGAATAAGTATTGTAATTCACTTGTCATAAATAGGACCATTTTCACAAATTTTCTTGTCATTTATTATTTTGTCTGTTGATGATGTATGTATTTTTGAGTTCCTCGAGTTCCTCCGTGCTTCGGAAGGCACGTTAAGCCATTGGTACCGGCTGCATCTGCAGTAGTTAATACCCACCAACCCGCACTGGACTGTGGTGGGTTATGGCCCAAGCTCCTTATATTTTTCCATCCATAGGGAAGGCCCGTGCCCCAGCATTGGGGACATTAAAGGGCATGTGGTGATGATGATGATGGATGACTATAGTCTGACAACTTCGTGTGCGACCCTCCGGTGGTATGAGAGAGGTTGGCGGGGACGGGGCACTCTAGATGTTACCGGGAGCGGGTGATGCGGGGAGGAGGGAAAACTCGCCCCTCCCTCACCCGCCCCCGCTTACTAATAATTATATTGTTGTTCACAGAACATACACGAGAAAGCTATCACGGAGTGGCGGGCCGTGTTCCTAATGGGGGCAACGGTCCACTTCATCGGCATTACCATCTATGGCATCTTCGCGTCTGGCGAACTGCAGCCTTGGGCCGAACCGCCACCCACATACGAGACGCCAGTCAAGTCACTGGACCACGAGACGACTTTTGTGAGTACCAACTGTTAAGTAGAGCTTGAAGTAGATTCCTGGAGACTGTCGTACAAGGCATTAACACTTAGCGATGATACACTGCGATTAAGGTGTCTGACACATGGCAATAGCCTCGCCATCTTATGTGATTGACGAAACGTGGGCGTTAATTCACCTCTGCCTTCGGGAATAAGCACAGACGTGATTTATGTATGTAAGAAAGAAGTGGCCGTGTGGTGACGGCAGAATAGAATACAATTGTCACCACCCCAAACCTCTCCCGTGGGTGTCGTATAAGGCGACTAAGGATAAATCAGTGATGAGGAATGGGCAGCAGCATTCCTCTTATACCTACCACCTAGCAAAGTACTGCGACTTTTGTGCCCGATAAATGGCAATAGGCTCGCCACCTATTACATGGGACCTAGCCTAATTGGCGAAGCGTGGGTGCTAGTTCACCTCTGCCTACCCCTTCGGGGATATTAGCGTGAATTATGTATGTATGTGTAAGAAAGAAATGAACGTTTATTGAGACAACACAAAAATATCAGACATGCTGATTCCCTGTCTTAATGTATGTATGTATTAGTGATATATGTATGTAATTTCTGATGGTCGTGACACTATTCAGTAGGCTGTTTCATCATTAACAATATCTGTATCATCTTCTGGCCCATGATTTTGACTGGGATAAGTCGGGGTTGGCGCATTCGACGTTATTTAAAGGAACTGAAAAGTATTAAGCCTCTCTTAAACTGCAGCGGTCAGCGGTGGCGGTAGCGGTGGCGGGCAGTTGTAACGTAGGTAACATAAGGACATTATTCAAACCAGCGTGGTCAACGTTTGTTCGGGTTTGCCACCGCCACCTTCCCGCCGCTGCTGTTTGAATGAGGCTTTTATAGGGTTTTAAATTAAATTATAGACTGAGAAGCCATCGGCGCCTCTCAAAGGCGTGGAGCAGCCAGCGTACGGTTCGATCGCACCTCCCCGTCCGCCGGCACCAGAAATGCATGTGCCCAACAATCCGTTTGTGAGCGGAGCCTTCTATCAGGCCGAGCCCGTGCAGCCGCCTGCCCAGGCCTACCAGGACCCCACCGAAGATGGCACTTATTAGACTACCAAGGTAAATTGAAAAACTGTTGGAAATAATAGTACATTTATGCAAAGGCCGCGAAATAGGCAATTGTAGGTCGAGGCGAGGCGAGGACTGCACTAAAACGTGACAGGTAATTGCCATTTCAGCCGTGGTATATATAGTGATGCCGTGTGGTGACGGCAGATTAGAATACAGTTGTTACCACCCCAAATCACTCCCGTGGGTGTCGTACAAGGTGACTAAGGATAAATCAGTGATGAGGAATGGCAGCAGCATTTCTCTTATACCACCTAACAATGTACTGCGGCGTTTGTGCCCGATACCTAAACGGTAATAGGCTCGCCATCTATTACATGGGACCTAAGATAATTGGCAAAACGTGGGTGCTAGTTCACCTCTGCCTACCCCTTCGGCGATATAGGCGTGATATATGTATGTATGTTTAGTTAGATAGAGTGTTTTTCTCAAGAGGATGCATGGAAATAAAACATAATTTTTATATTATACATTGAATTGAATGAATATGAACGACGCCGTCGCGGCCGGCCAGCGCGCGTCTAAGAGCGCGGCAGCGGCCATGGTGCGCCACGCCGCAGCAATTGGTGCCCCTGTGCCGGCGATGGAAGCACAGCCAACACAATAACTCCAGCACCCCGTTTCTTAAACATTGCCGGAGGAACATTACAACAATGTTCAAAATTCAAACAACACGCTAGCAATGGATTTTCATACAACATTGCTGGGGCGCTGTAAAGGAGATGTTCCAAAATGTATGGATTCTGGCCCATATGTTTGTACAGTTTTTCAAAATGTAGGCAATAATTTATAAAACAGTTCTTAAGTTCCTATTTTTAAGACCTGTTTTTGGCTTGTTGTATTTATTCTTAGCCGTAGATTGCAACACAACAGCCTAGCCACCCTCATGGCGGAAGGAAGATGTCACTTTATAACATTGACGTATGTATTTTATTTGACATTAGATGGGTATCTACTTACAGATGTATGTGAATAAAATGGTTTTAAAATATTTTTAAGCCAAAAACCTATACATTATTTAAATTTATTTGCAATTTTCCCAGAATCAGTAATTTATTCTCATTTTTTTATATAGTGTATAAATAAAGAAAGAGAAATACAACTTTATCGAATTTAGCTCGTGCTTTTATATCAGATACATAGGTTAGTGTATTATGTTGACCTTCCTGTCTAGCGGCTAGATATTTTATGCTAGTATGCTATTGGCTAGATTCTAGCTAAAAGCATACTTGATTAATCATACGATCAAAGAGAAAATAAATACTGAGTGAACACCGTTTACCATGTAAAGTAATTTTCCGTCGCATAGTGTGCTGAATGGCGCTTCGACTGGTTCTACATAATATAATAAAATTCAAATACTCTTTTAATACTCTTACTTACATATTTCTTATTTTTGTCCACAGATTCCATCTTCATTTCGGGAATTAAAGGGCATACAATTCGGCGGCTCCTCTATTTTTATAGATAGGTAGAAAAAATTACATTTATAACTGTTTCGATTCAATAGCTTGTACGAAATATCATGTTGTTTATAGAAACTGTTAGTTATGACATAGTGTACCTGTATCAACATTATCAACTTTTTCACCGATATCGTGTACGTACCTGTTTCTATAAACTGTTTTTCTAGTTATTTGATTTTCTAGTCAGATCAAAATACTCGTTATTTTCCTGCTCAAATTCTTCTAGTCACAGACTATGAGTGTGATATTATTGTTGTATTGTTTGTTTCTAATATATTTTTTGTTTGTATCTTCTTGTACAGGTGTAAATAAGTTGTATTTGCATATCAAATAGCAATGCTTTAAGTGTGAGTTACTATTATTATAGCAAGTTCTAATTGGATTGTCTGTTGGCTTAAGAAATCGAATTCGGTACAAAAACATCAATATCACTTATTATGTTGAATTGAAATTATCAAATTAAATAATAGTTCTACAAAGATTTTATTTTATTATTAATGAATTTTAGTTGTATATTACATAATAATATTATAATCACAATACGGGTGGACATATTATTCGAGGCACAATTTTATTCATTTAACTCGACAATTTGCCATTTCATAAAATTGTTGTAAAATGTTTATAAATATTTAAGTAACTGTTCAAAAATTTAGTATCGTATCCATTTAAAAACTATAAATGTACTTATATCTAATAGAAGTAGAAAAATTAAATTAAAAATGTTACTTGTGCGGGGAAGTAATGTAATTATTAAAATGAGGTCTTATCATAGCTAATAACATCGACAAGTATAGTTTATTTCTGTTTACCTCAAAAATTGGATAAATATATACTAGTGAAATTCTAAAAGAGGCATTAATTATAAACTCGATAATCAATGACACATTTCCCTTCCTTTCAATAAATAACTAATTAGATAATTATCATAAATGTAGTAATGTGTTTTCTGATTACTATAGAAGGAAAATGATGGTTAATAAACGAGTGAAGTGATGTATAAAAGTAATAATCAATATATTAAAACGTATAACTGTGTATTATATAATACTAATAATATATTAAATTTAATTCACAATCTTAAGCTATGTTAATATAATTTGTATAAAGACAATGCATAAAATGTTTATTTTTTGTTGTTTCGTAAAATTGTTTTGTGATATATGTAGCAAGTTACGTTTAAAGCCACAATAGATACTGTTGTGATAAAAATTAAGTATGGTATAAAGTATAATATTACGTAATTATAATGCACGTTTTTTTGTAAGTAGAACGCTTTTAGACAATAAATAATTAGGATTTCATTGATTCATGTGTACATACATATGTAATGACGATGTTTCATTAAATTATGCACGAATAATCAGTATGCTTATTTTCCCTTTGCACGACACAACTTGCACAATTATTAATTTAATCCCAATCGAGTTTAAGTCGCTTGTAGCATGCACTTAGATGACAGTAGTATGCACCTAGTTAGAAAGATACAAATCATTTCTAATAGAAGATAAATTCAGAGGATTGTGAAGTGCCGATATACAGCGCGAGTAATGCCTACATTTTCTTTTTGAGTATTCAAAAAGAAAATGTAGTCGTCTCACGCGTCTCAAGCGTTTATGAATAAAATAAGAAAATATAATGAGAAAATTTTGGTCTTTTTAGATTCAATACATCCGAATCTAAGTCTACGTTTTTCTTTTTAATTCAGTTTAGTTAAATTTGAAAAAAAAAATGTTTAGAAAGTTTTTCTTAAACAAATATGCTAACAACTTTGACCGTAAGCAGTATTTCGTAAAAATAAAACATACGCACCTAGTTTTATATTATATTATTAAAATTGGACTATGTTTACGTTGTGAAAAATGTTATCGCTTTTTGTACTATAATTTACAGCTTCACAATCCTCACCTGGTAGACATCAGTATGACGTAGACATAATTATTAGTTTTTATTAAATGTATCAGGTCTGCAGTGATTTACATGGACACAATTTACAGCTTCAAATGATGTACTAATAGTCGGTTCCTTTGGTCAGAACGATTTATTTTCCATATTATTTCAAGTAACATTATTGTACACCATAGGGTTCATCTGCTGCTATAAGAAACAGGAGTAAATACCGAAAAAGAAAATATCTCTTTGGTATAATAATGCTGTTTTCCTACCAGTAGTGTAAGGTATAAGTCATTGTGAGGGTACAACAATCTGCGGAGTAGTTGTGTTAGCTATGTAGATGATGGTTCCCATGGGTAACTTCTAAATGTTACTTTCGAGCAACAAAATTATGTATTTCTACTATATTTAGTACTTATTTTAGGTGTAAGTATAGTAGTAAGCATCGCCAAATATAACTATCGTTTGTACAGCTGACACAATTAATGCAAATTTCTCAATCAGCTCGGTGCTTTATGCAAAACACGTTAAAGGCCATTTATTATAGGAAAACTACTATGATGACCTAATTGCATATCCGATATATGTCTCGCACGAATCATACATATTATATTCATCTGCTTAAAAAAACATATTTGTGATAAAAATCATTCTAAATAAAATAAAATAAACCAGGACAATAAAAATGTTTTTGAGACCAAAACTATTAATAAAATCACTCGTTGAAATGTACACTTAGCGGTAACCCTTTGTGAAAGTAAATTTTAATGTTTATAAATAACATAAAACAACTATTTTACTAACAATTTAACCCGAGTCGTGTGTGACAAAAAGTGATTGGTATCCGGTCACCCACTTGTTAATCAAAGCACTTTTGTAGTATTTTTGAAACAAACGTTTATGATTTAATATTCTTCACCAAATGCGTAAGCTATAGATACGATATTGGATAAAAATTTAACCGATTGACGTACACTTAACCAAATAAAATTCGAAAATCCGTAACTATAATAAATATCCCTTAGGAAAATACGTATAAATATTTGTTTTTTCATTATAAATAAATAAATATGTCAAAAATCAATACCTTTGCCTTTTTAGGCTCTTTAACAATTTTTTTACGGATTTCAGAACTATCTTCTATAAAAAATAGACTATTTTTCTGATTTTGATATCGTATGTAAATCCAACGTTACATAAGTATGTCAGACACAATGGTGGTGTATGTTTTACTGTGAACCCCGAACTAAAGGTAAATCCTAAAAAAAAAAAGAAATAAAGAAGAAAGTAGGGAATTTAAATTGAAGTACCATTTAATGCCGATGAGTAGGGGAAGGTGCCTATATTATGTATACTGCCTTAAACGGGCTTTCTCATGTTTCAAGATAAGCTAGTTGAATCTTGACGAAAATAAAATTTGGTCTAATTTATTATGTGGTTATTTTAGAAGTAGTAGTATTCTTATATTTTTAAGTTAAAAGCATGAAAAGAGTTAGCAGCTGCTGTAGTGATAAGTTGTACATTTTACTAATATTAGCTTGTACTATGAGGAAGTGCTCGAACATGACAATAATAAAGTAGTAGAATTTTACTAAAACAGAAAACAAGATGTTTTAGTAAATATATAGTTAACTAGAATAAAATAAAGTTATTAATGGTAGTATTATCTTTGTGAAAAGGTTATTGGACATGGGTGAGAATTATCATCAAAATAATTGTTATTTTTGCTTGCAAATTTAGTTACAATATTCAGATGACGAATTTTTTTTCGAACAAAAAGTAATGGGAAAGTTATTTACGATACCATCACAAATAAATTAAATCATGAATTAATTTCTTTATTGTACGTCGACGACGACGTCACCAAAATGGAGGTAGGGACCTCCATTTTGGTGACGTCCTATCTGATGTAATATTTTATCGTAATGTTTCGTAAATTATTAGAATTATAGATTAACTAGAATGTAAATCAAAAAGTTGTTTTAAAGAATCTCTACGCCGTCAATTCTGTGCTGTAAAATATTTTAATAATGTCGAGACATATTACTTGGATATTACTTGAATGTGTAGCTATTATCTCTACATGTGAATACTAATATCGCATTAAAGTTATTTTTATAAGAAACAAATATCATTTTAGTAGTTGTTTACTAAAAATAGGACTTTTCACATTAAACTATTATTACTTTTCAATGGACTCACCAAATTTTAAATTTTGACACGATATTGACGTGACTTTGAAGGCTGAGTAACGAATACACGTTTAACGAACTTTTTGAAAATTTAAGTTCTATGGTAATTACATAAAGCTTATTTTGAAATATTAACACTGCGTACGCGCAGCAAACGCACAGACACTGAACATAACTAAGCTTTATATAAATAGCATAAGAATGAAAGTTGTATCAACGCACTGAACCCGAGCGCGTAGAAAATGCGTCCACGGTACACGCTTTAGATATCAGTCTTAGTATCAAAACTAAGAGATTTTTTTTTCTTAAGAAAACTCAATATCAAAGAACTGAATTTAAAGAATGCGTGTGATAATTAAATAATAATATTGGCCGGGATTTGTGCATGCATGTAGTATAATTAATATTAATACTTAGAGAGAAATACAAGATACATGTTTATTTTTAATTGAAAACGGTTAGGTACTTGACCAATGCTAAAATAATTCACAAATACAAATAGTTACTACAGTGGAACTTAACCAAGTATCGGGTATTTTTTTATTGAGTCAGTATACAAAATGGAAATACTTTTGAAACAAAATAATTTAAAGGCATAGATAGGCAATACGAAGTTTCGAATTATAAATGATGTGAGAGTGGAAAAGAGCATTTAAAACATATCCATAAGCTTAAGGAAATTCAATTATAGCAGAAAGATAACAATTTTCTTCAATAGAAATTGTGGAATTTGACACACCGGGATCTTTGTCGACACATCTGACTTGCTGTAGAAGCATGCCTATAAATATTTTTTAAATCATGCCGGATCCAGCGAATTAATTCATTTTCAAAATGATACATTACCGCCAGGATAAAGTTTTGATCCCTTGAGAGGAATTAAAATTCTCATTTGTCTTCTTATATTCGAATAAAAAAAATTATCTTTGAGCCATCTTTTTCTACAATGATATTTCTTTCTAGTCTTATTTAAGAAGAGTTATTTCAAAATTTAATGATAATTTTCACGGTGTCCAAAGTAATGGCGGGAAAGGGTAAATAGATCCCCCAGCACTTGTTTGCGTGCACTGGTCGAAGTAAGTAGGTACTACAACTTAATATTATATTGCAGAGGTAATATTTGCAATTAGGAAAGAATATAATATACATTTTATAACAAAATATATAAAAATAAAAAAAAAAATACTTAGGCATCGTATTTAATCATGACAATAAATTGACACATTAAGGGCCTGTTTTGGCCGACACCTCCTAGAGCGGGATAAGGGCAGGAAGAAGAAGAAGGGACTGTTTCACAATCAACGACTAAGTTCTGAGTTGCTTACTTGGCAGATCATTTGACAGTTGTAATATGAAATATATGTCAATTAAACTACCAAGTAAGCTATTCAGAACTTACCTGTCGATTGAGACACAGGCCCTAAATTTTGAAAACAAAATGAGCATGCAAGGATATTTTCTGAATAAATCTTGAATATAAGCGAAAGAGATAGATGAATAGAGGCAATTATTTTAATAACGGGTAAATGTTAAATCAGAATCACGAAACAATTGTCATTAATGCAAATATCCAAATTATTTATTGTAATTGCGTAAATATATACAGCATTAATAAATGCATTTCGAAATTGCTAAAAATAATATACCAGAATAATAGTAAAAAGACCTAGCCGAGGAGGAGCTTGAAGATGCAATAGCTAGCATGTGCGGCCTGTGATTGCATCTACTGCGAACAAGATGTTCCCTAAGGCTGGTCATTGAATGGATCCATTCAATCATCCTACCAGCCCTTTAATGTCCCCGTTGCTGGGGGAGAAGCCTTTCGTATATGGATGAAAGAATACAGAGTGAATCTACCCGTAAACCACCACGCTGGCATATTGCAGAATAGTGGGTATTAATGGCTGTAGCACCTGGGAGTAACGACTTAACGTGACTTCCGAAGCGCGGAGGAACTCGAGATAATTTATTTTAGTCGTCAATGTGATGACCGTCTTTACCGAATATTAGTTAGTTTATACACTCGTCCGAGTGCGCTATCGAACACCATTGAGCTCCATTGATTTGGTGACCAAAATTAAACAGTAACGAGTTCTTCCGTGCAACATGGGGTTGAAGGTTCCCGGTGAAGCTCGATTCCATCTTCGACCCTTCAGGTGAGATAAAGAGCAAGAGCTTCCCTGTCTAGCATAAAAAAAATCAAGAACGTCAAGTCGTTATCCCTGCTGCTTCTGCAGTTGTTAATATTGACCAGTCTGCACTGGGTGAGTGTGGTGGATTATGGGCCATTCTCCCTATATCCTTTCCTCATCATATACTTAGTTGTTCTCTATCAAACAAATTGAACTTACTCTTTATAAATAGAAACTAATAAGGCGGGCATGTATTTTACAATATAAAATTATTAATAAGGTATTTAAATTTAGGTTTATTGACAATAATTTTAAATTATTATGGGGTGATCTCACTCTGTAAGGCTGTGTTGACAATAAAGCTTGACAAAGCGCAAAAGTAGTCGTAAATAATAATTAGTTTATAAGAGTATAATCGCGTAATCGCCGTAATTCTATGTAGAACTCAAGTGATATAAATATATAACATTAGACAATAAATTTACTATAATTTTACTGAGAAAACCTTATATTTGATGGTTTAGGCATAATAATATCGTTTCATTAGTTACTGATGATAAGAGACATTGGATAATTTGGCACAGTTAAATAAAAATCATCTATAATAATAAACACCAATTTATTTATATTATATATATATATATATATATATATTGCCGAAGCTTTTATTTGATGTATCTATTGTAAACAATTTGCATTAGCTAACGGTAACTAAGTCTTAAGTAGTACATACTAACCAAAAATGTAACAACTTTATTGTACACTTGGTAAGCAAATGTTTTGACTTGATTTTATTCTCAAATATTTACAAAGTTTCAATTAGGCGATCGTATAGATCAAGCTTTTCCATTATTAACTCTATTTTAAATATGTTACATTTTTAATTCCAGGTTCATTTTGTTTAACTGTGTCTAGTTAAGACGCCAAAAATGTAAATATTATTAATATATTTCAGTTTGTTAAAATTGTTTTTTGACCAGTTTTGTTATTGTTATTTTTGCCTTAGACAATAAGCCTAATAATAATTAGTTTGAATAATATGTATTTGACAATAATATTTATTTTTAAATGGTGTGTATAATATAATAGGTGTTTATCGACAATAAAATTGAATAGCAGCTCAAAGATTAGCAATGTTTTACATCAAATAATTTATAATTAAAAAAAACGTTAATGTTAAATTATTTTAATTTAACGTAAGACTTAGATAGTATTGACAATTTTGTTTAATGTTTAATAATGTATATATTTTATAATTTCTAACTATATTGTATTAACTATATTTTAGCATAAGGATTTCTCGATTCGTAAGGTGAGACAATTACAGTGATGATATATCAAAATGTGAATAAAAACAGATATATATGACTTTGTTGTGTGTATACAGATGATACGTAAAGTGTGTAAATTATGTTCTTAATTTTTTAAATTACCTCGCCATAGTCGGATGTTTTTGGTACCTGTTTATATAAATAATTTAACGTTTTATCTGTAGATAGTAAATCACGCTCGATCCGTATTCCCGTTCATAAAAGCATAATAATTTACCTACGCATTTCAAAATGTAAACAAATAAAATATCAATTTATGATTAAAATAATAAATCACATTGCAAATGTTGCCTTACGAATCGTATATTACTTGCACAAGAGCACTGATTTGTCAATTACTGATTAGAATCATATTTAAGAATTGCTTTCGAAGTCCTGACATCGATACTGCTGTAAATAGTACGTCGCTTAAACTCATAGCTTTTATTTAATTATCTCTCTGTTTTTAAATCGCTAAATTTATATGTAAAGACCTCGGTAGCTTAGGCCATGGATAACGGTCTCGAGTGAATATACATTGTAAGAATGGGATGTAAATATATATCCCCAAAAGGGTAGGAAGTGGTGTATTAACACCCGCATTTCACCAACTATTTTAGGTCTCATAAAATAGGGGTCGATTAGCCTATAGCCTAAATTGCATCAAAATACTATTATTTATAACAATTATATAAAGAATAATTAATTATTTGGCATACATTAAAACGTAATATTAAAAGTTTTATCCAGTATATGTTAATATTGAAATGTATAAATTAATTATATATTAATGAACGGGAAATCAGCGGGTTAGGTGACAATTCGCCCTAATCAAACGGGTCCCCGAATACATTGGTCTCTGTTCTAACCTATCATATGCTACTTACTTTATAATACGTACTACTGTCTAAAGTAACATAAAAATATTATATAATGCGTTACTTTCCTTTGACGAGCTTGGTCGAATGTTCAGATGTTATGTTTAATATGCCTAGTTTATTTTTGTCAATATTTATAATAATTAATTATTATTTTGCTAATTATTACTACTTATTCTACTTTTCATTACATACTATAACACAAGCGCTTAAGAGCTTGTTATTTTGTGCTCGATAAAGTGTAAATGCAGTAAATATTATATTTACTTTACGTTAGAACTTCACTTTGAAAACAATCTAAATACATGGGCCAATTTGAATTGTTTCAGTTGTCATGTAGCCTAAATCAGCATAGTTTTGTTTCAATCAGGCCTACAACAAAATGATTAGCTGTAAATATAGTCTGTGTAAGTTATTGTATATTAAATAAGACAAATAATATGGTAATAATAATACATAAATATTTAGTATAATGGTGGTATTATACCATTTAAAATTTATAAAACTAATGCATAAAAATTTATCTTTTAGACAGTTGCTCATTCCTACTCTATTTTATTTATAAACTCTTTTTGTAATCACGTACTGCAACTATTATGTAAAATAATAATCTTTATGTAATATAAAAATGTTCATCTAAATTAAAGGAAGGGAATGAAGGTGAAATAATAATTATTGTAGATTAATCACTTTTTATGGTGTCACTTTATTAGGAAAAATAAACCAACTGTGTACGAGTAGGTATATGAACATAATATGTTAGGTAGGATTTTCTTTTGTTCTGTAAAACTAGAGCAAAGTTAGAAAAAATAACTTAAGTCTTATGCCCGTTTTCACCATCAACACCTAACTTTAAATAGTCCACTTATTTTCTATATAACCTCAATTTAACTTAGTACTCTGTATTAAAGGCACCAGTTGTCGCTTTTATAAATTAGTTTAATAACTTTTCGTTCAAAACTTTAAGGATATACTATTTGAAATTAACCTTTGTAGTTTAACTGTAGTTGGTGAAAATAAGCACAATAAGTTAGGCTTTCAATAAAAGATAACAATAGGGTCAATTCTGACATGATTCTCTAAACTTAAAACTAAATTTAATATCAGTCTCTCCTCTTGATTCTGTATTGAGAATGAAAGAGAAACACTGCTGTCGAATTATCTTAGGTTTAGAGAACCATTGTCAGAATCGACCCTAATATCTTAATAAACGTATAGTTTGCGTAACATTTAACTTGTATCTATCTATGCTTAATACTGTTAAATTAGAAACAATTTTGTAACAATATTTTGAAACCCGTCACTCAGTTTGTTTATCGGCCATTTTGTAATGGTTACATTTACTTCCCTAATATATGGATGTTTGAAATTAAACAATTGTTTCATTTTTACTTTTAACCCAAATAATTTCTATTAGGGGCAAAAGAAAACGCCAGCATTGTTCATTCACACACAACGAGTACAAATATATTTAATTTCCGACGTTTCTAGAAACGTACCTAGATTATGTCTTTTATGAATTTTATCATTGTTCTATTAAATCAATTTTAATATTTTTTATTTTACTACCGTTGTGTGGTGACGGCAGAGTAGAATACCATAGTCGCCACCCCAAATCTCTCCTGTGGGTGTCGTACAAGGCGACTAAGGATAAAACAGTGATGAGGAATGGGCAGCAGCGTTCCTCTAATACCACCTGGCAATGTACTGCATTTTTCGTGCCCTAAATGGCAATAGGCTCGCCACCTATTACTTACTATTACTTGCCCTTTTCCTGAATAAAAAATCAAAGACAGCATTATAAGTGAATAATAACTGTCACATAGGACAACTATTGAAAAAAAAGAAAAATAACTGCCTTTGAAGCAAATTGTCTTTCAAGATCGAGATTTAGAAGAATATTTTTTTATTTCTTTCGTCAACATCAAGATTATATAATATTTGATGTCACTACCAATTCATTTTCCTATTAAAATAATACAACTTTGTAGTTTAATTTTAGAATATACTAAATAGTTTCATTATATCAATATCACACATTGTCTAGACCTATTATTAAAACATAAAATAAATACTAAGTAACTAAAGATTTTTAGTACGAATAATACACAGGCACCAACTACATTCATTTTATCACATAAAGGGTAACTATGATTGGATTATATTACGAAGAACTTACTTTGTTTTTCATAATCTTTAATAGGATATAAATTAATATTCTTTGATGCTAGACAATATTTTACTATTGGAAGTCAGCCCAAAGAGGCACACTCGTGTCAATTTATATTTTAATACAATATATTAGCCCGTTTACCCGTCACCCTCAATTTCTACTTTCTATCTGTCTCATTATGTGTATAGAAAGAGTCATAAACACGAGAGTGCCGCTAAGGGCCATCTTTACCTACTTAAACAGGATAGAGGTGAACGGGGCCCAAACCGGGCATGCGGGTAAAGCAGGTACTCTAGTGTAGGTATACAATATTTTCCATATAGCCAAGGAGACAGATGTTGATTCAAGGCTGACGAGAAATATCTGATTTGATTAGTAATTTTATAAAAAGAGATTATCCGCTTTAGGCAGCATGTCCGTTTTGGGACACCTTCCCCTAACGCTACCACGTCTTACAAGAAATGGATTTGATTTACGAAGATCAAATTTAGGAATGGATTACAAATTTTAACCATTATTATCTATCTATTTGGAGAATGATCAGCTAGACGGCATAATCGAGCGCAACCGCCGGGACTTCCCAGGGAAACCTCTTGCGTATGGCGGTTTTGCGTTGGTGGTTACGTAGTATACGCCTCGTGCTCTGAAAGTATTCAATTCATTTATTTCAATGATGATATATAATCATGACGCTCAAAGTACTTTCAAAACAATGCACTTATACATGCCGTTCATTACAATAAATAAATAAATAAAATAAATAATAAATAAATAAATATTTTTACACTCACACCTATCATCTTGCCCAAAGTAAGTAGCCTAAGCACTTGTGTTATGGATACTAGATGACGCACATATTTTTAATATGACTATGTATATAAATGTTGAAAATATACTACATAAACATATACACAACCATGACTCGGAAACAAACATTTGTGGTCACCACAAAGTTTGCCCCTACCAGGATTCGAACCCGGGACCTCTTGGCCAATACCCAGCAATCTGATCATTCGACCAAGGCGGCCGTCGAACAATATCATTAATTATTATCATTAGGTCATATCATTAAGTCGTACAATATCATTACAATATACACCTCAAGTTAATGCAATATTGTTCATAATGTTTATAATATAAAAGTAGTTAGCGCATTGTCGGAACTGAGGGCCTAGCCCTAAAAAGTATGAAACGACGTTTTGTTTTCTCTGTAACACGTCAGTTTCATACATTTGTTTTGTATGCGTTCGAATCGTTTGGCCACTTGGCTAAGCCCACTGGAAGAAATAAGATTTTTTCTGATTTAATTTTTAAACTCTCACTGCCGCACCCAGGGACGTCAAATAATGTTGATGAATACGTAACGTCAAATAACGTTGATGAATACTTAACGTCGGAGGAGTGTTTGGCGCGTTTCGTGGTGTCAGTCGGATTTATTTTCGATAATTCAAAAATTGCTTCAGAGTGGATTTTGTGCAGTGAAAGTGGTGTTATTTTGATGCACAAGCATCCGTGTTGATGTGCAATTATGCAGAATCATCGAAAATAAGTCTCATGATGTGTTTGATGTTGTGGTGAAGATCACTATAAAAAGTGGTTTTATCCATTTCATCAAGCACTATCATTAACTCTGTTACCATTCAATTCGCGCCAAGCACTCCCTAGATGCGTTAAAATATGTGGCACCCATATTTTAACGCAAAATTTATTTCATTCATACTTTTCACCCACTCATTATTTCATAAGACTACAGATAAAATATACACTCAAGACTTGGCTGTATGGGCTAGACCCTTTGCCTTCCCTAAAATATAGGCAGAATTAAAAAACAAACAATCACTAAAGACATGGCTGTATGGGCTAGACCCTTTGCCTTCCCTAAAATATAGGGAGAATTTAACCAAAAAAAAAAAAAACAAACAATACTTAACGTCAAAAAATTACAATTCAAAACTAGACGGTAATCTTGCCGGGTCTATGGTCTAGATTTGAATGAAAATTTTTGACATTAAATACTCATTAAAGTTCTCTCTATCTCTGAGTGCGGCAGTTGTAATATTTTCAATTCGAAAACTGTTGAAACTTGTACCTAAAACGATCGAGCTTTCTGTTTACCTGTGCGTGAGATGTTCACCCATGAGCACATACTCAGAATCCTTAGGCTCACACCAGCCAATGAGGTATGAGAATAGGCTTGGACAAGGACCCGCCCAGAATCCATCACGGCTGTTGATTGACTCTATGAAGTACGGGGTCACTTTTGTATGGTCACACGATAATGTTTCTGCAAAAAACAAAAGATTTCATGACAGAATAATTGATCAAAGTACTTTCGCAACACGATAATATTAAAACACAATAAATGCACTTATACATGCGGTTCATTGAGTACAATATATACCTCAAGATAATAATGCAGTCATTAGAACATATTGTTCGTAATGTTTCGAGATTTGATTTATTTCTTAAATGAGAACATTTTACATCAAATTTTACTGCAGAAACCATTATGATTTGATTTTCATTTAGACAATATATTAAATATTAACATTATAGAAATTTCACGCATTTTTAAATGTTATTTTATAATTTCATTGCATAGACTATGCCTAAAACCTAAGCCGAAGCGGGAATGGGTAAATGTTATTCAAAAATAGTTAATGTTAGTTATAATTATAAAATACAAATAGCACTTTTATACGAGTCATTGAATAAGTAATAAAGTAAAAAAAAATTCACCAACTCTAGTTGTTGAGTGTTGATAACAGTGACCCTGATGATATAATGCGCATAAAATAATAATCAAGCGTTATTATTATACATATTATGTAATTAAGTAGAACTAAAAAAGGATAATATCACGGCATATATTCTGTGGCCCACTTGTAAATATTTTCTCTTATGAATAAGAACAGTTGTGACAGTTACGCCATCTGTTAGCGGCGCATGTTACTAAATAATAAGGAGTGAGGAAACTGCTTTTAGCGAGCGCTAAAAATAATCTCGTAAAAGGATCTTGAGAAACGCCTTGCCATGATGACATGGTGGTGTGTCCGGCTGGCACCGTAAGATGTTATTACCTATTTAGTACGTAGTTTCATAAAAAATATAAAATTTACTAAACAATTTACAATGTATTGATACAGGTACTTAAGGGGCTGGTGATGATGAAGATGATGATTGACCTTACGGTTTGCCATTTTAATGTTTATTTTGGGCATTATAGCATATACCTACTATCACACGTGGCATATTTTTAAAACAATTTTGGTTTAAATTATTTATTTTCTACTAATCAGGGCCAAAACGTACTGAAGTTATAGATACCCTACCAGAAAAATTCCAATACTGACAACAGTACGCCTCGTTATATCAACTGTGCTATTTTCGACCTTAAACATTTTGACTTTAAAATCGATTAAAAGAAAATTGGTGCCTTAGCGATGTTGACTGAGCATAACTGCCAAACAAATTTTATTAAACATCAGACGTAGCCAGACATTTAAAGATGGGCAAAGTTTAAAGAATATTGTGGTTAGAAAAAGTTCGAAAAATCATAATCTTGATGTGGGTATATGTGGGAATTGGACATAATTATAGTTCTTACGAAATATGGTGTCGTGAGCGCATCCCGGCTGACTGGAGCCGCCGTTCACGTAGAAATCGGCATGCCCGTTCGGCCCCCACTGCCCCAGGATGCCAGCCCCAGTGTGCACGATGTCCACGAATAAAGCGTCGGTGTAGTCCAGGTCCCGGGAGCGATTGTTGCCCATGTAGAACAATATTGTGGGGTCTAGACCTGGAATGTGTGCAAGGGATTTTTTGTACCTGTATAGTTAATTTACATACGTATAATAAGATAAATCACGTATCTTTCCCTGGAGGGATAGGCAGATATATATTCACACATTTAACCGCCTGCATGGTCTAGTGATTCGCCCACCGGAATTAAGATCCAGAGGCCCCGGATTCGGTCCCCAGGGGAATACAAATTTGTACCTACTCGCTTTGGTTGGGGCTAGGACTTCGTTCAAGTCCGCCTGCCTAGCTACCACCAATTGTGATAGCCAGCCCCTCTGTGGTTGAGGGTTCAAGGTTAAGCGCGATTCCATCTTCGGCCCTTATCGTCACTTAACATCAGGCGAGATGAAGGACAAGAGTCTAGCAAAAAAATATATACATAAATCTGGCCTATCTATCACCGAAGGGATAGGCAGAGGTGTATTCACACACACATTTGGCCAACAATGTTTAGTGCCATGTAATAGGGAGCAAGCCTATTGCCATATAACGGGCACGGAAATCGCAATATATTGCTAGTTAGTTTAACAAAAAGATTGCTGCACATTTCTAATGAATGCTCAACCTTTAGTAGTCTAGCGCGGGATAGACTCGGGTCATCATCATCATCATCACCAGCCCTTTAATGTCCCCACTGCTGGGGCACGGGCCTTCCCTATGGATGGAAGAATATAGGGAGATTGGGCCGTAACCCACCACGCTGGCCCAGTGCGGGTTGGTGGGTATTAACGACTGCAGATGCAGCCGGGACCACCGGCTTAACGTGCCTTCCGAAGCACGGAGGAACTCGAAATCATAAATTTTTGGTCACCCAAGACTCGGGTAGTGATAATAATTGTCTTCTGTTCTGCCGTCACCACAAGGTAATATGGCATCTAAAAGACCGTAAAAGATAAACATTGGATGGGTAATTAAAAATATATTACAGTAGACACTGTGCGAAATTGCCATTCACAGAACGGTTTGTCTGTGAGACACGCATTAAATAATAATTATATTATACTATAAAACGGCTTGCAAATAGGCCACCGTAACTCATTCTCTTACTAAATACGAAGAATGTTAGTGTTTTAAAGTATAAAGTACGAAGTACGCTGCAAGAAGGATGGAATTACAACGTACTTCATATAAAAAGTAATAGCAAAATCGAATTGTACCAATTATTTTGGTTTTTATTACAACACTATATAGATGTTAGAAAAATTATCACAAAGAAGTTAGAAAAATTTGAAAAATTATACCAACCAAGATCGGTTGGCTGACTGGTACAGGCATCTGCCTGGAATGCGGAGGAGGCGGGTTCGATTCCCGCATCAAGACTATAACTTTTCGAACTTTTTCTAACCACAAATTTCTTTGTGAAAAATTGTAACAAATTTGTACCTGTGATCCTTCCTAGTTTTCCGTCTTTGATATGATTAGCTACCAGCCCCAAGATATGGGCTCCCACACTGTACCCTATGGTATGTAGTTGCTCAGGAGCGACAGCCTTTACAGGGTGGTAGCGGAGGTAGTCTACAAGCTGACCAATACACATGCCAGCGAAACGGGGCGCCCATTCAATCTAAAAAATAAAATGGATAAAAATTTGAGGTTATGTATAAATTTCTTTGGTTATTCTGAATAAAAAAAATAGTAAGAATAATAAATTCTTAATAGAAAAAAAAAACAAAAAAACCTAGAAAACTACTAATGTAAAGTTTATAAATTAAATATTATTAAAACACGACTGCCCAGTGCACTAAAATAGTAAAAACACAGTGGTCATTTAAAAAGAAAATTATTCAAATTCTGTATAAAAAAAAGAATTCAAGTCGGGAGACACAAAACATGAGTTCAACAAAACGCTATCTGCGTGAATACATCAACATTTTTGTTTTTGATAATCGTTTATTTAAACAACGTTCGTGTAGTTCGAAAGTATTACTATATTATAATTATAAATATTATAATTACATACTTGACCTAAACAAGGTTCTTTCACTAGAGTCCCATAATCCACAATGATTATGTTGTAATTTCCGTAAGTGAAATAAGCCTTTCTCATGTCGGTACTCGGGGAGAGATTCCTCCCTCCACCGAAGCCATGCACGACTATCTTCGTGGGATGGATAGGGTTGAATTTGGATCGTGTCAGAGAGTCGTTGTCTAAGGTGTTGAGAAGTTCTCCCTTTTCCTGCGTTGTCCTGTAAAAAAAAACATTGTTGGTACTACTATAAAGTCTAAATCTGGCGACCCAATTTCAAATACCTCTTTATTATCTCAGAAAAATTTGTGGTTAGAAAATGTTTGAAAAATTATTATACTATACGCTTTCTCCCCGGAAAGCGTAGGACGCAGGTTCGATTCCCGCATCTCAGACTATAATTTTTCGAACTTTACTAACCAAAAATTTCTGTTATATTTTTTCTAACATTTATATTATAATATATTGTTTTAAGCTTACGTGGTCATTTTCATCTTTAAATTATGAATAAACGGGATTTATACCACGTACCTGGATTATGTTATGATTCCGGATGACAGTCATCCGTGACCATGGCGCATGTAACTGTGCCGAAATATCGGAATCATAACTCCTCCTTAAAAATCCAGGTACGTGGTATAAATCCCGTTTATTCACAATTTAAAGATTTATATTATAATGTTGAAATAAAAATCAAAATAGTATTTTTCTTTTCGTACTCATTTATTTGGGGTCGACTCAATGTGTTTTTTCTCCTTATCTATGCTCCAGCAGTGAGCAGTGGGGATATTAACAGGCCGGTAATGATGATGGTGATAAATCCATAAATCAACACAATATTATTATGTTGGACTTAAGGTCACTGGAGATATAGGTATTATTAATTGATCAAATCGCTGGCTGTCGGCCAAGAGGTCATGGGTACCAATCGTGGTAAAAGAAAACACATGAGCGGTTATGCACTACGTCCGATCCTAATCCGATCCAAATCCGTGTTAATATGGTCCGTAGTAGCTGTACAACTATTTCTATGGTAACTTACGCACTAGATCCGATCTCCGTCATCCGATTTCTTTCCGTCAAATCAAGTATTCATATTTACCAATATTTTCACGGATTTGGACCGGATTCGGATAGGACGTAGTACGAAACCGCTTTAACACCTAAGTAAAGTACCTTGTGTAGAGATAAAACTGCATCTTAGGATGGGGGCATCGGTACGGAGGCGGTATGCATGACGTCGTGTTGAGCAGATCTCGCACCGACTGCGGTTTCTTCTCCCGCCTTTGTTTTGCACCATTCTGTTGACTGTCAGACACTGTAATTAAGCCATTATAGGACGATTAATTACCTAACTCCCTTATTAAAATCATAGGATAGCAGTTTTCACAAAGGCCAGTCATCAGATGGGTGACCAAAGCACAACTCGTTTATCCGCTGATTTGGCATCTGCGGGTTTAGTTAGTAGGGGATGCTGGCCCAAATCGTAAATTGTTTCCATAGAATTTTATTAACAATTTGCCTATTATGGGGACTTTTTTTAATGCTAGACAGGGAAGCTTTTGGCCTTCATCTGACCTGAGTGTAAGTGACGATAAGGGCCGAAGAAGGGAAGCTTTACAAGGAACCCTCAACCATAGAAGGCTACTACACAATAATGGTGTTAACATTATTATTATCGCCACATATTTTGATAACATTCCCACATGCCCCTTCAAGAGAGCATACAACAAGGCTGGTGGGCAATTATCTGTTTTTAAATATGCCTAATACCTATCAAGGATAAGTACTTACGAAACTTACACGAATATACAATATTTGCATATAAATACCTGTATTCGTATTAATAACTTTAGGCTGGGGAAATAGTTATTTGTTGTACGTGAGTGCAAAGTTGTTTTTTAACCGCGTGCTCAATTTTGATGACCGAGCTAGCGAAGGATTCTAAAATTGAATCACGAGCGTAGCGAGTGATTCAAAAATTAGAATCCTGAGCGATAGCGAGGGAATCAAAAGAGCACAAGGTGAAAAATCTTTGCACTCGAGTGCAACACGTAACTTTTCATCCCCCCCAACGAGGAAATTGCAAAATACAAAAACAAAATACAATCACAACAGTTTCTGTTTTCACCCAGAAACTTCCACAACACCCTCCCATTAACCCAAACACACTCTCAATACCCACCCAGAAACACCCACAACATTCACACCCGCAATATACACCCATCCACTCAGACACACCCAAAAAACACCCATTCACCCAGAAACACCCACAAAACACCCATTCACCCAGAAAAACCCACAAAACACCCATTCACTCAGAAACACCCATAAAACACCCATTTACCCAGGAACACCCAAAAAACACCCATTCACCCAGAAACACACACTAAACACCCATTCACCCAGAATAACCCACAAAACACCCATTCACCCAGAAACACCCATAAAACACCCATTTACCCAGAAACACCCAAAAAACACCCATTCACCCAGAAACACACACTAAACATCCATTCACCCAGAAACACCCATTCACTCAGAAACACCCACAAAACACCTGTTTCGGCGCACGCCTACACGAATGCAATGAGCAATGTATCCGACGGGAATAAGTGCTGTCGTCAAAAGTGTTCGTTACGTTTTTATTCGGTCTTCTGTCACTTGTACTTGCGTGTGTAACATTAGCTCCTTATTAAACAAGATTTAAAGTAATAATTTCGTGTTATTTATAATGGCACCATATGTTGCGTAAACATAAATTGGTGGCCCATGAGGGGAACAATCAAAAACGCAAATTATTCTTGAAAATATAACCATTTTCAACATTACAAGAAATCTTATCTACATTACGGCGAATTCGTATCAGGAAATCTTAAGTTGTCGAAGGCTTCATCAAGGTAACTTCTTAGCATCTAGCCGGATCGGTGAGCAGCCAAAGCATCACACCGCAGCGTGGATAAGAGTTAAGTGCCCTTTCCTTTGAATTATTTCCTACCAAATTTTCGTCCGACAATATTCATCCAAAATCCATTTAATTTCGTCCTATTTGGGGACAAAGTGTACTAATCCCTATTACAATCTTATGAATAAACACTACTTGAGTGTTTTTGTCCAAATTAATCTATATTTTTGCAAATTTTCATACTTTTTACTAGAACACTGGTGTTGTTTAACTACCCCCCTGCATTGTGATAAAATATTGCAAACTAATTTTTTCACTTTTAAATCAGTAATTCGTTCTTTTAACTCGTTAATTCTTTCTTAATAACATTAATTCATCGTATTTTATAAAAAATAAAAACAACAAATTAACTAAAGTCCAATAAATTTCAACCATTAATTGTTCAAGCAGTCCATTGTTAGTCCATTAATCATTGGTTTTTTTTTTCGTACTAATATTAAAAACACGTTGCAATTCCCAATATTCACTTCGTTTCGCTGTACATTCCAGTTGCACCTGTATCCATCTACCGGCACACATATCACTGCAAGTGTACGGGAACGCGATCAGCTGTTCCGTGTACCGGTTTGTTGTCGCGGCGAGTGCCGTCAGAACGAGGAGCGTGAGCATTTTACTTATTATTTAATTACTTTTACTTAGCATTTTCTTTGCGTATTAAAGCTGGTTAAGATGGCCACAGACGAAGGTTCTAAGGCAGCTAAACAATTGAAGGAATTATTTATGAAACGTAGTAGTATTAAAGGACAAATAACAAAATTTAAAAACTATCTATGCAGCCTTAACCCGCAAACTGCTTTGTCGAGTTTGGATATAGCGGAGTTGAACCTTAAGCTCACTAAATTTGAATCTTTGTCAGCCAAATTCGAAGGTTTGCAGAGTGAAATCGAGGTGCTGAATTTCGCTAATTTGTCTAGTGAGCTCGACGATCGGGAAAGCATTGAGGCCGATATAATTACTAACATGGCAACTGCTAAATCCATATTGGACTACCAAACGCAGCTAGAAAATCAACAAAGGCGTGAATCTGTCTTACATAACGACTCTCAATGCTCACTTGATCACCATCATCATGATGTTGGCATTAGATTACCGCAAATAAATGTTGCAAAGTTCGATGGCGCATTATTTCGGTGGCTTCAATTCAAAGACACGTTCGAAGAATTGATTCACAACAATGATCGCATTAAGCCTATTCAAAAATTCCATTATTTGCTGTCGTATTTAGAGGGCGACGCGGCTAGAATTTTGTCAAATTTCGAGGTGTCTTCTGTAAATTATGAAGATGCCTGGAAACTACTTTGTAATCGATATGGAAATAAAAGGTCTCTCATTAAACAACATCTTAATGCCTTACATAATATCCAAAAACTTACAAGTGAATCGGAACAATCTTTGCGATTTATAGTCGACCATGTAACTAAAAACCTTCGAGCTCTAAGAAGCCTTGGCGAGCCGACGGACAGATGGGATACGTTGATTATTTACGATATTACCGCTAAATTAGATAGCCGTACGCTATTAAAATGGGAGGAGCATCGTAACTCAATTGATGAAGTACCAACCCTAGATCAGTTTTTTAATTTTTTGATTGATCGTGCGGATATTTTAGAGTCAGTTTGTCGCAATAAACATGAAGGTAATTTAAAATCGCTTCCGTCAGGACCTAGACCATCTCCATCAAGTTTTCATTACAACAAGTTTTCTCATACAAAGTCATTTGCTGCCAACACTAGTGAATTTAAATATAATTGTTTTATATGTAATGGTGAACACAAAATATATGACTGTCCAACGTTCAAGGCTAAAAGTGTCAAGGATAAGTTGGCGGATGTAAAGAAGCACAAATTGTGTACTAATTGTCTCCGTCAAGGTCACTCAGCAAAGCATTGTTTTTTGGGTCCTTGTAGAGAGTGTAAGCAACGTCATAACACCTTACTTCATGAACCGGCTACATCTATTGGTAACTCGAGCAATATTGTTAGTGACAATAGTACAGTGGCTAATTTTTCAAATCATTCGTGCAATCAAGTTATTTTGTCAACTGCTTTCATTCAAGTTACGAATCCAATGACGGGTAAGACCCGAAGGGCAAGAGTTTTGTTAGATTGTGGCAGTCAATCATCATTTATTACAAGGAATCTGAAAGAATCATTACAATTAAATTCTACTCCTATCCATAACATGAAGGTTATTGGTATAGGCAATAGTCATTCTAATAATGTGACAGAAAGTTGTACGGCTATTATAAAATCTCTATACAACTCTTATGAGACTAATATATCATGCCTTGTACTAAACCAATTAACAAGTGAATTACCAAAAATTCCATTAAACAAATATTCATTAAATTTACCTAAACATATAAAGCTGGCAGATCCGAAGTTCGACCAACCGGCTACTGTAGACATGTTGATTGGGGCAGACTTATTTTGGGAGCTAATTGAAAACAAAGAATATTCTTTAAGCTCAAAGGGTCCCAAGCTTCGCAGTTCGAAATTTGGTTGGTTATTGTCAGGTCCAGTTTATTTAAATCATTTTATACAAAATATTCAAAGCAATCATATTATGACTGATAGTTATTCTAGTTTAGACGATATAGATAATTTATTAACCAAATTTTGGGAGCTGGAAGAGCTTCCCACAAGACGCCACACTAGTGATAACGATGTAGCGTGTGAAGAGCATTTTTTGTCTTACACGTCTAGATTAAGTGATGGAAGATTTTGCGTAAGACTGCCTTTGTTAGATTCTCCAGACTGCCTTGGCGACACATATTTTTTGGCAAAACGGCGCCTTGTTAATTTAGAGAAAAAATTCAAACGAAATCCGAACTTAAAAATTGAATATTCAAACTTTATTAACGAGTATGCAGATTTGGGACACTTGTCTAAGTCTTCTGTTTCAAAACCATACTCGCATTATTTTTTGTGTCATCACGCAGTCCTAAAAGAGAATAGCGAGTCTACTAAACTCAGGGTGGTCTTTGACGGTTCAGCTCCCTCCTCCTCAGGCATATCTCTGAACAATATTTTAATGGTGGGCCCCAACGTGCAAGATTCTCTTTTCTCCATCCTAATTAGAGCAAGGCAGTACAAATATTTACTTACCGGGGACATCGAAAAGATGTACCGTCAGGTGAGTGTTCACGATAACGATCGGGACCTTCAGCTTATCTTGTGGAGAGAAGACGAGTCGCAGCCCATCCAAACGCTGCGCTTAAATACTCTCACTTACGGAACTGCAAGTGCGAGCTATTTGAGCACACGGTGTTTATTTCAAATAGGAGAGGAAAATGAGAACGAGTTAATGAAGACTATCATACAAAAGGACTTTTACGTTGATGACCTAATTACAGGCTCCAATGATGCAGATCAGCTACGATTCATTCAAACTTCAGTTTCAAAGGTTTTAGCTTCATGTGGTTTTAATTTAAGAAAATACAAAAGTAATCTTCCAAATTTATTGAGTGATTGCAGCATTGGGACTCAGGATCATCTTACACTAAGTGAATCCACAAGCACTCTCGGGCTCGGTTGGAGTCCTTCTACAGATATGCTAAATTTTAATAAACAAAGCTTTCTTACGGGCAATACAGTTACTAAGAGAAGCATTATGTCGGATTCATTTAAAGTTTTTGACCCGTTAGGTATCTTAAGCCCATGCATTATTATACCTAAAATGGTGTTGCAACGTTTGTGGCAGCTTAAGATATCTTGGGATGAACCTGTTCCATTGGATATTCAAAAGGAATGGGATAAGTTTGCTGGCAACCTAATTCATATTTCAAAATTAGAAATTCCGAGACATGTCCTTTGTGATAATCCCATGCGCATTGAGTTACACTCATTTAGTGACGCTTCAGAACGTGCTTACGGAGCATGTATTTACATGCGTTCAATCAATTCAAATAACAAGGTGTCCGTTAGGCTGTTATGCAGCAAATCTAAAGTTGCACCATTAAAACCCACCACCATTCCGCGTCTAGAGTTGTGTGCAGCGTTACTCGCCTCTCGTCTTTATAAATTTGTATCAGAAGCGATAAGATATAAACCAGCTCAAGTTTACCACTGGTGCGATTCCAGCATTGTGTTGGCCTGGCTAAACAGTGATACAAAAAATCTGAAGGCATTCGTATCAAATCGCATTTGCGAAATATTAGAGGTCACTAGGTCTTCTTCATGGCGGTATGTTCCCACAGCCGCTAACCCTGCAGACTTAATATCGCGAGGTGCGCAGGGCAAACAGTTAATCGACCTTGAACTATGGTGGTTTGGTCCTAGCTTTTTAGTTCAACCAGAACCAGAATGGCCAGTGTTAAATAAAAATATTAGCCATGATTCTTCACTTCCGGAAACAAAATGTAATACCAGCTTAATTTCTAGTACAAATGTATTTATAAACATTGAAAATTATTCTAACTTAACTAAACTACAATATGTGTTTGCGTACGTCATTAGATTTATTCACAATTCTAGATATCCTAAAAATAAACGTTCAGGCAAAATTTCATTAACAGAATTAGATAAATCTCTTAAATCTCTTTGTATCATTGCTCAAAAACAATCCTTTTCAACGGAATACAGTACATTATCCAAACAACAGACTTTAAGCACTAAATCTAAAATATTGTCATTATCACCATTCCTGGACGACAACAAATTAATAAGAGTTGGAGGTCGAATAGATGCATCCTGTTACAGCTACGAGATAAAACATCCCATACTACTTCATGCATCTCACCATTTAACAAAATTATATTTTCAACGCGAACATGTGCGCAATTTACATGCAGGTCCACAATTGTTGTTAGCAACAGTAAGACAAACAATATGGCCTGTCAATGGTAGATTCTTAGCGCGACGTACAGTATCGAAGTGTGTTCGATGCAAACGCATTCGCGGTCAAACTTTATGCCCGAAAATGGGTAACTTACCAGTTCAACGTATAACTCCCGATTTCCCATTTCTCTCCGTCGGCTTGGATTTCGCTGGTCCATTTTATATTTTAAACCGCAGAGGGCGTGGAAGTCGCCTCATTAAATGTTACATGTGTCTATTCGTGTGTCTGCGTTACAAATGTATCCATTTAGAATGCGTAAGCGACCTTTCAAAGGAAAGTTTTATTATGGTCTTGCGTCGATTCATAGCGCGAAGAGGTAAGCCACTCGAAATATTTTGCGACAACGGACGTAATTTTGTTGCTGCCGCTAAGGAGGTTGGTACGAGTGAAGTATATAAATTTTTGAATTCTAATACTGCACCACTTTCTCACTTTGCAAACCAAGAAGGCGTTAAATTTGTTTTTACTCCTACTTACGCTCCTCATTTTGGCGGCATTTGGGAAGCCGGGGTAAAATCCGCTAAATATCATGCGAAACGTGTTATCGGCAATTGTCATCTAACATTTGAAGAGATTTCCACTTTGTTCTCTCAGATAGAGGCGATATTGAATAGCCGACCTTTATATCCTTTATCTTCCTGTCCCAACGATTTCTTACCATTAACTCCTGGGCACTTCCTCATTGGAAGACCATTGAATGCACTGCCAGCTCCAGCTCTAGAAGATGCTAAAGAACATAGCCTAAAGAGATACGAGAGGTTGGAGCAAATACATCAACATTTTTGGCGAAGATGGTCTAAAGAATATGTAGCCGAACTGCAGCAGCGTTCCAAATGGCGAAAGAACACCTCCAGGTTGAACGAGGGCGATTTGGTACTACTTCAAGAAGACAACACTCCTCCATTGAACTGGCGACTAGGAAGGGTGGCTCGTCTATTTCACGGAACCGATGGGGTTGCCCGAGTTGCCGATGTTAACACCACGCGAGGATGCGTCAGGCGACCATTAGTTCGTCTGTGCCCTTTACTTACCGACGATGATGACATCAAAAAGGGTTGAAAATGTACCATTTCAACGAGGCGGGAAGATGTTTCGGCGCACGCCTACACGAATGCAATGAGCAATGTATCCGACGGGAATAAGTGCTGTCGTCAAAAGTGTTCGTTACGTTTTTATTCGGTCTTCTGTCACTTGTACTTGCGTGTGTAACATTAGCTCCTTATTAAACAAGATTTAAAGTAATAATTTCGTGTTATTTATAATGGCACCATATGTTGCGTAAACAACACCCATTCACCCAGAAACACCCATTCACCCAGAAACACCCATTCACTCAGAAACACCCACAAAACACCCATTCACCCAGAAACACCCATTCACCGAGAAACACCCACAAAACACCGATTAACCCAGAAACACCCAAAAAACACTTATTCACCCAGAAACACCTACAAAACACCCAATCACACCCAAAAAACACTCAATCACCCAGAAACACCCACAATTCTCACCCATCCATTCAGACACACCCACAAAAACCCATTCACCCAGACACACCCACAAAACACCCATTCACCTAGACACACCCTCAAAACACCCATTCACCCAGACACACCTCCAACAGCCACCCATCCACCCAGCCACACCCGCAACATTCATCCAGACACACCTGTAAGTACCTAATAAAAATTACTCCGAGACGGAATCTTGAGTCAAGCACGTTGATTTTCTGTATGTTTTTGTTCCGTTGCTAGCGTAAACAAATCAAACAGACCTAAAAAGCTTTTAAATGCTTGACTCAAGCATCAAGCAAGCGTTGTAGACGATCAAAATGTTTAAAGCAAGATTGACGCCAAGCTGATTGACCGTCACGGAACTCCTAGGTTTTAACAAATTTATGACGTGAAAAGAAAATGGCGCGCGCAAAGCAAATTACAAAAAAAGTACACCAAGAAGGTTCCGAGTCTGAGTTTTAAACAAATTAAAATAGGTTGCATGACAATTTCGGCACCATCATGGAGGTAGAAATAAATATGTATAATGATGTTTTGAATTCACAAACTCATTGCACACGATGTTCTAAATTCAAATTTACTTTAACCTCTAGAGGATAAAAACGGCTTTTGCACTCAGATATCGAAGAGCAAAAACGCCTTTTCCGAGATGGTGGGATGAAAAAGTCTTTTCGCATTATAGTATGTATAAACTTGTAATAAAATCTCTTTGGCTATACTATTTGTATCTGGCTGGTTTTGGTATCATTGAAAGTTTAAATTTTAAAGAACATAATTCCAAATTCAAATTAGGAAAATGTGTGACTTTCATTTGTTTTTCGTAACGCCAAGATGAGTGAATCTAATGAAGAAATTCGATACATTTTAAAATTTTACTACAAAAAAGGTAAAAATGCAACGCAAGCCGCGAAAAAAATTTGCGATGTTTATGGACCTAGTGCAGTGTCTGTGAGAGTAGCACAAATTTGGTTTAAGCGTTTTCAATCCGGAAATTTTGATGTCAAAGATGCACGTCGCTCTGGTCGCCCTATTACAGATAAAATGGATGCCATTTTTGAAAAAGTGAAGCAAGATCGGCATGTCAGTAGTTACGACGTAGCTGAAGAACTGGGAATTGACCACAAAACAGTTTTGGCGCATTTGAAAAAAACTGGGTACACAAAAAAGCTCGACATTTGGGTACCTCACGAGCTCACTGAAAGAAACCTAATGAACCGTGTACTCATTTGTGATTCTTTATTACGACGTAATGAAACCGAACCATTTTTGAAGAAGATGATAACTGGTGATGAAAAGTGGATCACGTACGACAAGAACGTGCAAAAAAGGTCGTGGTCAAAGGCCGGTCAGGCTTCACAGACTGTGGCGAAACCCGGGTTAACTCGCAACAAGGTGATGCTGTGTGTGTGGTGGGATTGGAAGGGCATTATTCATTATGAGCTGTTACCACCAGGCAGGACCATCGATTCTGAACTCTACTGCGAACAACTGATGAGATTAAAGCAAGAAGTTGAGAGAAAGCGGCCGGAATAAATCAACAGAAGGGGTGTGGTTTTTCATCATGATAACGCTAGACCTCACACATCTTTAGCCACTCAGCAAAAATTAAGAGAGTTTGGCTGGGAGGTGTTAATGCATCCGCCGTATAGTCCTGACCTTGCACCTTCAGATTTCCACCTGTTTCGGTCTCTTCAGAATTCTTTAGGCAGTGTCAGGTTAACATCACGAGAGGACTGCCAAAACCACTTGTCGCGGTATTTTGACCAGAAGTCCCAAAATTTCTATTGCAATGGGATCATGTCCCTACCTAAAAGATGGCAAAAAGTTATCGAACAAAATGGTACCTACATACTTTAGTTAAATGTAAATAAACTATATTAAAAAATGTTTAGAATTTTCTTAAAAAATGCGAAGAAACTCTTTCTCCAACCTATTATATTATGACAGACTAATAACTAGGAAATCGAGCAAAACCTGCAAATGCTAATTGCAAAATTATATGCCGAATCGATTTATAAAACTAGATGTGTACCAAGCCTATTTCATTTGCCATAAATGACTGTCTTTTCAAATGTGTATATACTATTTCTATAAGTACTAGGCCACATGAATATTTGAATATATTTTGCAATTTTCATTTTGAATCCTTAACCTTTAAGTTGGCCTTAAGATATTTCGGACATAGTAATATTATCAGTATTTTTCTAAGAAATAACTCCTTGGTAACATTTTATTGGTGAACCAACACATTAATAATAGGCAATAAAACACAAAATAAAATATTACTATATGCAACTAATGATTTGATTTTTATTAACTATTCGATTTTTAATTTTAACATTATATAAATGTTAGAAAAATTAGTACAAAGATTTTGGTGGTTCGAAAAAGAATTTCGAAAAATTATGATCTTGAGGCGGGAATCGAACCCGCGTCCGCTGCTATCCGGGCAGGTGCCTGACCGCTCGGCTACCCAAGACACTTGGGTGTGTCTTGTGTGTGTCAGTGTCTTGGGTAGCCGAGCGGAAGGTTCCGAAGGCCGAGCGGTTCCAAAATCTTTGATTTTTATTAATATTATTTTTTATACGTTTTCAGTTTTTAATTAATAGTATAAGTATGTAGACATATTTTTAAAAATAAATGAAATGTGTTTAACATATTAGTTTGAATAATAAAGTATTGTAGCAATGCGTGTGGTGACGGCAGAGTAGAATACAATTGTCACCACCCCAAATCTCTCCCGTGGGTGTCGTACAAGGCGACTAAGGACAAATCAATGATGAGGCATGGGCAGCAGCGTTACTCTTGTACCACCTAGCAATAGCAATGTACTGCGACTTTTGTGCCCGATAAATGGCAATAGGCTCGCCACCTATTTATTACATGGGACCTAACATAATTGGAGAAACGTGGGTGCTAGCTCAACTCTGCCTACACCTTCGGGGATATAGGCGTGATTTATGTATGTATGTATGTTGCAACATAAAATTTCATGGTTCCTTGGTGGTATCATAAATAATAAAACAAGGCCACGTTCACATAATGTGAAGATTAGAAACATTACTTGATTTTCCTTGAGTAATGGAATATACGACATAACTATGACGCCTTGCGAAAGAGCTAATTACAGAATTAGATATAAGAGGAACAAAGTTATATCATTGTTTATTGGCACAACCAATGTTCCGCTATAGATACCGAAAATTAAAGTAAGTGACGTTGATATATTTGTGTAGTCTAATGTTCTATTAGTTATGTATTCCACGGGCTAGTATTCAAACAGCGCTGCTACTGTCCCGTGTTTAGTGTGCTAAAGCCTTAAGTGATAAGGGCAAACCAACGTTTGCGGGGACAGCTAGTATTTCTATAAAATTTTATATGGTTGCTTATGTTACGTCGACATAATTTTCATTGCTTAAAGTTGTCAGCAATAATTTAATAAGTTTTGCAATTGTTAGCAGCAAACAGACCGCAAAATAACCAAAGTTGACTAACTCACTGTTTTAAGTTAATGGACACTTAACTACGAGTATATGGCTTAATGAGTGACATAGTAGGGACAATTTTATAAATTTAGATTAGGAAACACTGTGTGAGAACAATTGTACTCTTTTATTAAATACATGAGTCTTTGAACATTAAGGTAGATCAATTTAGAGTTCACTGCCCTAAAAGAATCACAAAATTAACAGTAAAGTTTATACAAACTATCAACATCGACTAAATACTTTAAGGCCAAGTACGTGAAGGTTGATAATATTATAATAGATTGGAGAATTTCGATCGCTTGTTACATTCATACGTACCTCTGAATATGCAATAGGCCGTGCCATTCATGACAAGTATTATAAATGTATACTTATTTATACTATAGGTTTTCAATGGCTATTACTACAATGGGTCAACTTTATTAACCTCATGTCTTGCACACAACATCGTAATCAGTTGATTTTTAGCTAAGATTATTTTTTGCGTTTTATAATCTTTCTAAACATTCCCAACACATGTCATTGTATTTTACTTGGATATCAACCAAAAATGTGAATATTTTTCAGTATTTTCTTATGGAGCTTGATAGCGCACACCGAAGCGTGATCTAAGAAATATTCGAAATATTATTACATGGGTCACCACAATTTTTCTGTGTGTTCTTGTGCTTCGGACGGCACGTTAATTCGTTGATCCCAGCTGCATAGCTGCACTTGGCAGATGAACGGCAAGACGGCTAAGCGTAATTAATACTGTGGTGACGGCAGAGTAGAATACAATTGTCACCACCACAAATCTCTCCCGTGGGTGTCGCACAAGGCGACTAAGGATAAATCAGTGATGAGGAATGGGCAGCAGCGTTTCTCTTATACCACCTAGCAATGTACCTACTGCGCCTTTTGTGCCCGATAAATGGCAATAGGCTCGCCACCTATCACATGGGACCTTACATAATTGGCGAAACGCGGATGCTAGTTCACCTCTGCCTACCCCTTCGGGGATAGGCAGAGGTGAACTAGGTGAACTAGCATCCCCGTTCGCGGCGTAGGCGTGATATATATATGTATGTATGTAATCTGCACTGGGCCAGCGTGGTGAGCCCATTCTACCTATATTCATGCACCTGTAGTCGGCTTGTACGACACTGGCAGAACAGATTGGGGTTGTGAATATTGTATTCTAAATACGGCACCACACATTAGCTTAGTACACATTTATCAACACCAGCTAAGTAAATGATCCACACGGCCCATATTAAGCCTCCGTAACCTACATAGCTTACCGAGAGAAGGTTGGTAATTTATAAAATGAGTATTATTTATTGAGAACCTAGAAATACAGATGGGGCCTCTATATGAGTTAAATTTGACATACATACACAAATCACACATAGGTTTATCCCAGGAGGGACAGGCAGAGGTGAATTAAACACCCATTTTTCCCAATTCCGTTAGGTCTCATGTGTCAATAGGTGACGAGCCTATTTTATCGGGTACATAAATCGCAGTATATTGCTAGGTGGTATAAGAGGAATGCTGCTGGTCATGTAATCATCATTCAGTCATCAGTCAGTCATCATTCGTAGTTCGTAAAGGACATCCTCCACGCTTCATACATTTTTGGTCCAAAATCAAAAGTGCCGGCCAATAAAAAAAAGGGCTGTATTCTGATAGAACACGTTGGCCTTAGCATTTGTTAATATGGCACCAAAGCTCTAGCATCAATATTAGTAATGCTATACAGAGTGGAAAGTTGAGATGGAGCATTAAGGGCAGCTACCAGATCCCTTGCTGCCACGCGAAAATGGTCCTAGGAGACCCTTCCAAACTTTTTGAGTGGTGAAAATCGTCATTCACAGATTTTTGATTAAATGTACAGTCAGCGAGAAAATCGACTTTACCCTACTAAAATATATGGAAAATGTTTTCTTTGATTTGTGGGTTTTCTATTACTCTAACCTCAGTTGGTCATAAAGAGTGTTTCTATGGGAATGCGATCGATTGGCATTAAAAAAATCTCAATTGTGACGATTTTCTCGCTAACCGCACATTTTATCTAAAACTTTGAATGTCGATTGTCATCACTCAAAAAGTTGGGAAAGGACTCCTAAGACCATTTTCACGTGGCAGCAAGGGATATGGTGCTGCCCTTAATGCCCCATCTCAACTTTCCTTCCTGTATAGCACTACTAATATTGGTGCTACAGCTTTGGTGCCATATTACCTAAGGCCGACGTGTTCTGTCAGAATACAGCACATTTTTTATTGGCCGGCACTTTTTATTTTGGTCCAAAATGGATGATGTGGATACATTCTTGGTATCACAGTATCGGTGAAGTTGGCACGATCTATCACCATCAGCTCATTGTTGCTTTTACGAGTGGCATATATTGTTTGAAAGCCACAAGCCAGATTTTATAATGACTCCGCAGTATGACAGCAAAAGATTGCACAAAAACATGTTTCTCATTGCAGTGTTGGTGTTGTAAAGTGTCCAAGTTTTTTATGGCTTTTCAATCGACAGCCTCTGATAATGTGTCAACAAAACAGTGTGATTAGCCAATCAATTCTTTAGCGTCGCTTCACAAGGTTGGTGGAGGTGGAGTTGAATGTCTTGCATACGAATAAGGCATGTCGGGTCGCAGTACTTTCACTGACCAGATTCACTTATTTTCGCTGCCCTTTGATGTCACAATGTACAGCTGTTTATTTTATATAATATAATGGTGGACTATTTTAACTACCTACTATATAAACTTTTAGTTGTAGTGGAAACTATGAATTAATTTCACCTGGTATTTATAATGTTTCAATCAATATATGATTTTATTTAGACTTAAGTTTGAATTAAAGGATATAAAAATCTGTTGTTATTGTAAAACATAGGTGCGTTTTTCAGGACAGAAACCTTATGCTATATAGTTTTATTATTTTAAGAGTTTATTTAAATTACATAGGAAATGAAATGCAATCCTAAAGCCCCTAAGCCCTCTTTCCAAGTAAGGCGCTGTTAGTGGCAACGGGCATAAACAGTACCTACAACTAACTTTAATGCATGTTTTATAATACTTAGGGCCTGTTTCACAATCGACAAGTAAGTTCGAAGTAGCTTACTTTGCAGTTCAATTGACATATATTTCATATTAAAACTGTCAAATGATCTGTGAAGTAAGCTACTTAGAACTTACTTGTCGATTGTGAAACAGGCCCTTAGCATAGCAAGTGAAAATTTACAGTATTGAAATATATTTTAGTGCCCCGTGATTTTAAACCTTGTCAAATTTGTCCTAATTCGTCAAATTGACGTTACGTGACGCTCTCTGTACCTGTTAAGGCTAAACAAAATTGATGGCTAAACAGGCTATCAATACTGTTTGATAGCTGAAGAATATGTTTACTTAATAGACAATTATATATTCAATGACCGGTACAGGATAAGACCGCCCACACATGACACGATGGTGAAATAGGCTGTCCGCTTGAACGCTTAGTAATGCATAATTCCATACTATTTCTTTAAACGTCTATTACCTTTCGTAATTCGTAATTACCAGCGACGGAATTTGTCGTATAGGATATTGTGAAATAACCTTAGGTTTGAAGGTCACCAAATTGGTCCGTTGCCATTAAAAAAAGGTCGCGCGTACTATGTTCTCGCTAAGTAGAAAATTCTAGACTCTTATGTAGAGCATTTCTTAGCGCATGAATGAAACGCCTGTGTGAGAGCCACTGAGATTATGCAATTCGAAATATCGGTCGTCGTATTATCTCGAAACGATTGAGCAAGCCCTATAGCTATTGACACCACAAGACACTATTATTAGGCCTTTTATGAAATTTTTGTTATAGAATTATGCATAAATTTGCCACAAATAAAACAGACTCACTCGCAGATAGCTCACTAAATTGACATTAATTTGATACATTGTATATAATTCTCAAAATAACGTAATCATTAAATAATTTCGCTACTCTAAATATGTAGTTAGTAGGTAGGTTAGGTAGTAGTAATTCAATTCAATTTATTCTGGAAACAATAACACATTGTATTCGAATATTGTGAAAACTTAAAACTAAACAGAAAATTGTTTTACTTTTAAACAACAACATTTTTAAAATTCATAAATGTAACTAATTATTATGGTAATGTCATGTTTAATGTCACATTAGATGCAATGTCAAATAGAAATTAAAAATCATCAACAGTATAACAACACTTATTGAGCAACAATATTTTTAAGTGTTTTTTGAATTTTGACAGCGTTATTTCTGACTTAAGTTCCATTGGTAATCTATTAAAAAGACCAACGGTTTGATAACGCGCACAGTGTTTTACAATTCGTAGAGTAGGTGTTATATTATGTTTTAAATCCTTTCGTCTAGTGTTTTCGCGTACCAATATTTCCTCCTTCGTTTCATATGTAGCCCTATTTTTAATAAAATCAATTAAAAGTACAAATATATATAAAGAGGGAGCTGTTAAAATTTGGAGTCTTTTAAAATGTTCTTTGCATGACTCCCATGGTGGTATGCGGACCATAGTGCGAATGGCTCTTTTTTGTGCCACAAACGCTTTATTTATATTGTAGTCATAGCTTCTACCCCAATATTTTATACTATAGCGCAATCTAGACTCAACCAGTGCGTAGTACACCGATTTCAATTGATCCACTGTAAGTTCATCCCGTAGGGTTCTCAGTGCACAGCAAGCACTGCTAATGCTGTTTTCCACTGCTTTTAACTCTGGTTTCCAGTTAAGTAGTTCGTCAACTTTGATACCGAGGAACCTCACAACTGTGACTGGTTTAATATTCTCGCCATCCAGCTTAACAGCAAGTATATCTCTATTTTTGGCTGTCGTTTTAAATAACATTACATTGGTCTTAGTAGTGTTAAGTTTCAGGTTATTAGCTGTGAACCAATTATAAAATAATGTCAGGGCAGTATTTATCTTTCTATTTAGAGCGTCAATATCTTTACCATAGACCACAGCATTTGTATCGTCAGCAAAAATTACTAGTTTAATGTCAGGTTGTAAAGTTTTCATGTAATTTATTAAATCATTAATGAAAATTATAAATAAAATTGGCCCCAAAATAGAGCCTTGTGGCACACCTCTAGTTACTCTAATAATTTTTGAGCTTTTGGTGGAATTCAAAAATTCTCCTTGAGAATCGTTTACTTCAACATATTGTTGCCGATTTTTAAGGTATGACTTTATTAAGTTTAAGGTCTTACCCCGTATACCATAAAACTCTAACTTTTTTATGAGGATTTCTAGATCGACCGAGTCAAAAGCAGAAGTTAGGTCGAGAAATACACCAGCAACTTTCAATTTGTCATTTAACTTACAAGTAACATCATCTATAATAGTGTCCATAGCATTCGCTGTTCCAATACCTTCTTGGTATCCATATTGCCTTTCATTCAGAATATTTTTATCTTTTAAGTGTCTTAGCAATCTCGATTTTATCACTTTCTCAAATATTTTGGAAAGTACTGGCAGCAAAGCGATTGCTCTATAATTCAAAGGGTCCATTTTGGAGCCCTTCTTATGTATAGGGACTACTTTGGCTATTTTCAATTGGTCAGGAAATGTCTCTAGTTCGTAACAAAGATCAAAAAAATTTGCCAAAAGTAGTAAATGAAACCACTTGGTATTTTACTCGCCCACCCTCATCACACTCACATGGGATCTAATATAATTGGGGACACTACTTCTTTGGGGATAATGACCGCGATTAATGTTTGCATGAATGCATGTATAGTATAAACTACTATAAACCTTAGTAAAAATTATACAAAGAATTTAACCAATAACCTAGGTCGAATGGTCAGATCGCTGCCTATGATAGGACATTGCCTACCTGGCATGACTCCAGGCTGGCACCTGACAAAGTATAAAAGAGAGCCCACTTGGTATATTATTTTTCGAATGCATCCGTTTACCTAGGCGTATCTGACTAGCGCAGTGGCATATCGCGCTTGGTCTGCGATTGCGTAAACCAAGCAATCTTCTCTAAGGCCGGTCATTGGATGGATGACCAATAGTTATTTGTTATACGTGAGTGCAAATTTGCTTTATAACCGCGTGCTCAATTTTGATGACCGAGCTAGCTAAGGATTCTAAAATTTCATAATTAGAATCCTGAGCGTTAGCGAGGGAATCAAAAGAGCACAAGGTGAAAAATCTTTGCACTCAAGTGCAACACGTAACTTTTCATCCCCCCTCAGCGAGGAAACGGCAAAATGCAAAAGAAATTACAATCACGTTATTAAAGGTTTCAGTCAATTCTATATCCTGACACTTCCACACCCATCCTACCAAACACACACACACAACATCCACCCAGACACACCCACAACATCCACCCAGACGCACCCACAACATCCACCCAGACGCACACGTGCAAAGCAAATTAATAAAAAAAGTACAGTAAGATGGTTCCGAATCTGAATTTTTAACAAATGTCTTTCAAAGTGGATTTTGTGCAGATTTTGAAGTCGTTTTCACCACCTCGTCAGTCGCCATCATGAACTCTGGTATCATTCAATTTGCGCTAAGCACTCCTTAGATGCGATAAAATGTGTGACATCCATATTTTAATGTAAAATTAATTTCATACATTAATTTCATACATACATACATACATAAATCACGCCCATATCCCCGAAGGGGTAGGCAGAGGTGAATTCTCACCCGCGTTTCGCCAATAATGTTAAGTCCCATGTAATAGGTGGCGAGCCTATTGCCATTTATCGGGCACAAAAGTCGCAGTACATTGTTAGGACGGTAGTATAAGAGGAACGCTGCTGCCCATTCCTCATCACTGATTTATCCTTAGTCGCCTTGTACGACACCCACGGGAGAGATTTGGGGTGGTGACAATTGTATTCTACTCTGCCGTCACCACACGGCACATTAATTTCACTCACTCATTTATTCATATTAATATGAAATAAATATACTAAAGTCATGGCTGTATGGGCTAGACTCTTTGCCTTCCCTAAAAAAACAGGCAGAATTAAAAACAAATTAAAAAATTATGTTTTGTATTCACAAACATAATGCACTTGCACGCGATGTTCTAAATTCAAATTTACTTTATCCTCTAGAGGATAAAAACGGCTTTTGCACTCAGCTATCAAAGAGCAAAAACGCTTTTTCCGAGATGGGGGGATGAAAAATTTATTTGCCATGTGGTGAAGAATAAAATTGTCACCACCCCAAATCTCTCCCGTGGGTGTCGTACAAGGCGACTAAGGATAAATCAGTGATGAGGAATGGGCAGCAGCGTTCCTCTTATACCACTTAGCAATGTACTGCGACTTTTGTGCCCGATAAATGGCAATAGGCTCGCCACCTATTAAATGGGACCTAACATAATTGGCGAACCGTGGGTGCTAGTTCACCTCTGCCTACCCCTTGGGGATATAGGCGAGATTTATGTATGTATATATGTAAAACGAAAAACGTATTGCACTTGATTTAACCTCTGTAACCTATTATTATGTTACTTTACCCGATAATAATGCTTAACACCTCCGAATAGGCACTTGACTTTTTGAGGTCGTGTTCTGCTTAAGTGAGACACAAAGCGGAAAAGTGACATCCGTATTATGCAATGTGAATGTCGGTGGCCGAATGATCAACGCTCGGAAGCGCGAGCGCGCTACAGCTGCACGGTACACGATTTGTGGAATTCAAAATAAAATAACAGTCTTATTTTTTTTATTATATTTTTTTTTATTTAATAATTTTTTTATTACTTTTGATAATTAGATTAGAAATCTCAAATACAATAGAATTATCTTTATATATTTATTTGTTTTTACTTTACGAAGTCCGTTTGGTTACGAATAATATTGTATGTAGGTATGTTAGGTCGGCTTTTGATAATCTAACAACGAATGGTTTTGGCTACGAGGCATAGGATTTTGACATATTATAAATTTTAATGTCACATATCTATTCAAATTTAACGGCTCGTAAGCGTAACCATTCGTAGGAAGCCATCGTCATAAAATATTTTTTTTGAAAAATTTATTTTTCTTGTTACAAAATTGATTAAATATAAAAACTTATTTTTAATATTTTGTTAATTTTAAAATGTAATATTACAAAAAATTAATTTTTACGACTACGAGACAGAAATATGACACGCGTTGTGAAACGAGTAACATTATAACACGGACAAGGAAAGTAGCCGCTGAGGCTGCGAGCCAGTTTGGTTATGTAATTATATGAGCATTTGTGGGTTATGCCGATACAAAGGGGCACGCCAGCGTAATAAACGCACTACGCATATTATCATAATACAAACATATTCCCCCTTATTATAAAACATGGACTAAAGTTAGTTCTGGTTTAAAATTTATGCTAACTCTGTCTTTCATTCAGCAAGTCAAAGTGACAGCATCAGTTTTAAGCTATAACTGCTTATATTTAGTGCATGTTTTATAATAAGGCGGATTAAAGTTCTGATTAAAATTATTGTCTTGTATACTATAAGTTGCCGTGTGGTGACTGTAGAGCAGAATACAATCGTCACCACACTACGTCTCTCCTGCGGGTGTCGTACAAGTCGCCTTATATCTAACAATACTTATACCGCGATATGCGTGCCTGATACATGGCAATAGGCTCGCCCCCTTTAAAATGGGTCCTGATATAATTGGCGAAACGTGGGTGTGATTTCACCTCTGCCTACCCCTTTTGGAGTGGCTGGGCGTGATTGTATGTATTATGATATTACTTAAAATATTATATCTCAAGATTTTCTAGTAATTATACTATACTTCTTCATAATTATAAGCCTTTTACACAGCTATTCTCACGTACTAGTCGGGTAATCACTAACAAGCTAATATCCCCCATCTTTGAAACAAGTAAATTACTCTCAAGAAGTTTTTGTCACAGTTGGTTGTGTGCAAGCTTTAATAAGATTACCATATTATTATCTGAGATTTATAAACGCAGAGCAATTCCCGGACTTGGGATGACTGAATATTACTATTTGAAATTACGTGCACTCGGATAAGTATATGCATGAAAAATATCGATTGACAGCTAAGAAAATGCAAAAGTGGATATTGCATATTTGTATAGAGTTCAGATGTTAATTATTGTGTAAACATTACATAAATATAAGACATGCGGTAATAATAAACAACAGACATACCGAGTTTGGTAATTAAGGAAATACTGTTTAAATATAGTGTATTTTTTTCGATAAATAGGTACAATGCATTTCATAATTTTAGCTATTTTTAGTATGAATCATACGGCCATTAAACATTTCAACAAATTAATATGCCAAAGTTGCTAAGTTCTGCTAATTGAGATATCACGATGATAACTAATTAACGAAAGCGAGTGTTCATTTTTGACGCATTACTTAACAGCATACTGTGTAATAATAAATTATGCAATTTAATTGCCCGTATCACTGATAACGATCTACTAAGTAAGGTTTAATAGCATTTTAATAATTCTGTAATTAGAATAGAGAATCGATATAATTAAATTAATATGAGTATCACCTTAATGACTCTATTTTTAAAAGGTCAGATTTTCAAATTTTATAGTGACGATGTGAACGCAGCAAATGAATACAATCATTCAATCATGCAAATTGGCCGAATAAATGAATATGTTTGACGAATTTTGTCGAAATATTGCAAATTATGTACATAAAATCTGTTGTTTTTTCAATCAATATCCGATTATTGATATATCAGTAATTGTGTCATCATTTAGTTATTAAGTCTAAATTTAGGAATATCGTGATCGATTTTATTATTATGTAGGTTACTGTCACATTAATTAATATAAATAAGTTATTATGCACGCGCTGACCCCTTTGGACAGATTCAATTAGCTAGAATGTTAATACGTTTTTGACTTCCGAGATAAGTTCTAAATATAATGTTTTCTTATATTTGCACGAGCACTACACATTTGAAATAAAACAACTTTTACGGATAAGACTCGCGTATAATTTGGTGTTTGGCATATTAATTATTTAACCAAATTATACGCGAGTCTTATCCGTAAAAGTTGTTTTATTTCAAAAGTTCTAAATAGTTACTACTATATCAAGTTAAAATTAAAGGCAAGGTACTACCTATATCTACCGTGCCTGTAACAGGTGTAGTATATAGGTCAATGGGCTACAACAATGCTACTGAACATATTTGTTGTTTTTTGGGGTCGAGAATTAATATAAATGAATACCTAATTAGTAGAAAGATTTTGGTGGTTAGAAAAAGAATTTCGAAAAATTATGGTCTTGATGCGGGAATCGAATCCGCGTCCGCTGCTATCTGGGCAGGTGCCTGACCGTTCGGCCAACCAAGTGTCTTGGTCCCGCACCAAATTATATAATGTTGAAATTAAAATCGAATAGTTTATAAACGAATAATACATAAAGGTAGGCAGAGGGGAAATACCACCCACGTTTCGCCAAATGTTAGGTCCCATGTAATGTATCGGGCACTCAAATCGCAGTATATTGCTAGGTGGTATACCTAAGAGGAATGCTGCTGCCCATAACTCATCATCGTCTTTATCCTTAGTCGCCTTGTACGACACCCACGGGAGAGATGCGGATGGTGACAATTGTATTCTGCACTGCCTAAATAGACACCACAGACACCACACGGCTTAAATTATTAAATTTGAGATTATTATTGTTAAGGAAATGACTAAATTCAATAAAAACAATCTTATTTTATATTTAAATTACTGAATAACCTGAAAACTATGAATGAATATTCTCACAAAATTTATCTTACCCAGACTAGACATTAATTTAGGTAGTGTCTGAAAATCGACATTACTCACCAGAAACCTGCAGCGCGGTAAATCCAATCAAGATGAGCCACTTTGCACCAGTTACCATGTTTATTAACTACTATCAAAACCAATAATTATGTGTATCAACCGGTATTGTGTTACAGCATCACAAACTGCCTCGAATTTTTGAATTTGTTGAAGGAATTATCAAGTAAGTTATGCTTTACGTCAATAATTTATTTATAGAAAAATAAGTTTTATATTTTTTGGAGCTGTTATCGGTGTTTGTGCGAAATTGGTTTGTTTTTGTTTAGTTCTATTGTTTCGATGCGTGATTCGCGCGTGTGCACCGCGCTGCGACTGAGAGCGAAAGTTATTCTGCGTAAAGTTGACCCTCGGACGTGCTTCCCTCTTTTGGCGTACGTACCTACGTCACGTCTCCCATAACAGTTTTTACGTGCAGCGATGAACGCGTAAAGGCTGCGGCGTTTGTTATGTATGTTTGTCTGTCATCATTTCCATAATATAAGCGCTAAACTAGGCTCATTAACAATAGGCTCGCCACCTACATGGGCCTTATCCTAATTGGTGAAACATGGGTGTTGATTTACTTCTATCCATTTCGGGGTCGGTTGTCTTTGGTCATTCATGTATGTATCTATGTATGTAAGCGCCTTCAGTTTATATATTTTGAATTTTATGTGTTCGATAGATTTGCCACTTGGCTAGGGGGCTGGTTCGTGGCTGTTGGCGTCTGTAGACGAAACTGGTATGCTGGTCACAACAATTATTGATTACAACTGTTCCTGTATTGTTATGACAAACTAATAATATCCTTCATTTAGAGGCTTATTCCACCATTACTTCATTTTGCCTGTCGAAGCACAAAGGAACTGTATAATTCAATGATCGGCCTTGAGGACCATTGGTTAGTTTGCGTGAGCAGAGCCCGTGCGCGCTGACCACTGCATTAGCCAACTCCTCAAATTGCACCTGAAGCACTTAATATTAACTGTTTTTGTATGGGATTCATATGAATGTATGTAACATCAAAAAAATAGCTCAAACATTTCCGCGTACTAGGATTCAAACCCGGGACCTTATGGCCGAAAGCCATGATCTGACCATTCGATCAATCACGGTGGGTTTGATCGAATGTCAGATCGTGGCTTTACAACGTAGATATTAGCATACAAAAACAGAATGTATTTGACTATTTTTTTGAGCTGCGTCTCTCTTGTATCAGATAAAATATACCTAAGGATGGAATTGGATTTAGTTGTGGAATATAACATTTATGCTGCAATTCATAAGTAGGTACTAGTCGGTAGTACTAGTAGTGTGGACATCGATAGGGTGGTTGTGGATATGCCACCTTGTACTTGGCAACATTGCTATTTGTTCCTATAAGTTCAGTAGTTGAATCTGCTAAGAATTTCACAAAGACGTCTATTGCAAGTTCCTTTATAACTGCTTATTACTTTTGTCGTTATTGATTTTTAATGACCTAGGCTGTTGGCGAGGTGCCTTCACAGTATCTATCTACCGAGATTTTTTGGGAAAACCGAAAGCTGTAGATGGACCTAAAGCCTTGCAATCGAGCACTCCCTTAAAGGTTACTACAGCAGTACCGCTAGTATGACCACCGAAACACGTTATGATAAAGCCATTTATCGCTTGAACTCAACGCCATTTATCGACTGAACTGTCAAAAATTCATTGTTTTTTGAGTTCAAAGCGATAAATGGCTATTGCATATTTGTGTACCGGTGGTCATGCTAGCCGGGCAGGCATCGCCCGAGGGAGTCCCACTACCTTCGAGAGTAGAGAGTAGTAGACTAATCGTGAGTAGTACCTTCGGTTCCTACCACACACGGCGATAGGAACCGAAGGCGCTACAAGAAGGTTAAAATTGAATGTCGTAGAATTCGGAAATCTGTCCTTGTTTCTCTTTATTTGGAACCTGTTATTTTGTATTTCCTTTTGGAACTTGTTGGAAGTACAAGGCCTAACAGCCATTATGTTTTGTCTCTGTTATTAACACGTTTGCCATTGCCTCTTTGAATTGTGTTAACCCTTATAGGGCAATGCATGCTATTTTTTTCGTTGGTTTCAAACTTTGTTACAACTCACTAAAGCTCAAATTATTGTGGAATTATTTTACCATTGCTCTTAAAAGGACTAAAATCAATGATTCTGCCAAAGTTTTGTATGGACTTGAGAAATAAAAATAGGACTAGTTTCACTACGCCACTTTATTAGTTATTGTTATGCTGGTAAACTTAAAAATATAAAACAACGATTAGAAAACATATTCGATAAAAATCATCTAAAAACACCTAAGGGAAAGACGGGAAAAATGGACACAGTTATTGTCAAATTATTTAGGTTCCCAGTCCCATTGTATTATGGAACACATAAATTGGTTAAGGCGCTATTTAACCAATCATTTTTGACCACACGCGCCAGTCGCTTAGCTAGCGGCTGGTATGGTGCTTAAAAGCATTCCACTGCGACAAAAAAATGTTCCCATTGTATTAATGGTCTAGGATTTCGCTAGGCCTTCGTCGGGGATATAGCCGGACGACTGCTTAACACCAGTCACCAATACTGCTATGGAATATTGTGGGTGGTTTGCTAACGCTCTCTCTCGTCTCTCGGTAGGCGGCAGCCATTCGAGGACCTTTCCACCCCAGCGGCCGGCAGTTCTCGCAATGAATGTACCCTGCGTACTGCCGCAAGGACCGTATTTCTTCGGTCTATATCGGTGACCTTAGTTCTCCTGTGGATCTCATTATTTCTGACACGATCACGCAGGGAAATACCGGGCATGTTCACTGTCTCATCTCTTCACTTTTGGATGACTTTGAGCATTATTATAAGTTCCATTATAAGCGGTGATTCGATACCATAGGTGGTACCAGTAATAGATATAAATAAGTAATTAGGAGGAGCTTCGGGTGAGATGGTATGCACATGAATGCATGTATATGAAAAACTCACAGGCGATTAAGTTATCCCACTAAATCGAAACCGAGACTATAATATTTCCCTGCATATTTAAAAGTGTATGATAAATATCCATCCACACTACTATTTCCCCGTCTTTCCCCTGGCAATCTAATTCAACTATTACACTGTGCCAATATTTAGCTTTTCCCACGGCAGTAGGGTGCCTCGGAATTCGTTCTGAAGAAATACAAGCCGGATGAACTGAAAAATACAAAAGTGAGAAATCAACAAACACGGATATCATTTTGTCTGGTAACATGAAAAAATAATATTTAGCGAAATTTATGTGATTTGGGCAGCAGCGTTTAAGCTGAGTTACGCCGGAGATAAATATGACTGGTCTTTGTTTATTATGTGGGCATTATATTAGTACCTATTTATTATTGATATTGATATAATAATGATAAAAAATCGCCCACTCCATTCATAAAGATTTTTTTATAATCAACATTATCTATACTAATATTATAAAGCTGAAGAGTTTTTTTGTTTGGTTGGTTGATTAAACGCGCTAATCTCAGAAACTACTGGTTCAAATAGAAAAAAATATTTTTGTGTCGGATAGTACATTTATTGAGGAATGCTATAGGCTATATAACAACCGATATTAACGCGAGCGAAGCCGCGGGCGACCACTAGTCTAAGATAAAAAATCATGAACCCAACATAAACAGACTAGGTAACGATATGCAAACAGATGCTTAGCAGAGCAGGTCCGAGTTAAGTAATAATTATAACACTGTGCCAATGGAAGTGGCGCTGAACTATAAAGGAAAACGATCCGCCAGTGAAAGTGGAAGTGTTCCGATGCCTGCACTTGGACTAATGCCAGTCGGACTGTTAGGCCGGTCTTGAATAGAATACGATACAAAGACTTTGGTGGTTAGAAACAGAATTTCGAAAAATTATGATCTTGAGGCGGGAATCGAACCCGCGTCCGCTGCTATCCGGGCAGGTGCCTGTTTTTCTAACCACCAAAATATTTGTACTAATTTTTCTAACATTTATATAATGTTAAAATTAAAATCGAATAGTTTATAAAGCAAACCCAGGCTTAACCGAACGCACGGTATTTGTAAAAATATCTGCTTTGGAATGTTTGACATTTATTTCTACATTGCGAGGGTACCCGTTGGCTTACAACGTGAAGTGTAAAAGTAAGAAGAATTTCGGCAAGTTAATTAGTGTCTTGGGTGGCCGAGCGGTCAGGCACCTGCCCGGATAGCAGCGGACGCGGGTTCGATTCCCGCCTCAAGATCATAATTTTTCGAAATTCTTTTTCAACCACCAAAAATAAACTTACTTGTAAGGAACGTATTCCCCGAAGGGTATAAAGTCATCGCTTTGACCAGATTCGCACCAGCCAATGAGGTAGGAGAACCAGGAAAGACATTTGCTGGCAAAGCACCCCACTTCACTTGTGATGGACTCAGCATAGTACTCCGGCGCCCGCGCATGATCACATCCCGATTTACCTGAATTAAAAGGTGTTAGCCATTAAAAAGTATGTATTAATTTATAAGTATGGAATAATTTAGAAGAATTTTACGATTTTGTCATAATAAGGCTCGAATCAACATAAATTAAAAGTCCTCTTAGTTCGATCATTTACTATTAAGATTTGATTGACTTTATGAAAATACCCTTAACATGTTTTAACTTTAAACAGGTACCTACACATTAATTCATTGAATAAAGGGTATTTTTCCACATTATTACGCATTAAGATACAGCAACGCCATCTGTTTGATATATGTAGAACTAACAACAATGCTATTTACTCCTTGCACCAAATGCATAATTTAGAAATGGTAGCTCATAAATGTTTACTTTTTTTTAATAAACCTATTTTCTGAAAAGTAGGTAGGAAGGTAATGCCTGCCAGCCTGGCGAAACTCCTATACTGCAGAAAAAATGTATGGAGTTTAGGCAAATTTTAATGGCGACTTGTTTTGTCTCTTACTTCCGATCTAACCTTCCTTGTCTCACGCTGCCAGAGTGTGTCACTAATGTCAATAAGTCACTATGCCGTTTTGAAAATATAAATTAAAGCGTTGTTTTAGTTTAGTTTTCCATCTTGTGCCTATTTATTGTCTTCAGTGACTTATCATTAGTGTATATCTACTAGTTTGTGTCATTTATTTATGTGCTTAACAGCAAAATGTTTTACAAAAGGTGTGAAATATGTTGACTAAAATCTGGTAGGAAATTAAACCAAAAGAGGGTTTTCATGGCCAATTCCCACTAGATGAGAAGCGGTAAGTAGTTTTCCATGTTATTATATAAACGCTAAGTAATTAGAAATAAGTTCTGGTCACTTTAATCAAAAACCATATGCGCCGTAGCGATGTCCTTACTACTTACCAGATTATCGATAAAAAATCTATTTTCGTAAATTTGAGTATCAAATGTACTTGAGATGTTTCATTAGTTTAATACATAATTGTCTATTGCAATATATTATAATATAGTATATCATATATAGGGTTATTTATAAAATAACAAAAACCTCCCATGACTAGATAGCTAACATCATTAACAACAAAGTTTGTTGTATGAGTTTTAAGATAATGCAGAACATTGCGCAAAATTATTCGCATGTGTTCATCTCTCAATATCATCATCAAAAGTTCTTCTGTGTTCAACTCCACTTATTTTTCAGATCACAGCGTGACTTGTTGAAAGGCGATGAGAGTCATGGCTGCAAAGCATATGAGAGTGGATCGGCATTAACCCCGTTGAAAAGCTGTTTCGGTTTGCGACTGACAGAGATGAATATAAAAAGCTGACGGCTTATCTTCCGAATTGAAGAGGCACAAGAAGAAGAAGAAAGCGTGACTGCCGCCTTGCTACACGATGCCCGTCGGGTGTGATCGTTGCAACCGCATAAGCGCCTCTATTGGTAAGCTACATAACCTATCTTTCCGATATGGTTTGATAGCTCAATTCCTGAAGCTAATGAGTATTTTATTTCAGAACCAGATTTCATTGATTGGGCAGACCTTCGGGCGCGTTACACATAGTCCGCTATGGTAAGTGGTGAACAATAAATTGAATTGATGATGACCAGCGTAAACTCAAACGATATATTTACTAATCTCTATTTATTATTTCAGATCTAAATGTCCTGCTTACTTGCTTACACAACATTGCAAAAACGTGTGTTGATCGATCAGCTAACATCTGAAGACTCCGCCTAGAATATGAGATCAGAAAATTACCAACAATTTAATTTCCACATTGTAAACATAACTTTTATTTTTTGTTGTTAAATAAATTGTATTAAATAATTACACGTAATTGAATAATACTCAATATTTTCAAACGAACAGGTCTTTTTATTTTGCTTTTGTAGGATTAAAAAACCTGTCTGCAAGTTCTGCAAGACAGGGGGGGGGGGTACCCATTCGTTTTTATCGATATCGACACATTCTGTAGCGTACACCACATCCTTAGTTTGCTTTTGTAGTATGTTGGCATTACTTTTTTATCTGTCTCTGTTGGTTGGTACGAGATCTGAGCCTAAACTGCGAGTCAAAATTATCAAAATGCTTGTTTGAAGTCCCGACTCTTAAACGTAGTGTATTATATACTCTTTGATGCCTGCAACCTTTCAATTTCTAACCTGAACCAATTCGACCAAAGGTGAGTAACGACATCTATTTGATGTCTTCAGAACTAACCACAGCATAGTGCAAGCTTTGAAAGCATGCACAATGCTTTGCAAGCTTGCACAGGAAAGCAAAAGCTCTATTTTGTACTTCGAAAATGTACCAAGAGGTGTCGCTACTACATTATCATTTTATTTTATTGACTTGCGCTCTTTGTAGCTAGGTACCGGTATCTACCTAGGTAGGAATGTTAGAGTGCGCGCCAAATAACTCTACTCGCACACATTAAGCTGAACACTCAACAATATAGCAGGCGGAGTTTTAGTTCCAATTTTGACCACGCGCAGACTTATCTGGCGCGCACTCTATTTATTAGGTCTGTTGTACCTGTGTCAGAAAGACTGTTCAGTTTATTTCTTAATTTTTTTTTACTATAGGTACAACATTGTTTGAAATGAGCTTTTTAGTAAAATTATTAAGTACCTAACAATTTTTTATGGGGGAAATTACATTTTATATTTCTATAAAAGTGCTAAAACAGTTTTCTTTTCAGCCAGTTTGGCTGAAAAGAAATAGATTGAGAAGATGCAATAGATTGAGAAGATAGAATTGTTCATAACTCACTTTGATTGGATGTAGGTCTGCAACCTGGTTGTGTCAGGCCACCGTTGGCATAGAAATCTACGTGTCCACTGGCTTCCAACTTGCCCTTCCACAAAGCGTTGGTGTGAAGGACGTCCACAAACAATGCATCGCTTGGGTCTACCTTCTTGTTCTTATCGTTTGTTACGAATAGAGGCATGGCGGGGTCAAGCGCTGTAATACAATAATGGGAGATTTGATTAACTGCTTCTGTTTCTAATAATACGCGTTGTGTGTTATGAATTAAACATTTTTAGATCCCTGTTCATACAGGATTTCGTTGTTGACAATGAAGAATGTTAACTATTTTTGTACTACAATACTGTAAAATCAAAACTAATAGGTATTTTTTACTACAATAAAAACAGTATATTTGTACACAAACCAGCTTTACTGTAACAAACTTCTAAGCGATTTGGCATACTTACCTTTTAACATTCTCAACTACCTACTCGCCTTATATTACAACATCTATAATACATTATCAACAGTTCTTTTATAATATTATTATTGTATGTTTTCCTGGGGGCCTAGACAAAAAGTAACACACCGACAATGATAACGAAGTTTGATAAAGCAAAATGTATGGGATTTGACGTAAGTCGTCGTGAAATCACGTGACCAAAATCGTCTTCGTAAGTTTCTAGTTATGTTGGTAGCGCAAGCTTCTTAGCTTCTTTCTTAGACGCTGTAGATACCAAAGTAATATGGCCGATCGTGACGAACTCGACACATTATCGTTAGGAAACGATTGCCACTTGGCTTCGGGCCTGATCTGAGAATATACACCTATATAAATACTAATAGTGAAGGTAGATCCTGATAGCTAGTATCAGGATCTACCTTCACTATTAGAATAACAATACTTCCTTGGATGTAGTACATCACGTGCAGGAACAGTAAACACATCAATCACACCTGTCTATTCCCGATGGTCAGCTTAACCGCAGAATTAGTAGGTGGTTTTACACTATTTGTAGCTTTCTACGGCATCCACGTTAGAAATAATGGTGACATTGATATACCTACTGGTATGCAAACGACGAATGCACATTGTTTATATAATTAATTTCATTATTCAATAATATTAAATAACATAATTGGCGAAACGTGGGTGGTAGTTCACCTCTGCCTACCTCTTCGGGGATATAGGCGTGATTTATGTATGTATGTATTAAATAACCGTCAAATGACTTACGAGTAATTCTGTGTAGTTTTCCTGACTGTACATAGTTCCCGATGAATCCGGTTACTTGTCCACCGAGACTGAAGCCGATCGGATGAAATTTTTTCAATTCGAAGCCGAAATTTTGGACTAGTTCATCGATCAGTTGAGCTGTACATTTCCCCACTAGCTCTGTATTCCTGGCGGCTTCCGGATAACATGGTTCTCTAGCAATAGGGTTGTAGTCCACTGATATTATGTTGTAGTTACAGCATTGCATGAAAGCTGAAAACATTAAATTCCGTCGCGTTTAAAAGGGCTGGTGATAATAGTGTTTTATTTATCAGTATTTATTCGATTATTTCGAAAAAGTTCGTCCTGATTATCAAACCCTTGTCTTCCATGGGCAATTTTTATTTGTAATTATCGCTCTTTTAATACAAGAGAGACACAACTCGAAAATACTTAAAAACGCTTTGTGTTCTAAGTTTATGACAAAAATTTTGAGTTGCAGATACTTTCGTATTTAAGAAGCGTTATAATAATGAAATAATAAATACCTTATTACCTGGTCTGATCTCGGTGTTTGGAGAAAAGTCTTTATAGCCGGTGTAGCCGTGGATGAGAATTTTGATGGGAGCGTCCTTTACCCAGGGAGCCGACTTGAGAGACGTCTTGTCATTCACCAGCAATTGGTGGGGATTGTCTTTGTTCTTTCTAAATTATAATAATTAATCAAATAATCCTCGACACTATTACATGTGACCAAAGCTATAAAAACGGTCAATACATAGAATTTCTATTTTTTAGTCATCAGTCTGATGTACCTACATCAGACTATACTTCTTCTTCTTCTCCCTGCCCTGTTTCCTCTTCCATTCATATCGGTCAGACGTCATCAAGCCATCCACTATCTTTTGATTCATACCATCCATCACGACGGAAAGGTGCTTGTGATGAATGAATATATAAAAAAGAGACGGAACGGACCATGTCGAGAGACCCATGAACGGTGAGACTGATTGGAATGACAACATTACAATCCATACCATTCAGGTGCCCCAAGGTGATTATTGGTCTAGATCGGGCAATCTCCCCTAGTCGACTTCAACGAGATCCATGGAATGTCGGGACTTGGCAATTCTACGTTATTTTTTCGCTCCCAGGCCAGCAAGAACTTGGAGGCATAAAGTATGAATACATTTAAAATGACTGGTCGACAGCCTTTGTGCCAACAGTCTTTAGTATCTGGTTAGAGTGTGAAATGAAATACACATGTACGCTTTTACTTACCTCGTGTACAACCAAAAAGTGATGTTTTCATTTGGGCACTCCAGGGGAGGAGTAACACATTCGCTGAAGTCAAGAGCCCACGTGACGGAGCCTGATAAAATGGAATTAATAATTTTATGAGAAACAATTGAGAACAAAATTGGAAATATTTTAACTGTCAACTCAATACAGGCATCCTAATTTTTATAAGCACACAAACACGTTAAATATTGGAAACATGGATTATAGATTTTTTCACTTCTCATGCTCTGAAAGTGCTCATTTGTGCAGGATATAGGCTGCACAAAATCGAATTTTGTGCTCTAGAGCATTAACGTATATACTCATAAATGTGTCTATATTAAGGCAAAGAAAATGAGCCATGCAGCCAAACACAATGAGAAATTCAGAGATAGAATTTGTTATATTTTAATATTTACTTAAATTTATTTGCCTAATGTGTTTTTTAAGATGTAAAATATATTAAAATTTTAATTCAAGTAGGTACGGTAGGTTATTAAATTAATTTACGAAAATTATTATTTCAAAATTAATTTAATACTTGGCTGTATAGGTCTGCAGCCCAAACCTAATATCACTGGGAAAAACTTTTCCTTCGGTATCCAAAACTGTATTAATTTTAGTTTGAATTTTAAGAAATGTTAAGATAAACTACTGTTTTATTTCCTCGCAATCGAAGTGAAAAGCAGAGTTTCTACCTCGTCCACAAAACCATTTTTATCCTCGACATTACTATCAGCCTCGACATTGCTAAAAGTCTCGGACAAAAATGATTCGTTTTGTGCACTTGATGGAAAATCTACTATTGTACCTAACACATTAAATAGTTTAAAGTATTTATTTGACCATTCCATAATTTTATTCCATAAATTTATTAAGCACTAATACACCAAAGGAAAGGAAACGGTCGGTACAAGATTTTAGTGGTTAGAAAAAGTTCAAAAAATTATGGTCTTGATGCGGGAATCGAACCCGCGTCCTCTGCGGTCTTGGTTGGCCGAGCGGTAATGGCGCCTGCCCGGATTGCAATGGACGCGGGTTCGATTCCCGCCTCAAGACCATAATTTTTTGAACTTTTTCTAACCACTAAAATCTTTGTTAAAATTTTTCTAACATTTATTAAATGTTGAAATTAAAATCAAATAGAAACGGTCGATGATAAAATTTTAAACTATAGTTAAGATATAGTGAAACACGTTTAAGATATAGTTTCGACTCAACTTAAAAAAACATCACTTATATACTGCTATGGTCTCTAAGAATAGGTATTCAGAAAATCGTCAAGATGGCGTATTTAGTGCCTTATGGCATTCTACCACTTGTCTACTGAAAGATGCGATAAGGCTATTAATTTCTGTCTCCTTAAGTCTAACTTCTTCTTTTTTCTTCAAAAATACTAAAGGGTTTTATACTTTACCTTTGCACTTATTTTTAACTGAATGTTGTCTTTATTTGTTAAATCTTGTGACAATTATGAGAACTCATTTACAAAATCAAACTCATTTACAAAATCTCGTTTTTGTCATAACTATGTGTTCGAATCATGTTTTATTGAAAGCGTGAAAATGTCGCCTTATTCTTCAAATGATTTCGACTTTATGACCTGCATTGCATTTTTTGTTGTTGATGGCACCGTTATCTTAATAGCGACTGGTAATTTCTGTCGACTCAATTGCTAAGACTTGTTCATGATAAGGTAAACGTTTATGTTGACGGTTATCCATGTAAATGTGAGGTATATGAATACATGAATTCGACGTGACACGTGCTCGACAGCACTGCGAAATAAATGTGACGCTTAATGATGCAATTCAAGTAATTAATTTGAGGCAATTCGATGATAGCGACTACCTATTTCTCGTAAAAGTCCGCACATTTAATAGCAATACGATTGATTTCCTGATTGATTAGATAGATTAATTAAATACAATGAATTATTTTAATTTTAATAGTGTTATAGTCGAAAAATATGTAATGTGAAATGAACTTGCTATACACAAATTGTTTCAGGAAATTGAAAATGTACAGAAAAGTTAGCTTTCATATCCCCAATATAACGTAACGTTTACTCCTAAGAGCCTGACGGAGCATAGGTCAGGAGGTTTAGCTCCGGGTTTGCCCGTTAGAGCAATAAAAGTTCCTCTGCCAATCCGGGAACTAAAGACCGACGGAAAAAGTTTTGGGGTGAGCCGCCCCGTGACTGGGTGCTGAGGTTTCTCAGGAAAGCCTGTCATAGGCTGGCAACTCAATGGGGGATCCCTAGATGTAAGGCTAACGCTAAGGGCGTAGGCCTTCGTCAACGCGTTGGGTACAGTCACCCAGGGGATGTTTAGTGGGTAGGGGAGCAACGCCTATACCTAGAGTCCCAGATACCCCTCGTGGCGGAGTTCCCGCCGTCGCGAGGGGATGCCTAAAAGCCTTAAATATCATTCAGACGCCTTCAAGCCATCCACTTCCTTATGATTCATATCATCTATCACACCAGAAAGGTGCTAGTGATGAATGAATATATAGAAAATTTATAGAAAGGACCATATCGAAATACCAATAAACGGAGACAGTGATTGAAATGACAACATTCCAATCCGTACTACTCAAGATTTTGGCTTAGGTTTTCAGACGGCCGCCTGCCTTTTTGAGTATGCTGTATCCAACTTTATTAGCAGTCATTTCAGTTCATGTTGTCAACAATAGTAAAATAACTTCTGGTTAAATTTGACAGCTTAAGTAGTAGGTAACGTCCGTCTCAATAACCGGCAAGGTGTTATCGACGTCAATAAAATATTAAAAATTAACCAAATAACGTCCACTATCTTACGAAACACATTTTAAGAGTCTGGAGAGAAATTTGTGAAAGGCAGTAGTTGTAACACTAACTCATATGGTGATGATACATACATAAAATGTTTTTTACTACTCAAATAATAACATAACAATCACAGAAAGGTTAAACCAAACACAGATAACGATGACCTTTTATCTGGAAGCATGCATGTTATGTATTATGTATAAAATAGGTGGTAGCAAGATCTTTCGATAGTCATAATACATGCTGTGCACGGTGAGTACACGTATAAGTTTTAAATATTAGACCATTATTAGGAATACTTACTGTCTGTTTCACAATCGACAAGTAAGTTCTGAATAGTTTACTTGGCACTTCAATTGACATAATTTTCGTAATAATTTAGAACTAACTTGTCGATTGTGAAACAGGCCCTTAGGCTCGAGTTAACCAACACGTAAACAGCCGATTAATTTTTGACAATTAACAGTAAGGAAGAACTGTCATAAACTGTCGGTTATCTTTTAATCGCTTGTTTTATGTGTTGGTTATTTCAATTAATTAGTATATATGAACTAAAATAAATAAGGTTGTTAGCATTGGAGCTACCTGTAGACGTAAAAGTATTCACCAATATTTTTTTCACTAGATTCGTGTCATGTTCATACCAGCATAATTAAATACATATTAATAATAAATATTTTTACACTCACACCTATCATCTAGCCCAAAGTAAAGTAGCCTAAGCACTTGTGTTATGGATACTAGAAGACGTTAAATATTTTTTAATATCATAATAATTATGTATACAGTTGAAAATATACTACATAAACATATTATAGATGACCATGACTCGGGAACAAATATTTGTGTTCATCACAAAATTTACCCCTACTAGGATTCGAACCCGGGACCTCTTGACCAATACCCAGCGCTCTGAGCATTCGACCAAGCCAACCGATAATTAATAACATTGTTATATTGTTTCAGATGAAATTACTACTGTTATTCGCATTGTTTGCTGTTTCTAAGGCTCGAATTATTGGGCCTTGCTTCAATGAAACTGTCATCCAGAATGTAATACAGAATAAGATTCTTCTTAAAACTGATGTTGATAGTCCATATCAATTGGCAATTGATCACGACACAAACTTCCTGTTTTTTAGTTATACAGAGAATGGTGATGAAACGTTTGAAACTGTATACATAAATTTGAAGGACCGCTCTTCGGGTCTCGTACGTGGGGCACCAGGTGGTTTTGCAAATGCAGTGGATTATAAAAACCAGATTGTGTACATTGGTGCCAGAGAAGGTATTTACAAGTTTAATTATGAAACGACAAGGGCAGAAAATCTAGGAATAACTACCAAAAATATTTGGCAATTATTCTTTAGAGACGGCCTCTATTTCACCACGTACCCCGAAGAGGAAGCTTTTCTATATAAAGATGGAGAAGTAAAGCCAGTGCAAGAGCTTGTTGGCACCAAGGCTATGCTCATTGGTGTAAATAAAAGAAATGATATAATTTATTATCATTCAGGAGAAATTTATAAAATTCAAGGGGAGAAGAAAACTTTATTAGGTGAATACGGTGCCAATGCTTTCAACACAGACATTTATGGTAATTTTTACTTTTCTACTGTTGACGGAATTTATAATATTGATGACAATGATAATATTGTGAAAATTGTTTCACTTAAAAGCCTCTATGGGTTCGCAATTACATCAAACAACAGATTCATATATGCTAATGATAAAAGTGTATTTGAATTAGAACCGACTGAAAGAAAGTGTATCACTCAAAATTAATTTGGGTCCGAAGCACAATAATACGTTGTCGGTTCTTGGAAAAAGTGTTATCATTATGATTTAAGGCTGTCAATTGTAAACAATTTCTTACATGACAATAAGTGCAAAATATCGAGAATTCCACAGTTTGTTAAGCTTGTTGGATGAAAAATAACTTATTAAACTTTTTTGATGGGTGATTGATATGTATTATTTATGATAATATATTCAATGATATTTGATTCGAGCATGTAACATGCGTTCATTTGTCTTTCTTATAATTGACATCATTGACAACTCATTTAGTAGTAAATTACTACCAGTAATGTTAATAATAATATCTAAGTATTTATTATATTATTACAAATACTTAAAAGTTGTACCTATGTGTCATTTTATTAATGACATATACGTAAAACACTGCATACTTTATTAAAGTCAAGCATTAATTTAAAAGTATACATAAATAAATAACAAAACTAAAAGAAAACCTAAAACATGAGGATAAGAAAATTTTACATAAGTTGGTACAGTATAAATAGTCAGCAATTGTTAAATATGAAGAAAAAATAATGTAAGTACAGACGCTAATATTTTATATTAATAATATACTCACCAAAAGTGTAGAGACAAGATACAATAGTGATTGTTAAATACATGTATTTAAAAAATATATTTGCCATGTTCTACACAGTACAGATGGTATACAAGAAAAAAGTTTAAAAAAATAGGAAATTTCCCGACCACTGCCTGCCAACTGCCTCTGGCAAGGTACGCTTAAAACTATCTCTTTATTTTCAGTTACGTTCCTAAAAAGCCATTGTTCGACTGAAGGTTGAATTTTCATTTCTTATCGCATAATATGCATTTCCTTATTAATTTTAATTGAGTAGAAACATTACTTCGACACACGATTTTGCTTAGTGAGATAATATTATTATAATTTCGTAGTGAGGCGTAGTAATTATTTGAGTCTAATTTTGTTTAAGATTCAACTCATGAAAATACAAGGAATTGTTGAATTCTCATAGGTTTTACAGGACTCCTCGTCTCACGTAGCAGAATCTGTTCATAAATGGATCAGGATCCCGTCTAGCCATAATTAAATAAAATTTAGATTTCCACTGTTACATAACACCATACGCCCTTTATACCAGCATTATTTTAACTCCAAAAAAATCCAAGAAAATCGGCACTGAGTTAAACGTAAATTAAAACACTCATATCGACTACTTATCTATACCCCTTGCAGTGTCATGCATGTCATATGTTCAAAATGGGTTAATTTTCTCAACTTCAGTATGTAATTTACTTACACAGCAAGGGCGTTGATTTTTTTCACGATTACTTCTGTTTTATCGGCTGGGCAAAAGCCGGCATAGAAAGGGTACTTTTCTCTGTCTTTTTAATGCAGGCTTATCTTTTTTATTTCAATCTGCTAAAAGAGGACGCTCTCGTATTATACAACATGAAACAGAAATAACGCATACCCTGAACGAACACCATGCTAACTTACTGCTGCACTCAGAGACGTCAAATAACTTTGATGAGTACTTAATGTCAAAAAATCTCATTTAAATCTAGACCATAGACCCGGCAAAAATAGCGACTAGTTATAAATTGTCATTTTTTGACATTAAGTACTCATTAACGTCAAATAATGACGTCTCTTAGTGCGGCAGTTAGACATTATAAAAGCTATGGTGATATCAAATAGAATTTTTCAGACATTTTGCTTTACTTACAGAACAATAATTTTGTGTGGAGAAAAAAAATTACAATTTCGATTTTTTAATAACACCTTAATACTTATATTACTATATTACATACATACATACATAAATCACGCCTGTATCCCCGAAGGGGTAGGCAGAGGTAAGGTATTACTATATTACCATGGGTATTAGTAGGTATTCAGATTGTGCGTTATTACTCTTAAATGTTGTTTATCTGATTGGAAACAGTTAACATACCCAAAGATTGGTGAGAACTTTAAACATTCAGTGTACCCGTTTTCAGCTACCTTCTTCCAAAGCTTATTTTATTTTAATGACTAGAATGGAATTTGTTCTCATTACTTACTTATTTATACTTATACTTACTTACTTTTCCTGGTATCGGGCGAGGCGACATAGTACATCCGCTCCTAAAACTTTGCTCCTTTACCCATATTATTATCTAGCAGTTTCAAGGCAAGGTACAGTATTATGGATAGTTAAACCTGGAAACCATATTCTTTTTCCATTTTCTTTTCTGCTTATCCAGGTCCATGTTTTTATATCTACAATATGTTCCACCACAATTTGGTTGACCATGTTTTCTGTCGCTAGTAATCCTAAAATCATATTATGTCGGACATACCTGTTCAACTGTAGAGGCCTTAAGAATTAATTTAGGCCGTTAATTTAAGTCCTCTCGTCTTTACATTTTAACAGAAAGTTGCTAGATTATTTAATTAGATTTAGCTAGTTGCAAATAATAATAATAAATAACAAATAATCTAAATCTGTCATAAAAGTCATAGAGTCTTTTAATAATTATCTTGTCAATTAATTAATACATATCACGCTTATTTTCACCGAAAGGGTAAGCAGAGGTGAACTATTAGCCACGTTTCGCATCATTCAAATATTGATTTTATGAATAGCAATTGACAAACAAACTGAATTTACCTACTATTTTTATAGTTCTTAACCATTAGTAAAGTGATACACAATAATTTTATTCGACGGGAAAGCTAAATAAGTAATTGTTATCTTATCAAAATAAAACAATGGCAATTTAAAATAGGAAAACATTGTAATTTTTTACTTTTATCGCATTATTATGCATTCTTGATTGAATTTGCATATAGTGTCAGCCTTTAATGATAGTTTTTTGGCTACATAAAGCGGGGAATTCACTAAACAGATCGCGGGCATGCCTGCAGACATGCCCGCTGGACATGCCTTCTACATATTAGGTCTGTGCCATGTTTGTAGTAGTTCTCGAAGTAGTACGCGGTGATGTTTACGCCCACATTTCGCGAAGTATTTTTGGTTCCATGTAATAAGGGGCGAGCCATCTGTCAGGGACGTATTTTGTAGTATATTGCTAGGTGGGAAAACATGAGCGCTGCTGCACATTCCTAATCACTGTTAATCCTTAGTCGCCTCGGGAGAGAATGGGATCAAAATTTAATATAATTTAAACTTTTACGGGTTGGTGTAGAACTGTCTGTCGGCACATTTTAACAATAGTCGTTATGACGCACAACGACTATTATTAAAATCGATTAAAATTGATTGCTCATGTTCGGGGATATAGGCGTGATTTATGTAAGTATGTAATACCACAATTAGGCTCGAGTTCACTCACTTTAACAGGCAATAATTATTTAACCTTAGATTTTTGCCAATTTATCGTTTGAAGAACTGTCACAAACTGTCGGTTACCTTTTAATCGCTTGTTTTACGTGGTGGCCTGGGAGCGATTAAATAACATACAATAGGCCAGCACCGTCACATTCCATTGGTGTCGTAAAAGTCGACTAATAGGGATTGCCCGTTGTAGACCAATAAGCACCTTGGGGCACCAGAATGGTGGACAGCAAACCGCCAACAAGCCACCAACAGCATACCCAAAGAGGGTTGGTGTCAGGCTGTAAAACCTAATCCAAAACCTTGTATGGCAGTATGTATTGGAATGTTGCCATTCCAATCACTCTCTCCGTTCATCGGTCTCTCGACATGGTCCGTTCCGTCACTTTTCTATACATTCATTCATCACTAGCACCTTGGTGTGATGGATGATATAAATCAAAAGGGGGTGGATGGCTTGATAACGTCTGACCGATATGAAAGGAAGAGGAAACATACTGCGCCGACCCCAGATAGGCTGGGAACAGGGCAGGGAGAAGAAGATTGTTTACGTGTTGGTGAACTCCAGCCTAAGGTTATTTGAGGACAACGTTTTGGAGAAGAGAAAAAGAAAACAAATTAATTGAAATTATTTTTATTATACGCTTATCAATCAGTCAGTTCTTTTGAACAGAAGACACATTTGGCACTTTGTTCACAAAATATGGCTACTTAATTCCATAGAATATTTTCAAGAGCTCTGGTTGTGAACATTTATTACGTTGATGACAGTACACATTTTTTTACAAGACAATAATCACAATAATTTATTACAACTACGTAAAAATAAGCGTAAAACTTTACATTATTTACATTCAAGTATTAACAGACAGAGCTCTTACATGTTGTACAGATTTCGGTAGATTATCTATTTTTTGAATAAATAATAGTAGTTTCATGGTGATTTCGGTAATAGTAGGAAAACATTTTAATATAAATTGTAATTACAAATCTATATACAGTTTCGTTTTAACACAGATTACGTACCCTCGTCGTCGTTCATTTAAGAAACATTAGATATTCAAGGAGATTACCGCCTATCACTATATCAACAATTAATTAATATATGGCAAGAGGACCTTGATACAAGATCACAATAATAATGATACTTTGTACAAAACTATTTTAGATTTACCTATTTACAAATTTATTACAATCTAGCTAAACATATTCCTCCGAGGGCTTCGGTGTGCCATTCGGAAGTCTCAATGAGGAAGACATTCGTCCGTTTACGGAGTCAGGAAGTTCTGCAATGTCTTTAAAAACACCGATCATGCTTTCAAAGTTTGGACCCCAATTTGCTAGGTAGTCCCAACCCAAGGTGGCTGATGCTGGCGATCCATTTGCTTGTCTATAGAGAGCTGAACCCACGTGTGGAGTCAAATCATCATCAGATGCGACTAGAGTACTGAGAGAGCCACGAAATGAAGATTCGAAACTCTCATATGGAGGGGGGACAATTGGTTTTTTAGAATTACTGCTACTATTTATATTTTGTCTTCTGACATCTTCTGGCTTATCTGCATTAATACTATTATTATCATATTCTATTTCAGAACACGTAAAGCTATCATTACCACTTTCATCGTCAGATCCCGTAGAACTTCTATTATCATCTTGCGGTGAATGATGTCGATGGGACATATGATGGCCTACTCCTCCACCTCTGGGCGCTTCGCTAGAACTAGACACAGCGTCTAACGTTGACACTAAGCTGGATGTTCGCTGCCTAGCATTCATTCTTTCTATTTCTTCAGCAGTTAGACCAACGGCTCCAGAACCAACTGAAACCACTTGTGGCACTTGAGGTGGAGCGCTCGGAGTTTTTCTTCCAGCTGAAGAACTTTGACCACTGAGTTGAGACATGACAGGGCTGTTTAAACTTCTTTCACTATTACTATGCAACACATCTTTTCCTACTCCGCCAGAACTTGAAGTAGTTGCCAATAGAGCGCTTTGCAATGGTTTCCCTGATATGTCGTGGAGAGTTAGTATTCTTGGTTGTTGACTTAATTCACTACTTGGAGAGAGACGGGCAAGTGGAGTTGTTTGATGCTGCCGTGGTTGAGGCGGTGGTTGAGAAGCTTGTGGTAAAACTCTCGGTGGGTATCCACTAGGATGGTGGGGTGAATGTCTATGTTGTGGCGTTTGGTGCTTGTGATGATAACCCGCTATTGGTGGTGGAGTAGCTTTATATTTACGCACTCCAGCGGCTTCTCTAAATCCTTTATAGTGATAAACAATATCTATATCGGAGGGTGCAATAGAACTAGCATTTTCTAAATCATAATGTTCGGGTACTTCTGAATTGAGATCCATTCCACTGGGATGATCGTGTGTATGATGTGATGTATTAGTAGAGAGAGGAGGTGGAGGATGATGGTCCTCCCTAAGCGCAGGACTTTTTCCAACTACTTCTCTCTCTATTATATCTGGGCGTTGGGGTCTTGGTGGATCAATGTTCATTATGTCTCTATCTTTATATTTTTTTGACAAAAGTTCTGGGCCTACAATGTGCCCTACATTTCGCATTATATCGGCATTTTCTGACATATAACTCGTTAAACTAGTCTCATTATTATGTAAGTTCCTACTCATAATACTGTCATTAGTTCCCGCAATTAGATTAGGAGCATTCAACATAGCTGGGCCACCATTTTGTTTTGAATGTATAATGTTGCTCTTACTATTTAATGAATTGCCCTTTTCTTTCTTTTGTTTACGAAGACGGAAGAATACAAAAGAAACTAATATTGCCACAATGAGGATAATAAAGAATACTATAACCAAAGTTATTCCTATACTCAATGGATCTGGATTTTGTATCAATCCCATACCAAATGCACTGTGACATCCAGATAAAATCTTTCCGCTTCGTTGAGCTTCTTTAAATATACTACCATTTCCAGTAAAAGGTTGAATTTCATTATTAATTGAAAAATTCCCCAAGCATCCTTCAAACTTATTATTACTTGTAGTAGACAGCCAGTCAGATTTGACGCCACCCAAAGACATAATTGTAAGGTATGGATCTAGAAAGTCATGAACACCAGCAGTATCGAGTTCCTCGCCTACATTTTTACTATCTACGATCAAACGGATACTTCTTCCTAGGGAAAATAAGGTAATGTTGTGCCAATTACCATCAGAAACATCATGCTGTTCTTCTTGAGTCATGTTCACAATAGTGTTTTGTTTTGATGTGTAGCTTACTTTTCCTCCCACAAGTTCAATCAAAGTATAATATTTTTCTGTTGCCGCATAAAAAATAATACCATCTTTTCTATGTGTTCTAAAAAATAAAGACATTGTTTTTGCTGGACTGTTAGTTTTTGCTACAATTTTCCCTGCATTTTTGATAGCTTTTACATCCCATCCAGTATTTCCACTGTAGAATGATTCAAGTAACTGCATTCTTCTGTGTTTTTCAGAAATAACATAAGTAATGAAGCCGTTTTCACCTACCGATATAGATTGTAAGGACGTTCCACAATCAGGTGATATGAAATGGCTATCACATTTGCAATAATTCGTTTTCCATCTATCAAGACATTCTCCCTTGCCACATATATCTTTTTTGTAACATGCACCTTTTTCAGAACGTTGACAGTTTTTCTCAACTGCTCGTGAATTTAATGGATTTGTCAAATTTAATATACGACCATTGATAGATATGCTATGCATACATCCAACAAAATCATCGGAATGTATTTGTCCAGGACGCTCCAAAACAGGGTCCGACTTTTTTAGTCCACCGATCAATAAAGGCTCATTGTTGAAATTCAAAGTCCTGAAAAATAAAATAAAGAACTTCTGTTATAAAGCAATAGTATTGATCTTAGAAACAGACAAGAACATATTGAGTATATTAGGACAAATAACATTTAAGAAAAGAGTCTAAAGTTGCAATGTAAATTCGTCTCCGTTTATTATATTTATTTTATTTATTACTTATCTTTTCATATATTTTATTAATGCAATTGGATGTTAATTTTATTAGTAAGTAAATTTCACATTTACATACTTTATTTTATGAATGAATAGGTGCAAAATATTTATATTATATTTATATTACATTGTTTTCTAACTTTTTAACAAAATTATTACAATTTAATACACTATGGATTGTAATCTACAATAAACTAAAATACATACCCAGCTTGACCGGTGTCGTCTCCGTAGCATGAGTCATCTCCCGGTTCACAGTCCATACAAATATCACCGTGATCAGTACATGCAGCAATGCTCAAAGATATTACTCTTCCATTTCTAGTTGCAGTGAGTTTATACCATCCACCATCAGCAAGATTTTTGTTTGAATCTGTTATCGCCACTGAAGTTATTGAAGTTCTTGACCCACCAAAAGAAAATACAGGTTTGCCTCCCAGTAATTCAATAGCTATAAAATCAGATCTGCCCCCTGTTTGAGCACCATAGTTATACAGCAAAAGGGAATCTGGCTTAGTAGTGGCAAATATAATTGTTATGTCATTAGTGGATGCATCTAATGCCGGGAATTGCATATAGGATAACTCATTAAATCCAAACGTCGTACTTTCACAGTGGGTACCATATCGACCATTACTGCAACTACATTTATATCCAGGCTTAAGGCTAATGCATATGCCACCATGCAAGCATGGATTAGGCCTACAAGAGTCAACAAGAGCTTCGCATTGATTACCCCGATAACCAGGTCTGCAAAGACAAAAGAATGAACTTCTATCAGCACTTTCTTTACATGATCCCCCGTTTTTACAAGGATTACTGCTGCAAACATCGTCTCTCTCCAATTCACACGTCTTGCCTTCTCTACGTACGGGGCAGTTACAAACAAAGTCATGACCCTGTTTCTTGCAATGTCCACCATAGTGGCAAGGATTTGGTGAACACGGATCTTGTCGTTTCTCACAATTGGCTCCCATAAATCCATCAACACAGAGGCAATTATAGTCATGTTTGACTAAAGGTGACGACAAAATGAGGTTTGAACTTTCTGTTATCTTGGTTTCTTCTAAAACTTTAATAGTATCTGTACACATGCCATTATTTTCACATCTATGCACATCACACGGGTAGTGTGGTACTTTAATTTGTCTTTTTAATAATTTTATTACTTCACCCTCCTTGTTTTTTAAATATCTTTCCGTGTTTTCTCTTTTCCAAATCGTTTGATTAATTTTAATAGCTAAGGTCAAATCTAAATCACCTCCAATTTCGTTAATGCTGTACAAATATATATTTTCTTTATTCCGTAGTCCATTGTTTAGCGTTTCTAATAAGCTACGGTAGTATTGGGTCAGAAATCCAGAAGCAGTTATATTCATAATCTTCATTGTTATGGATTGCTCAACTGTTCTATTATCAAAAGAAAAGTATTCTACACTTATTGATGATACAACATCTCTATGGATTCCATCATTTCCTAGTACTGAAAATGAATATCCTTGTCCTGGTTTGACTGCACTTGTATAAAGATCACAGCCTTTTCTAATGCTTAAAATAGACAAAGTATTTTCAGAAGTAGATTCTTTGATGATCCTACATTTGTAGTCGCCAATGATATCTGGATCATTTGGCTTTACGTTGGCAATCTCACCATTAGGTACTTTATTATTAAAAGCATATACTAAAATGTGGGCGGATCTTGGTGTTGGTGGATTATCATTTCTGTCAAGTACCTTAATAATTAATGTGTAATTTGACTTCATCACAGGATTTCCACTATCTTCAATTTGTATCACAATTTCTAAGTTGGGTGTAAGCTCTCTGTCTATTTTTCGAGTAGTTAGAAGAACTCCAGTGTGTCTGTTTACTTTTACGTAATTTTGCTGTTTTCCTCCTACAATGTAATACGAGAACGGAGCACCATTAGGTGGCAAATCAGGATCTTTTGCGGACAAAGTCGCTATACTTGTATTTGGTGGTTCGTTTTCATACACGGATCCTTCAAATGCAGCAACATCAAATATGGGACCGTTATCATTTATGTCCGTCAATGTTATCTTAACACTAGCGGTTCCTGTTTGCGGTGGTATACCAGTGTCTATAGCGCCAATGATCAGTGTGTAAATTGGTACAGTTTCTCTGTCCAATTGCCGAGCGACTTCTATTTCTCCTGTTTGAGGATCTATTTTAAAATCTTGATTTGTATTTCCACCTATAATTGAGAAACTAAACTGGTTGTTTTGTGGTCTAACATCTTTATCTATGGCTTTTACTTGAATTACTCCTTGACCTATTCGAGCTCCTTCAGAAATTGTAGATTCATAATAATGTCTTAAAAACTCAGGTGGATCATTCCCATCTTGGATTGAAATAATAACCTGTGCTTCATCAGTGTCATTACCGTGTATACCACCAGAATTTTTAGCTAAAACAGTTAGTACCACTCTGTTCTGCGTTTCTCTATCTAAATATCTTGCAACTCTTATTACTCCTGTTTGTGAATTTATACTAAATCCCTTATCATTACTAGACCCCACAAATAAGTAGTATATAATTCCGTCATCACCACTATCCTGATCTGTAGCTTGAATGACACCGACATTAGTACCAACATCTGCAGATTCTGATACATCAAAATGAAACACTGGTTGTATAAATTTAGGATAATATTCGTTTACGCCCCTTATATAAACAATCACTTCAGTCGTGTTTTGCATGGTAGAGTCTGGATTTTTTGCTAAGATTTGTAACTTGTATGTGGACTTCTCTTCATAGTCAAATACTTCCTTAGAAAATATCTCACCAGTATCAGTATTAATATAAAACAAAGAAGTAATGTCGTTGTTGATATAATACTTAATTATTGAATTTTTAGGCGAATCAATATCTATAGCATTAACTCGGTAAATAAAACTATTAACTGGCGAATTTTCTAACAAATATGCTATATATTGAGTTTGGTTGAAAATGGGCGCATTATCATTTATATCGGTTAGTATTATTGTCAATGTAGCTGTTGTCTCTTTTGCTTTAAATCCAAGATCTTTCGCAGTGATGTTGAGTCGGTATTCTTGTATTGTATCATAATCTAAAGATCTTAAAATTTTTATTGCACCTGAAATGGGATCAATTTGAAATTCTTTTCCCATATTACCAGAAGAAATTGAGTATCGGACAATACCATTGGGGCCGTCGTCTTCATCGCTTGCTTTTACTTTAAGTATTGATGAACCTATTGGCTCATTCTCAGGTACTATAACTTGGTAGCTTAACGCAGTAAACTTAGGGCTATGCTTGTTGTCTCCCGTCACAACGAAAATTATTGCTGTTTCATCTGATTGAGGAGGAACTCCACGATCAATTGCTTTAATTTTTAATTCATAGTATTGTCCCACGTAATAAAACTTTTTATTTACTAAAATCCATCCATTAGTTTTGTCAATTGTAAGGTAATTAGATCCATTGCCCCCAGCTACATAGTATTCAATTTCTGCATTTATGCCGAAGTCTAACTCGTCTATAGCTGTTAATTTTATTACTTTTTCTCCGGCGGTGGCATCTTTTGGTACAGGAACAAATCTTTCGTGGTCCTTAAACTTAGGAGAATTGTTATTTGCATCTACAACATTCATAGTTACTAGACATTCTGAAGACATTGGTGGCTTTCCATTATCAGTAGCTACTACAACAACAGAGTAAGTATTTTCAGGAGACATATTTACTGAAGTTCTTTTGTAGTTCATCACAAATTTACTTAAAATTTCACCAGTAGCTGGATCAATCGAAAAAAGATCAGAAGTTTGTTGTAGAGAGTATGATATAATTGAGTTAGGACCTTGCTTATCACGATCTGTGGCAATCACTTGCCCAATAAAACTATTTTTCTTCTGTAGCTCTGGAAAGTTAAAACTATAATAAGAATATTCAAATTCGGGTGCATTGTCATTTTGATCCTGTATTGTAATTGTTAATGGAGTTTCAGAACGCCAAGCTCCATCTATAGCAGCTACTTTTAAAATGTACTCGTCTTGTAGCTCTCTATCTAATGGTCTTGCTACTGTTACATTACCACTTACTGGGTCTATAACAAACTTCTCTCCTGGATTTTCAACAAAACTGTAAGTAGCATTTGCATTTGGCCCTATATCTAAGTCTGAACTGGTAACTCTTATGACAAATGATCCGATTTCCGCATTTTCAGTCACATTTACACTAAATAATCTAGTGAATCTAGGTGGGTTATCATTTTGATCTAAAACTGTTACAATGACTGTACTAGACCCTATTAATGGAGGTACTCCGTGATCAGAAGCTTCCACTAAGATTTCGTAGAATGGTATTGACTCTCTATCTAATGCAATATTGGTGAAAATTTCACCAGTTTCTGGTTCAATTCTAAATGTTTCTTCATAGTCATTGACAAGTTTGTAAGATATTCTTCCATTTTCATTAGAATCTTCATCGTGAGCTTCTATTTTTATTACTAGTTGTGGTGGTGAAACTTCTTCTAACACACTTGCGTTGTACAGAAGATTTTCAATTATAGGAGCGTTATCGTTTGCATCTGTAACTTTTATTTCGACTTCAATAAAAGATTTTAATGGTGGATTATCCGAGTCTCTTACTTCAAACCATACTTCATAAAGAGGCATAGTTTCGTAATCAAGTCCTTTACCAGTGATGAAAACTTCGCCACTTATTGGTTCTACTCTAAGAGCATCGCCTACGTTCCCCCCTGCAATGGCATATTGTAATAAGCCTGTTGGGCCTTTTTTAGGGGACGTTGCTGATAATCTAGTAACTAAAACTCCTTCCGGTGTATCTTCGGAAAATGCGAATGTGAGTTTATTGGTTAGAGAAAACTTTGGAAAGTTTTTAACCGACTTTGGTATTAAAGTCAAATCAGCGGTGCTTTGTCTTGGTGTAATACCACTATCAGTAGCAATTATAATCAAGTTGAAAGTAGAAGATATTTTGGAAACATATTTATTTATATTATCTTTTGCTTTTATTACTCCAGTTTCCCTATTGATACTAAATAATTCTTGATGCTCTCCTTTGAGATCGTAAACGATTTTTTTGTTTATGCCGATATCATTATCACTAGCTTTAACGCCAAATACAAAATCACCTTTAACAGTACGATCTGAAATATGAGTTTCATAAAGCGGTTTGGAAAATGTTGGTGTATTATCATTTTCATCATCGACAGTGATAGTAAGATTTGCTGTAGCTGTTCTTGGGTCTGTAGTGGATGAATCTTGAGCCATTATTATCAAATAATAAATATCCCATTCTTCCCTATCTAATGTTGTATTTGTTGCAATAACGCCAGTGGCTGAATCAATTATAAATCGTTCAGACTTATCTCCAAGAAGGCTATATCTGATTTTCGCATTATTGCCTAGGTCTTTATCCATAGCTTTGGGGTGTAATATTATTGTGCCCCGCGGTAAATTTTCTTCAACGGAGCATTTGTAACTCTGCCTTTCAAATTCTGGACTATTATCATTAACATCTTGCACAAATATTTTAACTGTTCCTGAACCGGTCAGTGGCGGAGATCCTGTAAAACCACATTAATAGTATTTATTAATTCCAACTTAATAAAAAAAATGTAAATAAAATGTATTAACAAAAAAGGTTTGTAAATTCTATACCTGTATCCATCGCAACTAAAGATAATGTATATTCATCTTGAGATTCTCGGTCTAAAGTACGTAACAAGGAAATTTGCCCCGAAGAGGCATTAATTTTGAAAAGGTCTGCATCTCCTTCCTTTATAAAATAGCGTACTTGATTATTAAATGGCGGTGAATCAGCATCGTAAGCATGAATGGTTATAATATACCCGTTGTTAGGAGGGATTACATTTTCCATTACGTACGCTAAGTACGGTGAATCAAGGAATGTGGGTGGATTGTCGTTTATATCTTGTATGGAAATAGAAATTTCAGCGGTATCATATCTGACATCATCCTTAGCACAATCTTCAGCTCTAATAGTGAGAATATAGCGAGATTTTCTTTCAAAATTGAGGTTTTTGGCTACTCTTACAACTCCAGTGTCTTCACTTATACTAAAATCTCGATTTTCATCTCCTGATGCTATAGAGTATCTGACCCTCCCATTAGCATCTTCGTCAATATCAGTAGCTGAAACCTAGCAAAAATATTGTTTAGTCTTATTTGTTTCAAGCTAAATAAAAATTATATTCAATTAATAATAAGTAGGTATAAAGCTTAGGATATTTAGTTTGAAACTTTGGATATGTACGTGCTTGTATTTTTGATATAACATTAAAAATTACCTGGAGTACACTAGCTCCTATACTGGCGTTTTCAGGTACTGATGCACTATACTGCTTTGGGTCAAATACAGGACTATTGTCATTTTCATCAAGGATATTTATTGTAATTTTAGTTTTTGTCATATTCGGTGGATCACCTCTATCCTTAGCAGTAACGGTAATTGCGTAGCTTGATTTTAATTCTCTATCTAACTTTCCAGTGGCTCGTAATATTCCATCAACATTTCCCAGCGCAAAGTACCCATTTACTTCTGTATCAGGACTCATAAAGTATTCAACGTATCCATTTCGGCCTTCATCCTTATCAATAGCTTTGACCGTCATAACCACTGTATTTAACGGAATATTTTCAGATACACTTGTCACATTCGGTGTGATGAATTCCGGTGCCATATCATTAACATCTTTTAGCTGTATAGTCACCTGAAAAAATTCATTTAGTTATATTAACATCCATTTTAAATAATAATAAATTATTTATTTCTTGTTTCTTACAAATTACAGAGTTGACATAAATGCAAGTGGTTTTAGAGTAGAAACAAGTAAATATTTATAATTATATTTATTATTTTTATATTGGATGCCATTAAGCAACTGCGTTTACATTAATGAAAACTAGAATTGAATAGTTTACATAAATGGGTGGTTATCAATTTAACATGTTTTTCACATGTAATGCGAATTAATGGCAGAAACAAAATCAAGTTGTACATTCGTATTTCCTCTACTGCTAACCCAATGATAACTTATGATGATTATTATGATTAATGATGATTGAAATTAATGTTGTTACTGATAAAAGCCCTAATGCAATGTGTCCTAAAATGAATTCCTATAACCGCAAAGATATACCAGTTTACCGATAAGTTGCACCACCTTGTCAAAATAAATATTCTGGTTGACTCTGGTACTAAGAAAAAACGAGTTTCAGGTATAATATTTGGGTGTTTATTTGCTTTGTATAAACAGTTCTGTTACCTGAACAGTGGAAGACAGTTGAGGCTCGGGAGGTTTAGCAGAATCTTTAGCTGTAACTATTAAGTTGTAGACTGGAAGTGTTTCACGATCTAATGCCTTGGCTGTGAATATTGTTCCATTGTTTGAAATACTAAAATCTTGAGAATCATCACCAGAACTGATACTATAAGTTAATTTTCCATTGAGTCCTGAAATTGAAATAGTTTTCGTTAGGTGTGTATACTGTATATTAACTTCAGTAAAGTATTGTCAATGAAATTTCTCTGATTGCACATAAGTATACAATAACAACTAAACTGTAAACATTTATATAATAACTTATGTAAATAATTGAGTACCTGAATCCATATCAGTAGCGCTGATTGTTACCACTGAATAACCAATAGGTACATCTTCTAGAATTTCATTGGAGAAGCTCATGGGGTCAAAAATGGGTGCGTTATCGTTGAGATCAATAACATTCACATACACAGTCACCGTACCCGACAGCGAAGGCCGGCCATTGTCATGAGCTTGCGCTACCAGAATGTAATGTTGCGTCTGTAATAAGAAAATCAAAAACATGTTTTACTTATTGTTTAATTTTTATTAAAAAGATAACTTATAAAATAACTTATAACATAATGGGCGAAGCGTGGGTGCTATTTCGCCTCTGCCTACCCCTTCGGGGATATATGTGTGATTTATGCATGTATGTAACTTATAAAATACTTGTAATTGATTAAAACAGTTGCATAATATTCTTTAATAAAAAAAAATTACAATAGTTTAACCACATGTTTTATAAAACCCAAAAACTAACACGGATTTAAATTCTAAAAATGGCGCATTGTATAAAAATCATTGTAAAAAAAATTGTTATTTACATTTATTATTTTGATATTTTTTTGAACATTACATAAATGTTAGAAAAATACTGCAAAGAAAAATAGATCCGGAAGACGCGGGTGCGATTCCCGTATCAAGACTAGAATTTTCGAACTTTTTCTAACCTATTTTTCTTTAACATTGACATTCTTATTTCGTAGTTGTGTTTACTGTTGTAGAACAGGACTGGACAAATTTCAATAATACCTTGGGGTTTTAAAAATTACATGACAATTAAAATATGAAATTGTAATGTTATAATTACACGGTAAATTAAGAACGCATGACAAATATGCCAAACCATAGTTTTATGATTGTTAAAAGTATGCCCGTAACATTAACGAACGGAGTCGACATTCAAATTTTCCATATAATAGGACTTCGAAACTTCCCAACTATGACAAGCTGCCTCTTTCGTGGCTCGTGAAGCGAGCGGGCGATTTAAAAAACAGGCAGCGGTCGCGGAATCCGGGCCGGGGATGTTTTGCCGACGGCCGCTTTGTCCGACATTGTTCGGGCCTTAATTTCGATGGCGAATCCAGTGAGCAAATGCCGAATATGATGCCCGACGCGAAAAAACCGTACCGGGATGAAATTAGCAGCTCTCTAGCGGGGTACGCGGAATTGGCGGGCGGTCGAGAAAACGAATGTACGGAACGAATTGTTTTTACTAATTAGAAGGGCTGGCCGACTTGATGAGCCCCGCCCTTATGGCTTCAGTTTGGCGACGAATTCGCCTCGACAGATTCTGCAGCGTCTCGCCTGTAGATAATTTATATAAAACAATGGGACCGCTTTTTCATCTAATTGCGATTTAAAAGGTTCACTTTTACAAAGCTCAATATTGACAGCCTTACTCGAAGCGATGGAGATTTTCCCAAAATATGACAATTACAAGCAATGCTTCCTTGTATGTTTCACGATATAATAATGCGATTTGTACATTTATATGCAGTTGTGTGGGTGGGTTTTAAGGTATGATGTTTGTACGTAAACATTCGCTTGTCTAAATACAAAACGAGGACTGATTTATGCCCATAGAGAATTTAACGACACACTGGCCATTTTACAGCGGCATTGATGAATATTACAATAAGGCAATAACTGCGCAGGCTCTGGCAAAAACATGTAAAATGACTGAGGAGAAGTCGTGTGTTTGTGAATACTTCTTTATTTTAAACATTAACATTTTTTTTAATAAGTTTGTAATAATCCTTTGTGTTCTTAACAGCCAGATCGTTTACACATTAATGCTACTTTTGTTGCGTGTTTACTTTATGAACATAGAAACCAACATGTATATGCTACTACAAGAATATTCAACATAGTATTGAAGACTTAATACACTGTTCACTGCTAAGTGGTAGACCAATGGTGGTAAGTGCATGTAAGAATTCCATAGCATAAACTAAGAAAATTTCGATACGGCTGGTCACTGGATGGGAACCAAAAACTATTATCTGGAAATTTTCGGTGCAGCCTTCCCTAAGAAGGCCTATTTAATTTAACCGTTAGGCTCAGCTTTATCTGCAATAGGAACCACCAGCTTGCACTAAGCAAGAGTGGTGGGTAATGGCCGTTTTCCCCTATCGTTTTCCCATCCTTAGGGAAAGCATGTATCCCAGAAGTGGCGAAAATCAATTTGGATTTTCTATATTTATGAATGCAGTGGAAGATTTTTAGGCTGTCCCTCTACCTTTATTACATAGGTACTAAAATTATACTTCTTAGGTACTTAAATATCATAAAAATACCTATTTAATCGCACTCTCGGTAAAATTATGAAAGTGATTTTTATGTGTAATATATATGGGAGTATGTATGTACTGTTTTATCTAATCTTGTTAATATCTAGTGATAATTTTCGTTATCTTTTATTGTTGCACCCATTCTCCGTTTCCATTTCCACATTTTTTTATTCTATCACCCTCGGTTGCCTGAAAGAGATTGCTTTTTAGCTATTACTTTAAAGGCCTTTCAAATTCAGCCGGAATCACGGCGAGAGAGAGTAATTATTGTAGCCATACTAAACACCTGAATTATGGGAGTTAAATTGGCAAAAATGGTTCTCTTCATGCATGGTGGTGGCGGTCATGCAAATATCAACGAACATTAAGATAATCTTTACTGCTTGACCTATCCGAATTTCGTCATGTATCATTATTTATGCGGCATACCTTTAAAATTTTAAAAATACAATCGTTATGAGCTTTACCTTCAGAGGGAAAGACGAGTAGGTACTTGTCGTAAGCAGCCTTGGACATAATAATGGCTGTCTTTTATTAAAACCCGCTCAGGGCCACTAGTGGTCTTTGTCTGGACCTCTAGCCTACATACAACATGCAATATTTTACGCTGCGAGCAATAAATTGAACTTATCCGAGCGTGCGGCTTTACATCCAAAAGGCAGAAATTAAAATATGCGTATATTACACTCGTTTAAGTAATAATTATTTGGTGTTCCTACTACATTTACGCTCACATCAAATCATCTGTTTCCACTTTGAAATAATTACCTACAATAAATTAAATCAATTTCATAAGAATCAGTGGTGTAGGTAAGTATTTATATAGAATCCTTACTTAATATCTTAATGGGAAAATAAGAAAAAGTGTTTCAGTCCATTGGTGATTAATACGCGGTAGCAAAAACAACTGGGGTCTACAGCTTAACGTTAATTATGAAGAAAAATTCAAACTGTTGTAATCAGTACCTCAAGACAGTGTTACCTTATTCAAAACCTTTATCTTTCCTTGTTTTTAAAATGCTTTGAACAAAAAGCAAGCACAGTCAACAATAACTGCCAATGTAAATAATAGCCTCATTGTACCTATTTGGTAGATGTTTAGTGGAGCACCCGGGTCATCGGCCGACGAGAGATCTATGCTGAGATAATTCTTTCGACCGCAATGTATGCCCTCGAGCAGTGACCAACACGGACAGACATACCTACTCTAAAAATAACCATGTATATAATGCAAGCTTATGTATGAGCAGTTAGCGATCAAATTTTCAACTACCTGTTTAACATATTACTTAGTTAGTTAATATTGTTAGTGTGAAGAATGTTCGTGACTACCTATTTAGGCCCGGTTGTTTTTGAGAAACTCTAGGTACCTACTTTCTTATATAAATAAAAACTAAGCTGTAATTAAAAAAATAAGTAGGGAGTAGAGACAATGATTAACGATTATTAAGCATAAGAATCTCGTCACAATCAAAACTTAACTCAAACTGGCTGAAAAATACCAGAAATGCAATTCAAAGATTACACCAAGCACTTAAACAGATGGAGACAGTATATATATTTATTTAATGCCAACTTGTTTTCAAAAAGCACAACACGAATATATTAAAGGTCCACGTGAGAAAACAGAACTAAAATCAATCAGGACTACACTTAAATTACTCGGAGGCACGGAAGATAACGCACTCAAATGGGACCGCTTGCAAATGAACTATTTAAATGTTTTCGGCCCCAAATGAATATGCCAAAGCGTATTAACCCGGACCGAGTTCTTTTTTATCGCAATTATTCGCCGCTGTAATCGCTTAATCTATTTAAAGTGTTTTTAATTGCGTTTCTTTCGTTTTTATGGTGATGTCGCTCGATTTTACGAGGCCTTGTCAACTTTTGTGCCGGTACCAGCGTACATCTACTCGGAACCTTATGTTGCCAATATAAATTAATCAGACAATCATTCGCTATTAAAAAAAGTGTCTACTCTATAAGCTTCCATGTTTAGCGTGTAGCGAAAGAACTATTTGGATTCTACCCAAGAAAAACATCCCAATCTTATTAAAACCGGAAGATATTTTAAATGCAGATAAAATGCCAATTATGTTTAACTATGAAATTGCGTAGACCGGCTGCGAGATCTGTAGCAGCCATATTTATGTTCAACTTAGAAAGTTAAGGGACTATAATTACTTGGAGACCGGATTGAGTACGAAGTGAAATAGATTTTAAAATTGCAAATTGTGGGATGCGTCAACCGCAGTTTTATTTTTTCTTAGTACCATTAATTTAGATTCAAATAGTTTTATAAATATATGCTACTTTGCAGAAAATGATTGTGCAGATTGTCAATTTGAAGCATCAAGTGTAAAAGTTTTAAATTGTCGTCAGAGTTTACGATTATTAACAATTATACTATATATTTTTTCTTCCTGTGTCTTCTTTTTTTAATTTACATTAATGTCGAGTGAAGATAATATTATCTCCCTTTAGGTATTCTTCCATCCATACGGAAGGCCCGTGCCCCAGCAGTGGGGACATTAAAGGGCTAGTGTTGATAATGGTGATGATGAAGATAATACAATTGTACCAGCACCTCATAAATGGCCAGTAACAATGTACAGAAAAGAGTCCAACTCACCTCTTCATAGTCCAGTCGAGCCGTCAAAGTGAACACTCCAGTTTGTGGATTTAACGAGAAGATATCGTTGGCCCAATCAGAAATGACAGTGTACGTCAGCTGTGCGTTGGGCCCGGAATCCAGGTCGACTGCCACCACGGTCCCCACTACGGTGCCCCTTGCTGCGTTCTCGGGAATATCGAACGAGTACGCGCTCTCCTTGAATATAGGCGGGTTGTCGTTCGTGTCGGTGACCTGAAAAAAACAAAATTAATTAGCTTCCCTTCAATTCAATTTTGCAATTGTTGCTCTACAATTCTACATGATCTTCTTCTCCCTGCCCTGTTCCCAGTTTATCTGGGGTCGAGGCAGTATGTTTCCTCTTCCATTCATATCCGTCAGACGTCATGAAGCCATCCACTCCCTTTTGATTCAATCCATCACGCTAGTGATGAATGAATGTATAAGAAAAGAGAAGAGACGGAACGGACCATGTCAAGAGACCGATGAACGGAGAGAGTGATTGGAATGACAACATTCCAATCCATACTGCTCAAGGTTTTGGCTTAGATTTTACAGCCGGCCGCCTGCCTGACTCCAACCCTCTTTGGGTATGCTGTTGTTGGTGGTTTGCCCTTCACCATTCGGGTGCCCCAAGGTCTACACCAAGCAACCTTAGTCTACTGTTACGACACCCATTCAGGGTTGGCCCATACTACGTTATTTGTTCACTCCCAGACCAGCATACAATTCTACATGATGTAAGAGGCAAAATAATCTAAGTGTTAAGAGTATACCGAGAAACAGGCCACAGTAGAACATGAAATACCTTCTGCAATTAAGCCCGGTAGATTGCAATCGTGGTGATATTTGGGTATACGACTAAAGAGGTACAAAGCTTATAATATATGCGAGCCACATTTATGTTGGTTTCGATAGTTACTGGCTTAACCAACTCGATATCAGGACAATAATAGCAATCCGGTATTTGAAACCAAAGGGTAAAATGTATACTGATTAGTCGGAAGTGCATTCCAGGATGTAGCAACCGATTCCTATTATCAGACAGATATAATATTAAAATAAACATCAATTCAATGAATATACAGGCAAAGTAAATGGTAATAGTTTTACAGATTTTTAAATCGATTTCATGAATGGATTGCATTGACTTTTGCATTGATTTGATAGTTAAACCATTAATTTTAGTATTCATTTCATATTAAATTTTCTCTTGGCTGTAGATAGAATTAAGTCTCATGTCCTATAAATTATAACGTACGCATATTTGACGTTATTACCTATTTCTAAATTATAATATGACCGATCTGATAACGCAAATCGGTACCTACGTACTAATCTTTGATTGATAGCCTGATCCTACCTACCGGTGTTTGATGGGTAGGTAATTATTTTCCGTTTGAATATCATTGAACCTGAATACTCTTAATATTCTAACTCTACGGTAGCAACTTTAACGTTCTCCATGTATTAAGACATATTTTATCGATAAAAATAGAAGTCGATACCATATTAGAAATCGTCTTCACTTTTTGACCCAACTAGGGGATCGGTGTTCGTTAATAGATAACTTAACCATTAGTTAAGAATCGCTAGTGAGCGAACATGGAGAAAGTTGCATTTGATAAGTCTCAATGTAAGAAAAAATTAATGACAAGATCAAAATTGTACAACGTAAAAGTTCGGGAAGGTGTTATTTTTCCGGTTTGAACATGACTACCTAATGATGATCTTTCACCAATTATTTGAGAATCAATAGCGATCTTTCACCAATACTTAACTTTGATGAAATAGCGAGCTTTAAACATGGAAAATGGCTATGATACAATATCTCCGTAAGATGTAAGAGTTGAGTCTCGTTCCGCCCGGCGTTAAAGACAGATAATAGCAAACTGTATGTACTTCATCACTGCTAATGAATGCTTTCATAAATCGGTTACACGCAGATCGTATTCGTAATTAAAATGAAAGGAAATTGACATCGTTGACTGTAAATCCACAATCCAATTGAAAAGTAATCAAATCATTTACTAAAAGCCTTTTTATTTTCAAGTAGGCACGCCTTAGAGTCTAAGTTACTATCTCTACAAAATAACAAAATATAAGTGATATGTCAACAAAAACAATATTAAATAACAAAAAGTAAGTATCCTCGATCATCAGTAAAGATGATGATCATAATCTAACGCGGGTTCAGTGCCAAATATAATATTTGGCACTGAACCCGCGTTAGATTATGACATATTCTCCCTTTATCTTTCCGTCCGTATTTAGAATAATTAATTATAGGCTGATAATGACGATGAAACTATCGACCAATTCTTAAAAGCGAATTTGTTTTGGGTTAAAATTAAGACCCCTTTATCGGTTAGAAATACTTGCAGTGACAGTCTCAATCGACGCCTTAAGCTATCTTGTGAGGCGCAGAGGAGCTATAAATTATGCTTGTAGAACGAGAGCACTCTCAAAATTTACGATACTATTGCAGAATCGTAGAGACTGCTACGTTATTAGAGGTTTTAAGTGACTATTTGGTCCAAGGAACTATTTATTGTGACTCTAAAAATTGGAGCTGAGGGGCGTTAAAAGTTCAAGGATAAGACTTTACATCGCTGTATACCTATTTCTGTATTACAGTGCCAATATATCAAAAATCATTACATATCAGAATATAAGTCTAAAATAATATGTAGCCTCCGATAAAATTGAACTTATATTTATAAGATTTTTTTTAACAAACACGGGATTTTTATAAATTATATTGAAAATATTCAGTTTGACTTTCAATATAAACGACACGACAAATTATATGATAACTTAAATAAGCAAAAAGAAACGAAAGCCGTGTGGTGACAGCAAAACAGAATACAATTGTCTCTCCCGCGGAATAAAGGCCTTTAGAACTGTGATGTTTCAATGGCAAATGAATATTCAGTCGCAAGTTGTTTTTACATAATGTTTCTTTAAATTAATTAGTAACTTAGTCGGTTTTAGATAAGGATACCGAACTATAGTCAGTGAACGCTTAACATGCTCTATAATTATTTGAAGTGACAAGGAAGACGTAGATTGAAACTCAGTCTGACATTGGAAGCAGTGGCTCGTGACATGTAGGTATAGTGTGTGCCAAAAAAACCATATAGGAAAATAGCAACGAATGAAAATAAACTTTAAATCGTAAGCACTTAATACACTCTCGAGCAATGAACTCTTAAACAAATTTTGTAGAACTTTTAAACTAAGACCTAACTAGCTTACTGAAATAAGTTGTGTTTAAATAGACAACCAGTATCAGTACCAGTAGTGTCTTGTATACCAGTAGTGCCCGATAAATGGCAATAGGCTCGCCACCTACTACATGGAACCTAACATAATTGGCGATTCGTGGGTGCTAGTCCACCTCTGCCTACTCCTTCGGGGATATAGGCGTGATTTATGTAATATATGTATGTAGCGTCTTGTAAGGCGACTGGGGATTAAGACAGCAATGAGTGATGAGTTATGGATAGCAGCGTTCCTCTTAACAGTACCAGCCCTTAAATGGCACCATTGGGAGTATAGGCCTACCCTATGGGGTTTAACGTGCCTTCCGATGAACGGAGGAATATTTTTTGATCAACCAGAACTTAGAGAACATTACTTAGTTTACGCAATCGCAGGCCACTGTGCTCTCGATCTCCAGCTCCTTTGGTGAATAGATGGACTGATGATGTCTGACCGCTTTTATTGAAATAGGAAATATACTGTGCCGACGCCAGATAATTTGGGAACAGGGCAGAAAAATGATGAAGCTGATAGAATGTGTTTGTTCAACCACCTCTCAGGCATAAATACTGCTGTATTGAAATAAACCTTTAACGCGCCTTATACAAAAACTAGTGGTCGCCCGCAGAGTCTAGAGGGGGCTAAGTGCGGAAAAGGCCCAGCTCAACTAAACTAAACTAGCGCGTTCAACCAACCAACCAAACAAACAAACTCTTCAGCTTCTTCTCTTCTTCTCTCTGCCCTGTTCCTAGTCTATCTGGGGTCGGCGCAGTATGTTTCCTCTTCCATTCACGGTCAGACGACTTCAAACCATCCACTCCCTTATGATTCATATCATCTATCACACCGTAAAGGTCCTAGTGATGAATGAATGTATAGAAAAGAGACAGAACGGACTATATCGAGAGATCGATGAATGGAGAGAGTGATCGGAATGACAACATTCCAATCCATGCTGCTCAAAGTTTTGGCTTAGGTTTTACAGCCGGCCGCCTGCCTGACACCAACCATCTTTGGGTATGCTGTTGTTGGTGTTTTGCCCTCCACCATTCGGGTGCCCCAAGGTGCTTATTGGTCTACACCTGGCAATTTCCCTTAGTCGACTTTTACGACACCCATGGGATGTCTCGGGGCTGGCCTATTCTACGTTATTTATTCGCTCCCAGGCCAACATAGAAGACTCTTCAGCTTAATAATATTAAATATAGATAACTCACCTGTATCACCACTGTGACATCCGTGTACTGCACGCCGTCGTCAGCCCTGATGACCACTTGGTATTCGGACAGAGTTTCCCTATCCAAAGGGTCCTTCAGAGTCAGGGCCCCGGTGCGAGGGTCCAACACAAAAGGCGTCGGCTCCTCCGTCTTTATGCTGTATGTGATCGTGCCTATGGTGTCTGGGTCTTCGGCGGTAATGGTGGCGATGAGCTGCCCAGGGGCCAGGTCCTCGGATGCCATGTAGGCAGCGGGTATGTTTTTGAACTCCGGCGGGCTGTCGTTCTTATCGAGGATGACGACTTCGACCTGTAAGTAAATAAAGAGAAGTAAGTTTCACATACTCCCATTCTTAAACCGATATTTATTAACTGGTAGAGAGTGCTGTATAGCGTTAAGTTCGCCAATTGTATATTTTATGAAAAGCTTTTAAATAAATATGTATAATCAATTAATTAAGAATTTTCAAAGGCGTATTTTAAACCTAGTTTGGAATAAAAGTTCTTCCCTATTCCTACTATTGCCCCCAGTTACTGGATTGTAAATGTAACATAATATACTTTTTTACACTCAGGATAGTGACTTTATTTTTACACATCATTGTGGTGGTTAATAAATAATTATAGAGTTGCCTCTATGTAAGTACGTGTTATTATTTTTATATATTCATACCCAATATTACCAAAATTTATTTAATAAACATTTTTATTACATAAGTTTTGTTTTTCATCTAAAAATGTTCATTGGAGTTAGGCACACAACATCAGGGTAGCACAAACCGCCAAAATTACTTAGTAGATTTTACACTTTAAACAGAACTCGTTAAGTAGTATCAATGATATGTACACCGTGTAACTATCGCTGCTCCGATACAATGAAATGGATAGTTACAGTTTTAATAGACTGGATAACAGATCAGCGTGTCATTAAGCGCCAAGAATCTAAAAATGGTGAACAAACCCTCTAGGGGAACACAGAGAAAGTTGTTTTGTTTGCGAAATGGAAATCTGTCCTAAATAAAAAGTTCCGCAGTATTTTGATACGAACTTTACAAAGTGTGAATTTAACATCTAAGTAAACAAAATCTTACACACTTTACCTACCGTTGCAGTAAAGTTTGACAAATCTTCACTAAACAGTTGGCAATATTGATTTTTAACAGGAAATATAATATATTATGAGGATGTTGTAATTTCTTACAGATTTCTCTCAGAATATGTTTTTTTTTTTTTTTTTTTACACTCACACCAGTCATCTAGCCCAAAGTAAGTAGCCTAAGCACTTGTGTTATGGATACTAGATGACGGACATATTTTTAATATAATTATGTATATAAATGTTGAAAATATACTACATAAACATATACACAACCATGACTCGGAAGCAAACATTTGTGGTCATTACAAAGTTTGCCCCTACCAGGATTCGAACCCAGGAACTCTTGGCCAATACCCAGCAATTTGAGCATTCGACCAAGGCGGCCGTCAAATGTCATGGAGTAATTGCATTTTCTGTGAATATTAAACTTTGGTTTATCGTAGGTATAGGAAAACCCCGAAGCGACGTGTAATGTAGGAACTACGCCACCCAGCGAATTATGACGGCTATTTGTCGAGTGGAGTGGTCAAACGCCCTGCCTATCGACCAAAGGCTCCGCGAACGCTTATTAAATATGGTAATTATTTACTATTCATAACACAGAGTGATTATTCTGCTTCCTTTGAGCTGGATGATAGTGTGAGTGTAAAATAAACTTAATATCTAAACACCAAGACAACTAATGCCGTCTTGCTCTATTCTATGTATCATATAGCCTACTAAATACTATTTGAGCAACAGTACAGAGCGTAAAAAATGCCCATGTATCATATTGCCTGTGTGGGTAATATGATAGTTTGAGCGTAAAGTAAGTAAAAAACACATTTAATGCGGTTACCAATGTTACCTACATCCCCAGCCATCGATTACGGACAAAACAATTCAACAAAACAAGCAATAAAGTATTTAAGCCAAGCTTCGACGTCCGCAAAACAGTCGCAAGTAGAGCGTTGGGATGTTTTATTTATGAGTTTGGCACAAAATCGGCCACTTTGGCACAGGCAAGAACAGAAAGCAAATTAATAATTCTAAAAATGCAGCTGGTGAGGCCGGCCGGCGGCGTGTGTACGGTCAGTATCATTAGTCGATTACCACTTTAGTCCTATGTCATATCAAAGACAGCGGACGCGAAATTGCCACCAATTTGTAAGAACAACTATTGTGACATGGTATTAAAGTGTTAATCTACTTATGATGCTGACTGTACCGGCGGTGTCCGAACCGGTGTCGGGATGACAGAATACGCCCGGGCCCTTTGTCAAGGATTTGGGATCGAGATGATTGATATCTGCCCGCGATAAGAACTGTCTCCTTTCTGTATTTAAATCCCATAGAATCGAATAAGCGGATACGGTAGTACGAAAACCTCTTTGGGTATTTTTAGAGCAAAACGCTGATTTGAAAGTACACTACTCTTAAAGAATACTACGAGTACATTCATTAATTCGTAGTAGGACTGTTATTACGCAGTGGGCAAGCGCTATTGGTTATGTCAATTTTCCCTATTTATTTCCACCTACAGGGAAGGCTTGTGCCTGAGCAATGGCGATAGTAAAGGGCTGCTGATGAATCCACGCCGATCACCTCGTCATATCATACTTTACACAAGCCATCCATCTTTTCAGAGGTCTTCCTCTTCTTCGACATTCATCAACATTCATGTCCGTAACCTTTTATGTCACATTCATTAAAATTTCATCACGATAGTATGTCAATAATAAAGTTTTTAGAAGATGAGCGGCGATAAGTTCAGTGGTCGACCGTGAACTGCGCCAATAGTAAGTACCTGCACCTAATTTCACTAATATCCTCAATAAGCAATCGCTGAATCATTTCAACATGGGCAAACCTCCAAAAACCAAATCAAAAATCAAGTACGTGTATAATGCAACCGGTCGCGACGCTCGCGTTAGTATCTGTGATCCTAAGTGCATTCATCAATATGATTAATGGACTCATTTTTATTTTCTTTCTCGTGATTTAATGTTTTTATTTAAACCTTTTTCAATGGAGTGTTCCCAATTTTTTCCATCGCTGCTTTATATGTGTTTTTGATGAGTTTTTATACGAATATTTTGCAAAGATTGATTGCGTCTCGACGTAATTACTTATTCAATATTGTTAATCAAGGAGCGATAGTTTTTATTTAGTGCGCTATGGCAAGGAAGTCTTATGTAATAAGGTTATTTTTTTCTCTACTTTATGCGGTTGATACGAAGGTACTGTTTAATTCTCGATTGATGCGATACGTTAGATAAGATTTATGAAGTCAGACGCGAGTTTTACAAACGGTGCCGGCGAACGCGTACAAAAAGTCACTCGGACAGAGCTCGACAAGTCAACAAAGGCTTAGAAAAGTAAAATACTAAAACGAGCCAACATTTCGTCATCCGCACTCCGAAGCACGAAGAATTTGAGACACAATGATCGGAGACGTGACAGATAAGAAGAGTAAGCCCGACTTCGGAGAGTTCCCTGCCCTCGGATAGGCGATGCGCATTTGTTATGATGACTCAATCTTTTCTTTGTATCGGCTAAGGGTGCTCTCTCGGAGCTTGTATAGAGCACTCGAGACGCCCACGAAACGTTATGTAACAGAAGCAGCAATTAACGCTGATTGTACCACCGTCCACCACTGTGGAATAAATTGTAGTCTACGTGTTAATAAAATTTATTGTTCGAAAAATTGTAAGAATGTATGAGAAACTTTCGGATATCTGTTGTAAGCATTCGCTTTGTTAGTACTTTACAAAGTATATCTTGGTAATTGAATGAAACGATACGTTTGCTTACAGTTCCTACTCGGCTTATTGTTGCCATAATAAATAAAAAGAGGCAAGAACATTATCGAAACATTTCTTATAATTCTTGTAATAGTTTCCTAACAATTACATTTTTCATTATTTCTTTTCTCTTGTTCGCGAGAGAAATTTCTTTTTTATACTGTTTAAGGATTTCACTACATTTTTATTAGGAGCCTCTTGTGACACCCACGAGATGTGACGGATGTGACAACTATAATATTATGCTATTATCACCATCACCAGCCCTTTAATGTCCCTACTACTAGATCACAGGCTTTCTCTATCGATTTAAGATAATATGGAGAATATACCACGCCGTGCCACCTCGCTGGCCTAGAGTGGTTTGATGAGTATTGACAACTGCAGTCGAAACCAACGGCTTAACGTGTCTTCCGAAGCACGGAGGAACTCGGAAGATATGCGACTTTGGTCACCCAATATAAGGTTTTGAACTTCCCAAATTCAAAACCTTATATTACTACGAGCTGTATAATATTGCCAGTCAATTATCACTTTTGGTCAACAAGTTGTGATTAAAAAGTGATTTGGTAAATTTGATAGTTCCAAACATCCTGATCTACACATACAAACAAAGGTAGAATGAACCAATGTTAGTTTTCTGACATCACCAAGAGGCACACATCAATACACGCGTAAAGGTTACGAATCTAAATGTGCCTATAAAAAGCCGATATGAGCTTTTGGAATATTATTATTATGGTGATAAAGGTTACTGACCACATTTTAATAAACAACCTTTAATAATAACTAATTACCCAGAACACATTTTAGAAATGTATTTGGATTAAGATATCGAACAACATTGAATTGAATTACTTTAGTTTTCTTGAGGTTGTATGCTATTCAACAATGAAAACAATATCGTATAAACAAAGATTAAAAAGATTTATAATGAACAAAAACTTGGGCATAGTTCGGCTTGCGTTAGCAGACCCCCTACAGTTCATGCCTGAAGTAATCGATTACCCGAAGAGAAATGACAGTACGTCGATTTAGTGGGATGGTCGATTAGTCAAGTTTCGATAATTGATTACGGTTCGCTACTAGATTAATAAGAAATAATGTGTGTTTTCATGTACCCACTGAATGAGTAATGATTAGATAACCACGACAGCTCGGCACATGTAAAGATCTTCAACATACATAAATAGTAAGTCAAGAAACCAGTGAACTGTTTTACATATAGACGTTACGTGTCTTTCTCTACTTCCTTCCCAAAATCCACTCTAAGAGGGATGGATGCGTGAAGCCGCATGGTGACGGCCTAATAGTACAAGTATCAAAGAAAGGCGAATGAGGTTGGTAAGACCCTAGACACCTATCCCCTGTAAAATCTCCTCGGGGAAAAGAAGGAAAAGAAAATAATTCCCTCTCGATCTAACTCTTCCTAAATGATGAGAAAGACACTGCCAAGTGGTGGAGAGAGATTTTGTCCACGTCCCATGCTAGGCCTACTGTGCGAGAGAAGGAAATCTTGAAACATGCCCTCTCAAACATGGCAGCAGTAGGCATATCCTTCTTATCTCACTCAATCTCTCAATCACTGCGAGAAGCCTCTGCACAGTAGTTCATACAGGCATATCATAATGAAGTGGAAACAACGTCTCCATTCCTTTCATTTTTTTTATCATCCACCACCATAGTATACTCATATTTCTTTTTTTCCTCATTATATCTACTGGTGTGGTACTGGTCTAATACTCCTAATATTAGACCAATACCACACTATCCTACTGCTTCTTATCATGTATGTGTCAGTGGCGACGTTATATTTTATTATACTGAATATATCAGGCTGAAATATATAAAAAAAAATTAAATTATTAGAAAAAAAAGGAATGTTTGCTTCACAGAAAAGAAAGTCCAAAGGACTATCTAATCATTTTTATTAAAGTAACAACCAACACTCAATTAATATGAATGGTGAAGTGTTGTGTTTTTTTTTTCTATAACCACAGTAGAAAGGGATTGAAATGAAGCGTCGAGTATAACGACAAATGGCAGTCCGTCCAATTAGCTTTATCGTAAAACGTGCTCGATTCTGTCCTCTAATGCCTTGTAAATAACAGGAAATAATTTACGAGTGTTTTATAATTAGAACAAATTAGCTTATTATTTTCAACATCAATCTTGTACAGGATGTGCTTTGTCATTACGAACCTCCGACCTAACATTTTTTTTAATATTACAGAGCCTGTAGAGAATATTACAGACTATATGGGCAACACTTTTCAATAAATGCTAACGCTCATTTTTGATTCATTATTCGTCATTCATCATTGCAAACATATTCAGTCAAAGGACATCATTTTTCAGGACTTAAAATATTCTTCTTGTTTAAAATTTTAATATGTACTCACAAAATAGGTCCTCCTAATTTATAATAAATTTAAATTAAAATTTGATATGGTCTTATCTTATCCTCTAAAATGCGATTAAGTCAAGAAGTTCAACAGGCTGCCGATATCCACGAGTGATCTTCTTTTGATTTAGATGAATGGGAAGTTGCTATTCAGATCTTTCGTGTGCCAATGTCGAAATTTATGAATAATGAGCACACACTTGTCCTTTTTGAGACGGCGTAATTTCACGAACATCAATCACACCAGTCGTTTACCAAGAAATTTTGACATCGCTCGTTTTATTGCTCCGTTGCATTTTTTAATGTAATTTAACATTGCAATGAAGTAGCCATGGTGGGCCTAATATTGTACCAAAAGATTGGAAGCTCACATTATTATGATTGTCACTGTCCGTTATTTGGCGATGTCTATGGCACACTGATAAGAGTTGGATTGGTGGTCACATATAAGAGATTAGGTATCTAGCAGAAGGGGATTATAAGATCCACCAGACACTTTTACAATCGACACACGCCGATCCAAAAGGTGTGATTTAAGTAAAAGTTTGGTGTGGCATAAAACTAATGCAATGGTTGAATTTCACACAGCTTATTTTACTTAGAAAGGATGAGTGAAGCGATTGACAAAAGGGGCATACAAAATCAAGAGAGCCTTGTAAAAATCCTTGTAAAAATCTGTAAAAACGAATTTATGAGTAATGCATGCAATATTCATTAAGTCTTAATGGCCGACTCCTAATTCTCTTCTTTAGGTTAGTATGGTAAAATTCATTTTACTTAAAATGCTTGTTCTGCGACTTGATAGTAAGGCTATGCTCAGCACCTTACCCCTTAATACAACGATTGCCCATACATGACAAAATAGGTATTATAGCAAATCGGTGCCGTGAGCTAAAGCAACATGGACTTATGAGTGGATGCTGTCGGACGGATATGGTGGCATCGTTTAGGGCTAGAGCTATGTTTAGAGCGCTCGTGACCGCAAGCTGCGCCTGCGCCGCTATACCCCCGGGACGCCGCACAATTATGTTACGGTGTCAGAGATTAGTGGGAAGACGCGATGCGGATCTTTATTGCCGCTATTTGTTTTATGCCTATCTCTTTTTCAGCCTGTAATATAGTTACTCTTTCTAGATTAAAAGGCAGTAATGCTTGTAGTTCTATCGCGATTGATGTGCAAGGGAGACAGTTCGTAAATCTTCACCGGAATCGTTATAATAGATTTCTCTGCAGCGCTATCGTATTAAAACTATAATTATATTGGCTCGCAATGAAATGGCGCACGTAGGTGTATCTAGAGAATTCATTTTGGAGATTAAACGATACGGAAATTGGGCGCTCGAGCTTTCCTATCTGGAATCTGTGACTGGTCACTAAAAACTATAATCAGTCTTATTAAAGATTTGCCTAAGTGCACATCTGCGCTTTCCGCGCATTAGCATGCGGGCCCGGGTCCCGCCCACGCCGGCTATCGTCCGCAAATATATGTAAAATATGCACAAAAGTACCCCGGATAAAGTGCGCCGATAAGAGGCGACGCAAATTGCACCGCTCAGGGCCCCTGGCGAACATGCGGCCCTGTGTTTACCGAAAACGCAAGAAATTTCACGTCACCACCGGTTCCGACCGAACGGTTATGAGTTTTTGGAAAACAATATAATGCCCCGGTTGCCGTTTACGCGATTGATTTGTGATGTCCGGATTTAGCCTCCTGAGATATGGCCGAAGTACAGTCGCACACGTACATGTCTAATTATAGGAGCGTTTGTATTGTAGGTACTAGAACTTTATTAATTATCTAATCATAATCAATACAAAGCATATTAAAACGGGTCAAGAGTACCCGAAACCGACGGGTATGCATGAAGACAGTGATGAGATTAGATGAAGCGAAAGATCGTAGCACGTGGAAAGAAGTAAACTCTGCCTGCCGCAAGGAACGGAGAAAGACGTGACATAATAATAAATAATGTGTGTATTAATATATGAATTCTTTCAAAATGTCGCACTTTATCTAGGGCACTTAAAAATATTGATTCCACATAACGATAACAGTGTCTCAGATCTGTACTATAATTTTTGATTGCACTGTGTGTAATTACTAAAGCACCTGTCGTTATAGTGAACAGAGCAGAGGGAGCTCTGCCATTCTTTAGGTGGTGTAGGCGAAGCTATTTATACTGTTTGGCTGGAGCACGCCAAAGCCAATTAGTTTGCACAAATAGATAGACCAATAAGCTCTGCCGATTGCTCTAACGGATCTCTTTAATATATGAAACATTATCCCAGCAGTGTGACCTGACTACTGATTTGCATCGAGACTAAATTGTGGTCTTTTGACGTTTCGATCTTTCCTTATAGTCTTTTTAGTGGCACATAAGAAAACATAGCGGGCAGTTAACATTCTAACTGCTGCTCGTGTGCGTTTAATTTTTAGTGCATACAATTAAGTAATAGGTATCTAACGGACTTCGTATTCATATTAAAATAAGCTGAGTCAGAAACAGCGCGCCTCTTTCCCGTGATATTGAGAAACAACCAGTTTCCGTTTTAATTACATATTATTAAAGTCATTATACATTTACCGATGCGCGCTGTGATAAAAATTTGCTAAACAGTTTTCCGTGCTATATGATCTGGGTCCGAATAACACGTATTAACATGCAAGGAATAGTCAGCTCCGGGGGAGGCACGCAAGCACCAACAATTTCTCCTAAATTCACCCCCCGAGGGCCCTATCTGCGTATTATTGCCCGATCGATAGTATAATTTTGTAATAACTACGCGTGTCTCACATATTTTTTGGCAAATTCACATCGCAGATAATCGAGGCCGAGATTTAGGCATTCCAATTAAATATTTGTATAAAACTAAACGTTTTTGGTTTAACGGTATTGGAATTCGAGTTACAAATTGGGTGATTATTAGGTGCGCGTTTAATGATAGTTTTTGATGGAAAGTTGCAATTACATAAATTGAGTCATCATTATCAACTTGTTATGCGTCCCACTGCTGGGAATAGCCCTCTTTATTTAGATACGAGTACGATATGATTATGATAATGGAGGCGAATTTATAATTTTTATGTAAAAAAATGAAATTACAATGTAATAGGTACTTACACTGTAGGTAAGTATATTGTTCTTTTACGAAGAATATAAAAGTGTTTAATGTAGTAGAATTTTATTGATAACAATGGAAGTGTTATAACTGTTTTTAAGAGTATCCAAAAAATATATATTGAAACCATGTAAAAATAATATTGTTAATGAATAAGCATAGTATGTATGATGTTATATGAAGGTTAATAAAATCAATACTCGAGTTTAAAAACTAAGTTTAAAAAATTGTGTGCTCTAAAGATAAGTAACGTCACATTCATAATAATATAAATTATATTAAAATATCCTATTAGAGACTTCTCCATTTTAGGATTTTATTACTACATTACCTATTATTTTATGTTCCAGTTCAAAATTTTTGATTCTCAATATCAATTCGCAAAACTAGTTTAAAAACAAATTAAGATGGCACAAGTAAATTAAATACCTACACCTTAACTCAGTTCCACAGAGAGTAGGCATTAAAATTTGATAGCAAAACAAATAAATCGCCTTATTAAAGATTGTTTTAAAATAAACTCAACCACGAAGACTATAAAATCAATAATCCTTTGTAATGTGTCTCGTGAGTAAATATTTGAGTCTACATTATGTTGAAGTTATGACAGTAAAACTTTTATATTTATAACATAATTTAGAATTCCGTCGATACACGAGATATATGGCCAATGACTGCACTCGGCCGATATACCGCAACAATAAATATGCGCATACGCACCTCGCTCGTTAGCGCCGTCCGATCCTTTAAATTAATCAAAAATAATTAGTTTATTTTGGTGATATTTACCTCCATCTTTTATGCGATAAGGCAAAACTTCTTTATACTTTACGCTTTTCTTTAACGTAATTACATTGTACAGTTAACAGCACGTCAGACTACCACAAAATGGCAAAATTTCTCAATCGATTTTGTGCTCTATTATTACCTAGTTAAGGTTGACAATCGATTGAAGAAATTTGACAGATTTGGGTAGTTTGAAGTGCCGTTGCTGTACAAAGTAGATTTTAAACAAATCAATATGTTTTAAGCGAAATAATTTGCTTATTTTCATTCATATGGATTGAAGTGGACAAGTATCTAAATAGTAACACAATCATCCTATTCACCCGCCCTGCTTCCAGATTATCTGAGGTCGGCGCACTGTTAGTTAAATCCTTGCATATACTCAGTGAGCCACTACAAAATCTACTGCCTTGTCATTTAAATCATCTCTTGTGAGATCTTCTCCTCTTAACCCACTGACATTTGTAGCTGTTCGTGTTCTGTACCGTCATATCGGTACACAATCAAAGTAGGTATCGAAGAACGGAGAAAATGATTGATCAGCGAAAAGTACGATATCTGACTATAACAATGTAATCAAATCAGCACTAGACCATTATGGAGTTAAATCAACAACAGACTGACTGTGATAAGGCACAACAAGATTAGCAAGACCTGAATCACGATTACAAAGTTTTAGGCAGAACTCAGAATATATACAACACTGTAATACTTGTATTTTTTCCTGCTTATGTGTTCCTATATAATAATAATTTAGATTTCCCCCCTTCTACCTAATATACCTAATGGTGACAATAAAATAAAAACAACCAGTTGGACAGTAGTAAATTTATAATTTCAATTTAATACAAATTTAACACAATTTATAATTTAAAATTTACATAAGCGGTAATTAAAAAGAACCAAGACCAAGGAGTTCAGGTGGAGTCGTTCTGGTCGATAACGAGTGGGACGAGTATATGAATCTAAATTATATTAATCTGTCTATATCTATAGAAGTCTATCTTTATCTCCGAGCCTTCAGCCGCCTGGTGGTTAGTAAGGTACCTGACTGTAGAGAAGTGTAGTAGGGAGTAGCAATTCCTCACAGGATTACCCGCTAGGTCCAGTCCACAATCAAGACAGCTTTAACTGGAGTCTCTTTACTCGTACCAAAGGACCCTGAAGTTGTGCAATATAAAACGTCTCAATATATGCGAAAAACACCCTAATCAAAAGCCTAAAATTGACATGAACACCAACTAATATACACAGGTTTCGCTGAATTACCACCGACGAACGCTATCGCACACGTTCGAGCCGGCAGCAAGTACCTATGAGGTTAAAATGAAACGATATTAATAATCAATTTAGATCAAATAATATCGAAAATCGCCAAAAACTCTACTTTGAAATTTTGTCCATACAACTTAAGGTATCCAGAGAATTGTCCGAGCAACGGTTTTTCAACCGACTTTGCCGATCCAAATATGCAAAATGATGACGAAACACAACAATTACGGCATTAAATTATGTACTTAATTTACTTTCGAATTTAGAACAGAGAAAAAATGACAAGACGAGACTTTCCTATTATGACATTTCATTATATTTACCTTTCGGGTCAGTGACACAGTATGTATTCCTTTTAATAACAGCTGTTATTCGGAGAATCACTTGCTTGCTCCGATATAATATTTATAAAATTCTTCTAAGATTGGGAAAATTCCACCAAGATAAGAAGACCATCAAAATTTTAGAGCGTCTAGCTAGGAATTTTAAAACGGAATGAATTCCACTTCCGAATTTCAAAATAAGCGCTCGTCATTGGCCGTATAGTTTGACAATCGAATCCTGAAATTTTTTAAGGCTACTAGGCCGGACTAGGGCAACGATTCTGTATCATACAGCCAAGATAACATTGACAAATTGACAATTTCTTCGATCTCTAAAAAATCGATTCTAAGGGAATTTTAGACAACAAATGTGACCACTGAAGACCTAACGGAACCTAAACGCCGAATAAATACTAAATAAAACCCTAACCTGCCAAAATACAAAATTATTGTCTGGAAACCAAGGAAAAAGTAAAGTAATATTTTTTATAACACTTGGGGGTTATATAACCACCCAAACCAAGCAACTCTTGTCTGAACATTTTCCTTTTTTTTTTTTTTTTTATAAGTCCCCAATTATGCCAATTTCTCTTTGCAAACCCAAAATTATTATGACAACTAATGTCATTGTCACTGTCAGTCAGTTTGTCAATTTTGACTTTGACGACTTTGACAAGTGACAAAATGACAACGTTACAACACATACATACATACATACATAAATCACGCCTATATCCCCGAAGGGGTAGGCAGAGGTGAGCCAGCACCCGCGTTTCGCCAATTATGTCAGGTCCCATGTAATGTGGTGGCGAGCCTATTGCCATTTATCGGGCACAAAAGTCGCAGAATTGCTAGGCTGTACGAGCATAAGAGGAACGCTGCTGCCCATTCCTCAGCACTGATTTATCCTTAGTCGCCTTGTACGACACCCACGGGAGAGATTTGGGATGGTGACAATTGTATTCTACTCTGCCGTCACCACACGGCACATATATACACATATATACAAGATACACCTATACCTGGTACAGTTGGCCTGCCGTTATCGTCTCTTCCCATTTCATGCCAGAGGCAACTTTCCATTCGGCTTTTTTGTAAGTTCCCGCTATTCATTCACTCCAACGGTCAACCAGGACGTTAATTAACTTGCCGAAATTCCTCCTAAGCTTTCAACTTTACGTTGTAAGCCAACGGCTACCCTCGCAATGTAAAAACTAATTTCTAACAATTATTATTTTAAGCAGGTTTTTAAGCAGCACAAATGCTGTGTGTATTCGATTAAGTTTTGAGTTTGCTTTTAAATTGTGATTTTGATTTTTATTAGGAAAATGTTTATACAGAAAAATAGGTCAGAAAAATTTTGTAGGTAAATCATAACCTAAACGACCAAGATGATTTTTTTTAGTTTGATTTTTTTAAGATACTTATATAAGCAGACCTACTCGCCATTGAAGTCATCAATGCATTAAACTCAACGATATGTTTAATCATCTTCTTTTGCCTGCTCTGTTCCAGAATAATGTTGGTTCCTCGAAAACAGCTGAGATGCTGCAAAGAATGTTTCTCTTTCAGAAAATTAGTACGTGCCTCTTTTATTAATTAAAGGAAGGTATCCTTTTACCACACTTTTGTATCAATAAGAGGATATAAATTCGGCGGTTTTAATGAGGTAAAACAAATAATTATAATAAAGAAGCCATAGGGTAACGTGGCCCAGAGCTTGTATACTGCCCAAAAACACATTGTGTATAAAAATCATTTTGAAAATGGATATATTTATTTTCAAAATGATTTCACCAGCCTCATTGCCTGCTCTCCTGGAATTGGTATTGGCATATAGTTTCATACACGAGAATATCCGCTTTAGGCAGTATGTCGACTTTTGGCCCCTTTCCCCAAGATAGGTTGATTTCCTCAACATCAAACTACAAGCAGACCGGAAAGTCGAGACATCGGTGTTGTAAACAATATCACGGGGCCAGCAAATAAATGAACTACACGAACGAAAATCACGCGCTCTGAATTTTTCAACGTCGATTTTCGATCGAGTCGCGGTCCGAGCGGCGGTGAGCACAAAGCTCTAACGATTAACGACCTGAAACCAAATGAGAGCATATCATTTTTATTTGGAATCGTCGTTTTGTTTAATTTGAATAATCGACCGATAAGAATAATTCCGCTCGGGGTTGCTTTCCCTATATTATAATTAAAGTATGCCAAGCCAAACAATTACATGGTAACTATAGTAATGTACTTATATATATATTTGTTTTTTCCCCGTTCTGGTGATTTGTAGTGCCTATGCCTGCCTTGTATGTAAGCTGCTCTTCAACTTCAATAGATTTTCAAGTATACTCATGAGAAGAGGTTAAGCATTCAGTAATTTTTACAAACTGCAATAAAATTGCTTGCGGACATTGTATTTCAATATGTCCAAATCCAGCTTGAAACCACCGAAAACTTGACAGTCAGTCATGACTAGGATTTTGTACAATCACTTTCAAAGTGAATATTAAAACAGTCTTTACTGTCTATTTTCCCAAATAAAATGGAGACACCAATAATGCCATAAACACCAATAAAATAGAATCTTTAATAATAGAGTCTTTAGTCTTTGATTATAGAGTCATAAGACAACAACTAATAATAATTGCAATTATTAACCCTACCGCTTTTGAATTGTAAATCTGATAAATTCCCGCAGGTATTCCATTAAGTGTTAAATATAGGTTGATAAGTATATTTTTCGAAAATAAAAATAACAGCTTCACGTACTTTATGTGGTCTCACTTGTAATAACCGAGCAAGTCACGTAAGTTAAAACCATCTCGGTGATATCTACGGAGCGCAAACGACTTTTGTCTGGTGTCAGATATTATCTGGAATCTACCAATAGTGAAATGACTAGTCATCGCGTTGAAATAATGGCAATAGCAACAATGGAATTATAATGTCCGCTGCCAAATCGGCCATAACAGCCGCTTGCAGGTGGTATTGAGGATTAATCGGTGGGCGATGCCGTTCCGATAATGACCGGCGGAGAATCGATGTCGCAACTCTCTCGCCGATTTCGGTCTGCCCGTCGGTCATCTCTAACGATGGAGCGATAATTAAGATCGGACGTCGGCATTATTTACGCCCGGAGCATCCCGACTGACCCTACACTGAGTTGGTCACGACTTTTTCCATGTTGGGCGATTCTATTGTTGCTTTTACTTGTGTTCGGCACAGCTAGCCGGGCTGATTTGTACCGGGCAAGTTTATCAGCGGTCTGCTACGGATTCTTATCTTACGGCCATCTTCTCATATTAATAAAAATCTTTAAAGTTTAAGACTTCGATTTAACACTTCCAGAAATACACTGTATAAAAAAGAAGGATTACAAATTTTATTGTCTTACATTAATAAAAACGATATTTTTCCCTAATCAAATAGGGAAAAGTAGCCTAAATACAGCCTAAACCGGACACTCTTATTGTGTATAACATTTTATTCTTAGAGCTTTAGGCAGACGGGATCTTCCTATCAAGGAAGTCGACGGCAAGGTTGATGGGACTATTTCTGTTAATAAAACAATTTTGTATGCGAGACTGCTTGTGTTAGGCAGTGTACCTTGGGCGTGCTTTGGGCTACTTTCTGCTTGTAATGTGTAAAAAAGCCGAGAGGAGTTCAGCGAAACCAAAATAAATGTTACCTTCTTTGCAAGTATATTGTGGATTATTTGGGATTAAGTATTACTCGTGATTACCAGATTTGACCCATATCAAGAAATGAGATATTGTAAATCCAGAACTCCCGGGTTCAAGACTCAGACGATGCAACTTTGTAGTTAATCATATGTTTTATTGGTTTGTCAGTTCTAATGTGTTATTATTGGTGGTAATTGTCAATATCTTTAATGGTGTAAGTTAAACCACGTGGTTTATCTTAAACCATTAAAGATATTGACTATTTAGTAATGTGATGTCGTTAAACTTACTTGCGTACTTGACATAACACATATAGATTTACTGTTATAAACGGCCCGTTATTAAATTTTGTTCGTTTAGAACTCAATTGTATAAGCACTGCTTTAAGCAGTATGTATGTATAGCTACTACGTTCATTGACACATTAATGACGTTTCGATTCAATCATCAAAACATTGCTAGAGACACCGCAACGTTGCCTTATAATGATCCGTCGAGATACCGTAGATTTGGTCTTAGAGAGCACATTTCGACCTTTTACACCCACTATTTGCCTTTTAATGGCTTACAGCTGGATAACTGTACATAGGCACAGCCTATACTTTACTCCGAGCATCCAGTAATTTACAAACACTTGACGCAATCTTTATTATAATATTTCAGATTCACTATTTTATTTGCAAAATATTATTTACTTTAACGACAATTGATGTCGATTTTATTATTGTAACTTGCGTTTTTAATCAATTAACCTCAAAATAACTCGTTAAAAACACTTGCAATGTTTAATTTACTACGTTTATACCTGACACAAGTCTAAGACAACAGTAGGGGAAGGCGGTTCAAAACGAATATAGGTACTACCTAAAACGGGCATTATTTTCAAAATTTCCATATTCCTGTCAGCCACACAGCCGTATGATCGGCGATGGGGTGATCTCGAAATTTAAAATTTTATTTTCTTCCTTATAAATGGAAGAATATAGGGAGAAATCGGTTTTTAGAATTTATATAGGTATGCCTATAGCAAGCGTCTTGTAACGTGATCAGGGCAAACAATATATGTGTAAGCTACGGCTCCTACCGGGACCGCCCGTGGAGGTTCTCAAGCACCGTCAAAATAGACGGAATATTTATTAATATTAGCATTGGAACCCATAGTAGGCAACCGCCATTGAACCATATTTATGGCGACAGAAATTCGTTTAGCATTAAGTGTACACATGTCAAAATAATATTAACTGAGTAATAACTAGCATGTCGACCAATAATGAATTAAATTCTAAATGATGAACTTGTTTACCTAATTATATAAATGGAAGGTGCGAAATATGCCAGGCCAAAATATCTCTATTTTATCTAAGCACCTCGGCTTGTCTAGAATCAACATAGTAACTATCTAGTTACTAAAAGAGCTTACAGAAATTCTTGCTGGGCAGAGGGTGGATTCAGGAAACAGTGTAATTACGATTGTTACAATTAACTAGGCATCATCATCATAGAACTTCATACATCATCATCTTCCTGCCGGTTTCCCAGTTCATCTTGTGTGGGCGCAGTAATTCCCACTCCCAATTGAAAAGGTCAAACGTCATTAAGTCACCCACTCTCTTTTAATTCGTAGTATCCATCATACCGGAAAGGTGTCGGGATCTATAGAGAAGTGAACCATGTGAATAGAGTGATAAACAGAGAGAGTCATTGGGATGACAAAATTCTAATCCATGCTGCTCTACGAACCATGTCACACATGGAAACATATTAAAATCAATAACAATTAATATTATGCTTTATAATTTTCTGCAAGGATTCTGCAAATAGAAACAAAATGGAAAATCTTATGGTAATGTAAATAATTGATTACTCTAATTACAATTGAGTAGGTAATTCAAAAACCGGTAAAGTTAGATTTAAATAACAGCATAATAGTCTCAAGGCAAGATAGTTTTTATCACGGCCATGAGTTACATGGTGATAAGGTGGTGCAAAAAGGTTGTATTTACATAGTGTTTAATGTTGTAAGGGCTGTGCAATAAAAATACATTTCGTTGAGGAATGCTGAAAGACCGTACACCAAGCGGCTGTAAGCAGGCGTATAAATAAAACGTAATAAAGGTATAAATAATTTTAACTACCGAGTTCAAACGATGTTATCGCCACTGAGACGAGTCGTATTTTTACATAATTTGCATATTAATCATACGTTCGGAAGTTTGTAGGTGTTACTAAATAGGTGGATTCGTTCGTTAGCAGATAAAGTGATCATACATGGTAGCAGAAGTCGCAACGAACCTTTAATAGATATGCAATAAAAAATTATTATGAAACGTAAAGGTTGATATAAAGCATTCTGAGATTTAACCATTAAAGATATCACGTTTAATTAAGTTTTATATTTGTAATTCCTTAATTTGACCTAAGATTCTAGTTGCGTAGTTATGAGAAGTTTGAACACCAATGTGTAGCTTATTGATGTCAGCTAAGGACAGACACAGTCATACTTTTTCAACTTTCTCTGAATTTCCGAGGTTCAGACTTCAAGCCATATTAGTTTTGGCAAAATATAGCTTAAGAAGCTATGTCCTGGTTGCATAATTATGTAAGTAGATGTAACCCATTATGAATTTTACATCGTATTTGTCAAAAATTTTCTGGAATTTTTATCTTTGTGGAGGTAATGCTCATTCATGCTGCTTAGTTCTTTATCCCATGTATATTGTGTCTAACGATGTGACAATTTTTACCAACATTATCGTAATCATTCGCTTCCCCGATTTATTTATTAGGCAAACCGACAGCTACTATTAGGTTTTATTGGGCCGTAAAAATATCAACTTTTATCTATTGCTGTCCATATCATCTTTCACACAACTCACCAATTTCTTTAAGGGTCGTTTTCTCATCCCATCAATCCACTTTCATTGAATCTCATCACTCATTTAGTCTTATTTTTAGAAAGATTTTGAACGTTAGTGAAAATATTTAGGGGAAGGCAGCCCCAACTGGTGAATTGTCTTGCGGCAGACCCCAGACTCTCCCCGCCAGGGCTGGAGGGACACCGGAGTGGTTTAGTGGCGTATTCCCGACTCGATCTTGAGTCGGGCGAGTCCCACACACGTCGGCCGTCTAGCTAGCGGCCGATACGGTGCGTAAATGCATTCCACTCCGTCAAAAAAAAAGAAAAGGGGGAAGGCAGCCCAAATCGGATATATCGCCTAAAACGCTAATTTTAATTCCTTTATACTCCTTGAAGTTAAAAACGACCACTGTCGCCTATTAATAAAACTGAAATGATGCTGTCAATTTAACACCTTGATTAAGGTGCGTAGATTCTGTGAATAGTGCAGTTAAGAAGTAGTTTATATTTGCTGTCATACTACAGATGTTTTTACGGCCGACGGACGTAGTGCCCAAGTTGACATTTAGAGACAAGTCAACCACATAAGCTAAATGTATTATATGTATAGAACCGTCGTAAAATTATAACGTGAGAAGTAGTATTGGACACGTATCTTCGATTGGGAGACATTACTAATATATGGTAATATTTACTATTTACATAACTTTACATATTCCAAGCTATATCTTCGGTTGTCGTGTAATGGAAGTTGTTGTGGAATAGAGAAACGAAAAATAATAATGATTGTATTATGTGGCGCTGCCTAGATAATTTTCACGTCGTCCATATTTACCTGCTATATAAATAAGACATTTCGCGAAACTGTATACCTAGGTGTCGTAAATGCCAAAGAATAAAGTCTTTGCGGGTCAATAACCTCATTTAACGCCAGTGTTATTATAGACCTGTTATAAACGAATATAAACGCAAATCTTTCTGGCGATTTAAGTACATATTAATTATTTTGCATTTCAATTGCGAACATTATATAGTTGATAAAGACATTTCTATGAATAATCGTTACATGCAAAACTGTGCTTATGACTCTATATTTCTCGATTACCGCGGCTAGAAATATTGTTTAAAACTACAAAATGGTTCTGCTCGATTTTGACAGGGCTTAACTGTCAAAATGAGGCCAATTGCTGTAAACACCTTACTCTGCGATATGTACTTTAATAGTAAAGGGACCGTTGTATTAAGTGTAGGAATATTAAATATAACTGAAGGATGAACTTTCTGTGTTGCTAATTCGATTACTATTTCAATACCTTGTTTGATTTGAGAGTATTAGGGTTATGTTAAGTTAAGCCTTGTGATGGTAGAGCAGAATATGTCAGCCAGCGCCTCCAATCTCTCCCGCTGGTGGCGACAGAGTAAAACAGTGATGAGAAATAAACAGCAGTGTTCTATTTATACCACCGTGCAATATACTGCAATTTGTGTGCTCATATAGCAATTGACTCGTCCCCTATTATATAGGATCTAACATAGTTAGCGAAACGTGGATGCTGATACATTCTACGTATCCAATTGGGGATTAATACATACGTAGATAAATAAATCACTTTAGATAGGCAGTGGTGTATATAGAGGTGTCTAATCGGTGTATATACTATAAAAGTATGCCCCCGAATCTCTCCGGTGGGTGTCGTACAAGGCGACTAAGGATAAATCAGTGATGAGGAATGGGCAACAGCGTTCTTCTTATACCTACCACCTAGCAAAGTACTGCGACTTTTGTGCCCGATAAATGGCAATAGGCTCGCCACCTATTATTACATGGGACCTAGCATAATTGGCGAAGCGTGGGTGCTAGTTCACCTCTGCCTACCCCTTTGGGGATATAGGCGTGAATTATGTATGTATGTATGTACTTTAAAAGTATAGGTATAGTATGCTTTTATTTACTCTATATTAGTCGTCACGAAGTCATTGACATCTAGTTTGGACTGGCTAATGGATATGCCAAACTATATATTATTGGAAGACAAAAAACAGCAATCTGCCGACCATACAATCCCATTAGTGTAATGAATACCATGCATAATGATATCAATTGATAATACTAGGTATGTTTGTTGTCTCCGTGATTAATCGTTTGTCTTTACGGATACAGTTAAAGGAAGGTGGTTTTCTTATAACAAAAAAATAATTTAGCTTTTAGTCCCTTCACAAAAAAAAAAAGTTCATACATAATACCTACCGTAATAAGTTGTACCTAAGCTAATCTAAGACAAAATATCATCACCAACCCTTTAATTTCCCCACTGCTAGGGCACAGGTCTTCCCTATAGATGTAAATGGATAGACCTATAGATGGACGCTATTATCTTCAACGTGGAGATCAACGACCTACGGCTTAACTTAATAATGTTTCGAAGCACTGAGAAATTCGACATAATATACTTTTATTCACCCATCTATGACCGGCTTTAGCAAACATTGATCGCGGGGCGAGCGGAGTATAAGCCAGTTCGCCATCGAGTTCCTCTAAAACATACATACATAAATCACGCCTATATCCCCAAAGGGCAGTAGGCAGAGGTGAACTAGCACCCACGTTTCGGCAATTATGCTAGGTCCCATGTAATAGGTGGCGAGCCTATTGCTATTTATCGGGCACAAAAGTCGCAGTATATTGCTAGGTGGTATAAGAGGAACGCTGCTGCCCATTCCTCATCACTGAATTATCCTTAGTCGCCTTGTACGACACCCACGGGAGAGATTTGGGGTGGTGACAATTGTATTCTACTCTGCCGTCACCACACGGTGTTTTCTTCCGTTCAGTTCCTCTAAAACAAATTGACTTCATTTAATTATAAAAGTACTTTCAGTGTCATTGTTACTTATTTCTTACGTGTTTGTACTTACGGGATTGTGTTTTAAATTGTAAAGATGTATTTTTTAAAATACAAAATAAAATTATTTTAAGTGATAGATATCGCAAAGTATTTGACTAACATTTGTCTAAAAACTGTTTTGTTCTTTATCATCGTGGCTATTTAAAGCTACAGTCTTCAATGATTAATTAAGCTCACTTTTGGTGAGCATTCCACATTCACCCGGTAATTGACGATTCCCTGGGCGTCTTTTTGTTTGGGCTTTCATTAAAATTCCCCTTTTAACAGTAAATTAGAACATTATCAAGTGGTTCCAAGGCACACAATGGGGAGATCGTTGTCGGGCGGTCTGCCACGACGGCCGCGGGCCGCCGTTCGATTCCCGTTCGACGAAATTCAGGCTAACGAACGGCCCTTCAAGACTTGTTACCTAAATACCGTTTTCAGGGTACCGTGGGACGCTATGGGAAGATTCTATCGGTGGTCCCGCTTTGCATCACAGCTTGTAAAGCGACAGAAATAAAATAAGATTAGTTGGCAGTATTTCTTTTCTCCATATATTGATAGTCTGCCAGTTTACACGGCCAGCGTGGTGTATTATGGCCCATTCTCGAAGACTACATTCAGGATAATTCTGAATAACAGGATATAACTTACTGTTTCCATCGAGGAAACAACTTTGAACTTTATAACAATAGCGGGTTCAGCTATTAATTTTATTTCAGCTTACCCAATTTTCTAACCTAAAACCGAACCAATATCGCTCAAGGAGGTTGAATGAATGACTGTCTGTGTAAAGTTTTATCGACGGCCAATTTTATTATGTCTAGAGCAAGTGATGGTTGTAAAACCCGGTAATACCCTTAGCCACGCCTTCGCACGGTTTTCTCGATGCCGAAGAGACCTAAAATAGTAGTTCACGGAGTTAACTGTTTTTAAAAATTACCGACGGAAAAATTTTATTACATAGGGAGTATACATATAGTCTACGCTAGATATTTTTGATCCACTAATCGAACAAATATATTTCGGAAGACTTTCAATAATGATTAGTATAATATTACTAGGTCACGTTATTATTGAATTAACTAGGGCTGATACCCATAAAAAACTAATAGAAATAACACTCTAGAACTATTTAACAGTGGAATAATTCTAAAGGTAATAAAATACATCGACCACATTTTCACTTTAAATCAAGTAGAGATATTGTATTAGATTTTTCACACGATTCCTTTATAATCTAAACAGCTATTTATGTCAAGCTGACTTTGCCCAGGCGTCGCTAGGTGCAGGCGATGAAAGATCGTGATTACAATTTGACGTCGTTTCTGAGTGTTTCCGTCCAATTAAGCTCAGTTTCGAGAAGAATGTGCCCTGACCCCGTATTATGTAAGCCGGTTTCAGTTGCTTTGGTCTACCCGTCACTCTCACACTTTGCTATTATTCCCAGTGAGTGAGAGAGACGGGTAGACGAAAGCAACTGAAATCGGTTAAAATAATACGGGGCTCAGGTTGATAGAAAAGCAGCACTATTGATGTGACTTTTTAATATTACCTTATTGAAGACCCTTTTAAGTTAATGAGCGTTAATATAATAATGATGCCAGCTATTATTATAACCTGAATATTGACTTCAAAATAAATGTGTTTTATTTAAACCAGGAATTTAAGGATTCTACGTATATTAAAAAGTTATTTCGAAGGTGTTGCGGGCTTTTTACTGAAAAGTGAATGGGCCATATGGGATATTAAAGTGCTGATGATGATAATAAAACAAAAAAAAACTTTGTGTAGAATAAAACAGTCGGATAAATTACTAACCAATCAAAAATATCCCACAATAGAACAATGAACATAGACGACAGCAATTTTTTTATTTATTACAGTACCTTGCTACCTATAATTGCACACACTTTTCGCCAAATAAATTAGGTCCCATATAATCGGTGACGAGCCTATTGCCATATATCCGACACATAAGTCGCAGTACATGGCTAGGTATAAGAGAAACGCTGCTGCCCATTCCTCATCACTGTTTTATCCTTAGTCGCCTTGTACGACACCCACAGGAGAGCTTTGGGGTGGTGACATTTGTATTCTACTCTGCCGTCACTACATGGCTATTTTATTTAATTATAATTCGATATCAGTTAAAAATTAGTTCTCTAGACCTGTTGTTATTCCAACTAATTTAACTAGCCATGAAGAGAATAGCGTGGGCAAGATAGAATCAAGGAAGTTTGGAACAGAATGCAGATTATGGATTTTACCTTTTATGTCCGAAAGCCATTAGTATACAGGAAAGCGGTCCAAAGCAAGTACAGTAAGTAACCCTTAGACTGTAATAATGTAAGTAACCCTTAGACTGTAATAATGATTTGTAAGCTAATTGAACATAGTAACTTAAGATTTATTTTAAAAGTCATTAAAGCATAATACATATACCTGTATAAGAAGTGGATGTTTTGACATTCAATAAAGTCAAACTTGGCCTGTATTGTTCCTAATCTTTCCGTAAAGAGGGAGAATTCAGGAGGAGAGGCAATAAAAAAAAACAATATTTTTCATTTTATGTTAAGAAAGAAAAAAAAGTAACAGTACGCCCATATTATTAATTATACATACATACATACATAATTCACGCCTACATCCCCGAAGGGGTAGGCAGAGGTGAACTAGCACCCACGCTTATTAATTATACTCAGTGTTAATGACTTGGATACAGAAAATGTTAGGATGCCTAATAAATTAAATATGGATTGGTTTCATTACGGTGCCCTAAACTTAATCGAAAAGCTAAAAATTGATGATACGTCAACACGAAAATAATTCACACTCGCGCAGGAACGTAGCGCGCATGTAAGGCCTAGTGCACACAATGTGCACACTGCGAAACAATGTTATTTAAGTGATTTTGTTGCCTGTCTCCTGTAATAACTACCAAAGTAGCTACCAATTTAGGTTTTTACATAATAAAAAAGGTATCGAATGGGTAATTACTCACATATATAAATCACGACTATTTTCCCGAAGGGGTAGGCAGAGGTAAATTAACACCTACTGGATAATTATTTATTAGAAATCACAATTGGAGTCTCTCGGGAAAACATCTTTATCACACATCATATATCAAAAGCAATTTATTTATATATCTGTTCATAGGCAGCATGCATGCCTAATAAAAACGCGAATAACATCCGTCTCAGTCTCACTAGGCCGTTTTATTGTAATAACAGGGAGATTATTATTGCGAGCTGTATTTCTTTATAACTAGGCCTACCCAAAGTATCCTCAAGCACAATTGAAAGATTATAGTGGTTGGAATCATATGAACGAGGCTTAATTCTTTTCATTATAATACCTAAGGGCTTAGCCAGTTCATTAAGGATCGTTCAATCATCCTTTAAGGGCAAACCAATCGATTCACTATTTCCTTTGTTAGTCACGATTTTACGTCTCAATTGAATTCAGCTCAATCGCTTAAACAATTTTATGTTTGAAATTATCATGAATTTTAATTTACAAATTTTACGCAAGTTTAAAATTTCGTCCTTAATAAATTAGCAATGACCCAACGGAACATCAATACTTCGATTTAATGAAAATTCAGTAAAATTCAATTAAAGAAGCGAAATAAATTATTATTCCGCTTTAATTTGAACTTTTTTATTATTTACAAACAACTATATCGACAAAATACCTGAACGGTTGATGGGATGAACTACTGGTATTCAAGCAATGTAACTCGGCAATTTGTTGAAATAGCAAACTTGACCTTAAGGTGCATAGTATTTTTATTTTAAGTCGTCCATGTACGTTCCGCACAAGATGAAAATATTACAAGTGATTACGATACGCGCTGAGGACTTTTATTGATTCCAGCATTTAATGATCTGCGTGATTGTTAATTGTATCGCATGCAAATACGTTTTAAAATATGGCTTTAATTTAAATGAGTCTCGAAGCCCTTGGTAAAATGAGATCCAAAATTATTTGAGTTACATTTTATGGTCCCGTCCCGTCTAGTTAATTGTTTTATTTATTTTGTTTAACAGGACTGGAATGGAAGGTCATTGAGGCAATTTCCAGCATATCTTCGAAGAATACTCAATACTCAATAGTTGATAGCTTTCCATAGGTTTGAATCTAAGCCAGGTGCCTAAATAGAGTGCCTACAAAGCTCCACTAGAATCGGGTAGGTGCTAGCTACCCTAGTCACGTAATACGGCCACGCAAGTAGACTAAGTGTTCCGAGGCACCAACTTATAATGAGTTGCGACGCGCCCCACTTACTAAGATAGATAACTATCGGCTAATCGCTATAAATTAATCCATCGACGTCAGGTAACGGCACTCTGATTCTTAAGGCGGTTATCTGTTTATTCATCTACATAAACGTCAGAGATTCTCTAAGGTTTTAAGAAGATGATGATCGCATTCCGAATGTTAAATATATTTTTGTATAACTGATCTTTTTATTTACAAAATTACTTAAAACCATTTTCCAAGCCTCACTCATCATACCCTGTTTCATGTAAAAAACGCAATAAGTGATAACACAACTTATTGAATAAAGACTACGAGCAATTACTGTTACGCATTTTCAATTTTTTTTATTTACTACTTTGAAACATTGTAGGTACGTTGTAATACGTTTGAAAATAATTAATATTTTGTATAAAGACACCATAAATATAGTAGGCATTACAATCCAAAGTTATAAATGACTTCACAATCAAAAAACAATGCATAATGTTCAATCATTTGATTTTTTTATTTAATCATCCGATATATTCCGGGCTCTCAGCGGCGCACTGGCATTTGTCAAAAGAAACAGTCATGTGACATTTAAACATTATCTTGTGTCAAAACTACAATAGATCTAACGCACACCCACGCATCTATATATTCTGATTGAATGACTGTTTTTTGTTCTTGTACATCTTACGTTTTTATTTTTCATAACGTATATATCAATAAAAAGTTGCATAATTGTAGTTACGAATGACACATAATAAGTTAGGCAAAACATAATTAATTTTATTGCAGAGAAACCTCATTCAACAAAGTACTCTTCATTTATGATAATGCTGTAATAATGTGAGCGTGACACAACAATTCAATCCCATATAAGTATAACATTTATTTTAGCATGCAATCTCTTTATATTATGTGATTGTGTGTAAAGTGCAAGTTTATTACCAGGCTTTATAGAGACATAAAATTATTATTCATATCCATCGCAGCTTGTATAGACGAAACTACAGAGAAACTAAGATTGGAAGGCGTGGCATGAATATCGTATAAATCTACTTTCTAGGAGATTCTTCGAAGTGCGCCTTTATTTATACCAAGAAGTAAATACTTGGAGCAAAATAAACTGAAATTTATTAAAATTAATAAGCATAAAGCGGCGGGAAATCTGTGTAAGTACGAAAACAATTTCAATTAACATTTTGCGAGTGAAGATTTTGGTAACCATTCCTGAGTAGCTGTATTACCTTAAATGTAAGACAACTGTTGTTTTTATAAAATCAAATGTGCTAACGAACCAAAAGGTCCGTTAAGCTGTTGTAAGTTCAGTTAAGTAGTTTCAATTTCAAGCTAAATAACTAAAAGCCAAATGAAAATCTTAATAATATAAAAAAATATGAACATATTATATTACAAAAAATACTTGGTACTGATAAGTGTTTGTAAGAGCAATGCAATTTCAAAATTAAAAACAAGTGAGAAACTTTAGTCGATCCACGTTTGACTCGCTAGTCCCATTTACAAGTAGTGGTACTTCGGTAAGAATAATTTATGGAAGTGGGTGATTTCTATGTTAGCAACTCATTTAAGCTATCTCTCTGTTAGCAGATTTATAAGAATGGTATCGCAATATTTTCTGGCACAGGCCAGTCAGTCAGATAAAGCTGCATCCGTGTCCGTTGTCAATCTATCAGCAGCGGTTTACCTGACACCTATCAAGGAGGGGATTCTTAGATCGAAAAAGTGTTACAATGACAGCAACTATAGTATTAACGCTTGGAATGCCCGAAGAAGTAAATTATTTCATAGAAAAAATAATTCCCATTGCGAGTAGATCAGGGACAAGGTTTTTTTTCTATTTATTAGGTGTAGGTGAAGATGGCACAAAGTGGGTTCGTATTTCTATTTCGTTACTCTAATAATATAACAGTTACAATAATGAATTTTGCTGGGGTGGTGTTGATTTAATATTATTTGATATGTTTTTGATAATATACTAGTAAAGATCCTTTATGCCTTAGGTATTTGTCTTACCAGTCCGTCTGCTACGATTGGCCTATCAGCCAGACTGAATATAGAAGAAGTGACCCAAAAGGCAATTACTGTCTTTCACGGATTAAAAGTCAATAAGCAAACTGGGTAAGTTTCTACTGATAAGCGGCTTCCAGATCGCACGTTTCCTTACTTATAAATGCAATTTACGGTCACAAGTCTCGGCGTATCCGCTATTCAGTTGTTTTTAGATAATTACGGGTTCTGTCCTGGCGGCCGGCCTTGAGTCGGCCTAATGGCGAGCCATCGTTCAAAGTGAGCCACTCCAGCGACAGAAACACTGATTCATTAGCGCTATCACCCACCATGCCACAGATTGCTCGATGCGTCTTATCTGCCGAAGCTTTTAGCCGCGTTAATGCAAATGCCTAACTCCAAATAGAACTACTTATCCTTCCAGATTGCGTGATTCAAGAGTAATTAGCGTGACAAGTCTTTCGTTGTGCCCGCTGATTGATATGTCAGTTGAGTATGAGATTTATTGCGACAGTGAGCTCGTTGTGACAGTTACATCTCTTGAATGGATTCCAGTGTACACTGACAATGCCTTGAATATTTAATGTAGGTATTTACTGCGCCGTGTGGTGACGGCAGAGCAGAATACAATTGTCATCACCCCCATTTCTCCCGAAAGTGTTGTATAAGGCGCCTAAGGGTAAAGAGAGCGATAAGTAATGGGCAGCAGCATTCATCTTATACTGCGATTTATGTTCCCGATAGATGGCAATAGGCTCGCCACATATTACATGAGGCCTGACTTAATTAGTGAAAAGAACGTGTGAATTTACATCTGCCTATCACTTCGGGGATATAACCATGATTTATGGTGCTCTATAATGACAAACTTTTTGAATAAGATAAGTGATTTATCCTAAAGTCACCTTCTACGAAACCTTTATCTTTACAGACCAGTGTACAGACAATACGTCACGTCAGACTATACAAATCTGTCGAGCATCTTCTACCGATTGTCAGCCTTAACTCGTTTGAGGTGAAATTTAAAGTCGATTGAGAAATTATGATTCACTGTAGTAGCTTGGCTTGTTGTACATTAGTAAAACACGTCGGCTTATCTAGAACCTTCGTCAGTTCTATACTGGGACGCGTTTCTAAAGCTACTCTCTAGAAACCTTATTAAATACCTATGGCTAGGCAGAGTAAGAATTCGAGACAGTGGCGGTGTGTTCTGAATCGCAATGGGGCTCCTTGAACCTACACTTGGATCACTAGTCCCAGCAACAACTCCTGAACGACACACTGCTCGCATCCGAAAACCGCACTACAAATTCTTGGAATACTAAAAATGTCCGTGTCTTAGCTTAGCCAAACAGCTGAACCCGTCTCCATAGCAATTATAAATGTATTAACTGCCGCACTCAGAGTCGTTAAATAACGATAATGAGTACTGAATGTCAAAAAATGACAATTCAAAACTAGTCTCTATTCTTGTCAGGTCTTTGGTCAAAATTTAAATGAAAATATTTGACATTAAGTACTCATTAAAGTTATTTGACGTCTCTGAGTGCGGCAGTAAGGTTTGTTCTGTTTTGGCAATTAAATGGCGTACATGATTTTTTTGAAAACAGAACCTGTAAAACGTTTAAGCAACAAGTTGGTAGTTGGAATTATACTAATTTGTACTTATCTGCTCCCTAAATGACAAATTATTATTATTTTTTGCTGGTGATAGCGTGATTGCTGTTGAAAACTTGTGGACAGGTGAACAAAATACTGTTGGTCGTTGAAAGTAAAAACCATTACCCGCCTAAATTAAACACTGACGTGACTACCGACCGAGCGTCAAACACAAATAAGAACTAGCAATCTGACGTCCTAGTTGGCCGAATGGTCATATCGCAGATTGTGCCGGGTTCGAATTTTGGTAGGACATTTGTGTGATGAACACAGATATTTGTTGTCAAGTCATTGGTGCTTATGCAGTTATGATAAATATTTATATCTAATTATGTATATTAAAATTTATCAGACAACTAGAATTCATAAGGCTTATACTACTTACTTTTGGCTTGATACTATGTTAATAGTTATACTCTTCGCTAATATACATTGTTTAAAACTATACATTACTTTTACAACTTTGTTTTCTTTGAAGTAGTTTTATATAGTCTGCATTATTTTTTCATCTAAAAAATTTCAACTTAAATTGATTACTAAAACATTTTCAACGTAATTTAACTGTTATCGCAATGCTCATTCAGTAATAGATACTTTGTTGCTGTCCAAACCTGAATTATCTTGGTGAATACGTAATGTAAATAACAAAACTGCCCGCGCGCCATCTCGAAGCTCAGCTCATGTGTTAATAACGCGCTCCAGCTTAGTAGCGGACTAATTAAAAGATGGCAGTTGATCGAGTTTTTATGTGAAGGTACCGGATTCACCTCCTTTATCGTAGAAAAATTTAAAACTTACGTTTAGACTAAGGCACACATAAATCTAATATGGATCAATCTCGTGTCACAGTGTTTGTTTTCGAGTCCCTCCGAAGTAGCTTGACCGATTTTTACATAATTCCTCATCATGTTATAAATCTTAGTCGCCTTCTACGACAGCATCGAGCGAAACAGGTGTGGTTAATATAGTTTTAACCGAAAATTTAGCTTTGTCTTCTTAATACAACTTTGTATACCATTGCTGTATTTTAAAATTAAACAGAAAATCTTACAATGGAGCAACTAAAACAACTATTAGGTACCTAATAAAAATATACAGAGAATCTTCATTCGTATAGCAGTAATATACATTACACTAACTAATAAACAGTCAGAGTGAAACTTTGCGTTAAAGAAAAAAGATTCGTAATCAAAGACGCTAAAAATACGCCCGCAATATCAATAGGCTATGCTAAGATGTGGGTCAATTAAAGGATCCATTTGCGAAGCCTTGAAATGCGGTCTTATAGGTACCTTCTCCTGCACCTTGAGTGCATCGGCGACACGGCGCGTAAAACTGTCCAGATAAGAATCGATTGTAAGATACACATCGAATCCAATCGAGACTCGTACGATTCACCTGACAGTTGCCAGACATTCCAAAGAAAGCTACTCGCTCTGGCTCCACCCAGTCGTGCACCTTCCGGCCTCCGAGTCAAAGCCGACAATCGCTTGACACTCCACGTTACACGGCGTTAAGGGAATAATTAAACCGGTAATATTTTCTGCGTAATAACATTGTTGGGAACTCTGTAGCATCGAATGTAAACACTGCGCAGGCGACAAATTAGGATAATATCCATATTGTCATAGCGATAAGAGATAGTTTAGTGCATTAATACTAATTCTCAGTTTCATATTACAATTGAGGATTGGATAGTACGCAGTATGCTATTTGCATATAGTTCTGAGGTAGTTAAGGGACTCGGCATATATTAGTGAAGAATGGATATGGTAAAAGGTTAATGTTTAAACACGTGATTACAAATTTGCGTTTAGTAATTTGAATCTGTTCTTAACGTTTGAGCCGAAGTAAGTCGGCGGTTTCATGTATACTCGGGGCGCGTTAAAATGGGCAAATTAATATTTGTGTAGAACAAACAATTGAGGTTTGTAACGATAATTGCTTAGTTAAGACGCCGCGCTGATTCCAGTTAATGTTAAAATAGAAAGCTTCTTAGGCGAAACTAATATTTTCCTTCACATAATAAGTAAGTACCTTAATTTGCGCCAGCGGTGTTCACTTAAAACTTCAATGGCCCCTGAGTGAAAAAATATTTTCGCGCTCAGCCTGTAGTTGCTTAAACTTATCAATCTTCGCTATGGTCGGTTATTGGATGGGTGACCAAACATTTTTATCTTGATCCCTCTTTGCTTCGGAAGACCGGATGCATCAGAATCGTTAATTGATTTTGACGATTGCCCGACCAACTCTGTTTGTGTATGTATGCTATTGATGATTGTTTGCCCTTCGCCATTTAGGAGCTTCAAGGTTTTTATTGGTATATACTGGGCAATGTCCCTTAGCAGACCCGGAGGACCCCTGATGTGAGTTGTATCTTGCACATTCTACGTTGTTCAAAAAATACTACGTACATCTATACTGTGAACTTTGATCCTTTTATTCCTATGCTGGTGATGACACAAAAAAAGACCATTGTGCAATGTATTCCTAAAATATCAGTCTTCGGTCTAGATTCTAGCGTTGGCATTTAGAACTGACAGACTGGCAAAGTGAGAGACTGTTGGATTCTATTTTGTGTCCATGTAAGAAATGTTCATCTGATAATACTAAGCAAGTACTGTTATTTATTTCAATGTTATTGTTTGAGGTGTCGGATGAGAAGTGAGTCGCGTCGTGTCGTACCATTGTGAACAAATCGTGATCAGTCCTCGCGACAGATTGTACACGACCGCGACAAAATCTAGTCCCTAATCACAGCGCGTTGTTTACACCTCTCGATTTCTACCGACCATGGCTGAATTTCTAATACTTAAATTCTCTTACTATTTTAATCTTAATTTTGCACATTATATAAAATATTAGAAAAAATAATAAAATTCTAATCTAGGATGCAGAGGATGCGGGTTCGATTCCCGCATCAAAACTATATTTTCGAACTTTTTCTAACCGCAATATTCTTTGTATTTAATTCTTTTTTATGTCTAGAACTATTGGATTGCATTTTTTCATTTTTATTTTCTGAAGTCATATTTTTTTTAAGACATCTTTTAACTGAACGCTGTTTAGAACTGTCGATTTGTTCCGATAATTTGATAGTTGAATGATATCAAATAGAATAGTAATTTTAATGTCATGTTTGGTTTTGTGGCTAAGTAGTAAAAAGAGGAACTATAGAAAGACAGAATTTAAGATTTAAGTATAATGAAGATGATATTTATTGTACAACGCAACATGAATTGATTTAAAAGTAATGATGAGGCTTATTTTCTTCTGGAAATCATTAAAATAAATTAAATCTAAGCGCCCACCGACTGCTCTAGTGAACGCAAAGCTTTTCAGGGTCCTTAGTCCCCTATTTAAATATTATGGTAAATACTGTAAAAGCTTTTCTGCTAACAACGAAGGTTGATAAATATATACGAAGCAATCCACATGTCGGATTTGAGCATTTTCCTGAGAATAAATGTTTGTGTTGGTGAATTCTGTCTGCGCAATCCGCTACCTTAGTTGGATCTAGTGAAAAAGCAGACTTACGTTAGTCTTCTTTAAAACTTCACATTTGCATCGGGTTTGTCTCGCCTATCATTTAAGCGAATGCATAGGGTAATACTAAATTCAATTAATTTGTTTTTGTTTGTTTAAGATGTTTTTATTTTTCTATTTAACGGCAGGATTTTCTTTTTAAATAAAAGTAATTATAGATATTTAAAGATTAATTGTAACTATTTAAGTTAACAGCTTAAAATATTGTTTAATTAATAAGATTGTCGGTAGTTTACACTGGTGCTGGAGGGGCGCCGGCGCAGTGCGCCGTAGATGACACGACACGCTGTGCCCGTAGCCGACTGTGAGAGCCGCGGTCGGTCACCCGGTGTCATCCAATTTATTTACTTTTTTCCCGGGTGTAATGTTACGGCTATAAAATTCAGTTTTTGTTGGTCAGGCGCATGCCCGGCTAGATCTCCCGTCGCGAGATATGTTGATTTACGTTTAACGCGCGTGACCCCTCGGCGGTACCGATCATAGGTTCGATAGACGATTTCGCTCGCGCACCGCAGATATCGGCGCATCGCACTCGTGCCGATGTATCTTAGGAAATATTTCGCGGTGCACAGCCAAAGCCGACCGAATCGAGATTCGCAGATTTCTTTGTATTTTCACACGATTCGTTCTTGTTCTTTTTATTGTTTTGTTACAGAAAATGTTATTGGGTACTAATCACGGGAAGTTTAGCATTAGCTTGGAAAAAATGCTTTTATAAAATCCACTTAATTAGCACAAACAACGATCTAGTCTGTTCCTCATAATACCGACAGTAACGTTTAGTCTAGCTAAATAATTTTGATTTTGTACCGTACCCGTTTGAAATTAAAGTTCATATTCGAAGCGATTCGTTGATCTGTATTACAATAAGACAAAAAAGATTTCATGTTAAGCATATTCTATACAATTTATAAAGTATTCCCCGCAAGTGGATTAACAAGATTACAGATTTGAGATAATTTTAATTGACTTATCTTTTGCTTTTAACTAGGATCCCGGCCAACATGTAGTCAAATTAGAACTGTTTTCAATTAGTGGGAACGTAACAATGATTATTGTATGTTAATTTTGAAGTCGTTACGTCACAATGCGCAGAGTTTCAGCATGACAACATTTGACCTTTCGCAGATGTTAATACCACATCATCCTTTACTAGATATAAAGGTAATACAAATGAGATACATATAATATACATACATACATAAATCACGCCTATGTAATAGGTGGCGAGCTTATAAATAGCAGTATATTGCTAGGTGGTATAAGAGGAATGGTGCTGCCCATTATTCATCTCTGTCCTTATTCGCCTCGTACAACACCCACAGGAGAGTTGAGGGTCGTAACAATTGTATTCTGCTCTGCAGTCAACACACGGACAAATGAGATGCCGTCCGCAAATTTCTATCAATGTCTGGTATTCCCGCAGAGGTAGGAAGAGATGTACCTTCCTGTCACATCACTACATACCATAGTAATAGGGGGGTGAGCCTATACTAACCTACGTAGGATACGTAAGGGAAATCAAGACAGCTAGCGGGCTCTACTAGCATATGCAGTCAAGTCTATACAAGGTAGTCAGATAAAATTATAAAGGATATATTTCGAAGTATATAGTTACTTAAGGGTCTGCTATTCGGTTCTTTGAGTCTATTTGATTCGATTTAGGGACCCGTTTTTTTAGATTTATATATTCTTTTCTGACATTTTAAGCTTTAATCTATTAATTTTTTTATTCAAGTAATTACCTTAAACCTCATTAGAGTCCGATCACCAATCTGATGACCAGCCTCTGCTAGCGTACCGTGCTTCTGCAATTGCAGATTGATTGGGCGTAGCTACTGTCGCATCTAACGTTTATAAATTTCAATTATATTTATGATAATACCTATAGAGGAAATTAAACAAAGCGTTCGTTGGGACGTATGAACGTTTACCTCCATGATTGACTTCAGAATGGTAACGCTTTACCTCCACGTGGAATCTATTGGCAGGGTTCCGCGTATAACTGTAACTGTAATCTACTTCAGTCTATTATATCAAGTTAATCTCGGGATGCCGATACAGGCGTATTGTGTAGCCTCAGTTAGCTTGAAGTAACAATCTTTGCGGAATATAGCTGTGATACTCCTCTACTAATAATGATTTTGGGTTTAAAAGTAAATAAGAACTTGATTCTTTGTATAACGTCTATAGTCCGGCAAGTTCGTGCTCGACCCTCCTTACGAGACCGTGGCGGAGACGAGGTACTCTAGATGCTAGCGGGGGCGGGCGAGGTGGAGAGGAGCAAGGTTTCCCTCCTCCCCACATAACTCACCCCCGCCAACATCTAGAGCACCCCGTCCCCGCCACCACCCCTTATACCGCTGGAGGGTCGCGCACGAACTTGTCAGACAAAGCCTACCGTGATATAAGTTCTAAATAATATAAATCAGTTGAATTGATAAATGAAATATCATAAATGACTTTACCACCACCGCCTGTTCTTCTAAATAAACAAATGAAATTTCGACTTATACCGGATCATATAAAGACCTCGCACCTAGAAGCTAAATTCACTCACCAACTAGGTAATGTTGAAACCTCATAAATTCTACTTCATTCTTCTATTACATGCATATCAGAGACGTCACAACTCACGCCTAAGACACGTCCACGCGACAGCTTTAACCGCACACCGTAAAATAAACTAAGATTAGGCTCCGCAAATAATGCAATTTACTAAATGCAACGGAAAGAACCGGGCTCATTACCGCCACTTGGAAAAAAATAGACCCAAACGATTGCAACGACATACACCGAGTTGGACATATCTTTGAAACGCATTACAGCTTATCTGGAAAATAAAAGTACCACGATACCTACTTCATTAGCATTTCGTTAACGTCTCGCGAAAGACAAGCAAGCGTAATGCAAATAAATAGCCAATTCGACACTTAGTCTACTTTTATGCGTACTGATGTTTCGTATGCGGCTATAAATACAGTTGGACACGTAATTGGAGCACGATAAGGGCAATGGCTACTGCGCTCGGCCAGTGAAAAAGCAGATAATGCAGAGAAACTAAGCAATGCTCGCTTAGGCCGGTCAATTAATGGGTGAGGATCATCATCATCACCACCAGCAGCCCTGTAAAGTCCTCGCTACTATTAAATATAAAGGTAATAGCAGGCAGGTTTGCCCTATCGATTGAAAGCCCGTGCACCTATTAAAGAGAATACATAAAAATAAAATACATACTGCTCTATGACTGCTATATTGGGCCAATTTCATTTTGTTCACCTGTATTTTATTTACCTTTACTTTTATTTCTGATCAAAAATGTATTTATCAAGCAATGTTTTTATACAAAATAAATTACAGAATGCTTCCTTCGCCCGCTCAATATGAACAGACCCGCACCTCACTTATGGTTTGATAAATCAACTTATTTACACCAGGCTCTTATCTACCACGATATAAAGACCAAAGTTGTCCAATAATCGTATACATCCCTTGAGTCGAGCTTACTTTGTAGCCAACATTAACTATCGCTTGAGTAGGTGTAAGTGCATAAATCTAAATTTAATCTCACCACACTTATGCCGATTGTTTATTATAAACAGAAGTTTAACAGCTCTGTTTATATCCCTCCCGTTGGCATACGACACCTTGCTAATAAGATTTTACTTGCAGCTTGAGAACTGGGTAAAGATTCAGACTCAACCTTAGACCTTTAACGGTGATTCGCGTGGGTGTTTTAGATGAAAGCTACCAGGGATCCGCTCGAGCCATTTCCACTGGGGCCAATCAACGTAATGAGCAAACAATCCCGACGATATTAAATGCTAAGTAAATTTAGGAGTGCTGGATGTGGGTTTTCTTGGATAGTTTCACTGTGACTTGTACACAGCATCAAGAGGCAGTAAATATCTTAGCCGGACTGTAAGCCAATGGACTCTCTGGATGGAAATCTCTGGGCGCCGTATGGTGGCGACAGAGCAGAATAGAATGGTCACCACTCCCCATCTCTCCCCTGGGTGCGCACAAGGCGCCTAAGGGATAAAGACAGCAATAATGGGGAGCGTTCCTCTTATACCATGTATCAATATACTGGCACTAGACTACATGGCAATAAACTTGCCCAGTATCACATGGGACCTAACATAATTGCCGAAAGGTGGGTGTTAATTCACCTACTCTTTAGTGATAAATAAGCTAGATTTATGTGGTGTATGTTTTTATGTTTCTGGTTCGATAGTCGCTGGCCACATACGCGAACCTTATCGTTTGATATTATGTAAATTATACCAGAAGCCACGAAAATTGCGAATCGCGCCCCGCTGAGACCCATGTCGCCATAATTTTATGAGTATGAATATAAAATTTTTTTTAGAGAATTTTTTCGATTTCCATTTATATGTCATAAACATGCATATACAAATAAATTATACGATCCTTTGTACGGGTAAGATGTCATAATTTTGTGGACTAATAATTATAATGTTCCATAAAGTTTCCATTCTAATTAAGAATCTTTCTTGTTAGTTGCTATTTTTATTTCAGGCTTAGGGCCATAAAATACTGTGACTAATTAAAACGATGCTACATTTTCCCGAAATAACACTCAAACTATAAACAGGACACCATTAAGTTAATTTAATTAACAGATGTTCATTTGCTCAACGAAGAGCAAATGAAATAAACCACAATAAGAGTGGACGTCTTCCGGCACTCGTCAAACGGGTAAAGTCGCAACCAGCCAACTAGTCGGGCCTACAGGCTGGACAATTGAGCGATTTGTCAACTGCATTAGGCAACCGGTGACCGATACGATCCCCATTCAACGCGCATCGTGTCAATCTCGGTCCACTACCGCTTGCCTTAAAACGGCTCCGATATAAGCCCTTTTCAATCGCGTAATGGACAGCCCGACAATCGATACTGACGAACTCTGGAAGCGTGGGTAGCAGGAAAAGACCAACATGAAAATCGAAGGCCCTTACGCAAGATATATCTGCTAGGAACACAATGGACGAGGAATGTTTGCAGAACAAGCTTTTTGGATATTTATTGGATAGATTTCGCGTGGGATGGATTTGCTTCGGCTCCGCGCAGTATCTAACACCTCGCGCGTATATTGAGCGCATCGGTTATTATTATCCCCAATAAGCGATTTCTATTTCAAAATGTATTTTGAAAGCCGAAGTGTAATAGTGGGAAGACTAAGGAGCAGTAATATTATATTGCCATTTCAAACACATTAATGTTCAATCGTAAAATAAATATTTTGCAACTAAGCACGGTTGACGTTTATTTATACATACCTAGTAGATATTATTGGCACACACTTTATGCAAATGAAGTACAGCTGTACAATATAATTATTTACTTAAATAATGATTGTGAAATCGAATGAATCCATTTCTTAATTGCACATAATGCAGTTCATTGATTGTAAACTTTTATCTTTCCTTCTGGATACCCAATTATTTATGATGCCCACTTGGGTTGGTATTTTACGAACATTGAGGATATTGAACCATTAACCTATCGTTGTTTTTTTAAATATAACACTTTGAGCTGGCGTTATAATGGTCCATTATTAATGGAGTGTGCAACTTTGTTGTCAACATTATCATGTCATAACAATATCTTGAGTAGGCGGGGGACTGTGTGGATATTTTCCACACAGCTTTGAATATGAGACTACCGTATAGGGCCAACTTCTGCACATATAGGACTTCGTCATCACCAGCCTTTCATTGTCCTCAGTGTTGGGCACAGACTTTTCCTATGGGTGGAAGAATCTAGAGAGAGTGAATTTAGGTCCCTAGGAAAGTTGATGTCGGAAAACTGGCTGTCAAACCCCAGTCAAATTCAGATCTGTAGCAAACGTGTTACTGCTACAATCCTAAGAAGTTTGGAAGCAGAAGCAAGCGAATTTCAAACAAGTACCTGGTGATGGGTGCAAATTTATTCCAAGCAATGAACTAGGACCGGCAACCGACACCGCGTGTTAGTGGGTCGGTGGGTTCGCACTATTTGTACCGTTCAAACCCACAGTTAAAGTTACACGCGTGCTATTCCACACCAGATAAATGATACCCTGCGTTTCTAAACCAACATTTTGTTGCGAGACTGCGTATACAACTCTTTGTATGCCAATGGGTATCTCAATAGTTGAAGTTCAACAGATCAGACCGAAACAGAAAAACGATAACAATAGCTACTATTCTTTTGGATTTAACATAAAACATTTTCACGACTCTCGAATGTCACAGCAATTCGTTATTTATTATATATCGCAACTTGAGTAGAAAAAAAGGAAAAGTTAACATGTCATCTCAAAAAATAAATCAGTGTGTATGTCGATGGTAGAAAATAGACGGCCGGTTTGATTCGTAATTCGCGGCCAAGAGGCCCTGGGTTGAATCCTAGTAGGAGCCTAGGTCCTGGTAAGAGCAATAATTTGCATTGGGATTTTGCGAATCTCTATTATATTATATTATGCATTCATTTATTGCAAAATCGGCTATCCTCCCTTTTTCTTGATGATTTAGATATATCAATATGTTGCTAGTGTGCAATATAGTGATCCGAATCGTCGTCATTCGTAACAATAACATTTAAAAAAAATCGTTCAATTGTCTTTACAAATTCTTAAACAAAGAATGACAACCGCCATGTAAGAAAAAGCGTTCAAAAAAGTCGAATCCGACAAAGGACACGGTAATACAAGAGCATCGTATACCAAATCCGGAATCGCAAATCGTGAGGTTGTGCACTGTGGCCGCATGCAGATGTATGGAGTGTACCCTATAATCCCGAAGTGCCCGAGGCTAGGCTAACGGTCGGTGCCCACTAGGTGTCACTAGCATCGCTGGTCCCACCCGTCCCACTCGGATTTACGAGGCATCTCTTACTTTATTGGGTAAAGCGAATCACATAAATCTACTAAGTACAACCGTCGCATATAATTTTTAATGCGCACGCCAGTTTATTTTGTAAGACACTTTTTATTGCCTCAATATCACGCTGATATGTGGCAAGTCTTACATTACGCGTCCAATTGACATCTTTATATAAATATTCATATCGGCCCCAACAGGAAACCGAAGTGAACTTTTTCCCGCACGAATATGAAGATATTAAGTATGTATTAAGCAACGGGCAACACTGAGAAGGTTGTCTCGAGCATAAACTTGTCGTATTTATATCTTCCCCGAGAAACAACGTTGCTTGACTTAGTGTACTATATAAATGTCATTGATTGGCGTGAAGAGTCAGGGGTGGTTGTGAACGTAATTCATTGGCAATAAACTCTGGCCGATTGATGTTAAAGCCCAGACGTGGGACAGGAGCAGTATTTCACCGACATTGTAGCGCGAATTTGTACGGACCCCCGACAGTACAGTTAGATAGCTGTATAATCTGTGGCGGATTGACTGACAACAGGCGCAGTCGCTGCCGAGACGGCCCGATGCCCGTTAGCCATTCAGGCTCACACAGATTGCCTGGATCTGGCTAGATATCATCTGCTTGTTGGCTGCACCGCGGAAACAATGATGTTTTTAATGATACTTGTCCCTCATGGTTTATTCATTCCAGATGTCATTATTCATAGTTGAGGTTGCTGCTGTGACAGTGTTTTGATTTTGTTCGGAATTTATAGGCGGTGTATCTTCCATTTCCAATAACTTATTCAGAACTAGTTTGTGTCCAATGTTCGCGTAGAATTTGGTATAAAAATGTGAAAATGTAAATTGGAATTATAACAGATAAGAGATTTTGGCGTCGTCTTTTGTAACGGTGATATCAAGAGCTTAATAGGAGCTATCGCAATAATTAAAGCAATGACATATTTAAATATTTTTATCTGTAATGGAAAAATTAGTGGATCTTTACTCAACTGAGGCCGCTCAAAACTCAGCCCGTATGCGTCTTTTTTCTGTATAAAATATTCTTAATACATAAATATAGGTTAAGGACGCATAACCTCTCGTCTGGTCATAAGGGGCAAATAGATACATTACCCTCTATTATTTATAATATTGCGAGTGTGTTATGTTGTACCATTATGCAGTATTTTGCTGCGTTTGGATGATATGCCAGTAAGCATCCGTCGTTTCCTATTTCTCGCCCTCTCTCGCCGTTTCTCGACCTCTTCGATTGCATGCACTATTGTATTTCAGTTGTATATATTTTGCTCATAGATAGGTATAATCACAATCAACAAAGGACATGTATAGACACAATCAACAAAAGGGATCGAATCAAACCATTTTATATGTTACATTTTAAGCTGACTTCCTTATCTCACACGATTTCAATTAGTGAGATGTTTCAGTTTGTTGCGTCATGAGACTATTAACTATGGCATCAGATGCGGCTATAAATTGGTGTCCCCTGGATGTCTTGATAACGCCACAAATCAAGACACAGCATTTAATTATACGTAGGGTTGAACGCTTCTTACCGTTAATGAACCTAACACAGTCTGTGTGCCTCACAATTATCAACACTTTTATACCTTGAAATATGTATAATATTTATTAAAAGTTATCATTTCATTTACTTTAATTAAGGGCGCGTAGGAACATTGAAATTTATTTACTGCCTGCCATGCTGTGGCTATATTTAGTTGATTAGTAAAAACATGAAATAATGAAACTTAGTATTCCTCATTAATTATTATCGTAACAATAATACGTTGAAAATATATTTGCCAAAGAAATTAATAGAAAAGTTTAACTGTTAATTGATTAATACTGATTTTGAGACCATATTGAATTATTTGTATTTATTGGAGTCTAATTTCACAATAAATTATTGTTTCTGAGTTTGTGTTTTAGCTACTATCTGCATTATTCATAGACATGCCTGATACAAAATATACGAATGTTGCCTTACAATATAGCAGAAATTGCATGGACTTGTTTATTAAAGAATAACTGATATACTTTGGCTCAAGTTCTACAATTTCGATATCAAGTTTGTTGGTTTGGAATTAGATAAAATTTGCTTAAGTGTATTTTTCTCTCTTGCTGTTTTTAAAATGGCGCCGTCCCTATCCAAGCAAGTGTTGCCTATCGCAGGATAGAGACATGGAGGCTGATCGGGTCTCCATTTCTAGTTTAGTGCACCAATCAAACTGGTTTCATACCTAAACTAGTTACAAATTGAGACTCCTGGCCCGTGAGTCACTCGCATTGGAGTTATTTGCAACAAATATCCACTGAGAACTATCAAATTGTACGCAGTTCGTAGGCAAAGGGTTGGCAACATGAGCTCTTATCTGATACTTAATTTTAAAAACCTACAGCCATTGCTCAAGAAATTTATATAAATAAATAAATCACGCAAACTGTGGGCATAGGTCCGATTTGAAGTCCCATGTTCTGGGAAGTGAGACTATTGCCACCTACCAGGCAATATTATATTAATTTGGCAATGGCAAAATTTTATTTATTTCGAATACGTTTAATTTTAAGTTTGTGAACCGTTTGCTAATTGAAGGCAGGTTTTGTAAGGTAATTGTAAGGTCGCTTGCTATCGAACCAGAGCTGCAGAGGTCCGGTATTCTTGAAATATTGATCACTTTCATACAGTCTTAAGACGGACATCAGGCTCATTAACATGTCTGTCTTACTGCCGCACTCAGAGACGTCAAATAATGTTAATGAGTACTCAATGTCAAAAAATTACAGTTCAAAACTATTCGCTATTCTTGCCAGGTCTATGGTCCAAACATTAAGTACTCATTAAAGTACAAGATTAGAGTTTATTAAATTTTACATACAATTGGAACATTTTACATTGTTATTTCGTAGGTATACTATCTGTGTGAGAAATAAAAACGATAGATAACTTAGTACTGCAGCTAAATCTACAGCCGAGCAAAATAACAGTAACTTCATAACAAAGATACTTTTGTTTCTTGCTCAACTTTTGACATCTGCTACGGTAGGCACGTCGGTGAAGGAATGGATAGTTGAGAAAAATTCGGAATCGTATCTCCATCTTGATCTCAGCTTTCTAATCGGGCCAAGCAGCGTTCGGGCAATAGCTAACGGATGTTTCTTGTTAATTAAACTAAAACTGTTGGACATTGTCTTGGGCTTAGGCCATTTCATACTTTTGAAACGTGCACAATCTTAGCAAGCCGCCGTGAATTGCTCCGATACGGCCAAGAGACAAAAAGCAACTTAGATTAGAGGATTGTAATAAAAAGTTTATCTCGCCTTTTTACAGTGCTCGCGACCAAGATCAAAGATCGCAATAAAAGAAACATTAAAGTGCGCCAAATAATTCTCAAAACATGGTCACCTCTGGCTTAAAAATAGTGTATTTATATGGTTCAACTAAATAATACCTGAGAACACTTGAACAAACTTTATTACTTACCCACTTTAAGTGCTATTTTGCAAAAGCATCTTCCTAAATAACGATTATTTCACTGGGTCGGGAAAATTGTGGGTTTATCGCTTAACTACATTTATCTTAGGCTTTATTATCTATTTCTAAATATAGATACGTGGGATATATTGCATTATACTGATAAACTAAAAATGTGCTGTCTTCTATGTCAATTCTTGAATATAAGTTGCCATTTAATTTTGAATGGGTAATAAATTATCGTGCGGCTATTTGAAGATTAAAATCTTGCCTTTTTTCTTATTCTTTAGGCTTATTGCAATAGTGGAGACGTCATTATTATTAGTTATTATTATAAATTAGATAAGACTTAAAGCTAAAAACTGTATCTAAAAAAATGCAAAACTACCAAGGGTGATAGCGGTATTTAAAAGTGAAAACTTTGTATATTATGATTATCCCAAAAATGTTTTTAGACAAATAGTTAAGTCTACATGTTCAGGTTACGGAAATAAGTATTGAAATAAAATATTTAATTTCAATAGATTATTAAATCAGGGATCTAATATGGAATAGACACAGATTATAGCTTGAACAAGAAGAAGCAGCCAAGCCATTTAAGAGCAATTAGCTATAAAAGACAGTCCAGAAATCAATTATGAACGGGTCATCGAACGGACGCGCCTCAAGAATCCAGGGTTATTATATTTAATCGCGTACATATGACGTAGTAGGATTTATGACATCGCCCCATGTTTCCAATATATGCACACGCAACGGCGGCTCTGTCACGGAGGAGCCAAAATAAAAAAGTGCCCACAACAAGGCCTGCGGTTAGCAATTTTATAATCTTTATCAACAATATAATAATACGCAGTAAAAACTAAACACTTACGTGGCCCATATTTACACGGTCATTGTATGCAGATGATTGTGGCTTACGGTTCGCTATCTAAAATATATCCTTTATTATTATATTCTGTCATTCTTGATAGGTTCAAAATATATCATTGAACCGCTTCTAAAATGCCCAATTAGACGAACTCAGTTTTGGACTAATATTGTCTAATTTATTTTAATAATAATTGGTCATCACATTTCGCTTCTTGAATATGAAAAAAGACACAAAATAATAACTCTCAATATTCATTGTTATGCCTCCACAATCCAGATCAACTGGTATCTTCACATAATCTGCTTCTTGTAGAATTTTCTGCGTAAAAATTATACCTAAACAGGTAAAACAAAAGTAGAAATTATAATAAAAATGTTAAAATCAATTACACAAAATAAGAGACATAGCTCACCGCCATTTAATAGGTATGCCTTCGTAACCTCTGTGTCTTTACCAGAATGTCCCTTGCTAAGTTCTAGAAGGTCTAATAGCTGTTATTCCGAAGTCCTGGACAGTAATGACGAAAAACAATGAAATGTAAATCACGCGGTATAATACCCGATGCCATTGAGCGGAAATTGGCTTGGCCCCTGGGTAATACTTGATGTAAACGATTATTATATTCTATACCGATTCACTATCTCAAACCTACGGCTGCTACCTGGTTAGGCACTATTAAATATATGCGGCAAAGACATTTACGATTGCATTTTAATACAGAGAAAAATGTAATTGTAATTAAATAGTGAATTATGATTTCGACACCGAGATATTAATTATAAAAGAATGTATAATGCAAACATCAATGAAATAATCAATGGAGGGCGGGCGATGTGAAATGTTTGATTAGCTCCTAAGTACCCCTCGCGGATACGAATAAATCATGATGAAAGCTATGTTGGTTAAGTATAATTTCAATTCGTACTAGTAGTAAATAGTCTGACGCGCAAGGCATTAGCGGCACCGCACCAGGAAGCCATGGTAATGCGTGATTAATTTCCAAGGCTTACCTGGCGGCTAGACACGCAGCCAGTCTGTATTAAGGGTAACAGGGGTGGGTAACAAGAACTGTAATAAATTTTATAAGTTGATAAATGATTTTTGTGTCTTTTCTCCACTCATAATCGAAGTGCCGTGTGGTGACCGTAGAGCAGTATACAAATGTCATCACCCCCAACTCTCCCGTGGGTGTCTTACAAGGCGACTAAGGGTAAAGAGAGCGATGAGTAATGAGCAGCATTCCTCTCATACTACCTAGCAATATACTGCGATTTATGTGCCTGATAAAAAATATGGCAATAGGCCCGCCACCTATTACATGGGACCTTACTTAATTGGCGAAAAGTGGGTAAATTCTCGTCTGCCAACCCCTTCGGGGATATAGGCGTGATTTATGTATGTATGTAACTTTGAGAATATCAAGAAAGACAATGAAAACGCATGTTCATGTAAAATACAGATGAGGTTACACTCATGTCCCATTTTCTTCTAGAAACCAGGAGAATTGACCTCATTTGATTGGCTACAAGCAAAAGAGTGTTCCAACTGTTACTAATTGTAACATAAGATGGCACGTTATTACTTTGATAGGATTTATTGCGTTAATAAGCTATATAGCTAGTCAGAAAAAAAAACCTTTTAACTCTTTCTCTGGTCTACTTTAATGCATTGCTAGTACACTAATTACGTCCGCGAGCGTAATGTTGTACCGATAGTAACGACCGTTCACAATTGGGATAGGTAAATAATTGCATTGTTTACCAGCGAGATGGACAGAAGTGTGCCGGTAGTAATACGTTTCACGATACCGAGCCGGCGTGTGAACTCTGCCACGGCCGCGGCCTGGAAACGTGTAACAAGCTACAAGCTCGCAGCGGATTGGCCCCTCTACACAAATGGCCAATCTACTAATCGAACGAATAGAATACAAATCTATGAAACTGACTTTTACAGAAAAACAACATGGCGGCCGTCGTGTTAAATCTAAGAGAAGCTGTCAAAAAGTGACATTATTTAGTATTCTATTCATTCGAATAGATTGGGTACTTGTCTAGACCTTAAGTTCTTACAGGCATCATTCGCTTGTCCTGTTCCCAGGTTATCTGGGGTCGGTTAGTTTTCATTTTAATGAGAACAGATGACAATCATGGTAGAAAAAGAGAAATGCGAATGGATATTAGTGGGTGGAGGGAAAGAGGAAGATCTCATAAAAAAATGGACGGATTGCGTGAAATATGATATGAATGACAAGGGAGTGGACTATTTTATGACAGTAGAGCGAGATGTATGGAAATATAAGTTAACTGCGACCGCAGATAACCTGGGAATAGGTTGGAGGCACAAGAAAAATACATACATACATACATAACGCCTATATTCCCGAAGGGGTAGGCAGAGGTGAACTAGCACCCACGTTTCGCCAATTATATTAGGTCCCATGTAATAGGTGGCGAGCCTATTGCCATTTATCGGGCACAAAAGTCGCAGAATTGCTAGGCTGTACGAGTATAAAAGGAACGCTGCTGCCCATTCCTCATCACTGATTTATCCTTAGTCGCCTTGTACGACACCCACGGGAGAGATTTGGGGTGGTGACAATTATATTCTACCCTGCCGTCACCACACGGCTTGAGCTACAAGAAAAATACTAACTTATTTATCTGTCTGTGCCTGGGGCATTGAAATACAAATGTTAATTAAGTAGTATTTGTTATATAGGTATTTAAATATGGATTTTGATTTAAAAAAATATTATTTATCCTGAGTAATCTTGAGTCTCACTTTACTTGAACTAATACGTTTTGGGAAACTTATATTATGAGATATTTTCATGATTACTACAGAACCGCTTACACTTATGACTTGCATTTAACTTCCCAACCACTATTTTCCTGTAACACACGAGAGAAAGATACCACTTTGTATGTACCAACAGCATTCCATAAACAGTCTCTAGTTCAATGACGATTAAGTACCGTTTAAAATAAGCCACGCTGTATTGTACTGACCTAGGACATACTGAAGTATTACTGGCTACCGTCAGGGAGAATCACGAGTAGCTTTGCAATCCAGATGCTCCGAGTGCAAGACTAATGCAATTTTCAGATTTTTGGTCACGGATCAGGATCAAGATTTTCTTCATGAGGCAAGTAATTTGAGCTTCTTTGGTCACTTTTTCTCTCGGGGGACTATTGTTTTTATAGGTGAGGATCATGAATTTATTTAGAGAATTCGAATATCGACTTCAGAAAAGATAACGAAATACAGGTTTGATTTCGAGGCGACTTGGCTCGAAAAACTAGAATCAGCCTACTGGTGAGGACCCAATTATTAGAATAATTAAAACCCAACACCGTCCTCATACTGCCAAAAACAATGATACTGTAAGCTCTGTTTGTGTAAATCGGAACACCTAAAATATTAAATATTATGACGGTAGTTAATTATTACTTGATTGTGAGGACACCTGTCATCTTCAGTCCCCCCGTGACCACGGCCACTGTAAAGTGATCGAAACATCGGGTTAAATAATTAATATGCCAAACACCAAATTATACGCGAGTCTTATCCGTAAAAGTTGTTTTATTTCAAAAGAAAAGTAAAATTAGATAATATAAATAATTAATTATAAATATATAAATAATAAATAATTAATATAAATAATTATTAATTTTTCATTAGTTCCCGATCGTAAGCTCGTATAGAACTGGAAGCTCTGTAGCTGCTGCTTAGTTAATAATTAATTGTACTAACTTACATTTCAATGGAAAAGTCTGTATTGCGATACCCTTACAGGATCATGTTTATGGGAAATTATCTTAGGTCCACATCTGTTATACCAACATGTGGCAATAAATGATATGACTATGACTAAAGTTTATTTATTAAGTATGTTAAGTATATTAACATTATTATCCAGAAATTTGCTAGATGGTGTAAGGTATTATTGTTACCTACCTGTTATTAATTTATTGGATCATATCTGCGTTCAAATAATAAGAAATATAATAATTGAAGAAGCAGAAGCTAAGCAGAAACAAAAGCAATATCCACGAAAAAAAAAGTCTTCAAGAAAATCTATTTAAACAAATATTTAAATTTTCATGCTCCAGTTTCCGCATCTTATGCTCAGTGATCGATTCGCCAATGTCAACCGCTCATAAATAAGCGTGAAATATAAACACAATTTACGATACTGCAAATCAAAAGCTAACATATCTCGAGGGGAACTATCTGGGTAAAAGTGGCGGGCCAAACAAAAATTGATGAATCACAGGCCCGCCGACCATTACCAACAACGATTTCCCGGTCGCCATCTTTGTTCACGATCCAGTAAGCCACAGATTAACTAAACCGAAGATGTCTGAAGTATTCTGCCAAACTTTATATATTGATTTTGAAAATGGTTTTTAAAACCAGAGTGCTCATTTTACATTTTGTGCTGCTTTAGGCTGATTTTCCTATATTGCTAGGTAACCTGAACTGTACTCTGCTTTCCCGTCACCATACGGTACTAAATAGTATCCAGGCTACTTAATTCTTGCACACTCTTCCTCTACCTACGCTGCTCCCAAATTAATTAGGGTCAGTGCAAAGTATTTGTAGTTCTGCTCCAGGGCTTGGTTGAATCAATGGGTTTAAGCCGATATTCCTTTTATGCTTCAATACACAGGGAAGGCCTACCCCAGTTGTGGGGACATCAAAAGGGCTATTAATAGAGGTAACCTTGACAGATCGGGGCACCATCTACATTTAGACATTGTCCTTAACGAATTAGCTCCTACACTACTCTTTAAATAAACTGGACTGGACTGGAAACAGGGCCTAGACAAAGTAACACACCGACAAAGATAACGAAGTTCGATAAAGCAAAATGTATGGGATTTGACGTAAGTCGTCGTGAAATCACGTGACCAAAATCGCCTTCGTAAGTTCCAAGTTATGTTTGTAGCGCAAGCTAAGACGCTGTAGATAATATAACCAAAGTAATATGGCCGACCGTAACGAACTTCGACACGTTATCGTTATGAAACGATTGCCACTTGGCTACGGGCCCTGGGCAGAAGAAGACTACTCTTTAAATAAATCACTACAATAATATTTCAGCTTGTTCAAACGTTTCGTAGCTCTGCATCGGGGAGATATTCCAGTGCTCAACGAGCGATACGATCGGACTCCCCGTCGCCTTATTGATAAGGTTTTCATACTTCCCGTGTGTATCGGAATGCTTCTGAGTTTATTTAATGTAATTTCTATGTGTACGTGAGCTTATCCTTATGATCGTGTACTTAAAACGACAGAAATGCATGCTTTATTGCCGCCACGTCACAAAGCGATACGGAAAATACACTTTTGTTGAAATCGATTGCTTTAACTGATTTAAACAATTTCACAGTATAGCCAGCCTCTAAGACTGACATCGCCATACATTAGCTTTAAGAATAGCCACCGTAAATTGAAAACAGCGATTATGATGAGCAAAATAGATCCGAGTGGGGTCGAGGCGACATCACGAAGCGGCCGCGGGGTTAAAGAGCGATCCTTCTTAGCTAGTTCGAGTTATGAGCTCAGCCGGTACAATAGCCAATTTCTGAGAACTCTCTTTGATGGATTTCGAGCCAAACTAACCAGTTAACCAACTTTCACAAGGCTAATGGGCAATAGTACGTAATTATGTTTCTTAGTGTTCATTACTACATATAAAGCGCATTCATTAAGTTAAAAACCATCTGTCTATTGTATCGGGTACCGCTAATAAAGTGGAAAGGGTTATGTAACCTGAGGCGGTGCATGGCGCAAATGGCAATTTAAATTATATTTTATTGTCTCCGTTTCAAGGAAAGGACATAAGGAACACATGGGAATTTTATTAGTTTACTGGCGATTTCCTGCAGCTTAGCCTGCGCATTCAAAGAGAGGTGGCCCCAGCTCTCATCTTTAAAATTCATGTTAAAACGGATATATTTCCGCCATTCCTATTGATTCATTCCTCGAGAGGATATGTGAAAATTTAAATCCTCATCTGTCTTCATGGATTTATCGAAAACGTTATATACCTATACCGTGCCCGTTTTGGCCTCTCTTCCCCTAACTACTATATTTTAATCAATAATGATATTTCATTATTAGTATTTAATCATTATTCCTCTGGGGTTGAATATTAAAAATAAAATGAACCGTTTAAGAGCACTAATACAAACTTTTAAGTAGATTGACTCTCGAATATGTGTTTTACAATTGTTGCTTTTTGTTTTCACCCTTAAGGATACGAATTTCAAAATGATGATCCTACCAACATCATTAATTCATGACAAGCGCATTATTCAAAAATCGCACATTCAGAACCCAATTCATGTAGTATTTGGTGTTTATTTTTTTAGATGATGATTATTTTAAGCTATTTTGGGGGTCAGTAACACACAACCAAACAATAATAAAGAGAAACTTTAAGTAAAAATTTAAATTTCTCTTTAACCAAGGGTCTTGTCATTGATGGATCTGTCTTGAGATAACGATAAAAGTTATAACAAAAAACACGAATAATGAAAATGTAATTAATTTGTAAAAAAATTTTTAGATGTATCAGACGTGGGACCGATTTCCTTATCAGGACTATGTTTTTCAATGTGTTTTCTTTGTAAAATGTATCTGAAAAAATGAAACAATAATGATGAATGTCCTGAGCTCCATCATTATTCTAAAGACAGATTTTTCTCGTGTTCGTTCCGACAGTTAATATGGAGGTTGAAATTCAAAAATAGTTAAGTCACCATTGTGCCGCAAGAAGCGAAGCTCCGTGTGCCGAGCGGTTTTTACAATTGCCGATGAAACTGACAAAGCGTCGATTCATAAAGGATTGGTCACAGGTGACGCTCTGTCACGACGCGACCAAAGCGTTTCCTATAAGCAAGCACTGGTACGTTTTCTTTCACTTCCCTCCAACCTTTCCCACGTTTGATGCAGCTATATAATTAAAAGCGTTATCTTTAAGCAACATAAATAAATATTTTTTACACTCACACCCATCATCTAGCCCAAAGTAAGTAGCCTAAGCACTTGTGTTATGAATACTAGATGACGGACATATTTTTAATATAATTATGTATATAAATGTTGAAAATATACTACATAAACATATACACAACCATGACTCGGAAACAAACATTTCTGGTCATCACAAAGTTTGCCCCTACCAGGATTCGAACCCGGGACCTCTTGGCCAATACCCAGCAATCTGAGCATTCGACCAAGGCGGCCGTCGTGAAATAATATTAAAAATAAATGAAAATAATTTACACACACTACACATACACTCATCAAGAAAGAAAAATTTCTTAAAACGTATTTGAAACACTTGGACAAGTATGGAAAATAGGCAAGGACTATTTATACAAATACAAAAATTTATCTTTAATAAAACAGAATATTTCAAGCCAAAAGGTATAGAGTGATAAAATCGCCAGCCAATCCGAGTCCTTATATACACTTGGGTATGCTCGCATCGCGTACGGAAAAAAATCTCAACACCCGCGCATATACCGTTGAAAGGGTTCAATACATTGCAAAAACTAGACACCGTAGACGGCTTAATGTTAATAACTTTTATACTGGTATGCGTCATAACAATTTTTAAATTCTAGTCCTTTTCCTTAATTCTGTGGTCATTAAATCCTTCAAAAAATCTGCTATGCAAAAAATTTTAGGTCACAATAATAATAATGACAAATATCTTAGATTATTCTACTTGCTGCCGTTATCCCACTTTTAGTGCAGTCGACACAACATGTCATCCTCTTCCATTTTCTTCTATCAGATGTGAGCTCAGCAAGAACTTCCTTCTTCCTCATAGGTGTCATCTTTCAATCCACATATTCCTCATATTCTCGGTCCATCCACATCCATACTTAACATATTCTTAGCTACGTACCATTCATCCCTCTTCATCACATGCTACGCTAACCGGATGCCCCTAAATTTTTACTATCATCAGTGCTACTTTCACACGTGTCAAAGTAGATCATTATAGTTTGAAATAGTAAAACAATAGATATTAGGCAGCTTAAAATTTCTACAATAGCTTCTATATTTATATTTATTCATTCGTGTGTGTGTGTGTGTGTCTATTTTATCAAAGTACGAAATTTTGGTGTTTTAAATGTATAGTCGAATTAACCTGTTTCTAATCTTATAACTGCACGGTCAGAGACCTGTTGCTCACACCATTAGCACACGTCATTGGAACAATAAATTTCAACTCAGAAACACGTTCAAGATTTCACACGACCTTAAACTTTGCGTCCGAAAGAATACAGACCATTACGTGACCGACACTTGTATGTTATATAATTAAATTGCTGCACCAAAAAGCCCATGTTGTTTTTATTAACTACATTTATGTGCTTTAAAGCAAATTTATTTTGATTTTTTTCTTTTTGTTTGGTCCTAACAATAACTGTATTAGATATTGCTCATTAACTCACTTTTAAAGCATTTAAAACTCATTTTTAAGAGTAGGTACAAATACCTTATTGAAATTAATTGCCGCATTCCTAAATACAAATGTGACTATTATAATATTAGTAGTCACATATATAATATTAAACAAACGTAATATTGTAATTTGGTAAATCATAATTTTTAATAAGTTTAAGACTTGTCTCTTTGTCTCGCCGGCGTATGTAATAAAATCGTCCATCTCCTCGCCAAAGTTGGTAACGTTATAAGCTCACACCTCTGTAAAAATATTAAGCATCAACAACAGAGAGCCATTGGCATCGGCTCTGTAAAATAAAACCCAAAGAGGGGCCTTACCACCAACTCTAAACGCGACTCAATTCCCATTGTTAAAATGAGACAACGCTATAAGCCGAGTAGAGCGGCGTCCCTTTTTGTCACCCGCGTTTGGATCGCACTAATACTTCGTGGTACGGCCACAGCCCAGCGACAATTCGACACAGCGTCGACTTGGCCAGCGCTCACAAAGCTTTCTCATTAAACCGTCACCGTTCGAAGCCGTGCCACTAAAAATGATTTCGACCAAAAAAATGCTCAACCCGTTTCGTTACATTTCTTAACGCTCGGGGAAGAGCACAAAAGATTTTCTTAGTTGAAGTGTGACTGCCATAATTAAGTGGCGATAAATCGCTCCGCGTTATGCTGTTTGGTAATAGACGCTTTCAGTCCTGTGGTCGCGTGTATAATACCCAGCCAAATATCGTCACCTTCGTTAAATCTGCGATTGTGCTAAACAAATACCGAAATCTTCTAGACCCCCATAAAGATAAAAATGCGAGCCGACGCAGCGCCAATCATATTCTTACAAAGTCTCTCTCATACCATACCATAAAATCCCGGCTTAATAAGTTGCCTCCAATTTAAAATCAAAATTATTTCCCGAGTCCGCTGTCTCACTGAGGACCCGTCGGGGGCCCGATTATAAATCATATGTGCCACGTTATGCGGCCAAGAGCTCCAGGTTTTGTATAAAAATTATCGCCCGCCAGCCCCAAGTAAAATATTCAAAACAGTTTCAGGTTACCGCGTCAAATATTTCTTTCCGACATCTAAAATAAACCACGCTGACTCATTAGTCGACAATCTTTGCTTTCCACCTTAAATTTATGGGCGTCTCTCAAGATCCTCTGTTGCATTTATAGATTATTTTCAAAATGGGTAGTAAGGTACTTAGAACTATGTAGGTATACTACTGAGTATATCGCCATATATGATATGATACTGCAAACAATTATAACTTATTAAACATGTACCCGCGAAAAGGTAGGCGGTGATATCAGTTGTTTTCTGCTCTGTCATCACCACACTGCCAGAAGTTTGGCGTATAGGCCTAAGCGGTCAAAGTGTGTGTGTGTCTGTGTGTGTTTGTATTTTGCTAATAACATTTCTTTTTTCAAAAACATTATTTTTAAATTATTTATATTACTGTGGTTTCATTCCTGCTACACTACTATTGCTAGATTTGAAACAAGAAACATCGTTGCAAGTGCCTCATCGTTAAGCATTAACAAAATTAACGACCAGCCTCATCCTCACTTGTGGCCATTGATTAGTTCATTGATAAAACTAAACGGCTGATTAAATGGTCTAATCAATCACACAGCGGACCTCCCATGCAATCTGTAACAGATAATTATTCTCACAGTCGAAACAACAGCTCTACAAGAGAGAAATCTGGCACATAACTTCCGCGCTTGCAATCAAAGTTTGTTAAGTACAAGCGCTGTAATTTGAAACGACAAGCGACAAACCAAAATCTTGTTATATTGGCCCAAATGTAATACTTCCTCTGTACAAATAGGTGTCCAATATCACTTTCGACTTTATAAATACGCAACTTTCTATCAGGGTTCAATATTGGCTAACACTTAACTGAATACCTTTTTACTTCATTCTTATAATCCAACATGCTGTCCGCAATATTTTAAGTGTGTTAAATTGATAGTGAAAAGTTCACTGTACAAGATGCAAGGCCCGTAATTATAATAAGAAACCTAGTCGATCGCTTGTTAACATTGTATATATTTTACTTCTAGTATGCAGAAATGTTACTTTAAATATTTTATACTTGAAATATTTATGAAACATGTCATCGCGTCGGATAAAATATATAACCGTGAACAGAGTATTTTACATCCAACTCAAGAAATAGTATATTTCAAAATGTATTGCTTTAAAAATAAACTGTATCTTATTTATTGAATACGATTCAACAGCAACTACAATGAGTTCAGTTACAGCCGAATCAAAATCAAATAACACCTTAAATACAGTCTGTTTAACAAGTATACAACTTTAACAACAACGTTACAACGGAAAAAAACAGAAAATTTAAATAAGCCAGAAATAAACAAACGAAATTAAATAAACAGTATTTATATTGGCTGCTCTATTCAAATATATTTTATCGGTGTTAAACTTACTGTTATAGATGTTAATTAACTAATCCATTGTCACTCATTTCTTTTAAAATACACAGTCAACTCCGCAGCACGAAAAAGACTATCAATCTATTATTATTATAGAGCTGTGTTTGTCGTTACAACACAAAGGTCTGGGACGTCTCCAATATCATAACACATAGAAGACATCATAAATAATGTCAAAGATTCAAAATCTATGTCTCACACATTACGAGAACGATACTCATGTGGGCTAGAAAAGCATAACACATAAATAACAAGGCACATTGTTCCGAAAGAGACATGATAAATGTATCTGTGCTTAATTTAGACTTCGCTACAGGTAAAAGTGGACTACACGAATCAAGTTAGGGAAAGCTTGAAAGCTAAAGCGGCCTTATTTGGCTCCGTAAGAATTGGGTAGGCACGTTAATTGATCAATACTTAAGCAACCGACCGCCTGCTGCATTATCAGGACTGTTACGGGTTCTATTGCTAGTAATTAATGAAGGCAATTTAATCCTGCAATTGTTGCGATACATTTGTTAAAACTATTGGCATAATTTAGTGGTTTGCTATATTTGGGCTAGTAATTATTGTTAGTATATTTGTCACTGTCGACGGGACTTTGATGCTGGAAAAATTTAACCATGGTATTTCGTACGATATTTGATTTAACGGATCCGGAGAGCTGTTAATGGATCATAGATCAAGCAAGGCAAGGAATGAATTCTTCTTCCTACGCCGATAAGACTTGATGATCTACATAAGATAATTCGATGACTTAAAGTGACAGGGTGCTTAAATGACAAAAAATCTCGTTGGTACCACAAGAATGACTCTAAGTATCTACAATTTGTTTGTTGTTTTAAAAACCTGGGTTGTTAGCTAATTAGCCCTTTAGATCATCTACCGCTATTTGTAGAGAAGGCCTTACCTTCTTAGACCGAACCTTAATAGGTCTTCAAGCCTTGCATCCTAGTATCTCCTGTAGGGTTTTTCTGTCACACTTATAGTCCCAAGAGCAGTAGTAGTCCCCCTACTCTTTTGTTCTTATTTTCCTAGATCCAGAATTATGATGATATCAACGTTTTTGTTAGCTAATTTTGTTGGATTTCCAGTGTTAACAAATGGCTCAAGAAAAAAGTTTAAGAATTTTTCTTAAAGTTACCTTTTTTTAAATAGCACTTAATTGGAGCGGGTTTTTTTGTATTTTTTTGTATTCCGCCTCTTGTAATAAGGTTATTAATTAATAAGCCCCCACGCTACTTCTTTATGACTTCACACTGAAGCATATGTGATAAAAACTGGGATGACTGTCGATAAAATTCCTTATCCATAAAAAGTGCCCTATAAAATGCTATGGCTGCCTAGCCTAACTCGGCGTTCACCTTCAGGCCCTATCTATCGATATGCAGGTATTGCATTATCATGCACTAGCAATTTTGTAACCATATATTGTTATAAGTAGTCGTTTACATGTGTATATTCTGTGATAATAATATTTTTCATATTTTAACAATACATTTCAAATTGATTATATTTTTTACTTAGAGCAAAATAAAATTACTCTTGATGTTACTGATAAAAAGGATATTTTACAAATAAAAACGAATTGACTTATTTCCAAGCTAATAAGACTATCGTGTTTGTAAATAATTTGAGAACTATAATTAGGTACTTTTATTTAATGCGACTTTTGAGTGCGAATGGACATTTAGTTTTATCAAACAAAGATATAATATATTATGCATAACTAGTCGGAAAATAGCACATGCGATCGAAAATAATAAGGTTATCTTCAAACGATAGCTTAACTTCGAAACAATTCGTCATTTTACATTGAAGAAATACGTAATATCTCAGCAGAAAGTACTCGAGACAGTGGCTTGTTTGCCGAGACCAGCTGCATCGAAAGTTGTTTTGTTATCGTGTCGAAGCCTGAACGCAATCAAACCTTAAGGTTGGCAAATTTTAGACCGTTGATAATATTGGCAATTGTTATACAGAGCAGTATGAATTGGAATGCTTTCATTCCAATCTCTCCGTCCATCCATCCCGTCTTTTCCATCAATTTTATCTACATAAATTCAAAAGTAGTACCTTTCCGGTGTAATATAAGATATGAATCCATATAGAGTAGATGACAACACGTTAGTCAAAATATATGTCTGACCGATATGAATAGAAGAGAAGTCTGTGCCAACCCCAACCACTGCAGGAAAATGACGGTACGTATGTATACAAATCTACTTACATTCAAATACATAATTATTATAATGTCTACAGATATAGCTTCCATGTTGGCGCGTCTGTGTCATACGATAGAGCAAGCCTATTGCAAATCACAGGAACTTTAATCGCAGTAATTTTCTAGATGATGCTCCAGAAACTCTGCTGTCCATTACGCGTTAAAAACATAAAATAACTATCACAAAACATAACATATCTTATAACTCTTAGTCGCCTTGTTCGACATCAACCGGAGAAGCAGGTGACAATTTTATTATTTTTTGCCGTCACAGCAAATAGTTTTATAAAAATATTATGTCATTTGGTATAAAATAAGTTTTATTTTATATCAAACCCGGAAGGAAACACGTAATAAATTCTATAGAAGAGGAGGCCTCTGTCGATCACTGCTAACTTATAATATATCATTCGGTTCTGGCAAAAACTGGTGTCAGATCATCGTGACAGTAATCACAGCGGCAAAAAGTTCCACTTGCGCCTCCAATTACAAACCATTTACGGGGGCTACGTGCCTAACATAATGGGTCGAATCTAACATTTTCTATAAGCCGACTGTGCATTCCACCGGTGTACAAAGATGCAATAATTATTTTCTCACCTCAAAATCAAACCTTAAATCTTGTCTTTATTACACACTTTACTTATTATACATAGCTGTACACAGCTCTATGTTTTGTTTTATGGGATTTACTTTATAAAGATAATTGACTAGAGTTTTTAAGCCTAGAGCTTTAAAGTTTATCCGATATTAAGCTAAAGCTGTAACTTTTCCATGCTTGGGGTAAATAATTATAAGGGTCTTCGTGTTCTTAGAGTTTCCAAATATATAGAAATTATTTTTCCTCGTTTCACATCAACATTTATCGGTGTAGTTATTTGGCTAATAGTATTTATGTTTGAAATAAAACAACTTTTACCGATTAGACTCGCGTTTGTTTGCTATTTGCAAAACTTGGTTTTCCAAAATTACTCTATGTCGTTATTACAACATCAACTTGTCTACGCAATATATCTTATCCATTGTTTCGTCAGTCGTCCGCATTGATATTTTTTGATACTTTTAAAAATAGAAATACACGTACTTTACTATTTGATTTAGACTATAGGTATAAAATAGATTTATATTTGAGTGATTATGTTTGCACAATAAAAATAGGAAAATATATAGGTGGGTAAAGCATCACGCAATTTGCTTGTACCTAATCTATTTTATACCTATAGTCTAAATCTATGTTTGTTCCTTGCCAATAAGGAATTAAGGATTGACGTGAAAACAGTAGGTGGCGCAGCGGGATAGAGTGATTTATAATTGTATTGCAGTGCATGCTTGTTCTTCATGAGAATTATGTCAAATTTCGCTGTGTAACTAATAAATATAATTAAGAATAAAACTAAAACGAGCCTTCGAAACATACCGAGACGGGAACAAAAACATTAAACCAACGAGTAATAAACTCGGAGAAAATTGTAATAATTTCCTTTATTGAATAAGCAATAACTATTTCATTTATATTTAGTTAATACTAACATACATACATACATACATAAATCACGCCTATATCCCCGAAGGGGTAGGCAGAGGTGAACTAGCACCCACATTTCGCCAATTATGTTAGGTCCCATGTAATAGGTGGCGAGCCTATTGCCATTTATCGGGCACAAAAGTCGCAGTACTACTGCTAGGTGATACAAGAGGAACGCTGCTGCCCATTCCTCATCGCTGATTTATCCTTAGTCGCCTTGTACGACACCCACGGGAGAGACTTGGGGTGGTGACAATTGTATTCTACTCTGCCGTCACCACACGGCCAGTTAATACTAAACCCTCAATAAATATTCCCTTAATTTAAAACACGTTCTAGATTTGCTTCTAGCCTACTGGAAAGGAAGTTGTTACTTCAGACGAGCGAATGATGGACACCGTGCGTTAAATCCGTCATTTCTTTCACCTCCATTACACACTTGACCCAATTAGTCGACACACCCAAATTACCGTGTCTCAAAACAATTTGGTAACCGCACAATATTGACGAGGAGAAATTGCGTTTTAATTATAATAATCATACATTCACATACACATTCACAGAGTCGGCGCTTCGCACTGTTTTAGAAAAACAGCCGAGGGCGAACCGCGTCGCAATTACAGCCAGCGTCTCCGTCCGTCCGTCTGTCAGCCACGCAAGATGGCCGCATGCCTGCCCAAGATTGACTAGTAGCTGAATGCTTCTTAGCCAACGGCGATCTAGCCTGCACCGATCTATCTCGAGCGTGGCATGCAGGAATGAAACCCTGCCATCGCTAAATTAAAATTCTTTTTGTTTGATAAGTGTTCTGTGATTATCTCGTATATAGAATGTAATGGCGGGTCGACGTGTCATTAAAGCGTGATTGTTTATTACTCGGCACTCACCGTTCGATATCATTTTTATTGTGCTGTTTGATGGCGTACCTGCAATTAAAAAAACGAGTCAGTTTAAACATTGTTAACATAACAAGCGAGTCGTAATGAAACACGATATACGTGTCGACTGTCTCATGCATAAATAGTTTCGAGGGTAGCGTAATCAGCACTAATCGAAATAACAGCTATATGAACGCCTACTTTTATGGTTCTTTATAGCCTACCGCGTTTAAGAAAACATTAAAGTCCGACCGTCAGTTTTCATATATTCACAAATAACGCTTATCCAGCACATCGGGGGCCGCTAAAAACATAATAATAACGTTCACACATTAAACGGTGCCCGGTTAGAGTGCACAAAACCCATCATCACGAGTGTTCCCGCCGCCGAGGCAGACCGCATAAGTCACATTGGCCGCCACATCAAAAAGTAATCACACTACAAAAGTCTGGACGAGTCACCGGCCGGGTCACCGCCAAATATGTTTGAAACGCACCTAATCGATTCAAGAGGGACGCGACCACAGGTAAGACCTGCCCTAACATAATTTACTGCGGTGCTCTTCTATAAAAACGTGCAACATCAGGAGCTTGATAGCTTTTTATTAACAACAATAAAGATCATTTATTCATAGCAACCGTCCCTGTACGCATTTCACGTCTGCTCCCTAGGCTATACCCGGCCGTGAACGTAAGTATTCTTGTGAAAAAATCTAGATTTGCTTTTAATTATAATAATGGAAGCTTGCTCTATTTGATAATATGGTCTTCAGTCGTGATTTCTGCTGATATCTTATTTTTAAATCTCCGTAGCGTTCCATAATATATTTACTTCTCTTTAATGTTTCGTATTGTTCATTTTATTTTTCGTTAACTTATAGGTACGAGTACTTTACCTTAATTTAATATACAAACAAATAGGTAGTACCTACTTATGCAAATGAGATAATGTTATTTTTGAAGCACCGTTACCGTAATAAAAAGTTAGTGTTTTTCTACGGGTTTTTTTCCGGACGGGCGAGGGTCGCGCTAACGACATAAATAGGTACAACTAACACACTCCCGCGCATCTCCCAGCCTTGCCCCAGACACCCCCCGCTGCCTCGAGAAATATGTTACCTGCGCCTGCGCACAGAGGAAACAAATACTAAGCCATTGACGACGCCATAAATTTCTGAAATGACCCAGGCATTCTGATTAAAAAACCAATTTTCTTGTTCGAACTTTAGACCATGTTTTGTGTTTTTTTTTTTTGTTGTTGACGCTGCTGCCGCCTATAATATTAATAAGATATTATACACTCCAGTACTGTCAAGGGGCTTTACGTTTTTAAGCCAACAACTTAATTTCCTCACTACGAATAATAATTAAGACATTCGTAAAGTAATAAAAGTAACTAAATTATAATTGTGACGCGTAAAATAAGCCTATAAAAAAGACGTAAAGTTTATCTAGTCAATTTACATTTTAGATATGGTTACATCTCAGATTTCACGATTCGGCCTCTAGAAAGGCGCCGGTGGTATTCTGCATTCCTAGTACTGTAGTTGGGATCTAGTTCACCCAACCGTCACGATATATCAGCGCGATCACCAACAGAACAATAGATGTCTCCGTGGCTAAACTAAAACACGTAAAATACTTATCCGTGAAATGTTTTGTGCAATTTATGAATGCGCTTATGTAGCATTCGATTTGGTCCGTGAAAGCCGGAAACCACTCGGTTAACTCAATGTGAATCTGCATCTTGTAACCACTGGTTTACCCGAGCTAAGTGCTGGCTTACTTTTGATTAGGTGGTAATTATGTCGTTTGCCGGCAGTTGTACGTGTCAGGCCCATATCGTATCGAGCTAGGCTTGTTTTATGCTATGAGAAAGTAACCTCAATAGACTAATGAGTGGCTCCGTAGCATTTTCCATTATTAATCGTTTTTATTTGTAGTGAGATTTGATTAACAACAAAAGTAACCAGTAAAGAATAGCCAGGCTATACAAACGACAGTGCGTTCAGAGTTTTACTACCTAAAGTGCAAAATCGGTTGCGGTAATTTGACAATTCGTCTCTTTCGTACAATTTTACACACAAAAAATAACACGGTAGCAACAAGACGGTAGATAACCATCGTTGGAGTTACACAAAAATCGTTTTTATTTCTAGAGAAAAAAAATATGTATGACACAAGATGAAAAAGTAGGCAAGCGAGCGACTTCAAAAGACTGGTCAGACTATAAAAATCTTTATTGCTTTTCTTCCCACTTGACAATGAGGTTGATGACCTCATATATTTTAGTTTCATTTTACAATACCATTATTTATGTATATATATATGCGATTACCATCTATTAATCAATATGTACAAGACTTTAGTTTCTATAAACCAGTCAGCCTTAGACGGGTGGATATCGTTAGAACAAATAGCACAGGTTTTCTAAAATTATTTGTCAGTTGAGCTGTCTTACTAATACATATCTATAAAATAAAATGAGTAATGCATAAAGAATCTCAGTCGATGTACAGTTCTAACGCAATCGGACTGTAGTCATACTAACTGCAGTCGCACTGAATTTTGGCATTCGGAATATAGTCAGTATGTCTTGAGCCTTATTGGAGTCGGCGTTCAGTTGTTTTAAAAGCAGGCACATCAGCGATTTCAATATTATATTTTTTAAATAATAAGGAGATACCCTATAACCCCTCCTCCTCCTATTTTAGATGACCTAGGCTTGTTCAGATCGCTAGCTATTGGATATATAGTTATTTTTTTAATAATTTAATTCGTAAAACTGACTTACTAACTTTGGGCCGCATTTCCCTTTACGGGATGTGACGGGGGTCGCATTATTGATACTTAGGCATATGTGAAGACAAAGCTGGCTTGGAATTTGGTCGTCAAGCTTTTATGTGCTAGTTGTTTAGCACATGCAGCGACAACGATTTGAACAAACACTTCACGGCATTTGTTAGGAACTTCGTGAGAACACATTATACGGCTGCTTGCACGTGTTCTCATGACTTATTGCGACTGCGGCCGTGGCTTCCACACTTTTTTTACGTTTATCACATCCGAAATTACTGCAATGCACGCTAGATATGTAAACTTTTTAATCCTAAGAAATACGCGGGTGTTGCATCAAAGAGTTTTGTCGTGTGATGATCTTTATTGAATAGTTGAATAGTTTGAAAGAAATATATCTTTCGCGGCCTTCTTTTACTAATATTACGAAAAGAAAACCGTGTGGGTACGGCAGAGTAGAATACAATTGTGACCACCAAATCTCTCTCGCGAGTGGCGACTAATGGTTAAAACACTGATGAGGAATGGTCAGCAGCGTTCCTCTTATAATGCCGATAAATGGCAATGAGCTCGCCAACTATTACATGGGACTTAACCTTATTGGCGAAAAGTTGGTGTTAATTCACCCAATGTTATGCGTATGCGTGCGTAAAGAGTATGCATGGTGTTAATAATGGAAAATTAAAGATCGCTGCCGTGTAGTGACAAAGCAGAATACAATTGTCACCAACCCCATCTCTCCCGTGGGTGTCGTATAAGGCGACTAAGGGTAAAGACAGCAATTATGTGCCCGATATATGGCAATAGGCTCGCCACCTATTACATGGGACCGGACATGATTGGCGAAAAGTGGGTGTTTATTCGCCTATGCCTGCCCCTTCGGGGATATAGGCGTTATTTATGTATGTATGTATGTATACTACTGGTATGGTATTAAATATGGTAAAAGTTATCAAATTAATGAATGGTTAAGGGACATCTCTCACGAAACACCTGTCAAAAAAAACCCGAAAATATACTATTGCGTGAACCCCAGAGTCTTATTTTTAATGCCTTAAGGTTCTCGAAACTTATTGAAAAAAATCTAACGGGATCGCGCGCATGCACCCTCTTAAGGTCAACCTTACGTAACAAATCAGACGTCAATGCCCTGTAATTATTTCTAAGGCTTCATTACGATTGCCTGACCATAATCTAGGGAGGGGCCAGCTATTGGCACAGTAAATTATATGTCGATGCCATGAACTGACCCTAGTTCGAGCGAAATACAATGATACAATATTAATTGTATGGGAAATACTGGATCCCATTAAATCACACAATTCAAAACACGCTACCGGCGCCGCGTCTCTAATTGAAAATAGCGAATACCCCGAGCCCAGATCCGCCGTATTAATTAAAACTGAATATTCTCGCCTTTACTCGCTCATGCTCAAGTACCTGCTTACCCGCTACTATTTGTTGCCTCTCATCTTTTTACACAACAACACAAATTAAATACTAAGCCCGAAGGATTAAGGATCCAAATCGAGTATCTCGGCGGCGATGTTTAATACGCCATTTTGGACTATCAACAAAAGACATAAAGCACATTTTAACGTGACAAATGGTAAGTTTAAATGTGGAATCAAACAAGGAGCGTAGTTAATAATTTATTGATATAAGACATGCGAAGCCCATAAAGTTTCCTTTGGCACACGTCTCGGTCTGTTTTAATTTGTAACTCGCCGGTGAACGCGGCTTGCTTAGATTAAGATTTAGCCACGGCCAAAGTGCGTTTCTACATTGTCGCCGTGTTGCATTGGGACGCCGCTATCTGGAACGCGTGTTAATTTATGTTAACCGACACTATTGTTAATTGTTTAATGAGGTCTCTCACTTCGGTTACTACTGAAAGATGAAAATAGTCACGTAGGAGATTGCATATGCTTCGGATAGTCATATGTATTATTATTTATTTTATTATTATTATATAGTCATATGTATTAGAACCAACCATATTGTTTCATTGTAAGGAGCTATGGTGCCGTAGTCAGAGCGCTTGCCTTTTGATTGTGCAAAGCAAGCAATGCTCGCCTACTCCTTGCAGGGATGTAAAATATTAATGTGTGTTACATGGTTTTTTAATTTTAACATCTTTTATGTTGGATTTTTTGCATCTTCCTAAGAAATTCATAAACATTTAAGACACAGTGTGGTACTTGTTCAATTTTAATTCCATACGTTCTACGCAATTCAGCATATATTCATGTTCTTATAAGAGATCAAGTCATTGGTGATAAGGCAACAATGGCTTTCGTAATTATAGATAGGTACTTACTAATCTTCAAATTTCAAATTCGAAAATCTTTAGTAAACTAGCCTCTAAAACCTAAAAATTGCTTTCAATACAGTATTCAAGTTCAAATAAGGTTCAAACAGTACCTACAACAAAACAGTGATTATAAAACACCGCACCGAACAAGATATCTAGTTAAGCGTGTTTTGGTCGTCATCATAACAAGTTGCTGACAAAAATAAACAGGTTTAACAACCGTTTTATCTAACAAGATAAATATTGTATCTGCACCCCGTCTAAAGCCAAGTCGCCAAGTCTTGGCTGACTAAGGTATAATTCCGTTGAAATCAAAAGTGAAAAAACATCCAATATGCAAACACGGAAAGTGATGAACTCGCAGCTTAGGTGATGGTGCTGTAAAATAATATAGTATCATTAGAGAAATGAGGTAATAGAGCCTCATTAAAGAGAGCAAACACTCGGCCTAACCAAGCGTAACAAACATCAGTGTCTCAAACAATACTCATAACTGTTGAACAAACAAAAGTTATCGTTCAAAAGACAGGCGTTTGCCCGAAACGGTGGGGGCGGCGGCGCGAGCTGAGAATGTTAGAAAAACTTATAGAAAATGACAAGCGGCTGACAGGGACAGCTATATTTACACCGTAGAAAGGAGAGGGACGGATAGAAAACTTGTTCGCCGGCATTCCGCCGCATGGTGGATTTAGGAACGAGGGCAGAGTGATACGATTAGAAGGTTATGCCGTGTTATTTTTAAAGTTCTGTAGCTTAATATCAATAAGTGAAAAATGACCAACTATTACGAGGGCGCGGAAGGAGCTATTAATGGCGTTTGATTCGAGAGGTGTTTCCATTTTTTTCATATAAAATTTCCATTGCTGCTTCGAAATAATATGACACAAACACGATTGATACTGGTTTTTATTGGTATGAAAGAAGCTATAATTACATAAAATGGTTTTGCAGGAAAATGAGGTTAAAAATGGTTTATTTCAAGCTATTTTATTATAACATTTCTTGCCAAAATAAGACTTGAATGGCATGTAAAAATTCTTGTAGCTTAGTATTTTCCTAGTAGCTGATAGTGCTTGGCTAGCATATCTATGTTACGTTACGAAAAGTTATTTAAATATTGAATAGTAACAAAAATTAGATTTTGAATGTGCAAAATTAGTTTTAAATGTGCAAAATTAGTTGTTAGCAATCATCATGCCCTTTGCCTTACCTAACCAAGCAAATTTCCGATGTACAGACGTAATGTATAATATACGCCTATGACGTTCGTATATGTATACAAGAAAATTGCAGCAAATATTAATTCTAATGCATCTGAAATCATTATTAGCTTTCCAAGCCCACAGCAAAACATAACTTCGTATTGAATTACATCTTCTAATATTATATTACAGCATTAACGCGATAATGTGCATTTGACATTTTGACTAGCTTACGAATAGATTAACTCGCTTGAAATCCACGGCTAAACACGTTCATTTGCTCCAGACACATTTGCGTCAGCGTAGGCACCATTGAGCATAATAAGACATTATAAGCCGCTAGCAATGAGCATTTTGTAATGCAACTTGCGGAGAATCATACGACTACCACGTGATACCATCATGGAGCTTATTGTTGCCATATTCGTATAAGATTATTTCCGCTGCCTTCCACTAGTGATAGAAATCAATTCTGTATGTACTCTGAGGTCAATAGGCCGTTTAACTAATTGTCCTAAATAGGTTAATAGTTTTTAAAATTCAGAATTTAACAAATAAAGCTATGGGTTTTTTATACCACGAAAAGAACACTTAAGAATTCCTCAAGAGACTTCCTCAACGAAATACCAACCAACAAATCTTTTGTTACCATATAGCATAGCACACATGGGTCAGAAAAGGTTTTATTAATAATTCAATTTTGACATTTGCATGGGTTATAATATCTTAACACGGCGATCAGTTGTTTTTATAATCGAACGCATTTTGCAGTGTCATTCGAACAAAAATCCAAGTACCTACTTAGGTATTCAAATATCGTTTAATTAATGAAATTCATTGTTCATAGTCTATTAAACCCATTTTGTTTTATAAGGAATAGTCATTCATAGTCTATTAGACACAATTTATATTACTAATTTATTTTCATAGTGTTGCAGAGAGAGTCAGTGGCAGCGTCTGGGACTTGTGATCCAAGTGTAGGTTTAAGAGGCCTCTTGACAACTAGTCAACAGTCGCCTCCGCCACCCCGACTTCTGTCTCTCTGCCCAGACATATTTGGTAAGATTCTGTAAGATTCGTAAGTCGGAAAAAATCCCGTATGTCATAAAAATTAAGTTCACCCAAACGAAGTCGCGGGTAGAAAGCTAGTTATCTAATATTGCTCTACAGTATGTTCAGTAATTTTTAGTTTAGCCTAGATCTGGTTTCATTGCACTGATGGTGCGTATACTTACAGTGTGCAATTTAAAATTAGGATTCCTTTCCATGTCGTAGCTCCGTGCCCGCCCTCGTGGACCACGCGAGAACACCATCATTAGCGCGAAACAGCGTTGCGAATCATAAAACAGTGGCGTCGCTAACGCAGTATGCTCAACATTTTAGTACTATTAATCCAGGCTATGGAACAGCTAATTAGGCTTCGTTATGTCCTATTACCTATTACAGCTTTACACTACCACATTTTATCAGGCTTCTCCTTCAATGTGAGGTGATTTAAAACTTATTTCGTCAATCTTACGTACATACGATTCTTCTTCTTCTGCTTCTTCTTCTTCTTCTTCCTGTCCTTATCCCGCTCTAAGCTGGGTCGGCACAACTTACGTACATAAGAATGTCAAATTCTCATTGATCTGAAATGGCCATACTTTCTTATATGTATCCTTTGAAGTACTATGGTGGTACTATGAAATGAAAATTTCTTAAGACAGTAAAATAAATACTAAACAATTATCCTTAAACCTATCTTAATACGAGAAAGCCTTATTTCTATAATATAGGTACTATAATAGCTTAATCACAACGGACTCGGGCGAGAACAAATTCACTCCGAATGGAACAAACGAGAATCCGCCGTTCTAAGAATTCGGACATTAGTAGGCAGGTTCTCCGTACCCCTCAAGGCTATATCGATCTCGATCTAATCCCTCGGCTTGATTGATTGCGAAATTCAAAATGCATAATGCTATCTCCGGCCACATGAGAAAATAAACGGAACAGAGAATTACCTTCGTACAAGCACGCGAATCCGTGGGCCTACCGCCTTACTGGATTGCTAAAGCAAAAGCTAAAGTTTATGACACATCAAGGCGGTAGGCCCCCAGTTGCACTACTACAAGCACGCGGGGCATGTGTGCGTTACCACTGGCCGCTGTCGCGCACGCGGCGAGACCGGAAAAACCCAGTTTTCATATTCAATCACAATGTCAGGGTTATAGTTCGACAACTTCGTGTGCGAACTTGTCGGACTATAGTGCTACGACGTTCTTAGAAAGCTTTTACTCTGTTCGGTTTATCTACTCATGTGCTCCGGCTGCCGAAGTTCGCGAGGTGTGCCACAACCACCACACACGCAACAGGTGTCCGATTCCGTCCCTGGCATGTATAACGAACCTGGTCGCGACAAGTTATGACACGACAATAAGCCCCGACACTACCTACACAGACAAGATTTTTTTTTCTTTTTGCCGAGAACCCCTGTGAACGTCGACTTTGCAAGGCGACCGATATTAGTGACAGATCCTGACTGACCGTCTGTACAGCTTCGCGAGATGTAATGTTTTTCTCGGTGCACTTACTTTGTCCTAGAGATCATGCTACGGGTGTCATATTGTCATGTCCTTCTCAAAAATAGAGAACACCTTAACCAAGTTAAAACGGTTACTTATTGTTATTTCTCATGGTATAAGTTGAATTTGATAAATAAGACTTAACAAATTATATCCTCAGGTTGTGACTTTACCATAATATCTAAAATACCGCAACGCAAAAATGACACAATGCAATTTAGTGACTCTGTGTCTTTCAAATACCATCGTCAGCAGCATTTTAATGTTCTGCAGGCAGTTCATATGGATGAAAGAACATAGGGAGATTAGGAACCCAATAGTGGATATTGACGACTGCTAAATACCTTTTTAGTAGCCGTGTGGTGACGGCAGAGTAGAATACAATTGTCACCACCCCAAATCTCTCCCGTGGGTGTCGTACAAGGCGACTAAGGATAGATCAGTGACGAGGAATGGGCAGCAGCGTTCCTCTTATACCTAAGTGGTGGTAAGTAAATGGCAATAGGCTCGCCACCTATTACATGGGACCTAGCATAATTGGCGAGACGCGGGTGCTTGTTCACCTCTGCCTACCCCTTCGGGGATATAGGCGTGATTTATGTATGTATGTATGTAAATACCTTTTATAAGAATTTTTGCACTGAAAAGATTGGGATAAGGTAAAATATTTAAATATTTATAATTTGCATTTTATTAATATAATTATTACAAACTGTGAATTTAATATAAACATCAAAAGGTTTTGCACCATTCATTTTAGTTATAGTGTTGTATCTTCGTAGGCACTAAATAAAATTTTATTTGAAATCACATCTGCTATACCTACTCACTAACTCTACTGTCATGTCATTTTATAGTCGGAAATTCATTGGTCAAACTTCAAGCTTGATTATAGACAAATGACATTATTTTTAAATAGAAAAAAAATCTAGATTGAATTCGATCTCTTCGCTACTTGACACCACTTATTAGATATTAAACCGAGCAGTTACATAACACGCTGTTTCATTTCTGCTGTTTTAAGATATATAGAATTACAAAGCACAAAAACTAAATTCCTAAATACGTTTGTATATTTTATTTTTCATATTAAATGTTGGTAAAGTAAGGTTAGCACAAATTTAGGCACAAAATATTCGTCTATCTTGCTAAAACGTCAAGTCTACAAATATAATGACGGCCGCCTTGGTCGAATGCTCAGATTGCTGGGTATTGGCCAAGAGGTCCCGGGTTCGAATCCTGGTAGGGGCAAACTTTGTGATGACCACAAAATGTTTGTTTCCGAGTCATGGTTGTGTATATGTTTATATAGTATATTTTCAACATTTATATTATACTTAATTATATTAAAAATATGTCCGTCATCTAGTATCCATAACACAAGTGCTTAGGCTACTTACTTTGGGCTAGATGATAGGTGTGAGTGTAAAAATATTTATTTATATTTATTTATAATTTATAAACTTTGGAGCCTACCAATGAATTAATAGGTACTTTTTTGTTAAAATCCAAAGTAATTTGTTTCTGACTTTTCTGAGTGAATGGGCAAATGAAAATGACGGACGAGTGGGTGAATACACCTATTTTTCCTAATATGTGAAGTAATTGGATATGGACATGATCATGGTGATACCCACAGCGTGGTAGTTATAAATTCATAATACAAGTATTTACATAAGCATTCGGGTCATGCTATTCGTTTAAGTCCGAAATTATACAAATTTTTAATCTTATTTGCTAAAATGTGCTGCTGAGCCGTAAAGCCAAGGAAAGTGCAGGAAATAGGTGATTTTAGCCGTCACCTGTGCTTATCAAATTATAAAATCACAAATTATACGCATGGGAATTATAGGCCGAATTCATTATCAAACCAACTGGAAACGTGAATGCTTATAATAAAGATCGAATTAATGTTAATACCGAACCTATATTATATTTACTAGGTTTGTTAATCATTAAGGCTATTTGGATTACAGTTTTTTCCCGTTAGTAGCTAGTGGTATACATGTTACCCGTGTGGTTACCTGTAAATGTAAAAAAAATGAGAAATTATGTCCTAATACGTGTAAACATTTACTTAAAGTTCAAATTACTAAAAAAATATCAATGTCTCATCTTTAGACAGCGATCTGTGGAATACATTATCAAACCAACTGGAAACGTGAATGCTTATAATAAAGATCGAATTAATGTTAATACCGAACCTATATTATATTTACTAGGTTTGTTAATCATTAAGGCTATTTGGATTACAGTTTTTTCCCGTTAGTAGCTAGTGGTATACATGTTACCCGTGTAGTTACTTGTAAATGTAAAAAAAATGAGAAATTATGTCCTAATACGTGTAAACATTTACTTAAAGTTCAAATTACTAAAAAAATTTCATTGTCTCATCTTTAGACAGCGATCTGTTACAGACAACACTTCCAGATGGTTAAACTAAATTGTAGAACTATGGTGGTGCACGAAAATATATTATGTAAATGCAGAAAGCGACAGTGTCAACTTATGTGAACCGCACAATTTATGCTTTAAAATGTATCTACTAGTTAAACAGTATAACAGTAGTGCTTGTGCGTTTGTGTTAATATCAGTGAAATCTGCCGACAATCCACGAAGCTACTTAGGGCCGATTTCACCGTCTCTCATAGAAACTGAGTTTAATAAAACTTGGTTCTGATTAATGCAAACTTGGTATCGGAACTCAGTTTAGAGCATAAACCGAGTTCAACTTAACTGATCGCGTTTAATTTCTGCGTTGAAATCGGCCCTTAGTCTTTTACTCTTTGCCCTATATGTCCGGTTGCGTTTATGTCTTTTCTATGACAGATAATACGGCGAAATATTCAGCGGCGGCTATTTCAAAGATATTACTGTAATATTTTCAAATTAAAGTGGATTATTCAGTTCACATTTCTTTATGGAATTGTTAAAACAAAAACATAATTTATTGGTTTTTGTTCTATAGTCAGTTTATTTATCCCTAAAGAAATTTAGTTTATCAAAGGCGTTTTGCAAAGGTGTCGTTTTACGAAAGTGACTTTGTGTGAGAAGGTCGTTATGCGAAAGTGACTTTGTGCGAAAATGACGTTCTGATAAAGTGACAATGTGCGTAAATGACTCTCTGAGAAAGTGACCAAATTTTTTATAATGACATTTTGAGAAAGTGAAGTACTGCATCAAGACCGCGACATTGTGCAAAAACCTTCAGGGGTAGAATTTGAGATAATATTAAGAAAAAAAAAAATATTTGTTAGACAGAGTTTCAAGTATAGGTAACGTTAAACAACATCCTTCGAAAATGGCGTTTTGCGAAAGTGACATTGTGTGAAAATGTCGTTTTACGAAAGTGACATGGTGCGAAAATGAAGTTCTGCGAAAGAGACTAAATGTTTATTTAAAGTTTTGCAAATTAAGTTTCGATCGGATGCACATATTATGATTACAGAGAAAGTCGTTCAGAAGTTTGTAGTCAGCTTCTAACCATGGTTACGGCTCGACTCGACCCTTGGATCTTGCCCCTTTCGATTAAAATGTTCAACTCGCCCCGTTTTTATTTATTTTGAAGGAGTGATTCGCCCCTTACGAAGGGGCAAGTTTATTCATTCAAGTAATAAAAAAAGGATCAGTGTTTTTAACGCCAACGAATTCGCGGGAAGAAAGCTAGTCAATAAAATATTCAAATGTCAACTATACAGAAGAATGTTTATTTCACGCCTAAACTATGCATATTTCGATTCGCCTGGCAGGTAATTATGCTTGACTGAAATTTCCTGTCAATTTTTTTTTATAATTTCAATAAATAAAATAAATCTTAATTTTCAAACTTACAGGAAGAACTTTATTTTTTTATATATTTTTTTACACATTCAAAAGAAAAAATGATGATGATGATGTACGGCTGACGCTTGCCAGGTCATGGCCTTACAGGACGACCGTTAGGTACTCGGAGGGTTCAGTAGCTCTCAGTCTATTAGTAGTCCTGTACCACTTCCGTGGGAGAGATCTGAACATAATGTTACAATTCTATTGTAACTACGGAGGTTAGTTACAATTGCATTCTGTTCTGATGTCACTACACACGGCTTTAGTATAATAATAATTTGTAACTGACTCAAATATTTATTCTTTGATGGCATGATTATATTTCGCAAAATTTTGGTCTATAAAGAATAAGTTAATGTCCATTTTTTTTGTTCAATACCTTTTTAAGAATATGTTCGGTTAGTTAAGTAGGTTTTTTTATACCGAAGTGATTTTCTCACTAGGGGCAAACATACTATTCTGATTTTCATGGCAGATCTCAGTCACTCCTTTATTAGCAAATTATGGTATCTTTAATGCGTTTACCTAATTAGCTACAAGTATTTTAACGAAAGCACTTAAAAGTTCAGTTTTTCTCGTCGAGGCGGAGTGTACTTGGTTGCTTCATTGCGCATAAACCTTAAGTGTATTACATTACGTTATTAAATTTACTAACGATATGACATTTTGATTTTTTTCATTGAATATTAAGTGTACAGTGAGTGGATTTTAGGCTATACAACACAACTCTAATAAACTCGAAAGAATACATAAAACCAGGTCAGGAAATGCGTTAGCATCAGTATCATTATATTTCAAGTTACCTTTTCAGAACATTTTTTTTTCTAGTAATAATTATCTTGCTATCGATATAATTGAGTTATACCTAGCTGTTGTTATAGTATATTATCGTGTCTGTGCGAAGACTTGATGCATGATACTAACGCTACGATCTGCGTTGCTGACTCTGGGCAGACGTTGCATACGGGTGCTGACGACTCGATAAGAAAAAGAACTCCGAAATATCAACCTCGCCTATTTAGTCTGAGCATTTTGCGCTGTATATAAGAACTAAACTGCTGGCCTACAAGTCTTCCTTATCAACAGTAGAATATAGGCAGAATGATTAGTATGATTAAGTTGTTTCTGTGCCAGTCCATTTTGTGCCGTATAGGATTTGTCATAAAGACGAAAGAGCGCTTTACCGTGTTTCACCTACCCTAATATGAAACAAGCAATCATACCCATGTAACTACGTATTTAGTGTATTAACATAAAATAATAAAAATACCCATCATAAAGCCAATCGATCGTACCCTCAACCCTCGAGCAACAAACACAGTACTTTAAAAAATTTAAAATCGATACGTTATACAAATTCCGAACATGGGCGCGACAGTACACAAACGGAAAAGTGTCGTAATAACGAGGCAATAAGTCATAAAGTTGCCTGAAATAATTTTATTCCCGATACTCATTATGAATAATTCGCGAGAGTAACTTTTTCGAAAACTGAGTACACAACACGAATTCATAAGCAGCGCGTCCATTTTTTATGCACATTAACCAACTTAACCGCGAAAAGGGCAAGTGTAAAATTGATAAAATTATATTACTCATGGCCGTTTTCACCTACGACTATGGTTTAACTGAAATAATTTATTTATTGATGACATACATACATACATACATAAATCACGCCTTTATCCCAGGAAGGGAAGGTAGAGATGAATAAGCACCCACGTTTCGCCAGTTATGTTAGCTCCCATGTAATAGGTGGTGAACCTATTGCCATTTATCGGGCACAAAAGTCGCAGTACATTGCTAGATGGTATAAGAGGAACGCTGCTGCCCATTCCACATCGCTTTTTTATCCTAATATAGTCGCCTTGTACGGCACCCACGGGAGAGATTGATTTATTGATGATATTTTAATAATTTCGGCTTAGTACCCATTTTCATTGACGGTTAACACGCTTAAAGAACAAATGGTCGATCATTAATAAGAGTACAACAGGATCCAAGTAATCCATAAACATAGCTACATAGGTATGTGTTATTATGAAAAAGCTAGATCTAGAAATAGTTTACAGTAAACTGTTTTCTTGTTCCATTTTATAGCATTTTAACAACCTTTACACTAACCGACTTCAATCGACTATAGAAAAGTCTTGAAATACATATTTTTATTGGATATATTGAGTTTAAACGCGAAGAAACACTCTACAGCATACGATTTAACTTCAGTCTTAGCTAGTCGTTTGCATCTAAGCGCCATAAAAACATAAGGGTCTCCCGAATGAACCTTTGCCAAGTCCAACTAGAGAAGTATATTTTCTTGGGGTATATTAATGCCGCAAACCAATACAGACGATACACTTTCGTATTTATAGAGCCAGTCGTTTAGCATGTGTGAAGAAGTGCTTGGAGAAAAACGTAAATTTTTTCCCGGCTTCCTCGAAAGTGTCAGTCCGCGTGAAGTGATAAAATAGTTGGCCGTATACGGTAACGAGTGTCAAGACAATGCGGCCGTTTTTGCGCGCGGTAGCTGCTCCTAGATCATTACAATAGCATAAAGTAGCCAGTTATGAACTACACCAGGCTCCGCGGGAACGATGCCTCCAACCGGTTTCCAAGTTAACGTTTTTATTGGACGCTATATAAACCAAATGATTTTCAAAACAGTCTGGAATTATTTCCAATAGAATTCCTACACTGACTATCGGAATAACAAAATATTTCCACTACGACTAAATGTACGCTACCTGCAGGAATTATAACATAAAAGACCGATCTCGAATTATCGATACACCGCGAACAACCGATCCATAAAAGTCAGAAAAAGAAAAATCGAATATCGTATAAAATCGTATCGACAGAGATAAGGGCGGGCGACGTTCGAGCCGCGTAGCCCACGGCAGCGACTCGATATTTCATGAAACACCCGATTTATATTCGCTGCTGCGTCCGAGCAAAACTTTAATGTTCACCGTTCGTAATTACTGATGGAAAATAAAAATCTAAAGGTGTAATGCACGCGTGCATGTGACGGTCCTATGTACCACTTCGGGACAGAGATAGTGATCGGTGTTTCCGTAACCACCGCGAATGTATGTAACCGCAGGCTACAAAATTTCTAGGAAAAAAGAACATATGTTAAATAATCTTTAAAATATTCTTCTTACACCAAAACCTACTACGTTCTTCGTAACAAACATTGCATCGTAATACCTCACATCCTCGTTAGTGAATAATTGCAATTTTAAGCACTACAATATTTATGACACCATTCGAGTAACGCCATAGGTAGTTGGAAGTTTTATTGCATTACAAAACCATGAAGTTCAATAACGTAACTTACTTTTTACGACAGTTTAGTAACCGGAGACATTATGATCAGATTGAATCAAGTACGTTATTGTAATTATGAGAAAGAAAATAACAAAATTCACATAAGAGTGCGGGAAACTATTAAATTAAGCCCGTATTATTCATTAGGTAATTTCGATTTTATTGGCATAGATAGATGCAGTGTACACCCGAGAGAACGTAAAATAGGATTGTGAAACTATATTATTTGATGGCATTCATAAATTAGACATACTCCGGTAATAGCCGTCTAGGTCCCAATTATGGAATGCAATGGGGTGCAATTCTGAAGATATGCCAGGTCAACGACACCACTTATTATAGTCTCTATTCCTGACATTTAGGTGACAATCCGTTTCCTGATATGCGGTTTATGGTGAAACAAAAGATAAAATAGCCTTTAGCATGCCGTAAAATTTCTAAAGTCTTCCTAAGCTCTTTAGGGTCTGAAGAAAGCGACAATTAACTGTTTATTTTGCTCGAGCATGAGTAAAATATTGGAAGACATACTTCTTAGCAGTCACCTAATGTATCACCTACATAATAACCATTGGCTTGGATCCAACCGAAAGAAAATAAGAAAATTCGTATTACCATATGTTAGTATTTAAATTGCCAACAAACAACTGTAATATGTAATGGAATAAAAATAAAATTAAAGTCTGGTTAACGTAGAACCCTCCACTTGTCACTTTGTAACATTTATCTGCTCGCGTATATCAATAGCCGACATTAGTCTTTGATACAGAAGTATACATCAGATACTTATCTCTACAAAAGCTTTTTGGGACAGTCGATAACAAAAACCCAACCCAGAACTTGGTTTTAAATAATTGGTCACTTTTAAAATTAGCTCCGATATCAATTGCTCTCATGACCATTAATTGAGTAAACGGATGCTTAATTACAATTTTCAAATTCAACCATAATTATATTTTCATGTTTCAAGGGTTTGAATACGGTCATCGATAAATCTATGTAATATATATTTAAAAGTTGGTAATAAATACGCATTTACCTGTAAAACATATAAATAAAACTGTTATGATAGCAACGTTTACGAGATTGCGTACTAATTATAGTAAGAATTATAATAAGACTATGTACAAAAATCAAACATGTCTGGGATGTAATGTGAAAAAAATGTTTATGCTAAGTAATTGAATCAAAGCCTTGAAAAAAAATTTCTACGTATAGTTATCATGAAGAGCAGTAGAGTTTTATACTATAGCCAATTATAATATAATTTATTTATTATAATAGCCAGTTAAATTGATTTTCACGGAAATTCCCGAATAATAAACCTTAAAATTATTATCAAAAATTAACATACGTTAGAGTAATACAAATAGACGAAAAACCAAATTTGTCTATAAAGCTAGAACAAATAAACTGGTCGAATCAGTATATTTAGCAAATCCAAATATCCCAATCAGTGAACTGAAACTCTGAATATTAAAGGAAACATAAATTAAACTTGCACAGTGCGGGAATAGTCTTATATTTATCAGACCAATATTTATGCTAGTTTAAAGTTCAGAGCAATAAAAATATTATACGTTGCAATTTACAGCAGGATTGTACCATTATGAGCCCAAGGTGCCGGGGAACCAGTTCAAAAGGCGCTTTATAAGAATACCATTTAGCTTTTACGACAAAACATTAGTTAGTTTTACTGAAATAGTAACACGGCACATATATTATAATAATTATGTATCATACTTATAAAGCGAAATATTTCACATGAGAAAGATAGCTAAAATTTTATTTTACATAAAATGTGACAATAAATTGAAGATTAAATCCGAAATGGCATTTTAGTCTACGCTAATCGCAGAGCTCCAAACAAAAATACCTATTAAGAACCAAAAAATGTTAATCTTTAAATAGCCGTAATCAAACAAAATCCTTTTTTTTCTTACATAATGCATTTTTTCAATTGAATAACGCAGGCTCACTTTTTCTTTGTATGATTCGGCTTTAATACTTACGAGTGTGACAGGTATAAGTCTTATCGACCGATGCCTGATGGATCGATGTTAAAATGCCCCTTTTGTTGCTCGTTCCCTTGTTCCTAATCGATGCCCTTTGCTTCGAGCCGCGACCACTCGTTTTTCAACTTATTTTTATTATATTATTTATACATAGACCATCTGATACATGCCAATATGATATTGTTATTAGGATCGGTGTCGCTACCTACCTCCTCAGTAGTAAACATTTATATATCTGCCAACATTCCACTGTTAGATAGCGCCTTACCAAATGGAAGGAGAGTGGGAGAGTTAGTAATAGCACCTGAATGTTCCAGTATTATGTTTTGCGAAGTGAGCCTTATGCTACTTTATTATTGGGCTTACATTAATTATTCTAAGTTGATGTAAAATAAACATAGCCCAATTGTATACCGACTAGTAGCACCATGTTCTTTATATTTTAAAGTTTTAAAAACCGACAACATTTATTTATCAATAGTCACTGAAATAAAATTCTGTAGAGCCACACTAGAACATGTCAAATATAAGATGAATGGTTCGGATTTGGAGGCCTGCCAACATCTACCTGAGATAAAATGCCAACGGTCCAGAGTCAGCGTTCGATATTTAAACTTTAAAAAAGCGAAATCGAATAGCAAAAGTCCCTCTATACACAGTTTTTAATTAAGCTGTGCTCGGAAATTCAAAATGGCGGATCGTGAATTCATCAATGCCATAGCTAATTATGGCGGGATTGCGTTTATTTAGGATTGAATTGTGCAATGGCCAGGTACACCGGAGCTGAATAATAAAGTCAAGAGTGTCGGATATCCGACGTCTTGCTAGGAGTACAGTCGGCAATACGTAATCCTGCTTTATTGGAAAACAATAAAAAAACATTTTGATTTTAAGATAGCTAAATGAGCTTAATCTTTTGCCTTGATATTTAAGTGTTGTGTCGTAAATTTTTAACGTTTCATATTACAAGTTCTTGATATCATGACTCAGGCTACCTTGTTACTTATTGTAATAATTCATGGCGCATTAAAAAAATTAATAATGTATCTCTACATAAGCCGCCGATGACGTCTGGCCCGCAGCGCTGGTCTACCTCGCCTGACTGTACCTACTGCAAAGCGAACAATGGTTGCTAATAATAAGGGGCCGCGTATTTACGAGCATACGTGCCTTCGGACCGGAGACGAGCAGCCCTATTGTGCCAGACCTCCTATGATTATTTCAGAGCCTTGCACTTCTAGAAAATCCCTTTTTAAGTTAGATTTTATGGCTTCTAGATGAAATGAATCAGGCATTCGCCGCGTAAATCTAATTTACGATATTCCGAAACAGTCAGAGGAATTTAAACGCACGGAATTCCCTTTTAACAATATCACTTGTTTATTTTATGTTAAGATATACTATAAGAATAGAAGAAATAGAGAAAGCAACAATGTATGTTGCTTTCTCGCTTGGCTTGAAGTCATTTATGCTATACCTATTCTAATCATTGTGAATATAGTTATTATGACGTCACTTCTTATGCCCAATCAAAGGGATTATAATAATCTTATTAATAGTTTTTGTGATACTATTACTTGATAAATAATACTAGAGGTTAATAATAAAAAAAAATCTATAAATACATTTCTATGTATTTTTTATATTTTTACCATACATATAGTAATTTGTGTATTAGCGGATGTCGGTAGTAGGTATTGACCAGAGTGATTAAAAAAGGTAAAAAATATATTTTTATTCACGTTCACTTTGATCACCCATCATAAATTCGACCTCTGCAAATTGTGCAGATTCTATAAACAAACAATTCCAATCTTCTTCGTAAAAAATATAACAAATTATTTATTTTAAATACGTGAAAGCGGCAATTTTGTAACATAGACTAATAAAAATAAGACACATAGATCCCTCTGCCACAAAGAAGAATGAAAAAGAAGTAGAATAAGCCACCTGCTTCAAATGCAACGGTAAAATGAGGATGTACATTTCTGAGGAATCTTGTAAAACAGTTTCATTGCGTCGCTTAATAGGTTGCATGCTTGTTAATTTATAGATGCTAGAAATTATATTGAATCGTAAAAGGTTTCAAGCGGTCTAGTAACAATAATTAATCCAAGCCAAAACCGTAATCAAAGTCGAAATAATTTAGACTTAGATTACGACTATATCACGATATGTAAAAGTAATAAGTATGACAATGTATCAAAAAACGAATGCCGTGTGGTGACGGAAGAACAGAATACAATTGTCACAAGCCCCATCTCTCCCGAGGGTGTCGTAAAAGGCGACTAAGGGTTAAGACAGTAATGAGTAATGGGCAGTAGTGTTCGTCTTAGCAATGTACTGCGATTTCCGAGTCCGATAAATGGCAAAAGGCTCGCCACCTATTAAATGGGACCTAAACTAATTTGCGAAACGTGGGTAATTCACCTCTGCCTACCCCTTCAGGGATATAGGCGTGATTTATGCATGTATGTATTTACGCCTATTATTAAGAAACTGGTTGTTAGAGAAATGCTTTTTTACGTATTTCTATATCAACCAGGTTTGATAATCTGTGCATATACTATGTAACCCCTCTGGCCATGCCTTGTTTATGCTTATACTATCGCCAGTTCGCCACTAGATTCGGCCCACGCGCTGACCTAAATTCGGCGCCTGCGCATAAAACGACCAATCACAAACCACCATTCAAATCACGGACGGCGCCAATACCGGTCACTATAAATTTATGCACAGATATACAAGCAAATTATAGACAACATATTAAATAATATTAGCAAATGCCCTTTAAATGACTACTGACAACTAACGTTTGATTTCCATTGTTTGAAAGCTCACTTTGTAATCGCAATATAACTTTCAAGGTTCTTTGAAAATATACCTTATTGGGATACAATGCGATATATTTTGTGTTTCTATATCCGGTATGTAAAGTGTTAGTTCATACCTTTATATTTTTTTATAAATTAATAGTCATGGAAGACATGATCTTAATATTTGTTTTAACAATTTAAGAAATATCTTACATAGAAACAAAACATTTTTCGAACCCCTTTTTGTTTGTAAGAATTTTTTAAAATTTGTATATTGCTCAAATAATAAAAAAAATATTATAATAATTTATTTAAATCTTTTCTTTAGAAGTATTTCCATCTTGGCAAGCCCTAATAGACCTACCCGTATCAATGTATAGAAATTGGTTCCTAGATACATTATAACGCGATTGAAGTTTGCGCCACGTTACGTCACTTGTTGCTATAATTTTGAACAGAGACTCAAATTGAATATCAAGTTTATCTTGGTAATATATCACTTAGACACTTACCGCCTTATATCTCCGTCGAGAATATATAATAGAATAGTAAATCAACGTACAAAGTCATAGTAATGATCCTGCATCGAAAAGCATAATAAGTGAATTACTTGATATATTTAAAATAATTTTGCATTCAACGTAATAATAATTTAAGCTAACCAAATTAATTTAATATACGAAAAACAATTTGATTTTAATTTTAACATTATATAAATGTTAGAAAAATTAGCACAAAGATTAAGACCCAAAGTGCTTCGGAAGGCTCGCTTGTCGTTGGTGCCGGCTGACTCTACAGTCGTTAATACCCACTGGGCCAGCGTGGTGGGCCATTCACCCTGCAGCCTTCCATCCGTAAGAACGGTGCCCCAGCACCGGAGGTATTAAAGGTTACTGATAATGATAAAACTGTTGTCATCTGACAGACACACGCGTATGGCAACACAAGGGTATTGTTAGAAGATACATCAAGAACGCTGCCGCCTAATAATATTAAGTTCATACTCCTAAAGTTAATGACAACTTATTTCTGCCGGTGCCAAACGCCCCCATTATACATTGGACATTCTGAAACACAGCTAGAGCAGGTATTCTAGATATGAAATCCACTGCGTCCATTTCACTTCATGAATTCAGTAAAAAACTCACCAACTGTCGTTCGTTTTCACCAAGTATAAAATGTGGTTTTGGAAAGTGAATTCCGATATGAAACATTAGACTTGTAGTAACTGCCTCTTAGGATTTGTACATAAATCAAACGAGTAACAACGGATAAAGTAATTATAATCCTGAATTATGATTAATTCCATAATATTGCTCTTTTTCTTCGAGCCCATAAGCAAGAAATAAGAAAGCTGCAAGAAAGCTTATTTTTTAGATACAAAGTATAGGTTATTGTTTTAATACAAACGAAATTCGTCAACTTCATCATCTACATTCTGTTATGAAGAAAAATAAGTAGTCGTTAAAATGGGTATTAATAATTGTCGAAATAAATATAATACTATTCGATTTTTTATTTTAACATTATATAAATGTTAAAAAATTTGTACAAAGATTTTGGTGGTTAGAAAAAGAATTTCGAAAAATATGATCTTCCCGCCTCAAGATCATAATTTTTCGAAATTCTTTTTCTAACCACCAAAATCTTTGTACTAAATATAATACTGTCATAAAGATTTAAAAAAAGACCGATTTTTGTTACAATCTCTGACCATGAATCCTCACGTGGCTAATAGAACAGTTATAAATCTATTTAAGCACTTTCTAGAGCCTTAAATAACCTAACTCTTACCTTAACGAATGCGTCTAAGTCTCAATCTGGTGTCTGAACAATTTTTTGTATGTCTCCGTCTATAACACCTACCTAAAAAATTTTCTATCACCAACAGCTTTCTATTTCCGTACTCTATAATCAAGTTATATAAGTTAAATTGACACAACCGTTTTTTCGCTACTGCCCGCAATTTCGCTTCAAGCAGATTCAATTTTGTTTATTAAGTAATAACCGTTTACGAGTTGCATTGCGAGGTAGATAAATGAATAAAACTTTTTACCGTAACCTGCGATTAACTGTATTTTTATGAAACAATCATAAAATACTCTTGCACCAGTCCTTTTTTTAATACAACATTAAGGTACGTCGGTTGACCGACCCGCATTCATTTGTCTACTATTCACTTGCGGTTGAACTTCCATTCAAAATGTGTTCAACATTTTAATCTTGTCTGTTCTGTTAGCTGAGCTCTTTAAAAATATTACTGTCTTCGTGTTAATCTCCTCACATACTTAAAAACTAAATGCTAATCACTATTAATAAATGTAACAGATATTTCAACTTGAAATTTAGAACCTGGAGAAATATATAACAATCAAAAAGTAATTCAATTTTGAGTGAGTATTAAAAACAAAACGCAACAACAGCCTGAACATTGCTTGCTCGAAGGATGAGCGAGCCCTTTAAAAGCTTTTCTGAAGGTGAGGCATTAGGGCGAAGTAAAGATAAAAGCGGTAACATCCTTCAGACGATATGTTGTAGCCATAAATACGTTTATCTACGTAGCTTTTGTTGCGAGATAAATCGGGTCGTTTGACTAGTGCAATGTTACAGATGGAAATGTACAAACTATCCTGGTGTTAGCGCTTTGTCCGACGCGGACAGCAAGCGTCCGTGTTAATGTTCGAGCACACTTTTTTTGCAAATGCTTTGTTCTTAACTGGTTAACGAGGCGCAAGGCCATCACTACAACTCACGGCGGCAATACAATGATTCAATCGTTGGCTTGTTCATAGCAAAATGCACTTTTCTACTAACGCAAGAGATGGACTTACGGCAAAGGTTTGCTTTAAGCGCTGGAATTTAAAGAGCAAGCCGCAAACATTTTTTCGTTTGGCACTTTTTTTTTCTTGAATTTCGAACATAAGTATAACTTAGTACATAAATATTCATGTATTTTTCTACATTCTTGTTAAACAAGTTGCTCTATTTGGCACAATGTGTGTATTTAGTGATTTGTAATTAATATACATACATACATAAATCACGCCTATATCCCCGCAGGGGTAGGCAGAGATGAACTAGCACCCACATTTCGCCAATTATGTTAGGTCCCATGTAATGGGTGGCGAGAGCCTTTTGCCATATATCGGGCACAAAAGTGTCGCAGTACATTGCTAGGTGGTATAAGAGAAACGCTGCTGCCCATTCCTCATCACTGATTTATCCTTAGTCGCCTTGTACGACACCCACGGGAGAGATTTGGGGTGGTGACAATTGTATTCTACTCTGCCGTCACCACACGGCACATACCACATTGACATACTACATATTATGTTATTAATATCTATAATATGTAGTATGTCAATTTGAGCGTTTATTTTCCTGTGACACGAGTATCACTTCGAAACTGTTAGGATTAAAATAAATATGTTGTTGGTTCACTAGGTAAAAAAAGGGTACAAAATATAATGTTAAAATAAATTCACAAAATCTGATAAGCTATTTTTCAAATGCAAGACCAAGGCGACAAAATTAGTCTACTCTTAAAACTCTATTAGGAACAAAGTGAGAAAAACAATATGTGTCCAAAAATAAATAAGCACTTCCTAAAAGCAAGATCATATCAGGTTAGAGACGGTTAAAATATACCTACTTATATCACTACCTTCTCGCCGCACAGAGTATATTAATGAGCGACCATTGAATTTGGCCCCCGGTCATATTAAAACATAATTTGAGTGCTTGTTTTGTGTTGTTTCACAAAATATTTAACGACGGACCCATGTCACGCGCGGTACCCACACATTTGTCGAAATCCAACTTTACAAGTTTAATTGGATCAGCTTTTTTGCCTGAACTTGCTTAACGTTACATCATTATGCACATTCCCTAAAACCTCTCAAACGTCGCGTTCCAAATGGCAACTATTAAAAAGGACTCTTAATCTTAATAGTAATATGTTGTTTTCGGCTTATTTATTATGCGATTGAGGATCGTAATACGAGCCTTAACCACTCGTATCCGTGCCAAAATTCGAAACGGGAATCAATGCAGGTAGATGTAATAAAAACTTTTTGTGGATCTTTTGTAGGTAATTTTCCTAATACGCAATAGCACATGTGGGGGCAGAACTTTTTTTTAAACACAATAGACTGTGCGTTTTGCCACAATTTTGCCTGATGGAAAACGATGATGAGACATAAGATGATACACCTTAAAGATACCTGTTCACTCTGACCTTGAAGATGTCAGAACTATAAGTAAAATATATATTTCAAAATTGAAAACAAACCCGTTCAATACTTTTCTTCTACACGCAGCTCTTTCCACTATCTAAAGGCAATTGAAAGCTTTCCCATTCACACCAATTCTCACAATTACCCGACATCTATCATTGGCACAAAAGAAAGGCTGCATGCACGACACGCGCGCTAGACGGCCTAAGCGCAGATCCACACAAAACTAAAGAATAAATCCACGTTAAGCCATGGCGGCACGGCACGGTGTTCTTACAAAAGTATACTTGGACGCAGTATATTGTTGAATGAGCGTGCAACGTGCTGTGTATGGTTCACGAACTTAGTCGAACTTTCCAGAGAATACAAAACCTGGGTACGTGTTAAGTACCTCTCTGATACTGAATATTGAAAATGAATAATGAGTATAGCTTCTATGCCGTGTGATGACGACACAGCGAAATACAATTGTAACCACCCCCATCTCTCCCGCGGGTGTCGTACAAGACGGCTTAGGGTAAAGAGAACGATAGTAAATGGGCAGCGGCATCGTTCTTATGCCATCTAGAAATATGTCAATAGTGGCATGGCAATAGACTCGCCCCCTATTATATGACCTAACATAAACATGGGTGTTAAATCACCTCTGCCTACCCTTTTTGGCATAACAATAATATTCCTAGCCCTGTGTAATCACTTGTATCCCTGTATAAATCGGCACCGAAACGTGGCCGCTTACAATGGGCCTTATAAGAAGACTCAAAGTCACCCAAAGGGCAATGGAGAGGGCTATGCTCGGTGTTTCCCTGCGTGGTCATATCAGAAATGATGAGATCCGCAGGAGAACTAAGGTCACCGACATAGCCCGATGAATTGCGGACCTTAAGTGGCAGTGGGCAGGGCACATTGCGAGGAGGACTGACGGCCGTTGGGGCGGAAAGGTCCTCGAATGGCGGCCACGAACCGGGAGACGCAGCGTTGGAAGGCCCCCCACAAGGTGGACCGACGATCTGGTGAAGGTCGCGGGAAGCCGTTGTATGCGGGCAGCGCAGGACCGACCGGTTTGGAGATCCTTGGGGGAGGCCTATGCCCAACAGTGGGCGTCTCTCGGCTGAATGATGATAAATCACTTCAGACCAAAAACATTCTTGTAATTCACGTGCCAGTGCACATTTGAGTAGCTTAACACTCTTCATGCCCTCAGTAGCAGAATGAGCTAAGCGAGGGGAACTCCAAAATGTTTAATTGAAATTAACTCGCATTTAATAATATGAAAAATAAGAATATATTTTAATTAAAATACCTCATCCTTAAAAGAAAATCATAAAGGTTAGCCGAGCGAGCAGAACGAGCGTGCATCGGCAGCGGCCGGCGAGTGCCAGTACCTAATTTGTGCTAGAGGCTAGGTTTATTGAACGGTTAATTAAACTTAAGTTAAATTACCTATCCCTATATTCTTCCATCCCTAGGGAAGGTCCGTGGCCCAACAGTAGGGCTGGTGATGATGATGATGATGAATTAAACTAGTTGGCAGCGAAATTATCATCACAATTTCTGAAAAAAGTCACATGTATACATGCGCCTTTTTCTCACTTCAGTGTTGTCAAAAGCGCTCCTAAACGATCCTTGGGTCTGTATCCTTAAGACGGCACGGTGTGAATTATCTTAAGTCCCGCCGGCACGGCCACGACAAAAACCTTCTCTCGATCCGGAAACGCATTCTTAGACCATGTTATATATGAGTGTCGCTTAAGCAAAAGTAACTTCGATATTTCAAGCCATAGTTAAGTTATTGGCTGTTATTAATAATGTGCCTTTCCTAACTTAATCTGACTTGAAAGGCATGGAGTCGCTTATCCACGCATTGTTCGGCAAGCAAAAGAATACTCACTTATGACGGTATTCTTATGAATTATAAAAAATATGAATTTTACTAAGACATTTTGACCCTATTTATTACTTTTAAATCTCGGCCGTTATGTGAAGACAACCTATGATGGTTATACCTACTGCCTAAAACGGGCATTCTCGTATATAAAATCCCGACAGATATAATTATGCTCTATTATCCCATTTGCCTCCTTGGAGAACAATTTATAGACAAGGGTGCGCCCTACTTTAGGCTAGGATGCCAGCTTTGTGTCACCTTCCCCTACAATAAGGTCAGAGAAAAATAACTCAAGAAAAAATTACTGTGTTCATCAAGAACATTTTCCCCTATCAGGATTCAAACCCGGGATCTCTTGGCCGATAGCCAGCGATTTGACTATTTAACCAAACCGGCCGGCCATCATAGTATGAAACTATACCATGATGGAAGGATATAAAAGGTCACTCTCATAGCCGGACTTGACCAACTGCTTAATGTGACTTCCGTAGTACGGAGGAACTGGAGATAATCTTGTTCACCCATCCAGCGACCGGCCTTAGCGAACAATACTTACTTTACGCAATTGCAGACGGTAGCCTCCGCGCAATCGAGCTTCTCAAATCTAAATGAAACTAACAATGGTCCTTTAAAACAAGTCATGCTATACATTACGTAACATGCCACACAGAAATCATAATAGCTTAACCCTTATACCTTATTTGAATTGAATGTGGAATAGTCCTTGCTACCTGAGTGGGTGTGGCCTACTTATTCTTGTTCCCAATTCAAATGTTTAAATTTATGAGCAACAAACAAACGGTGTCTGCTTACAATTATTATGAATAGGAATGTCCATTCGGACCCTAATAACTGAAAACTAGAAAAGTATTATAGCAGTTTTGGATAATACAAAAATTTGCTCAAAGTAATAAATAAATATTTCTTACACTCATACCGAACATACACTCATCAAACCCAAAGTAAATAGCATAAGCACTTGTTGTATATTAATATTTATAACATAAACAACTAAACAACCATAACTTAAGATTAAATGTCCATGTTAATCATGTTAATGTTAACCTTTTAGCGAATAGTTAGCAGTATGATCATTCCCCAAGCTGGCTGTCAAAATGTACCTAATTATTTATCCCCCAAGCTTAATATTCAAAAACATTGGAATGATCGATTCGTCAACTTTTTATCGAAGAAAGAATATGCCAAAACAAACAATAAAAATCGATTTTAGCAACCATCTATTGAAATTGGCGTCAATCAGCATCTAGTTATATTGAAATGAATTCTAAAGTCAGAATAGTTAATAACGAACCTCGATAACATTATGTTTATGCAGTCGTAGAAGATAATTTCACTCGCATTGGTATTTGTACTTTGTTCAACGTGGATAAAGTTCCTTTTCGTGTGGAGTTGTATCATGAAATGATTGTATAAAATAATAATATAAATAAGGCGTCAGATGCAAAAAAACATTTGGAAATACTCAAGTCGACTCGTTAGCTAGGCCCGGCTCAAAGTTAACTAAAGAATCAAACTGCCTCTTGAGTTAGCGCTGTGTCATTGCTCGGTCTAGACGGAATAACAGAGGCATGAGTAGGTACTGACCAAAATAAATTAAAAAACTTCCTCGTTACCAAACAATGAGACCTTAATGAGGTAAGCTCGAGACTTTTTCTAGTTAATTAGGACAAAGCGAAGTTTCTATACATGTTAATTAAGTCGATTGGTATATTTTCTGGTTAATTATTTAAAATGCTGGTTCTTAGTTGTGCGTGGTGAGAAATTCAAAGTCACCGAATGAATCGTACGAAGAAGCAATTGTCATTATTTAGTTCCATTAACCCTGTCGATATTCAACACTGAAGGAAGAATGCACAATACATTTTTTATGTTCTAAATGTTAGGTCAATAATTGCTCGAATCATCATTTTTAATAAGCATAGCAATTGGTTGATACACCACACAACTTAACGGTATCAAATATTCATATTTACATACATACATACATAAATCACGCCTATATCCCCGAAGAGGTAGGCAGAGGTGAACTAGCACCCACGTTTCACTGTTAGGTCTCATGTAATAGGTGGCGAGCCTATATTTATCGGGTATAAATGTCGCAGTACATTGCTAGGTGGCATAAGAGGAACGCTGCTGCCCATTTCTCTGATCACTGTTTTATCCTTAGTCGCCTTGTACGACACCCAAGGGAGAGATTTGGGGTGGTGACAATTGTATTCTACTCTGGCGTCACCACACGGCATAATCATATTTAATATTCATATTTAAGATTACTATAAATTAAGTTGCATATGAAATTTTGCGTCTAATCGTGAATATTAATTGTAAAAGAAAAGAATAATAAAATATATTTCCAATGTCGACTCAATAGTTTATTGTGCGCGCTCAAGAGGAATGGAACGATTGAGTGGCCATACGTTGGCGTGTGGGCTGTTGAGAACTATTGAAGCTTTTTTTAACTGCGTATGCACAACCTCCTTCGCGGTGGCATTGTCCACCGTCCACTAGAGTTAGAATCACCGTGTGTTACTTTCCTATGAGAAGGTCCACAGTGACAAATTCAAGAATCTTATACTTTTTATACACTTATTGAATATAGAATCCTTTTACACCCTCTAGTGATGTTAAACTTTATAGGTACCAGTTTTTGAAATAAAATCACAGTAAAATGTGTTTAGTCGCTTCGGTGCCCATTGGACCTCCTTAACGTACATCTTTGTTCGAATATTTCAAATGAGCAAAAGACACGATGCATGCCTATTGTATAAAAGGGCTATTTCTCTCATCCTAATATACAATATGGGCATTTATATTACACTAATCCGCTACATGGTTCTGTGACATTTTCTTCTGAAAATCCTGTTCACGTAGAGTTATACAATCAGGATTTTAAATAGAGATCGATACTAGTATGGTTTTATTAGTAGTCTCTACTAAATTTACCTTTTCTCACTTCTCATCAATGACGCGAATACAAAAGAAACTCTTAAAGAGAAAATAAACTGTTAAACACTAATAACTTACACTATAACGTGGCAACTAAAGATAACGGGACGATATAAGACTTAACATGACTTAAATCGTGTCGTAAAGAATTTGCGCGCATGCTGCAATTGAAGTAATATTTGTAATGCATTCGTAAGTTGTTAATGTTAAATATAAATTTAGCTATTCACGTTATTGTCTGAGGCATCTATAAATAGGCGAAGCGGCGAGGGCACTAATGCTTAACCCATAAAAATGGCTTCGAGGGAACAAGATGAGATACCTACTATCTGGACGATTACTCATGGGGACATTCGACTAGAGCTGTTGTCCCATAGATAAACTCTTAACATTTCAATGACACTATGGGTGTTCCGGCCTAGATGGATGTGTAAATAAAGCACGCTCTCAAAAAACGAAAAAGTCTCCTATAGATTGTATGTTCATGATTTTGCTTCTGTATAACATGTAACATTAATATTATAAAACTGAAGGCTTTTGTAGAAATAGATTTAAAGTGTTTCAAGTTTTAATGACCAAGAGTTTACTATATTATTATATTCTTTTAGAAGTTAAGTTTTTAACACTTTGTCTTGTTTAATAAATAATTATGACTTTCAGAAACTGTAAAATTTAAAAACGTAATTCGGTTTTAAATAAAATATTTTGTTGGCATACAACTTAAAAAAATTAGGTTAGTTATTATGTAAGCTTTATAAACATTTGAATAGATTCGATAAGTGAATAATCTCTCAAAAATAACGACAGATTATTTCATTTTTAAATATTAAGTAGGTACCAACAGATTTTCAAATTGTATTTAATGCAACACTTTTTATAGACGTTGACCCATAAAAAGTGTTGCATTAAATAACATCAGGAAAATAATATTCCAGGGATATTAGGTGAACAGAGCCATAATGACTTAAATAAAGGGCAAACTATCTTCAACCTTTTCGCATGTTTAGAGTCCATCGTAAAACTTGGCATAGCGCACGTAAAAGTAAGTACACAGCAACCAATCAGTTTACCGGAAAGAGACTAATTCCCTCAATCGATTTTGAATCTTACGCCTAAGACATTAAATCTTAAACGCCGGAACGTGATGCGGGAACATCACAGATTTGTACAGTCTGATCTGATGTTCCCTGTCCATGCAGCGTCATTACAATTTAATAACAACAATACAGGAGACTGGACCGTCCACGATACCGGTCAATGGCCCCCACCATTTTATTTCTCCAATTCATTAACTATCACTTCAGATAATAATGATTGATATAGTACTCTGACAATAAAATTTCCGACACAATCTGTCACAAAGTAGCCAATAAAAAATCCGACGTAGTGTCAAAGTCGGATTTCTTGATCTTATCATAGGTTTATATCTTATTCGGCAAACGTGCGTTGATAGTCCAAAATGCCGGGAAGTGTCAATTGTTTTATCGAATTTTAATCGCTTACAGCAAGTGATGCGTGCGCGACATCGGTTGATCAAAGACACACATCAAACTCCGATACATACAGCATTTATTGTTTCGTTAAAATTACAAGAGACTTGCTCCGATAGGATTTATCTGGCAGAGTGCTTTACGGTGCTAATTAAAAATTACCACCTGTACCGACTTAATGACTTCACTACTGGTGTAGTTATTACTCGCTCACATCGCTGGAGAATACTATTTTATTTCAGAAACACCGATAGTTTCAGCTGTAATTACACCTCGGCAATAAACCCAGTGTTGCTGTGAAGATCCCATACAATCATTATCCAAACAGTTTCCTAAATTAAAGTGTAATTAATGGCATGGAAGTAATTATCCTACTACAGTAAGGCATAACAGCTGAGAAGAAATTCAAACTATGCATGTTCCTGGAGCACGATAAAATCAATTTTGTACTTTACTGTCGGATGTCATAATAAATACTGCTATAAAGCTTTTCATTTCGAGCCTCATACAGATTTAACTACCGTGGCGGTTTATCGGAAAACATGTCTTATCAGCCGTAATATTAGACTAAAATTGAGTTAGCAAATGTTTTAATATTATGACGATATTGCCTTTCTCGTGTTTCTTGGACAGTATTTATTTTTGTACGGGCCCAAATTCTTGTTAGAATCGAGCGATGAGAGGGAACAGGTTTTTGAATATGTAGATAGTGACGCCCCCAGGTGGCCACTATCGTTCGCTGGCTAATCTGAGTATTCTCTGCTCAAAATAAATACATGTAATGTTAAATCAATAAATGCAACCCTTTGCAATAAATATGGAGATAAATGAGGAGCTCGCTAGCGCAGTGGCACAGAGCGCTTGGCCTGCGATTGCGTAAACTAAGCAATTTCGCTAAGGCCGGTCATTGGATGGGTGACCAAAAATTTATTATCTCGAGTTCCTCAAACAGGCCCATACTGGGTTGTTTAATTAAAACATGAATTTCAGACTATGTTATAAGTTTTGTGAAATTAGAAGATCTGTGATAACGGTTATCATATTTTTGTATTAATACGATCGCGGATGAAGCTAATCAATAATCATTACCAGCTATTATTGACATCAATATGTGAATAGTAATGAGACCGTTACAAAACACAAACAGAATTCGTAATGCTTTGCTTAGCGCAAGTATTTTAGAGGTTTTAAGGGGCAGATCGTATAAGCTTAGAAGAAATTGATACTCACTGTCACTGTCGCCTTAGGACACCCTCTCCCACGTATGTCGTTCAAGGCGACTAAAGCTTTCCTTCTACTCCACCTAACAATACTGGCGATTAACGTGCTGACCCTCATTACATGGAACCGAAATTAACGAAACGTGGGTACTAATACACCTCTGCCTACCCCTTTGGGTATGACCGGACGTGATTTATGTATGAATGTAATTTTGCCGTCATACATTACAATAAACAGTATACAGGTTTTTTTTCAATAACCTCAAAACCATTACCAATAAAGATTTTGGTAGTTAGAAAAAGAATTTCGGAAAACTACCAAAATCTTTGTACAATTTTTTCTAACATTTATATAATGTTAAAATTAAAATCGAATACATTACCAATAACCTCATAAGTTAATCTCAACGACTACTAAAAACACATTAGTGTTCTGGTACCTACATAAGCTTTAGAACAAATTTAAAGTTCCTGTCACCATATGCAAGCTTATACAAAAGTATAGCCCTTAAAATTGATCAGTATGCAGTCCTCATATGGCAGTGAGAACGAATTAAGGGCAACATATTGTGATCTGACAGAGAACAATAGAGACTGTTCCGTACAAAAACCAGCATGCAAGCACAAAATACAGGCCCGGCGTACCTCTGCTCACAGCGGTCGCCGAGGGTATTAATTAGTCGCGGTAGGGCGACAATCAAATCACTTCAATCTGGAAATTATTTGTAAACCTATCACTCATTCAATATATTTTCATACAAGGCAAATTCGCAAGCAAATTCACGGAAAAGCGGTTAGACGAACTAGAGTATTGTCTCCCCAATATTGGTGTATGTCCGGAAAATTAGGAGTGATCATGGTTAGCCTAATTAAAGAAAAACTGTCGCCGGGACGAGGCGCCAGAAATGGACGCCCGAAAATACGCGTGCATTGGCCGCCGCCAAACTCAAAAAACCGTTTAAAAATCACTCGCCCCGCCCACGGCACGGCCGGTGACTCCTGCGCACTTATGATTTATCGTTCCGAGGACAACCCGCCCCTCGCACTAACTACTCGGCTTCCGCGCCGTTAATTATACGAACATACGCATCGGCTTCCCGAAATCTTAAACCGCATTCTCGCTTCTGTCATCGGGAGCCTCAATCGGCATTGTAATCGAATTCGATACGGGATATTTTGTTTTAATCGGTGAACTTGCAACGCGGCTGTGTGGTTATGCAGTCAGATTTGAAGAAAAAGAGTCTTATTTTAAAAAAAAACACTTCGACCTCTGTTTTAGAATCAGTCTTCGAGCGTCAGAATAATAAAACAATCATCTTCCGTCACTCGCTATTAAATTTGTCTCGGTATTAACCCCAGATTGTATTGCATGCCCCGATTGGTTTTATTCTTATTGGTGTTTAAAAATATTGATAAAATTCGATTCGAGGTATAATTTTTATAAAATCACAGAATTGGATACTTACTTGAGTGTTTTAGAATCATTCATCTGTTGTCCTTAAAATGAACATAAAATATCACTAACTCACATACCTACTAATATCAATTATTCTGGATTCGGCTAAGGCGGCACCGTAGTCTAAAATACTAGGATAAAAAATAGATTTATAGTCCTAGACTGGACTAATAAACAGATTATCAAAATATGACATAAAGGACTAAGAGGATGGACCTAAAATGAGAGTGAGACCGAAAGCTATGATATGAGAATAAAGGGAGTAAATATGCTACGCCGACGTGTAATATAATAGAAGAGAATGGCATAGAAGGACATGTTGTGGCAACCCCGCTTATAGTCCAAGGAGAAGAAGAAGTTTTTAATGACAACAAAAAGGACAAAATTTGTTTCTTGCTTTTACTCCTTTAATACAAAATACAATAAAATAAAAATTAAGTGCAAATAGACCAAAGACCCGTAAATTAATCCTATTATATCTTCGCAACTGCCTAGTAACATTTGTAATTCATGAAGTAAGCGGTGATGTAAGTAATGAGCAAATAATTTTACGAGACTAGTTCTCGGGAATGATGAATATATTGACAGTTTTTTTTGCTAATAATTCAGTAGTGTGGAATTGAATATGAAATAGACTGCGTTTTTAAACTGGCTTGTGGTTAAGGTACAATATATTAACGCCCACATGAAGGTATTGTCGGAATTAAACTTCTCTGTGGCATGGTCTTTTTCTTTACTTTTCTATACAATCGTTCATTACTAGCATCTTCGTCATCAGTGTTAAGTGTGATGGATGATATTAATCAAAAGGGAGTGGATGGCTTGAGGTATGAATGGAAGAGGAAACATACCGACCCCGGATAAACTGGGAATAGGGCAGGAAGGAAGGAAGGGACTAAAAAGCAATTTATGTCTATTATTGGATTTGTAATGCTTAGCCATAATAACATTTACACAATTGAATCAAACATTCTGACTGTATCAAGATCGAACCCGGCACCTCTTGACCGATAGCCAGCATATCTAGCCACCATTCAATCAGACCGGTCGTCAAAGCGCGCTAACTCAAGACAAAGGCAGCGTTCCTAAATTACTTCCAGGTAATGTATTAAAAATGCAATCATCATCCTCCAGACCCTTTCAGATGCTGGTAGGGCCGTAAAATATGGTAATAAACTAACGATATTTTACCCGTGATATATAGCGAGCGAGCATTTTTATTGCAATAGGCCGGCGTGAATTACGCGCGGGATGGAGCGTCGTGCGTGACGCTATAGTACGACAACTTCGTGCGCGACCTTCCTGCGGTATGAGACGGTGGCGGGGACGGGGCACTACAGATGCCAGCGGGGGCGGGCGATGCGGGGAGGAGGGAAAACTCGCCCCTCCCTGAATCACCCAACTCTTGCCAACATCCAGAGCGCCCCGTCACCGCCTCCGTCTCATACCTCATATCTTCCTGCAGAAGGTCGCGCACGAAGTTGTCGGACTATAATATATAGTTGGGTCTTTTGGTCGCCGATCACGCATCAAGGACGATCACCGAACGTGTTGAGAATAATTCGGAGGTGTACATGGCGTGTTCTCACGCCATCTTTTGCGTTATTTTGCATAAATATTAGACACAATGTCGCTTTGTTACAAGTTGGAAAAGTGCGGCGTCGCGTCGTCCGATTGTGTATCCTTGATCGAATTTGACTGACGCATATTGCACATTACCCTTCCTTGAAACATGAGATTTTGTATTAAGCATCATCACGATTCTAATGTGAATTAACGGTTAATCTATTCGATTTTAATTTTAACATTATATAAATGTTAGAAAAATTAGTACAAAGATTTTGGGGTTAGAAAAAGAATTTCGAAAAATTATGGCCACCCAAGACACTTGGTGTCTTGGGTGGCCGAGCGGTCAGGCACCTGCCCGGATAGCAGCGGACGCGGGTTCGATTCCCGCCTCAAGATCATAATTTTTCGAAATTCTTTTTCTAACCCCAAAATCTTTGTATTAACGGTTAATATTATTTTTTAAGCAAACAACAGAAAACTTAGGTGTTAGTAACAAGAAATTGGTTGGACAGTCCTGGTTAGCTATTTGGTATAGGCAGCCGCCTGTATTACGGAGGTCGCGGTTTTAATTCCCACATCAGAACAATTTGTCGACTGAAGCGTATATTGCGCTGTTTAGAATTTTTCACACTAAAATATATTTTCTTGGAAAAAGGAGGCTTAGTCAAGTGTCCAATCTATTCCAACGAATAGAATACAAATGGATGAATATTACAGAGAAACAACTTAGCGACCGTCGTGTCAAATGTAAGGGAAGGTGTTTTGTTTTTGTTTTTTAAATTATTAATTGTAAACACACAAATCCTAAATGTAAATAGCAAAAAATTGCCGTTTTACTTGAACATTGTATAAATATTGGGAACATTATCACGTTAATTACTCGGTCCCAGACCAGCGTGGAACAGCCGTCAATACTTAAAAAATAGTAAATTCAATAAAAAAACAAAACGGATGTGGCACCGTATAATATTTTGATACATTCCCACAGCCATGGGCAGCAACACCTCTATATTATTATTTATGATAACTATATGAGAGACAAATTGCAACATTTATATAGGAACACACGCACAGTTGGACATTCGGTTAAACTAATATAGTATTTACCCATGACAAATTGGTCGCTTAGCAGGCGCGCGGGTACTGAATAAATTATGAATCAACTGATTTATCGTACAAAGCATTCGACTAGATTCCATTGACGGAAATGCCGTGTTTTATGATGTGATACAATATTTTTATTCGCCTCCAAAAATTGCTCCAGAAATATCTTACATTATCGCCTTAAACAAAATCCAAGGCAATCTTTAAATTATTATTTAATAGAAGAAAAAAACTGTTACCGATGACTCAAGTTTGTTGTAACTACAAATATCCATTCGCGTCCATATTGTAAAAAATATCTAGTAATATGCATAATTTGTAATCGTTACCAACACTCACACTAAGCGAGTATAAAGATATGCAACGTGTATTTATAAAATATTGCTATAGATTATTAATCTATAAAGCTTTCGACTTTTTATCTCTTATTTTCTACTCAAAATACATACAAACATATATACATACATAAATCACGCCTATATCCCCGAAGGGGTAGGCAGAGGTGAACTAGCACCCACGATCAATGATCAAAATACAATGACACCTAAAACGATTACCGATAAATATATTTTAGAATTTGAACCCTTAACATCAAAGATATCAATAATATTAATAAATTACAAACATACATACATAAATCACGCCTATATCCCCGAAGGGGTAGGCAGAGGTGAACTAGCACCCACGATTCGCCAATTATGTTAGGTCCCATGTAATAATTAGCGAGCCGATTGCCATTTATCGGGCACAAAAGTCGTAGTACATTGCTAGGTGGTATAAGAGGAACGCTGCTGCCCATTCCTCATCACTGATTTATCCTTAGTCGCCTTGTACGACACCCACGGGAGAGATTTCGGGTGGTGACAATTGTATTCTACTCTACCGTCACCACACGGCCATTATTAATAAATTAATATCATATTAATCTACTTGTAGCTGCAAAGTAGTCTATAATTTGCGAAACAATATGAAAAAGAAATATCCTTCGAATAAACTACTCCACATTATCAGTCCCCAACAAATTAATATTTCTAATTTAATTCGTACTGTAGATTAAATAAAGCAATATATCATTGCAACTAATTAAAATCGTTAACCCGTTTTTAACTATACCTAGCCGATAGTCACGCTACAAGCAGAGGTACCGCGAAGGTGTAATAACATTGTCATAGTAAATCACTGTAAGATATTGATCGTAAATAAAGATGGAATTTATGACATAAGTGAGATATCTCGCCTGTAGGGTTCCAGAGATAGCCTTTGCACCGACCCGATGATAATGTCAACTAAATAAACGGACATTTTAATACAGCCAGGAGTTAAAACGACGTTTGACATGTGACTTCCTCCGAAGGATCGAATGTGTTTATCAATCAAGTATGCCTATCATAGCACCAGGTACAATGACATTTTCAAACAATTATGTAGTACTTTATTACCCTACCTTAAAGGTATTGTATCGTGTTCATACACGATTATTTTACTAGCTACAACAGAAATAATCGCTTATTGTTATAAAGTATATTTTATATAATAAAAGGATTAAATTGAAAATCTTCTGCTGAAAATTAAAATTATTTTATTGTAAATATTATTATGTACCAGATTCTGCATATTACAATATTATAATGTTGTACAATTTGTTATTCGATGCGTATAACTCTCATACATTATGTAAATCTTTTTAAAAAGCTGACATACAAATTTAACTAGTTAGATAAAGTATGTTTTAAATATCAAAATTACCATTTGACATTATATCTGTGAGAATGAAAATTCAAATTTTCCGCGCAAAGTAACAATATCGTAAAAACCTTAAATAGACAATTTATCTGTAATTCTAAAATAAATATAAAACTAAACGGTTGTTCGCCTCCCAAAATTATTATTCGGTTTTAATATGCTAAATAATGTGTCGTATAACTCACGCTTAATGTGAATATTTAGAGTCTGGTAACATTATATTGATGCACACTCTATGAAACTGGTATCACAACACAAATAGAAACAACGTTGGAATGAATCTGTTACGTTTATGATAGAGAGCGGGCTTCATAAATGAATATGGTTTACTGTCGCATTTAAATCAAGACACCCTGTGTATGGGATGTTTAATACACCATTTAATTGATATGTTGCGGACTGAGTTATAGTATCTGATCCCATAGCGAGGCTGTTCCGCGGGCGTTTCTATTGGCTCATTTATTTATATTGATTCTCATACATTGCCTATTTATCAACAAATACATCCTGTATTATAATGACGCCCCAAGCCGACAAAGCAACTGCCCTGCTCATTCTACATTTACGGCTTGAAAATAAAAGTTTAATAATATTGTATTCTCGGTTACACATTTCATTTTGTTATGGTTGTCGTTTAAAATACATACATACATAAATCACGCCTATATCCCCGAAGGGGTAGGCAGAAGTGAACTAGCACCCACGTTTAAAATAACTTAGGTAAATATGTAGATTTTTAATTTCGGTATCTACATAAGAGAGTACTTAGCAATCATGCCTCTAAAAAATAGAATCAGTAGCCTCGGGTGCAAATCAACTATATTGGTTATATTTTATATCAACATATCGACTCGAATAACAGTAGACGTTTTCGATCATACTCATTCTGCGCTCACACTGTAATTTATAGATAAACTATGTTAAATCAATCAATCGATTACACGGCACTTTATTGGAGAGTTCGGTCGAAAATACTAGCATGAGCAATCAGAAAAGTGTTTCGCACAGCAACTACAAAATGACACCGATGACATTATAAACGGTGGGCCTGATGAATATGCCAGCTTATTAATTTATAACCCGGTTTTAATAGTGGGTATTGAAACCATCTCGCCGACGCACAAGGTGCCTCCGAGACAATTACACTATAGTGTCTTACCTTTTCCAAGTCCGCGGACAATTAACTTTAAGTGTCGGTTTGAACGAGCCTTTATTTACTCTTTATTATACATTGCTATAATGTACAACTATTTTCATCAACATACATACATAAATCACGCCTATATCCCCGAAGGGGTAAGCAGAGGTGAACTAGCCCCCACGTTTCGCCAATTATGTTAGGTCCCATGTAATAGGTGGCGAGCCTATTGCTATTTATCGGGCACAAAAGTCGCCGTACATTGCTATTGCTAGGTGGTATAAGAGGAACGCTGCTGCTCATTCCTCATCGCTAATTTATCCTTAGTCGCCTTGTACGACACCCACGGGAGAGATTTGGGGTGGTGACAATTGTATTCTACTCTGCCGTCACCACACGTCACCACACGCCGTCAACACACAGGTTGAATGAAATAGCGACACTACAACAACATACAATCCAGGAACGTCTATAAACTAGAAAATGGTCTTCAGAAATCTGGATAACCCTAACCATCTTCAATCTTCATATCAAAACGCTTTGGTGTAATTTTTTTGTTTAACCATTTAATAGTTTTTGTGTGAACAAAAAACTCTTGGACCTTCCTGTATTAAAAAAATGGGTTTCACAGAACTTTAGTATTCATAAGTCAATATTATAAAAATCTTATTGTAAAAAACTGACACTAACCTACGTACAAATACATTGATTATTTCCAAGTAATTGGGTTACTTATTGGAAGTGATATGTTATCTGTATATAAGCACATACTACAATATGTCTTATAAATCCCTGGCGCTCCAGAAAGTGCCAAAAACAATCTTTGTACACCATTTAAGCCTAAAAGCTAATAAAGGCACTGGAAGCCATAACCGAAGCGAACCGTTAATTTTTATCTAAAAAGGCATCCAATCCTAAGGACCTTTTGAAATCCTAATTAAACAAAGATCACTGATTGGCCAAAACTGTTTATGAAGACTATCGCAATCTTAATGGCTGCAGATAGACAAGAAAAGACATTACGTTTGCTACCTGAATTATTTAGTATCGAAGACAGTGTTTGAATTTATTGCTCACTAATTTACGATTCCCTTGCTTTTATTATATGCCTAATGTGGACTCGACAAAAAAGACGTGCTTCCAAAAAGTAATAAATTTTCTAAACCTATTTTTGGAAATGTTGCTCATACAATTAACATAATTTGAAATACCGTAAGTGACACGTATATAAAATTTTAAGTTATTGCTAAAATATGAAAAAAGGAACCAGACCTTTGTGGATTTGTCCTTGGCTAAAAATTAAACGTGATCAATTACTTTCTGAAAAGGTATACTACTAATCTCTATCAACTAAATGATTAACAATATTGCTCATATACATATATAGATGTCTGAGGCATTCAGAAATCTTAATTCCCAAGTATTAAAAATTAAAACTTCGGTCTCTTGTATGTCCTTACCTGTATGTCCTTCGAAGAGTCATCAAAATAATCGTCACAAAACTATTTAGTTTGGACAAGGTAAAAAAAATTATGAACGTTATCATTCGGACAGTACGTCCAACACATTTATAACAAGAGCCGAAGTTTGGGCTCCAAATATTCTTTATTTACCCAGCGAGCGTCAGATTTTCTAATTTGTTTTATTTTCAACGGTCATTAAATTTAATTTATGTGTCGTGGGAGCCACTCTTAAGAGGCACGGTGGGAGTTATCACTAGCTTAGAAGCCACTTATCATTTTTATTGATTGAACTCCCCAACATTTGAAGTAATTGTAATCCTTGTAATAATAATGGCATAATTTATTACTCTGTCGGAATTCAGTTGAAATAAAAAGCTCCTCATATTCAATAGATAAATCTACAGCTCGTGTTGGAATATGGCACCTTTTTGAATATATGTATATTGTCGTACAGACCAAGCCAGGACGGTCATTTTCAATACAAAAACAAGGGCACAAAAAAAACGATACAACTATAATTTACTCGTCTATCATAGTCAAAGTCAATAAATTATTTATTAGATTGTGTATGTTGGCCCAAAAGCGGTTTGTTTTTTCTCACACTGGCGCCCATCAGTGGGGTTTGCGTAAGCAATTGAAGATGACGAAGCAATTCTAAATAAATTGCGCAAAGTCGCAAAGTCAGTAACCTGAACGTTACAGAATATTAGCAGTTTTTCGTTAAAAATAGGAAAAATTCGTCATTATTTATCTAGATGCACACATAAATGCATTTTCCACCCGGAGAGAAGAGATGCCCATGACTAATGGTAAAAATCATACATTTTACCAGATGGAACATCTCACTATCATCATAAATAATGTATGCATTATAAAAAATAATAAAGTACTCAAATCTATGTTAACAATAATATAATAATAGAGATCTCTTCTAATCAACCCCCAGAGATAAGCAACAAGAAATAATATAAAAGCCTTTAATTAGGTATTTATAATAGATAGATATTGACTGATTAATTTAGTCTTAGTTGATGAATATGTCCATATTTATTGATAACTAGACTAAATTAATTACTTAAAGGGTTTGTTATGTGACGGTGAGTTATAAATAGATAATAATGATAGAACATTCTACTTAAACATAATTTAAACATACGTGCCTCCAGAAAAAGTCATTCTGATCATCACTCAAATATTATATGTCTCTACCAGGATTCGAGCCCAGGACCTCTTGGCCGATAGCCAGAGATCTGACCATTCAACCAAGCCAGTAGTCAATCAATAATACTAGATAAGTATAGAATTACCAATTACTGTAAATTATAACCAATACCACTTATATTATTTTTTAAATATTTATTTGGTAAATTTACAGAATGCAACACAATTGTTGCAACATCATTATCACGCCCACAAACATACCTTCCGCTGCCCATTGTGTGTTTAACAAACGGCCGTTTGTTTGAGAATGCAGACATGCTGCTCCCGACTTCCCTCGTCCAAATGCTAGCTTAAAAATTCCTAGAACCACTTCAACAGTGCATGAAAACCGTCACACGTCGTACGTGTTCTAAAGAAACATTAACCACTTGACTATCTCATTACGAGAATCAAGTCAAACGCGACACAAAAATTCTGTAGCCCAGTTAAACGTCCAGACGCGATTGGCGCGATAGACAATCTGTGGATACTGGCACTCAATATTTCCCCTTAAGGTTCGAGTAACGTCGACGAAACACTATAAATATGTATGAATCGTTATATCGCAAAAAGAATCGAGAAATTGTTTATATTCAACACCTGTATGTGTTGATTTTAATTGTGGCAGCCTAGTTAAGATGTCTCGCATTGTGTTGCACAAAAAAAATCACTTACAGCCTTGCCCCTTCATATGTGCTTACCTGAAACAAAAAACAATACATTATTAATGCTGCATAATTACGTTTGTAATACGCGCTGTTTAGAATTCGCAAGTCCAAGCTATCGAGTGTAATGCTAGAGCACCTCTCACTATACAAGTTCGTTGCTAAATATTCGTGTACAATGTACAATTCGCATAAGATTGCACTCCAAACTTTCTCATGCCAAGTAATAAAAACATGTAAGTACATACAAAAGATTGATTAACTTATATGAATTTTCATATTGCCATTTTAAAACCAGTCTAGCGTATTTTCAACGATGTAAGTAATAGGTTCAATTACGTTAGTATGCACACCCTCGGGGTGTTCGAGCTACGCGTGTTTTGTAAATGCTACATGAGAGCGTAAACCTATTTTCATTGTTTATTTCTGAATGGTATTTTTTTCATTAGAGTCAGAGCGTAAGCCAGTGATTTTCTAGGTAAAAAGGTGACGTAAAAATATTTCTGTAATTTAATGAAGGAATGTATAGAAAGACCGATGAACTGAGAGAGTGTTTGGGATGTCAATATTCCAATCCATATTGGTCAAGGTTTTAGCTTAGGTTACAGCTGGCTGGCTGGTTTTTAACAAGTTTTATTACTGTGCGAATAACATCCAAATCATTGCCCAAGTAAAGTTTGTTAAAGTAATAAACGAAACATATAATCTGTCGCACTTATAATATTAGTTGGATAGAATTAAACGGACATATTTGTCAATTAACGAACTAAAGTTAAATCACTCTCAAACCCATTATTATCTTAATGATAAACGTTGAGTTACCAATCAAAGCCGAGTATTAGAACAGTGTACAAATAGGCCTTAAGCATGCACATGGTCAATAATAAATGTGTATCGCTATCGATTCGACATTATAGTCCAGTTGCTATTAGTAGCCGCTGCACACACATAATTTTACAAGCTTATCGTGACTGGCACTATATCTCGCGTGGTCATTTAGATCATAAAACAATAGAACAGTTGCTAGGAGAATGCACTGCGGAGGTATGCAAATAGTTGGGGTCGCGACCGAAAGCATGAATATTGATATAGCTGGGATCGCCGATCGCAAGATAGCCCCTACTAAGGCACGATTCGTAAGCGAATTAACTGATTATCTGACAGACTCAGATCGAGAAGTATCGCGGGCAGGAAATGGATTCACATTTAACTTCGCCAATTCTATTGTATGGGCCCGAAGTGCCTATTGGCACAGTATACCTAGAACAGTAGTTTATCTGCGGCCTTTTGGCGAGTTTTTAGCCTACTCTTGCGTTGACGCTAGGGTTGGGTTATGTAACTAAAGCGGCGGCTGCGAGCGCGAATGTGTCGGGCGGGAACGAGCAGCGAGCGAAAGTGCAATCAATACACGCGCGTACACACCGGACCCTTATGCCCCCGTATTTTATGTCAATGCGTGCGTTACAGTGCGTGCCTACACGGCGGGCGCCGAGTACGAAAGTACATATTCCAATGGATAGCGGCTAGTTTGTATGAAGACGTATTACTGTTCTGGGTATACTGTGCTACAAGCTCGGCGGTGAAAAGGTTGGTTCGTTATCTCGCTTCTCCGCGCCTGATAACCAACAACGGTTAATGAAAACTATTGTGTGCTTGCCTGATGTAAACTGTGAATATCTGTTTAACTTATTAAGGTATATATATTCAAGGGATGTTAGCATACAAAAATATAGTATAGTGGTGTCAATTTAATAAGATCAAAGTGAAAAAGAATTGACTGTGTAAATATGAAGAAGAAATTGTTTTGTATTTTAGTCACATTTTAAATAATGGATCCATTAGTAGTAGAAGAAAATGTTTCTAAATTGATATTATCTTAATGTCGATTTTAGATTTAAAATGTTCGATAACTCCATAACTCGAAAAAACAATCGATTATTCAATATGTTTTAGAAGAAAACATTTAAATTTTGGTCTGTGTATAATGTAATGCTTATAAAATCTCATAAACAAGTGGAATTGATATACATAAAATACAGAGCGCACAATCTTTAAAATTCACAACAAAGCGCTAAAAAGAAATAGATGTTGCACTAAAAAGAGATTTAAGCCCAACAAAAAATCCATTCCATTGCATAGCGCAATACTTTACCGGTAATAAGAATAGCGCGAAGATGCAGCGGAGTGGTCACGCAGCCACAATGGTCGGGCCGGCTAAGAAATGGCTTCAAAAACGTATATAACTTCGTCAAATGGTCATAAAACGGGACCTGTTTTATGGTCCACCTTTATAGCCTCAGGCTGCGTAAGGATGTGCGCCGGATGCCGTGCGTTGGCGCCAATATTGGCCCAACACTGGCCCGCAACTTACTTGCGGCAACGACAAATTGTGTTGGTTGACGTTTTTGCGAAGCTCTCTGCGCATTGCAGAATGGATAGATTCTTTTTTGCGCCAATTGTGATTGTGTAGCGTTCGTTGTAATGGGACACTAATAATTCTGTACTAAATAAAGCACTTGGATTTAGTGCGAAAGCCATCCGCGGAATAACTAAGCATCGAAAAATACATAAAAATCATATTTTTTTGAAAAATATACCTGTGTATATTTTCGTTTCTTTTTGAGGTACTTCACAAACGAAAAGTAAAATGGATACAATAATTCTTCAACAAACACCACCAGTGAATATATTTTTAGGATAAGGTAAGGTATAAGGACGGGGCAAAGATAAGGTCGCTTTAATTAACTGATAACTAGTGATAAACTGATAACTGTAGTTAAGGAACCAAAATTAATTGCCCGCTAATGAACTGTTCTGATATCACGGATTCGCTTGGATAAGCCATGTACTTTAAATTGCAGGAAGTAAGTACTCCATTTCTTTTTCTATAATCATCATCATCATCATCATCACCAGCCCTTTAATGTCCCCACTGCTGGGGCACGGGCCTTCCCTATGGATGGAAGAATATAGGGAGAATGGGCCATAAACCACCACGCTGGCCCAGTGCGGGTTGGTGGGTAGTAACGACTGCAGATGCAGCCGGGACCAACGGCTTAACGTGCCTTCCGAAGCACGGAGGAACTCGAGATAATAAATTTTTGGTCACCCATCCAATGACCGACCTTAGCGAAATTGCTTAGTTTATGCAATCGCAGGCCAAGCGCGCTGTGCCACTGCGCTAGCGAGCTCCTCTTCTATAATTGTTTGTCCGAAAATCTAAAACACGTTTTTTGTTATATTTAGTAACTTCGATCATCTACAACTGTTTAGATATAAAATAGAGAACCAACTATAGTCAACATAATGTATTAGTAAACGACAAGTTTTCATATCGGAAAATATATAATTATTATATTGTTATGGAAAATGATTACAAAACGTGTCATAATAATTTAGAAAAAATATTTCCCTCATAAGGACATCGCTTCTAGAATGTGTATAAAATTTAAATAAAAACTAATCATTTTGTATAAAATAAAACACTTTTATAAATATTTGAAAACTAAATATATATTTAGTTGTTGTCGACGTAATACTTAATAAATTTTTAACCTAATAATTATCAGTCATCGGCAAAAAATTTAAGTCAACATTATTCACTGAAATAAAATAAAAACACCATTAGGTTAGGGCTGAGGCTGATTTATTTATGATATCCACAATAAAAACGGCTAGTAAAACATAATCAATGGTTAACCATTATAATATACGAGTATTTCTAACAATTGGAGTCAGACAGGCGCAATTTTAAAATCACAATAAAGCGGTATTGTTTCGCCAGCGATAATTTAGAAACATTCACGCATAAATTGTTTTGATTTAGTGTCGTCTGGCACTTGAACTCGTAATTATTTATAGTTTAAATGAAGCTATGCCGTAAAAGACACTAATGATTTATTTTCGAACGCGAAGTTATTTAGTCTCAAAACGGACTACGTACTTACTCCAGTGGCAAATTAATGGCTAGCTTCAAATGGTAAGGAGTTTGCACTCATAAAGAAATACGTAATATTTTTAATGAGCAAACCTCCACTCAGATATCTTTTTTTAGTTATCTGGGAAATTTATTATTATACACGCTTCCGGTAGCGGCTTTGAAAGCGCTCTTTAGAGCTCGTTTTACACATATCTGAGAATAATAGGTTGTATATGATATTTTATAACAGAGCATGAAAAATTTTGCTGCTTCACTAAACTTATAAAACTAAAACCATTTTCAGGTTAGATACTAGATGTCCCACCACGTTATGAATGTGCTAATGTGCTATGCCAAAAATGGAATGATAGCTAAATTGCATTTTCAAGCATTAGGTACACCTATCTAACATTAATGGGTTCTATATTTTTTTCACAGTGCATGAAATATCCATTTATTAGTTTATGAAACTGAAACAGGGAGGAGCCCACTAGCGCAGTGGCACGGCGCGCTTGGCCTGCGATTGCGTAAACTAAGCAAGTTCGCTAATGCCGGTCATAGGATGGGTGACCAAAAATTTATTATCGTGAGTTCCTCCGTGCTTCGGAAGGCACGTTAAGCCGGAGGTCCCGGCTGCATCTGCAGTCGTTAATACCCACCAACCCGCACTAGGCCAGCGTGGTGGGTTATGGCCCAAATCTCCCTATATTAAAAGGCTGGTGATGATGATGATGATGATGATGATGAAACTGAAACAGAAACGGTTAGACGTATAGAATGTGCTATACTAAAAAGGGGAATGCCAAATACTCCTATATCGTATCGCTAATTAGCATTATCAAATGTTAACAAGCATAGCTTTATAACGACAGTTTAAATTTGTTATATTATGCACTATAATAAAAATATCGTATATCATCCTTGAACCGAGTTCGGTTACTTACCATAAAGGAACATTCCACAGCGTGTACAGACAAGAGCAGAGCGGGCTACACAACACTGTCCGATTATTAAGTATTCGAATATGTGATTGTGTCGAAATATTACTTAAAGAAGATTATAAAAGTGTAAAAATAATTAATACAGCGAACCACTATGTATATAAGATAAGGCCCTTTTCACATGCACACGGTAATCTAGAAATGTATGAGCTACTTAAGACAGTTTTCACACGGCACGGTCACACATTTATACGGTCGCTCATACATTTATATTTTACACGGAACGGCGACCGTGCTGTGACAGTGTGCACGTGAAAAGGACCTAAGGAACTAGAGAATGAGGAATGTTTTACACACATACCTACTGTACATTAATAGTTAACTAAATCATTGATTAAAGGTGGTGGCGGTCACTGATGTTGAAATATCAGAAAGAATAAGCTAGCGGTTCCTTTAAGAAGGATCAGCTAAGTTGAACGCATTGCAATTGACGGACATTTTTATAACATTATACAAGCAATAAACAAGTAATAAACAATAAACAAGCATCGCACCGTTATGATGATTTAAACTAAAGGTTAAATTAACCGCCAATAAAACAACTGACCCTAAATAAAAAAAATTGGTCCTAATAATAAGTTTTATACGGAATCGAATTAACTTTTTGTATAAGCTACCGTTACCAAAAATCTTTTTAACGTGAAATATCCATTGTGTTAAACCTATTGTAACCGTACAGTCACACATTTTCGCCGAACTCTTTCAATAAGCTTTTACCACAATCTATTATTACTTGTGCGTTTCCTATTCACGAATCGAAACCTCCAGAAATTATTTTGTCACACATCGAACATTTAACACAGTGCACTGTGTTAAATGTTCGATGTATATAAATGGATTTTTATAATCCCCACACTGCAGTGTGGGGATTATAAAAATCCATTTATCACTTATAATCAACGCTTTTACGCGAAAAATGACACATACGTATTAAAAACGCAATAACAGGTAATATTTTTTGTTAAAAATATCAATCATTTAGCTGTCCGACTTGTTGTCCCTTTTTTTAATGCGCAAATGAAAGGAGAATGGCATGTCTTTCAAACACAATTTTACCTGTTACAGGTAAACAGTGACGTATTTTTGGTCGAATCAAGTGAGGTTGTTTCTCGTCGAGTCGTTGGTGATTTTGGGTGAAAATGGGCATTAAAAATCAAATAGCAGTGTTCCTAGAACACTATCTAGCGAATTCCTGCGATTAACATTCCCGGGGAATAACTTGTCACCTATGATGACATGGGACCTGACTTAAGCTGGCCAAAATATGGGTGGTAATAATACACCTGAGCCTAACTCTTAAAAGGGAATGGCATGATTTTATCTATGTATATGTATATACTCTACACTCAGAGTTTCTATAGATAATAATAATAATAATATAATAATTATTATCTATCCGTGTGGTGACGGCAGAGTAGAATACAATTGTCACCACCCCAAATCTCTCCCGTGGGTGTCGTACAAGGCGATTAAGGATAAATCAATGATGAGGAACGGGCAGCAGCATTGCTCTTATACCACCTAGCAATAGCAGTGTACTGCGACTTTTGTGCCCGATAAATGGCAATAGGCTCGCCGCCTATTACATGGGACCTAACATAATTGGCGAAACGTGGGTGCTAGTTTCACCTCTGCCTACCCCTTCGGGGATATAGGCGTGATTTATGTATGTATGTATAATAATAATAATCTTTATTTTTGTAAAATGATTGACATCAATCAAGTATGTTTTACATCATTTAGTTGTACAATCTTTAATTAGTACCTAGCTTGTAATTTTTGTTCTCGTCATCTGTGCTAAGTTTATTAAAAACTTGTGTTACAGACACTCACAGAAAACTTGTGTTTTGTGTTTAGATCACGGACAAGTTATGGCCTCGGAGATCGCGGTACTTAGGTAACAACCCGCGCAATTCAGGACAGACAATTCAAAGGAATAATAATATAATTAAGCCCATCAAAAAACTAAGATGTCGCAGAGCAGATGAGCGAAGGAGGCTATAAAAGAGCCACGAACAAAGGCCCCAGTTGCCTAACTAAATTAGAATATTCAATAGGCTTATTGCTAAAGGTGGTTGCTGCTGTTTTATGGTATAGAATAAAAATAAATTCTTTCACACGCTTGTCTCGCAAAGTCTCGCTCCTTCTGAAGCCAAGGCTGTTGTGTCTTTAGCTTCTAGATAATTTAAATTTGACGCTTCGTTAGTCAACTTTTATGACTGTCTACGCGAAGCCTTCGAATGCTTGCAGGATTTATTGTTGAGTTTTATAAAACCATTATCATCTTCCTTCGCTGTTACAGTTTATTTGGCGTTCGCGCAGTATGTATAATCTTCCATTCATATCGGTCAGACGCTATCACGACATCCATTCCTTTTTTATTCATGTTGTCCATCACACCGGAAAGGTGCTAGTGATGAATGAATGTATACAGAAGTGACGGAAAGAACAAAATTTCCCTTTTTTTCCATACAAATTCTGAGCAGCAGTGCTCAAAATTTGAGTTGCGTTTCTGTATTCCAGGGTTAGTTAGATTGACAAATCAACAGGTGTTTATGTAAGAGCTATTTTTATGTTTTATGGTTTGAATAGAAAGCGACATAAAATGTCGATCGTTCAATTTCTATGAACTTTATTTCACGCGCATTCACGCCTACCAGACACGGTAAAGCCATCGTTGTAGGTTAATTGTTGGAGCTCTCTTATATTCAGAAATTTGTTGTTGCAATTCAATCACACGCTACATATATAAACAAACCTATGCGAGTATGTAAACGATGCTATGATGTAGTCTGCTTTTGAAAGGATTTCTTTCAAGGTTTGTTGGAGGAATAAACAGTGTGTTATTTTCTTTTACTGTGCTAAGGATATTTTTGTTCTATTTACAACATTACTCCAAAAGCAAATTTAGAATTTATTGCAACCTAATTTGTCATTTAGGTACTGCATAGATCCCTATAATTATATTATGAGTTAAATCTCAAAGTCTAATATAATATGATTAGTTACCCAAAAAGCAACACAACTCGCTTAATAAATTTCAAAACGCAAGCAGGGCACTAGGTTGTTAGAAATGCATTGATTATAAAGCGGTTTGAAATTTATGGACAAAATTGCCACCTGTGAAACCGTATTTAGTTACCGGACGATCCTTTACCGTGACCCTAAATTAAAAAATATTTTATTGATCTACAGTATTTTGTGGTGGGTAGGTAGTTTGACATGTGATATGTGCAGGCAACCGAAACGTTTATTTATACAAAACTACGTAATTATGACCAAAAATATACAATTATTGGATAATTTTGGCATCATATTTTTCATGAAACATTTGATTGTTTATATTCTAATATTATGTGGGAACCTTATTTACATATACTTACTAATTTTATAGCTCACATTAACTTGACTATAAGTCAAACATTTTAATTTAAAAAATATATAAAGTTAAAAAGTTACGACGCGATAAAAACATGATAAGTAATTAACTTAAATATCATTTAAAAACCACCGTTAAACGGATATTTCAACAAGTGGCTCGGGCAAATGCTATGAGAGTTATTAAAACACTCCAATATTTACAGGTATTTACTAATGATCTTGTAAATATTGTCCGAGTCTATAAAATAAAGTATTAATTAAATTGTGTATCGTCTAAACAACTAATTATGTATCATGAGCTTAAAGCAATTAAATAATTGTGTATGTTGTAGATGCAAGAAGGGATAACGTGGGAAAAAAGTAAGAAGTAATTCATTTGTCTGCTCTGCTTCGGTTGCGTGGGTCCTCATGATACCTGCCTACTTCCCTCCTGTTTGTACACTTTTTTTCTTGTTCAACCTATCATTTTTACTTAGTAACTCAATAACTTAATATTGGTACACCAAACAATTGTAGTCAACATAAACGAAACGCCAATTGAACAGATGAAGTAATAAAGTCCCGACAGTTTATCAACATACAAAACTAGTTTATAAACTAGTAAGTACAAACAACTTGATTTACGATGCTACCAAAGCACTGTTGTTGGATACAACTATACATTATTAACAATTTTGTTAAGTTATCATCAAGTATAATTTACAAAAAGTCTACCGACGCGACGATCATAATAAATTTCGACGAGATTTCGTAACCAATTGCACGCTGAATTTACGTACGCCTGTAGAACGTGAATATCTATGTTGTCAGTAATTACGGGTTACCCGCCAGCCAAATTAAATATTTTAACGGGCCATTTCCTTTTAATCTTAGTGATGTGTCAATGATTGTCGAAACACTTAACAAAGCACTCACAAAAAAATATGTTTTTATCGATTAAAACCAAGAGTTGTCAGCTTTGCGTTTCCTATTTAAACTGTTCGAATAAATTAGTTCGAATGTTGAGCTGCTTAGTATTATAATGACTCATAATTTGGTTTGTGTGTTACACGGTATCTCTGTTGTCATGTAAGTGACAGGATTAGATTGATATAAGACTTTAAAATAATTGAGCATTAATTAAAATTTTCGGCAGTCTTCAAATGGCACATTTATACTTAATTATGTAAAGGCCCCTTTAAACAATAAAAAGAAATTAAGTCTTCATTATTATATTCCCGCCCTGTTTCCAATTTTTGCGCAGTATGTTTTTCTTCTATTCATATAGGTCAGACGTCATCAAGCCATTCACTCATTTCTGATTCATATGATTCATATCATACATCACACCTGAAAGGTGCTAGTGATGAATTAATCTATTTAAAATTTAATTATTTTAAGTCAATCCTGTAATAATTTTCATAATAATCATATTATATTGCATAACTGCCACTATCTACACTATAACAAACTTGGTAATAATAGCGATGCAAAATGATCGATATCGACTGTAATCACATCACTACGGTGGCGTTTAGCTGCCGTGCGGCGCTTGCTTGCCGCGGCAATTACCGGATGAAATGTAGCACTAGTGCTGTCTATTGTCTTCGTTGGTAGCTATGACAAGCCTGTTAGACGGTCTGCCTTAAGAAAATGAAGACTATAAGGGCCTTTAAGATAATTGTGGCTATTATAGGTACTATAAGCTTAATTCAAACCGGATTCTTTGGCCGTGTGGTGACAGCAGAGCAGACAACAATTATTGTCACCGCCCACCCCCATCTCTTCCACGGGTATCGTATACAAGGCGACTAAGGGTTAAAACGGTGATGAGCAGTAGCGTTTCCATTGTACCACCTAGCAATATACTGCGATTTACGGTGCCCGATGTATGACAAATCATATTTTTCCATCCATATGAATGGTTTGTCTGTACCCCAGCCGTAGGCACCGATGGCAAAAACTTGGTGGTGATGATCTTGAATGAAATGAAATCATAAGGAGTCCATACCTTAAAGGTACCAAAAGACTCAAAAAAAACAGCTTAAGCTCGCTGTTAAGACACACAAAATACCAGAAAGAAATTCTTTTATTTTAATTAGTAAAGACAGGATCAGGAGTACCGGTACGCCTCTTTACGGCAAGATCACATTTTTCCTACTACGTGTGCTAATTAGATACGAAAAAAACTAGTCGCCTAGCATTGTCGTGAATGGTCAACCGACGGCGACAATGTAAAACAGAGAAACATGTGACACAGTTACACCGACCGGACCTCTTTCTTTTTGTCTAAACTGGACGTAGCTTGTGATTTATGAATGTATTCTACTAAAAAAGAAAGGATTTCGATCCGATTAAGAACTCATTTTTGACTGTATTAAAAGTAAATCATGATCATACCAGCGAGCGACGTACACTGTTGGTCATAGGCCTGCCCCAATGATCTGCAGACCAATAATTGGTCGGCAGCGGCTTTCCGCGACCATAAGACTCCTCCAGATATCATAATTTCTGATATTACCTATTATGATCACGCAGAGATACACCGAGTATGTAATTTCCAGGTTTGGAATCATGAGCTGCTATATTTTTATTTTTAATATTATAAAACTATATTAGTTGACAACATTTTGGATATACATGTCGCAGATCAATGAAAACGCAGTGTTAAATACGCTTTGTATCATTGTTTATCAGATATTAAGATGGCAGTTTGTTATTTATAACGTTATGTTTTAAATGTCAGGTTAGTGTTGAATGGACGAAATCATAGATGGCGTAATTGGCGCGGTAGTTGGCAATGTTCCTTTGAATTGGAGGGAGGTCTCTCTAGACGCGGGTAGTCAATGGTCCAAGGTGGCCTTTCGAGCAGAGCTGAGCAGAGCACGATTGGTAACGAGCGGGGGTAGACGTGGGATCTCAAGTTGGAGAGAACGTGTTCCGCCATCTTGGGATCGCCGCCTGTAAAATCTTAGCCATCATTTCCCTTTGGGTGTTAAAGTTGATTTACTTGAGTTAACGACCGTCATTGTAGTTATTGTGCACGTTATTTCTGAGAATGGAACCCAACGTTATGGAAAATCACTACGAGGATGCCCGCATACTCCGACATCGAAAGTGGGATGTCCTACGATGCCCACACTCCGACATACATATTCTGAAAACTGACCGCTTATGAACACACCTGTGTTGCTTTTAATTTTGAGCGCTTTTCCATTAGTTGCTTGCTATGTTTTTGTCTTGCTATGTAGTTTTTACTTAAAGTATACTCACGCCTTATACTTAGCTTTTGATTAAATAAAAAAAATATTCTTTATTAATTAATTTATGGTATAATGCTGCCAATTCAATTCCCAGAGCCAAGCATTGGCTCTAGGAAAAACTAAAAAACTAAATTGGCTTCTAATACTATCTACTATCCTAACAGTTTCATCAATCAGGAATGTTTATGGACATAAACAAAAATTTAATGATGGTGAAAATTTAGTCATCAACTTGGTTCTAAACGACTTACTAAAATGTTTCACCGAAACGACAACGAATATAAATAGCGCATGTTTACACACAAGCCTTTATTTTACGACATGCATAGATATCATAGCCAATCCTAATTTATTTTTCATATTGTTTGCCGATTATTTTTCGGTTCGGAATCAAGCCCAATAACGCGTAAGGTGGAATAACGGGCCGACCAAGACGTGGGCGAAACATTCTTAACATTTCACTAACGCCATTTGCATTTTACAACTTTTATCGATGTACTAAACGAGATTCCGCCGCGCAAGGCGAGAATTAGTGCGTCTCCATATTGCTTTAGTCCTATCTTATAACCTAAGGCTGTTAAAAAGATTAGTAGCCGTAGAACCTTTAATCGACTATTCCGATTTTCCTTCTGCATACTTTCTGAATAAGTATTGTTTTTTTTGTTTTGTTTCATATCAACATTTATTATAAGCCGACAATTAACTTTATTTATTTGTGAATGGGTCTCACAAAATTGATAGCAACCATAGTAAAGACAAATTATCAACTGATATTTTTCCATCAGGTTAGAAAAATGCGTATAAACTAAATCATTTCTAACATCAAGACCGACTTAAAGTAGGATTATTTAACTTTATTGCCACGATCACTCTCGAGTCCGAGACACCTAATTCAATTACCATAATATTAAAGTAAGTCATAGTGAAATCGTTGGACCTTATCGTTGCGCAGGCGCAACATTGTACAGGAAAGCGTTGAAATAGAGTATGAACAATTTTGTCACTTATAACTCATACATAAATACATACATACATGCATTAATCACATCTATATCCCCGAAAAGGTAGGCAGAGGTGAACTAGCACCCACGTTTCGCCAATTATCTTAGGTCCCATGTAATAGGTGGCGAGCCCATTGCCATTTATCGGGCACAAAGATCGCAGTACATTGCTAGGCGGTATAAGAGGAACGCTGCTGCCAATTCCTCATCACTGATTTATCCTTAGTCGCTTTGTACGACACCCACGGGAGAGATTTGGGGTGGTGACAATTGTATTCTACTCTGCCGTCACCACACGGCGTCATACATAAATCACGTCTATTAACCCCCTCAGGGGTAGGCAGAGGTGTATTACCATCCATGTTTCGCCAATTATGTTAGGCCCCAACGCTGCTGGGTCATCGCTGTTTTAACCTTTAGTCGCCTTGCATGAAACCCGTGGGAGAGTTTGGAGATGTTGACAGTTTCATTCTGCTCGGCCGTCACCACCCGGAACCTATTTATACATAGATACATACATACATAAATCACGCCTATATCCCCGAAGGGTTAGGCAGAGGTGAACTAGCACCCACGTTTCGCCAATTATGCTTGGTCCCATGTAATAGGTGGCGAGCCTATTGCCATATATCGGGCACAAAAGTCGCAGTACATTGCTATCGCTAGGTGGTATTAGAGGAACGCTGCTGCCCATTCCATATCATTCATCCTTAGTCGCCTTGTACGACATCCACAGGAGAGATTTGGGGTGGTGACAATTGTATTCTACTCTGCCGTCACCACACGGCTTCGGACCTACTTATAAGATGGCTATCTGACTGGATATTATGACACCAAGTCTTCTAGGGAACTTTGTTATGTGTTTGTTTGTTTTTTTTTAGCACAGACATTGGAACCCAAGGGATGATAAGATCCAACAACACCCAGAGGGTGTGAAAGGCGGCCAGGCGGCTAAGGGAAAAGAATACTTCGTGTTAGCAGTATTTAAGTCCCGTTTATAAAATTCAATAGCTAGAAAATTCACAGCCCTCTCCACTAGAGAGGTACGTAAGTACCTAATTCGTTGGAATTTCTATAATTACACATAACCTATGGCATGTGCAGTTGGCAATAAAGGCGAAGTAGGTACCAGATAAGATCATATTACCTACTAAATTATGATTATAACCAACGCTGGGTGCGTAATAAAAACTTACTTAAGTGGACGAAAGAAAATCCAGCAACCTGTTTGAATGTGTGGGATTAGTTTTGTATATAGGTGTGAAGTATGAGTGTTATCAAAGAAAAAACTGAAAGACACAATAACGATTAAATTAAGGTCTAAAATTGCATTTTTGAATATAGAATTTGTAGTACAAATCTTGCTTGAAATTTATCTATGGTAGGTGGTTGTTTTGTTGGTTGGCGATGTTTATCCCCATAGGAGTAGATGTATTTACCACCTTGTAAATTAATGATCCTATTGATATCTATCAGCCACTTTAATCCTAGTATTACTAGAAGTTGTGATATATTGGGACTGGGAGTTCTAAAAAGTAATTTCTGTTTAAATTCAATAATCCATATACATACAGCCCATAAGTATAATATACGGAAACTTAATTGTGATGTGTAAGATTAGTGTAAGTTATTTTGAAGAAAACAAATATTGTACAAATAATATAGATAAAAAAATAAGTCTCCACAACTATGGACGAATACTAACCATGAAGGTTCGATTGCCAAAACCTTTTTTAAACTTCGATATTCATTCAAGTTTGCTTTTCGCTGCTGTCGAAATCACATGCGTTTATTTGTATTTTCTTGCAAATCTGAACATAAAGCGCTCTCATCATCGCATACGTTTAAATATAGCGAGATATGTCAAAACTGCGGTCCCTAATTGTAATTTAGTAGTAATATTTGTGCACGATATCAGATCAGATCGCACGCTCATTTAGGCCTTTCCAAAATTTATTTGACTTATGCATTGAGGGCTGAACATTGTACCCTTTACAATAACGCACTAAATCATATCAAAACGTAATGCGACGGAGGTGTGTCCGCAACGGAATTAAAATGCAATAATATCTGCTGCGAGCTGTAATTCTGGGCTGTCTCGGCCCGCTGAAGATTATCGCAAAGTATTTATTTATCCAACGTACCCCCAGGAGGTTAGATAGCATCAGGAAATCAATTTTGCAACGAAACGTCGCGGAGGCGTAAGGCCTTTAAGTTACAGGTGCCGTAACCATTCCATTCCGAATCGTTTCGGAAGTCGGCCGTCACGTAGGATATAAAATAAAAACTTTTCACTTTTTATTGGTACCTTTCAATGAAATAAACAGATGCTATTCGAAGCCTAGTACAAAAGCTATTTTTTACAGCACGTTTAATTTATATAGACATAAGGTCGCACTACATTCCCAATAATCGAAAGATATAAACGCAATAAAAACGACAGCTACAAGCCCGCTCCGGCTAAACTCCCATCACGCCTCCGCCAATAATACACAAATCATAATAAACTTCAGGCCGGCACAAACTTACGGGGCGCGCACACACCGCTCTCGCAACTATCCCTACATAAACGGCGATGTATGACGTAGAAAGCAACAGACCCACTAGAGAACCGGTTACACTTCACATGAATGCACACACGCAAACTGGCCAATTAAGCGGGGCCCGTGACAGCCTCTGCCGTGTCTCCGCTGGGCCCACGGAGGAGGCATGCCGCGGAGGGCGGGGCGGGTCACGCTCCACTGGTCGTTACAGTCAACAGCGATAAGAAAGCTGGCCAACTCGAGGGACTGTCAAGAAACAATCTATATGTGATTATGGGCAGATATTGGAAAATCCTCCCGGCAAAGTCACTCGGCCGCGCAAGGGTTATGCTAATGTCGCAGAACTTACGACATTTACAATTCCTAGAATCCTTAATATATTCCTAAAATCCTTAATCATCAGTTTTTTAATTCCTACTGATAGGGTAATCCTTTACTAGGAAGAGAGTGACGCTGGTGGGATGGTCTGATGATAAGTAATAAGAACAGTTCTAGACTGGTTTCCGTCCTCAGAATAAATTCAGCCATGCCAAAATTTCATCCATATAAAAAATATTGTATGCATCTAAACACTTTGGACCTCCTTCATAGCATAATATCACAATTCGCCTGCCATATTAAAACATATACAGCTGTACGTAATCTGTTTGAAACTTATCTCGGTTAGCCTTCGTAAAATTGTTCATAATATCTTCACACAATCCATCCATTTCGTGCTCTTCACAATGTAAAGTATGGTTATCAAAAAAATGGATACTTTGGCCGACCGAAACAAAAACATCTTTTAACCATTTAATTTCAATCTTATTTAAATTTAAAAAAAAGAAGCAAGCCATTGATATTGACAAATTAATATCTTAACGAGCTATTCGATACTCTTACCGTAGACCCGACAATTTGTCAATGCTAGAAAGTTTTTGATAATGATTAAGTCTCACATTAAAATAATCATACAATATGGAAAGCGGCGACTTTATCAATGTTTATAGAAATTTATTGTTTATGGAAAGGGAAAATTTAGGTCATTAACTAAACCTCCATTAGTAAGCTTCGAAATCAATAAGGCGGCGTCGTTGATGACGAAACCGTTTGTGTTATATTTGGACTAGTTTATGTAGGTGATTAAAATTATGTTATTCATCGGTTGGGGTACTTTGTTTTTTACAACATACATCAACAAGTCAACAACAACATGCACCAACACAGTGGACAACGGCGTTAATAAAGTATAATGACAACTCATCACCATCATCATCATCACCAGCCCTTTTAATGTCCTCACTGCTGGGGCACAGGCCTTCCTATGGATAGAAGAATATGGGGAGATTGGGCCATAACCCACCACGCTGGCCCTATTTGTGTTGGTTGGTGGGTATTAACGACAGATGCATCCGGGACCAACGGCTTAACGTGCCTTCCGAAGCACGGAGGAACTCGAGATAGTAAATTTTTGGTCACCCATCCAATGACTGGCCTTAGCTACATTGCTTACTTTACTCAATCACAGGCCAAGCGCGCTATGCCACTGCGCTAGCGAGCTCCTAATAACAACTCGCATAACTATTATGATATTTCCTGTACAACTAAACGAATTGATAATACTAATTAATGTGTGATAAGTACGACCCCAATCTGCAACTCTCTCAATGGAACTAAGATACTTATATCTCACGATACACTTTTCTCTTTAATTGGAACCGCAATTTGTCATTGGAACTAATTGAAACAACTTACTTGTAGCAGTTAAGCAGCACAGATGCTTAACTATGGATTTAGACTAGTAAGAAGTTATTAGGTTGAAATGGTACGAAATAGGAAAACAACATTAACAATAAAAAGCAAAGAATTTAATTGGACGAAAAAAAAATAGATGTACAAAAATAGAAACTGCATTAGTGCATTGGAAGAATGCGGTGTGATACGCAGAAAACAGAAGTTTCCAACCAGTACCGCAGCAATCAACTTATGATTACAATTAAATTTTACTGCTTTAACCAAGGAAACATAAAAGACATCCAACGGTTACAATAATTTGTACTTGAACAGACACATTAAATGGCAATAATTACACTGTAAAATAGGTTAACACTCATCAATTAAATAACTAACCATCAATTAAACTTGTGTATTTCAAAGGTGTCCATATTATATCTTTATTATGAACTTTAGCACCAAATGAATTTTACAATAACATTATTAAAGTAAATTCAGTTATTTATTATATCTATTTATCCATTACGCAGGTAAATATCGCACGACTTGTGAATTTGCGCAATTCCGGTGCTTTCAGCGTAGGATTTCACTGTACCTGCTAGTGATGTGACACAATTGGGCTATTTATTCAATTGCATTGTTAAAAGTACACAAGTACTTAGGATTGTTAACTGTAAAGTTTCTTATAATTATGTTTTTGTGCAGATACCTACTTACTGTGATTACAGCTTAATTTATTTATGTAATTGTAATTGACTGTTACTATTAACTCATTTGACAAATCAATGGTGTTTCATAAATTAGATCAACTAAGCATAAACTCTGAAAATTATTCATAAACTTGAATATTTCTAATAAAAATGTACTACGAAAATCTTTCCAGATCCACTACTTACTATTACACATCGGTTAGACGAAAACTGATATTATTTATGTATGTAGGAGGAATTCGTTTTTAGAAACTTATTGTTAGTTTTTAAACATTTCTCTACATTTCTTCTTTTAGTCAAATTTAGTAACTATTGCAACCAACTTTAGATAATATTTATAATATCTTCTTCTTCCTGCCCTGTTCCCAGTCTATCTGGGGTCGGCGCAGTATGTTTCCTCTTCCATTCATATGTCAGACGTCATCAAGCCATCCACTCCCTTTTGATTCATATCATCCATCCCACCGTAAAGGTGCTAATGATGAATGAATGTATAGAAAAGAGACGGAACAGACCATGTCGAGAGACCCATGAACGGAGAGAGTGATTAGAATGACAACATTCCAATCCATACTGCTCAAGGTTTTGGCTTAGGTTTTACAGCCGGCCGCCTGCCTGACACCAACCCTCCTTGGGTACGCTGTTGTTGGTGGTTTGCCCTCCACCATTCGGGTGCCCCAAGGTGCTTATTGGTCTACACCGGGCAATCTCCCTTAGTCGACTTTTACGACACCCATGGGATGAGTTGGGGCTGGCCTATTCTACGTTATTTGTTCGCTCCCAGGCCAGCATAGAAGGCCAATAATATTTATAATATATAATTGATAATAAATCAGAAAACCAAAACTGTTAACTGTTTCTCGACGAACTAGCAATTAGGGCTAAGTTTCCTAAGTACTATTTTCTCAAAGGCCTTCCCAATCACAACACTGTTTAGTTCTGAGCACACCCAGGCTCTAGTCACGATCTTTCGGCAACACGTCAGTCAAGCCTATCGGCGCATTTCTATGTGCTAATTGCCATGTGACACGGCCTTTATGTAATTACAGGAGATACCTTAGCAGCCCGTTGGTTGACCCACAGTCTCAAACGTTAAAGGGCTGCCCCTTTGGGCGCTACCTTTGATGACTTGATAAGACAATAGAAACCTACAAATTACACTTTAGTCAATCACTGTGTATAATAATATTATCTCTAGTGTTATTTGGTAGAAAACATGCGAGTAATTCTCGCGTCGGTCACCTAATTACACACTATTTAAGGTAAAGCAAAAATATATCATTACAGTAACATCGTGTCGTTCTAGTAATTCTAAAAATAGCCCACGGAGCAAATTAAAATCCTCCGTAAAACAGATGTAAACGCAAACCGCCCTGAGGCACGGTATTTAAATGAAAACGGGGGAACGGAAATCACTTAAAGAGTTTTAGAGATAGGTACAACTAAATTTCTTCTTTATCCGCCTCAGAAAAGCAAGGTAAGTGATTTTTTTACCGATGAAAACGACGAGAGCGCGCCTCCCATCTTCTTATCACCGCGCGCACTTAGTACAGGCAACATGTAAGCCATTCGTTGATTTAAACATTTAAAGTTTCCTACCAATCGCCACGTCTCGCCCACCAATAAATTCGCGGATAAAAATGAAACGCCAATAATTAAAAAACGGCCGATTGTAAATCGGCAATATTGAGCGGCTCACCGCGCTCTGAGTAATCGAGGTTTGTCTCCCGCAAATCCATTAACACATGATAAACACGGGGCATGCATTAACTTTAAATTCTTCCCAAATTGACCTCCTGCGGTATTTAATTACTGTATTTATTATCGTTTAATTGTGGTTGTTCTGTACGCCATTTATATTAAAGTGTCATTTTACCTTCTTCTTGATTAGGAATTGATATTATTATAATGTGTATTTAAGATTTCAAATTAACAATGAATACAAATGCCAGGTCTTTAAAGTTGGTGTCGTCCATATAGTGAAAAATCGCCGATTTGCATTCTTGGTCGGTAGATAAAGGAAGAAAGAAATTATTACACTAATTGATGACTAAACGTGCTGCGTAGACATTCGTAGCTCGCGGGCTGCAAGACACAGGACTATTAGTAATGGCGTGAAATAATGAAACCCATTTCACAGTATAACGTAAGTTGTGCGTTCATTAGGCGTGTGTCGATGGCCGAGCCGCGCGCCTTCGGGTGCAGCTTGCATAAATCAGTCCGGAGAATGCAGCCCTGCGTCCTAATGCGCTTTTGGTGTCGGTTGATAGCTCACCCCCCTCTCCCCTGCGGTAAATCGGCCCGTCTACAATTCGATGACTTTTATGGCAGTCGCCGCTATCACAATTAACATTGCTACCACTTTTACTGGCAATAAGTGCATATAAGTCCTAAGCGTAAGATGTTTGAAAATAGTCTGGAATCTTATTGTTCAGAAAGAATATTTTCCTGCATATATTTTCTGCTGGAACGCTGCTGGAACAGCCTGGTTGGCCAAATGGTTTAGACAGCCGTTTATCTATCTAAAAATAATGTCGGGTTGCAGGTACATAATTTATAGATAGATAAACCATAATTATAAAACTTCAACATCTAAGGAGGATTTAATACTAATTAATATGTGGGTACGTAGCACTGAATAGCGTAAAGTTTTGTAATAATACGAATTAAAATTTCCAGCCATTAAGATAACACAAATGGAAATCGATTCGGCGAGAGCTGTTACCGTAAAAATACCAAGCTTGTTAAATAAGTACAGTTTTATGAAAAAATATTAAGTACTAAATGTGACATTTCTCACTTGTACCGGCCAATAGCCCCGGTTTTAAATAAGATATTCGATTCATGTATTCAAATAAGCGAGTTTCGGGCTTTAGGACGCACTTTTATTATTTTGTCTCGCTTTAAGCTCTTGGAGCCAACACGCGGTTGGCCAGTCGGTAGTTAAACATAACGGTAGTGTCAAAGTTAATAATTCGTGCAGTGTTACGACGCTGACTGTACACACAATAATCCAAATGATATAATTTAGATGTGTAATTGATGAAATTGGTTCCTGTTCTGTTCGTGGAACGACATCGGGGAACTAATTTTGAGATTTACTTAATAAAAACATGCAAATGCACAAGCTCGTATCCATATCGGGTTTACAGCATGTGAAATTAGTACATAAGATATCTTAGATTTTCATTTCGCTTTTAGGTATGATGGGTTTTTTTGATTTCTAGCTTGTTTTGCAATTTACATACATATATCACGCCTACCATATCATGATAGGTGGCGTGCCTATTGCCATCTGTCGTGGACGTAAATCGCAATATATTGCTATAACAGGTGGTATGAGATGGACGTTGCTGCCCATTACTCATCGCTGTCTTAATCCTTAGTCTCCTCATACCACCGCAGGAGAGATTGTGGGGCTCTGCCGTCGCCAGACCAATTAAGATAAATGAAAATGAAAATATAGTTTATTCATATAAGGTATCATTAAATACACTCATGAGTCGACAAAGAAATGACGTTAAACACTGGAAACGTGTTTCCAGTGTATTGAGAGTGGAGTAAATTTTGAAAAATTCTGACTTTTCTGGCAGAATATATGCAAGGTTTTCAATAAATAGGTAAATCAATGATTTGATATCGATTATTATAATTAAGTGTACAAGTGCAATGACTAAAAATTTTGTAAGTGAAATAAAGAATTACTTTTGTATTCTTGTACCCACTCCAATTGTATTCAACTGCTCATTAAAACTTTGAAAAGTAGGCATTAAAAAAAACAAAAATCTTCAATTCATAGGAAGTCCGTGTAGTTGTACAAGATAATTATTGGTTCTAAAGGAAGTTTGAGATAAGTGTACGGTCTCAAATTTCATCCGTACACATATTTGGTATGAGAAGTTTGTATCCAAATATATTTATTATATAATTTACTACTAATCTTGTTGCAGCAGATGTATCATTACAGCATGCATAAAAAAAATAAAAAAATCTCCAGTTGCCTACTGACAATTGCTAATTCAGTAAGAAATAAATTTGCACTAAAGCGAGATCGCAATATATTGTGTAGTTCAATATATAGAATAGAAGCATTAAATTGTTTTATATTTTACACAGTATCATTTTCCAATCTAAATGCTGCGTCCGTTAACATGATCGCCTTCGAAATTAGGCTTGAGAATTTTACGATTGTAAAGTTGTCCCCATTTATGACTGTTACATTTACTGCGTCGGATGATGAAGGCTTGGCAAACCTATCTAGTCCTCCTACACTTGCGGTAGTTTCAGTGTCCAATCAAATCCCGGCGAACTTAATATAACTCTGGCCATGTAGGAGATTTTACAACTTGTAAAGGTCCTAAAAGATTGAATTCGAAATGAGATTGAAGCGGTTTGTAGTCAGAGTTTCTGTTCATCTTGCGCAATAATAAAAGTTTTCGTCAATAAAACTTAAAACTTAATACAGAACTTTATTTGTACTTCATTTGTAATAAAATTGTGTATCAATATAACATTTGTAAAATAAAATGTTATTATTGAATGTATTTCAACAAACATAGGTGCATAATGTGAAACCTAGTTTAATAAAAATGTAGCCAGCATTAGTTATACACATGCTTAATAGAAAACTGCAGTTAAACTTATATTAAGATGCGTTATACTAGTCAACCTTTGATAAATTAACTGTGCATAAATATTTTTTTGGAATATTTATATAAAAGCATAGGCTTGCATTTTACTTGGGACCTAACATAGTTAGCGATATGTGGGTGTTAATGCAGATTTTAAATAGGCGTGAACTATTTATGTACGTTTATAAAAAGCCTAAAATTAGCACTGTTACACTGGGTTTTATGTTGAAGAATTTTTCGGATGACAAAGTATTTTAAAAAGCTCCATATTTCCATATTATAGCTCCATATAAGCTCCATGTTCAATACTTATACTTCAAGAGGCGAGGGACAGTTTCGTAATCGTAATGCGACGAGATCTTTTACGAGCTAGCGACCAGTTTTAGGCGGTTTTGTTCCTTTTCCGCAGACATTTCAGAAAATTGCCTTTGAAACTAAACTCGAAATGGCTTTTCGGTTCGAAGGTTAAGCTGTTTCGCGTTTAACTCGAGAAAAATTTACAGGCCATAAATTATTCCTAAGATAATGCCGGCCGATGTTTCTCGAAGATTCGCAACCAGAAGATCAGCTAATTAGGCACGTGAAATGTATTACACACGAAAGTTATGTTTCAAATATAGAAATAATCTTTAGACTTTTTCAGAGCGAGTGTTGAGATATCGTTCGCGACAAACTTATCGTAATTTAGAGTCTCCGATTAGCTCGCGCCGACCGACATACACTAACGAGCATTGGTTTGAATTTATTTTTATTTTAACAACAGTACGGTGCCGATGTTTTGTCTTCTACGGGCGATTGTGCCAAGTTAATTGGATTGTCCGCACCGATTGTTAAGTGTGGGTTGAACATTGCTACAGTCATTTGATTTGATCGCTCAATCTGTCTTTCTAATCATTATAACACGTAAATAAAAGAAATCCTACACTTTCACATTTAAGTAAGAAATGTTATAAACTTGTAAGAAATCTATAGGAGTTATAATGACGTTATACAACCTTAATAATAGACAAACTTAACAATAACACTTTTTTAGTTCCTCTCCCTCATTTTTCTAAGTATACAGAAGCATTTTAATCTTATGATCTTATCATTGGCATAATGTTCTTTTTTATTTGCACGAGCACTACACATTTAAAAAAATAAAACAACTTTACGGATTAGTTTTGCACATAATTTGGTGTTTGGCATTGTTATTATTGAACCTGACGTTTCGATCACTTTAGAGTGGCAGTGGTTACGGGGAAACTCTCCCCTCCTAGTCCCCTACCTAAATAATAAGACAAAAATAACAACAATGCCAAACACCTAAATATATGCGAGACTAATCCGTTATGTTGCTTTATTCATACATATATCATCATACCTATGGAAATCAATTATATAACTAAGATAACAATCATATTAATACATTAAAAATATTTACCTTAGTTGTAGTGGTTTTGAGCGGAGTCCCCGAAGATACAGCGCAAATCTCCACTTCGTATCTATCGACACCGGTCTCCCGGTCCAACGACACAGCCGTCGACAAAATCCCTAATGATGAATCTATGTCAAATAGACGGTCCACTTGCCTACCTTCACCAGTCACATTCACTATGTAATACTCTAATCCAGATTTATAATTATTGGTTAAATTAAGCACAGCAGTACCTGCCGGCTCGTTTTCAGCGACAGATACTGAACGTGTATTCGTCCAAGTAACACCTTGCAATTCGGTGCCACCCATGATAACACTTAGATATGTCTCTGTACTCCGTTGTTCACTTAACACCGCTTCATCCGTAGCTTTTATAACTAGATTCCACCTAGCCTCAGGCACTGACGGGGGATACCGTAAAGTCAATGCGCCGTTACTTCTATGCAAATCAAATAGATCGCTCCCGCCATGTATAAGTTTATAAGTGACCAGTCCATTGGTTCCAGAATCCAAGTCTCGTGCCAAAACATTCATTATGTATATGCCTCTCCCAATACTTCTTCCCATTCTGTCCAAATTAATCACTGCAGCATTCATAGACACAAACACAGGGGCATTGTCATTTATATCTTCAACTATAACAGTGACTAACTTCTCTGCTGATAATCTTGCCGAAGGTGGTTCAGCTCGATCGTATGCCACGACAGTAATCCTAAATGTGTCAATGCTTTCTCTATCAATAGGTAACAAAGTATGAATGACTCCTGTAATATTATTTATAGCGAAATGCCTCTTATTATTATATGGATCCTGTCGCTTTATTGAATAATAAACTTTCCCATTTAAGCCGGAATCGGGGTCTTCTGCAGTTACAGTTACAATAGGGGTGTGTTTTGGAATGCCTTCGCGAATTTGTCGCACAATAGCCGTGTTAGTAAAAATGGGCGCATTATCGTTTGCATCTATCACATTCACAGTAAATGTTATACTTGAATATAAGCTAGGATTCCCATTATCCGTAGCTGTGATAATCAAAATATATGACGTCAAATCTTCGTAGTCTAGCTGTTTATGTAGAAATAATTCCCCAGAATAGCTATCTATGAAAAAGGCTTCTTTTCTATTACCTGAAGTTATTGAAAACTGTAGTTCACTGTTAATTCCCAAATCTGAATCTGTTGCATGGAATTGGATTATTTTCTTATTCACTGGTTCGGTTTCCAATACTGAGACTTTCAGTTTAGACTGAGTGAATACAGGTGCATTATCATTTTCATCGAGAACATCTACTTTTATTGTTGTGGTAGCTGATAGTCTCACCGATTGCCCAGAATCATGAGCTAAAACTGTGAGTTGGTACCGATCAATACTTTCTCTATCAAGAGGCTTGCCTATAAAAAGCTGACCCGTTGCCTCATCTAGCGCAAATTGCCCCAAGTCATCACCACCTATTAGCTTATAGTAGATGTCACCGTTCAAACCCTCATCAGCATCAGTGGAATAAACGCGCATTATTGAAGCACCGACAGCTGCACCTTCAGACACTTCTACCTTATAGGGCGTTCTCGTGAATATAGGGGCGTTATCGTTGACGTCAGTAATATAAATTGTTACTCTAACTGAATCGGACAATTTAGGCTTACCATTATCACTTACTGTAACAGTCAGTGTTATGTAGTTTTGACCAGTGACATGTGCTAAGCTTTCTCTATCAAAAGATCTTAAAGTTTTTATGAACCCATTTCTAGAATCAATTCGAAAGTCATTTTGTGCTATTGGTAAGGCAAACGTTAGTTCAGCATTACGGCCAATATCTTTATCAGTTGCCGTCAGCTTACCGACAAATGTGTCTGGTGGCTCATTTTCTTTTATTTTGAAAATAAAGGTAGTGTTCGTAAACTGAGGACTGTTGTCATTTTCATCCAAAACATGTATAACAACAGGAACCTGTGAAGACCTGGGAGGAACACCGTGATCAGATGCAATCAGTGTTAGTGAGTAATAGTCCCTTTCTTCTCTATCAAGAGGACTCTTAACATACAGATATCCATCGGGAAAGACACCGAATTTCCCATCAGTGTTTCCTTCCACTATAGAATAAGATATCCTTCCATTGGATCCAAGATCAGCATCAGAAGCAGAAATAGCAAAAAACCTTGTATTTACAAGGGTAGACTCCAAGAGTGAAGTTTCATAGGAAGTGTGATCGAAGACTGGCGTATGATCGTTAACGTCATCAATTATAGTAGATATTAAGTGTTTAGTTGCAAGAGCAGGATTTCCATTGTCGGTAGCAGTTACTTCTATATTCATGATGTATCCAGGCTCTCCGGATATAGGCTTATTCAAATAAATTACACCAGTCGTCTCTGATATTCTAAAACTATTATCAGTATTGCTCAAACTATAAAATATAGTCCGATTAGAACCAGAATCCCTATCAACTGCTCTTGCGAAGTACACCTCTTGTCCTACTGCCATATTTTCGGGAATATGAATTTCATCTTTATCTTCTATAAATACGGGGTAATTATCATTTACATCCAAAACTGATATATTGACGGTTGTAAACCCAAAAGATACTCCACTCTTAGCCATAATTTTCAGATTGTATGTCATTTTTTCTTCTCGGTCTACATTGGACTCTGTTGTTATTATGCCAGTTCTTTCATCTATTTTGAATACACGTTTAGAATCTCCTTCCAAAATATAATATGATAGCGTATCACTTGATATTTTAGCAGTTATTTTTCCTACAAAACGACCAATATCAGGCCTGGATGTACCTTCGTCTTCTACAATTTTGAAACGATAACCATGGAAAGAATCAAATTCAATGTTTTTACGGTGAGACGATTTCACAATTTCTACAATTGCGTCTTCACTGGCTCTTTTATTTCCTTTATCTTTACAAGAAATGTTTAACGTGTAGGCTGTATGTGGAGCACGTCTAAAGTCTTTTTGTAACACAATGTGCCCAGTAATTGGTTCTATATCAAAATATCCATCACCTCCATTTTCCAATTTGTAAGTAATTTTCGCATTATCTCCTTCATCTAAGTCTATGGCTTTTAACTGCAAGATACTTGTACCAATAGACACGTCATCACTTATAGTCTCAATGTACCTTTGTGGATAAAATGTAGGATAGTTATCATTTACATCCAAAACTTTTAGAAATATAGTAGCTGTGGATGACTGAGGTGGAAAACCTTGATCTTTGGCAAGAACCTGTATCTCATACATAGGGATCTTCTCTCTATCCAATTCAACTACCGCACTCAGTTGCCCGGTGATTGGGTCCAAAATAAACGTATTTGGGTACTTTCTTTCTATACTAGGTGGCAGATAATATGAAACTGACCCATTTGTCCCTTGATCATTATCGGAAGCTGTTAAAATTAATATTTCTTTTATAGGTTTAATATTTTCATGTAATGTTGCATTAATCTGTGACTGTGGAAATGTTGGTGCCTTGTCATTTTCATCTAATATTGTAATTTTTAGTCTCGTGTAAGCCCATTTTGGATTAGGACCACCATCTCTAGCTGATACATTCAATTCAACAGTGCCTTGAATTTCACGATCTAATATAGATCGAGTGGTAACTAAGCCTGTTAAGTGGTCTATTGTAAACCATTGTTGTTGGTTTCCATCATAGAAATCATAATATATTTCCGCATTCACACCTGTATCCTCGTCAGTAGCAGTAATACTAGCAATATACGTCCCAGATGGTGCTAGTTCACTTAAAATAGCCGAATATTCTGATTTTTCAAATACCGGTTCATGGTCATTTACATCATTGACATGAATAACTAAGTAGGAGGTAGAGGTTCTAGAAGGAGTACCCTGATCCTTAGCTACAACCGTTAAATTGTACTTACTGATTTCCTCACGATCCAAAACTCCATTTACGTGCACTATATACACACTTGAAGAATTCTCCAAACGAAAATGGCTGAGTTCATTTCCGGCCACAATGCTTACACTTGTTATTCCATTCAATCCCGCATCTAAATCGGTTACAGTAATAGCTGCCACCAAAGAACCATTTTTGGCATTTTCGTCCACTGTCGCAAAATTTGCCGTTGGTGGAACATACGTGAAAGTAATGACGGGATCATGATCATTAGCATCTATGAGATTTACTGTAACATAAGTTCGAGCATCTTGTCGTGGTACACCATGATCTTTAGCAATCACTGTTAGCACACAAGTCATATTGCATGTTGTATTGGTGCAATATTTTGGACAATTCAATTTCTTTGTAGTTGTTATTACCCCAGATTCTGGATCCACTGCAAATTGTTTTTCCGTGTCGGTCACTTCATATGTAATTTTACTGTTATCTCCTAAATCACTATCGGTGGCAGTCACTTTTAAAACTGTAGTTCCAGGAGGTACGCTCTCATTCAAAGATACTGAAAAATCACTTTGATCGAAAATTGGTGGATTATCATTCACATCTAATATAGTCACATTGACTTGTAGATACCCGTATTTTGGTGGATTACCCCCGTCACGTGCCGATATATTGAGAACATAAAAGTCGGTGGTTTCCCGATCTAATTTCCCCGTGGTTTCTAAGTGTAAATAAGATGTTTGGCCACTTGGATTCACGGTTACGTTCAAACGAAATTTCCCTTCATTATCTCCGTCAATTATTCTATAGTCGTTAGTGATACCGTTGTCTCCTAAATCCTTATCAGTAGCGGCATCGAGCAACAGTTTCGTCCCGGCCGCAGCGCTCTCAGAAAAAGATACAGCAATGCTTGCTTCCGGGAATTCAGGATAATTATCATTAACATCTGTCACTCGTAATCTTACTTCTATAGGATAAGTAGGCTGACTTGATAAAACAACGAAAGCATATCTATCCACGGTCTCTCTATCAAGAACCACATTCGTCCTAATTTCTCCCGAGACCGGATCTAGTACGAACTCCTTTGGTGGTTCGTTGAAGCGATATGTGAATCCAGGCTTCGTGGGTATTCGTCCGACGATGGTCCCGGCCGGCTGATCCTCAGGAACACGAAGGTCGACGCCGGTGTCGACGGCGCGGGACTGCATCTGCTCGGCAGTGACAGTTGGTCGGGCGCCGGCAAGCACTGCCAGAGCGACCAGCGCCACGTGCCATCGCCCCATCCTCGTCATGACACCGACAAAAACATTGCAGAGTTTGTTCCTCGTCAGCGAAAGTTACCGTGCGCCGGGAGCGGTCGCTGTGTCCCGTTCGCGCAGACTCGCGCACTCGCTCGCCTCAGGTATGCAGCATGGCCGCGACGACCTGCGCGCGCACGAATATCTCACGGAGAGTGCGACCGCCGCTGCGCCTACGCCGTCACATTCATTCGTAAACACACGTGACACTCACTATCTGCACCGGTCTATGAGTTAACGTTTGAATCCTAACTGCACACTTAATCGCACAAACTTGTTCAACGATCCCGATAAATGTAGCACAATTTGAAAACACTTTCAGTTATGTTTTTGTAGCAGCTGTGCACTGTGTAGTCGCGCGGCCCGTGCGGCATGCGGGTTGCGTCGCAGTCGGCGCGGCACTAGCGGGCGGAGGCTTCTCGCCAGCCCGCGCCTTGCCCGCTCCCACCGGCCCTCCCCCGCAGCTTTGAAAGCTCCCACTGTGGCTGCGTGATGATGATGCCAAGATAATGGCCGCCGAAGGATTCTACTATTTATTGTTCGATACGAGTCACTCACCATTCCGAGAAAGGCTCCCGGGTGCACAGGTAGATTTTTAAATACTTCGGAACTAACTGAATCTTTATTATTAATAAACCATATCATAACTGGTTTCGATATGGCGGAGTATGAAATTAATAATATTGCTCGATTATTATTTCGTACCTAATAATGAGAAAAACAGTAATGAATATGAATGCTACATACAATGCGGAGTAAACCTAAATGCGTTGATGTCTTTAATATTGCTATGACTGATACGCGCTGTACTTGCGCTAGCGCAGTGACGAATACTATTATACCGCAGGGAACATTGTTTATTGGGTACTTTAAGAATTCTACGACTTTATGTTTGCTCATCCATTTAAAAGAAACGACGTCGATAAACTATTATAAGCATTCAAATGCTGGGCTAAGAAATAGAAACAGCGCTGTGCGTACTATATCTGGTTATGGATATTGAGAGTTTTGTAATTGTTTTGTATTGAAATTCGGTATTCAAAGGTGCAGCTAAAAGGGACCTATATCATTATACTGGTTCGGACGATTTCTTGATATCAGTAAATGCAACTTTGTAATGTCTTACATTTCGAACGTTCACGTGAGCAGCAATAAAACTGGTCAGCAATAATTGATAAAAATAATCAATTATGTTCTCCATTTATGTCTTGTTCAAAATATTATAATACCACCATAATGGTGTGATATGGTAATTTCAATTGGCGAAGTTTGCCTTAAAAGGGTAAGTATCTATACTATATATAATATTATAAACCTGAAGAGTTTGTATTTGTTTGTATGTTTAAACGCGCTAATCTCACATGACTCAAATTGAAAAAATATTTTTGTGTTGGATAGTCCATTTATCGTGGAACGCTATAGGCTATAACTTGCTCGCCACCTATTACTTGGAACTTGACATAGTTGGCGAAACGTGGGTGCTAGTTCACCTCTGCCTACCCCTTCGGGGATATAGGGCGTGATTTATGATATATGTAAGGTCTTCACTATAAATGACGGCTGGTTTGGTCGAATGATGAGATGAGACAAACGACCAAGAGGTCCCGGATACGATTACCCCAAATGTTTGTGTGGCGAACAGAGACATTTGTTCCAGAGAGTTGTGATTATTTATATTTAGTAGGTAGTATTGAGAACAGAATAGATTTTGAATATATTTTGATATTTGTTTAGTCATTGCAAGCAGACTATGATGTTACTTCTGGTTGGTAGATACCAAATCGCATGCGCACGGGAACGAGGCTGTGAGTCATTTAACTATGGCTTTTATAAGAAGAAGAATATTTACATGTATATCGCCACGCCTATTCCCAAAGAGGTAGGCTGGGGTGTTTTAACACTCACATGTCGCCAACTTAAGGTATCTACATACGTAACGGGTATATACCCCGGATAGGACGTGGACAGGACGGGGACAGAGGACCTCTCTCGTTCAAAACGCCCCATGCACGTCCTGTCCGTCACGGACAGTGACAATTATGTAGGTACTTCATGGTATATTTTGTATGAAACGATATTTCTGCAGTCCCCGTCCCGTCCACGTCCCGTCCGAGGTATTTTCCCGTTACGTATGTAGAGACCTTATGTTAGGGTGAACTATCGGGCACGTACCTACCTATATCGCATGGCAGCTATATTGCTAGGGTAGGGGTACCAAGTAATACCAAGAATATTTAATTTTCTGCCCGTTCGTCATTAGTGCATATTTTAATTCTTAGTCGCCTTGTACAACATCGCTAGGAGTGTTTTCTGACTGTATTCTGCTCTACCGGTACCACACGACTTTATTATTTTTGCCCAATTCGAAAAAGGTAAGAATATAGGTGATAGTTAGGAAGGTACGTTCGCGGTCAGAATATGTTTACCAATTCCAAATAGTTTTGAAATTCGATTCTTTAACACACTTTTTTCACTAAAGTCAAAAATGCTAGGTATATCAAGTTACTTATTACCTTTTAAATGTTAATGCAAAATGACACACCGAGAATGACAAAGAGAATTTATCAGAGGATGATGAAACTCATTTCTTTATTTGTTGAAATGACATTTTACCTAAAATTATTTTTTGAATGTCATTTACACAAAAGCAAAATTTTACGAAAGGTTTTCTAATAACAAACCTTGACAGTAGTCAGTCCATCAAAGAGAATACAATACTACATATAAGACAGTCCATCTCCTAGAGCGATTGATTGTCAGATCATTAGAAAAAAGATAATCTATTATGTTAATCAAATAGTCATTTAGAACTTGTGACCTAAATGTTTTGCATGGTGGTAAACATTTTCTGTCCCCGACTGTACCTACCTAGTGACGGACCTCTTCGCTTAACGTTTATTACTAGTGCCATCTATGAAATTAGATGAATAAAATACCTTGCAGGCTGCGACGAAACAAGCAAACGGCTAACAGCATTTACACTTTGCTTTTAAGCAAAGCCGTGAAACGCGACTTGCTTCCATCTTTCAACTTAGTTACTATAATGCCGATAGATGGCGCGACCATCACTTCTGAAAGCTTACAAAGACCTATAAATTTAGAAAATACAAAATGAATGTATTTTCTAATAAGTAGGTACATCTCTCATATAATTTGATAGCTTACAAACATCGTTTCATTTCACTTCGAATTAAACTGTGGTCTACGTGACCGGATCACTAGTCACTCATTCACCATTTTAATCGATAATTCAGCGCATAATCTACAATATTACCGCAGAGAAAATGACTGACGACCAATTTAAATAATAGTATTAAATATAACGGTTCCACAGTCTTGAAAAACATATTTTTGGAACCGTAGTAGGTGGATATCTATCGTACATGCATACATAAAACACACTATTGCCAAACTATTTGATTTTAATTTTAACATTAAATAAATGTTAGAAAAATTAGTACAAAGATTTTGGTCCCGCCTCAAGACCATCATTTTTCGAAATTCTTTTTCTAACCACCAAAATCTTTGTACACTATTGCCATTTATCGTGCAAGGAAATCGCAGTAGTAAGAAGAACACTGCTGCCTATTACTCATTGTCTTAACCCTAAGTCTTGTCAACACCCACGGGAGCGATGTGGGTGGTTACAATTGTCTTCTGCTCTGACGTCACAACACGGCGTTAAATAATAATAAGAATCTAAAAAACAGCCCGTACGTGTGGTATTAACCAGCTATAAGCTGAGAAAAATTAAAACTGGGAATAATAATAATCTTTATTTTGAAATGATATGAAATGAGATGATTTTTAAAATGATTGACATCAAACAAGCCTGTTTTATATCCTAGTATACAATCTTTAATTAGTACCTAGCTTGTAATTTTTGTTCCCGTCATCTGTGCTAAGTTTATTAAAAACTTGTATTACAGATGACAGTCACTTCCCATTTAAGGTCACATAGATTACACCAAAATTGCTACAATTACATGCTAAAGTACTTACATACAAAAGAAGTAAATCATATGTTTTATAACTTAAGTTAATACATAATGTCTTAATATGCTATATATTTTTATTTTCATTCATGCCTTAACAATTAAAAGTTTTTCGGTAGAGTATAGTTAAGTTCACGTAACCATTTTGTTACTACATCCTTACATGTAAATATGTTACAGTTGTATATTTTAATATTATAGTTTATTTTGTTGTATAAATAATATCCTGCAAAACAGAAAAATATTCGTGTAATGTGGTTCTTGTAAAGGCAAGAGCCGTATCATCAGCATACGTGATGATTTTACCATGTGGTATGTGGAGCTGACAGAGATCGTTGATATAAATTAGGAATAAGGTAGGTCCCAAGATTGATCCCTGAGGAAAGCCGTATTTGAAGGGTAAGTCGTCGCTAGAGCAACCATCAATAGTAACAAATTGTACCCTATCTGTTAAGTAAGTAATCCGATAAACGTTTCAGTTGCTAATCTCTGACACCGATGTTTTCCATTCCAAATAATAGTATTAAATAACGGTTTCACAGTCTTATCTAATCTTGGAAAACTACTCTACCTATCTATCGTAATTGTGTATAAAGGCTATTAAAATACTTACATGCATACATTAATAATTATTATTATTAATGCTAAAAAAATCGATTCCCATCATTGTCAGCTTAATTCCTTTTGTTTTAAATTTAAAAAATATTATTCAAAGATATTTCATAAAATTGTTATTATACTTAGAAAAATGCCATTTATAATCACATTAAACTTATTTTATATATTTTGTCAACTGCTTTGACCACATATATTATAACATTTATAACCCGAGTAGGTACAGGGTCACCAAGATGATGATGATCTACATGAAAAATATTGCAATAAACTTTTTCAAGCACTCAGATAGTATTTTTGATTATATTTTCTAGGTTTTCATAACAAAAGATTTGTAATGTGTAAATATTATAAAAAAAAGAAACTTAAATATAATCCTCATGCAAAATTCCTTTCTTTAACACTTATCAATAAATTATTAACGAGTAATTTTAAATTTACTGCTATTTTTATTCCTCAATTATTTATTTGTATACGCTCCCTTATAGAATCGATACGATGCTATAAGAGGGAAAGTATACGTCACAATAGGAAGCTACCTACAACACGCCCACCATTGATATCTGAAAGAAAAACCTGCCAAGTCGTAACTAAATGTATTGTTTGGTAGTTGACTCATGTCATGCCACACCGCCCGCCGTCGTGTCGTGGGCGTGGGCGTCATACTGAGGATGGAAGCGGATATTGTTTCATGTTTCTCCATATCTGGATGTTAAAAAGATTTATACTTCTTTACGTATACATTCCTACCATTTATTAGACATATTGTATTATTATAAAGTTACCATAGGTATGTTTATTTGTCTTCTTCTTCTTCTCCCTGCCCTGTTCCCATTTTAGCTGGGGTCGGCGCAGTATGTTTCCTCTTCCATTCATATCGGTCAGACGTCATCAAGCAATCCACTCCCTTTTGATTCATATCATCCATCACACCATAAAGGGATGAATGAATGTATAGAAAAGAGACGGAAAGGACCATGTCGAGAGACCGATGAACGGAGAGAGTGATTGAGATGACAACATGCCTATCCATATTGCTCAAAGTTTTTGGCTTAGGTTTTACAGCCGGCCGCCTGCCTGACACAAACCCTCTTTGGGTATATTTGAACATTAAAATAGAAACTTAAAAGATGTCCAAAATCTATTCATCTATCAAATCTATAAAAGTTAGAAAAATTATAGTCTTAGAAACACCAATAACAACTAGTGATAATTTAAAATTATATTCTTATTAAATTAGGTAAAAAACTCTGCCAACCATTTCTAAAACTAAGCCATCAAAAACCAAAGATTGGTAGAAGGTATCTAAAACCTCATTACCTATCTTGAGTTTCTTCGCGGTAAGGAACGTTAAGCTTAGAGCCACTCTATATCGCTGTATTTTATAAATAGCAATACAAATTAAGTTTTTCCAAATATAAAAGCTCAAAGCTCGGATACAAAAATAACAAAGACTTTTTGTCGCAAACTAAAGTAAATAAATGTTTTAAATTATTGTTACTTTAAATTATTGAGCTAACATAATATTAATCACTTATATGATACTTTTAAATATTATATTATAAATGTTAAAAAAGTTATTACACAGAAAAAGAGCCTAGAAAAAATCTAGAACGATTTCGACATCAACACGTATTTTTTCTTAGCTTTTTATATGCCCTTAATATTATTTTGGGGACATGTGTTTTATATAAGCGACGATAGATATCAAATAGCCTATGTAATGTAATAGATGGGTAATCAAAATCCGTTTCCTGAGCTCCCATAAACCGTTGCACCTGTCCATACTGCAGCGTTCTACGTACCAGAATATGAAGTCGGTTTTTTCCAATTATAAATGATCAAAGCTATTTCTCGTGAAACATACAACAAAAACAAATGGCTTTGATATAAAAAAAATCAGCAACTGTAATAAAAAGTTATGTTAGCTTTCTTAAATGAATTTTCAAGAGCGCGTAATACATAATTTTTGAAATTATCGTCAGAAAGAGATTGCAGACAGCGTAGTGGCGGCCTGCGTTTGAGCAAAGTAAGCAGAGTTCGCTAAGGCCAGTCTTTGAATGGGTGACCAAAAACATATTATCTCCAGTTCCTCTGAGTTTCGGAAAACTGTTGGTTCTGGTTTAGTCAGTGACACCCACATAACCACACGTGGTGGGTTATATAGCCCATCTCGCTATATTCCTACATCCATAGGGAAGGCCTTTGATGCAGAAGTAGGATGAAAAAAGGAGTTGGTCCAGGTTGATTGGCAATTGTTGATACCGACTAAGCCACAGAACAGAGAAAGAGGTTTCTCCGTTCTGAAACAGTGAACTTTATCTGTTCTGTGGACCAACCCACACGTGGGCAGTCTATTCCATTCTCACTTATTATTCTATCCATTGGAAGGTCTGTGCCCCATCACTTGGAACATTTAAGAGCTATTAATGATGAATATAAAATGGATACAATATCGAAGACACATTACAAGCCGGCCAGCAGTCCATTACCCTCCGAACGAAATAGGTGTCAATAGCTTCTGGAATATCATCAAAAATAATAATTGAACTGCGTACATTGGTGAGGCGAATGGCCCCATATTAATAGACTGCTCTGACAAACAGTAACAAAGACCTTTGTCTCGATCCATTTCAGGTCAAACTAAATCAAGAGACTTAAACCTTAAAAGATTAAAGTAGCAACTAATCAATTTCATGTGCATCTTTTATGCTTACAACTGACTATTTGATTGAATGACGCATAGTTTGGTCCTATGGTTGGTTTGGTAGCGCGATTAACCAAACAAACAAACTCTTCAGCTATATAATATTAGTACAGATACATTAATTAAGTTTATTGAAAGTATTTATGTATAGCTAAAAATACATTTGCCATGTGGTAACGGTAGAACAGAATGCAATTACTATTGTAACCACCTAATCTCTCCAGCGGGTGTCGTACAAGACAACGAAGGGTATGCAAGCGATAAGCAATGGACAGTAGCCCGTTCCTCTTATACCTTCCACCTAGCAATATGCTAATTTAATATGCGATAAATGGCAATACGCTCGCCAACAACAACAATTGTTGTTGAATTTAAAATCACTTAACCCGGCGACATTGTTGCCGAGTATGTAATACCCGACAAATTTTAAAATCGTAATAACTTTAAAACAAAATACACTCGTGAATAGCCACTCACAGTAGCTGCGGTCATTGATGTCTTTGATCGTATTAACTACTCTTTTTGGTGTTATTGCGGCTACGACGGAGTATATACGTCTGTGAAGAGCGCCGGGTAAGTTATACCCGGCCACAATGGCCAAGTAACATTTATTAACAATCAGCTTTTTGTTTTTTATTGTCTATTGATAAATTACAAATAGTTTTTCACAGTTTTATGAACCATATCTTACGAAAACGAACTAAGACGACTCCCAGCTTTGTTTGAACAAGTTAGCACTAGTGACAATGAACAGTACGTTCAGACGACGAAGGTGAAATCGACCAAATATCGGAGCGAAGTCAAGGCAGTGATACGGAGCAAGAATGCAGCGATTATGAGCAAGAAGCAATTGTTTTAACCAATAACCAAAGTTTTATATTGGTTAAGACAATTCCACTATGGTATCCGTAACCACCTCGGACTAACGTTCGCACAAAGTCAAATTGATCACAGTATAAAAAGTTTTTTTTATGTTTGATGGTAATATATGCTAATTTTATAATAAATTATGTTTAATTTTTATAAGTATTGTGTATAATTACCTATTCCTTTAAACTAGAAAACTAGTATTGACATAAGCATGATTCAGTGTACTGTAATGTACACGGGTAAAATATACCCGGCCATAACGGCTAAGTTCTGTTTAGTAGCCACAATAACGGCGGGTTAATCCAGATGCACATTGTAGTATCTACCCTAATTGAGGTGATAAGTCTTAGCATTCCATAGATTCACCGTGCGGGTGCCGGGTCCATAGTGTGGCAGAGGGGGAAGTCAGTGTCAGCGCTTGGGATTTGTTACCCAAGTGTAGGCTTACGGGATCCCTTCTTCACAACATGTCAACACCCACCTTCGCCACCCCGATTTCTCTCTCTGCACAGCCGTTTTTGGTAAGTTCCGTGAGAGCCGCCTTAGACACACGCTCCAGTGTAGATCTTACGAAAATAACCGGCGCTATATTAATAAATAGCGTCGCTCAAAACAATGAACCTTATGAAGGCGTCTCAATCGAACCCCAACTTTCTGATAACTGAATCGATAAATTTATATTTAGAGTGGCTTCAAAACATTATATACACAACAGAGTACTTCAAAGCAATCGCTATTGTTTTTGCGTCGAACGTTCCAGACACTTCGCAACGAATATCATATTATTATTCCAGTCAAGGGTAAGTAAATTTGCGCTCAGCCGCTACATGTCTGTAATTACGTACGCAGTATCTAGGCGTCTCGTCTCCTAGTCGCCAGTAATGCCTATTGTTCTTCCGGTCATTATAAGGCACCATATCGAATCCTTTTTCGGCTGGTTAAAAATAGCCCGGTGCCCAACCAACCTAATACATTCTATTGGAACACTTGTTGCATGGAAGGTTTGACGTCACTCCCCCTTCCAGTGACTGCGCTGGCTAAGGGGGCGCGCCCCCACTAGCTCCACTGCTGACGTCAGCACTTACATTCATGAATGAAATTGAATCTAAATGTACCATAAGTTGTCGTATCTAGTAAGTACTACCATAGCCATTAATACAGGCAAATTAATCGTGGCCATCATCATTTTCGTTATACCGATGAATTGTTTGTCCTTAAAAAATATATGTAGCGCCCTATGGTTATTTGTCCTTCGGACTTCAATGACGTCAACAGAAATAACTGTTACAAAACACGAGCTCTATTATTATAAAACGGTTCTGTAGTCTTCGATAGCGTAAATTGTTTCAAAGCGGTGAAAGACAAAGGAAACGTTTACTGGAGTCTTCGACGCTTTATGCTGAAGTTTCCTTACAAGGAGATTTACAAATGTTAGTTGAATTGTTCCAACATCGTGCTTGAATAGATCCACTGTAGAAGCCATATGATTGATTTTAGCCCGTATAGAAACTAAAATAGAACCAGTCTAATAAAAACACCGCCCTAATTGTTTTGAAACGTTCGTGTTGTATTATAAATATATTATAAGGCGGAACTATTAATAGGTCGTAGTTTTAAAATGTTGCAAGCGATTATTGGATTTTTATATGTATGAAGACTTCGTACAATTTAAAATTATACATCTGCATTTTTAATTTTAAATCTCTCTACCTTATTTTAATATCATAATTAAATGCATGAAATACAATTAAGCATTCGTATAATTGTATTAATATTAAAAATGTATAGGTACTATATTCTAAAAGGGCCACGCCAATATTACCCGAAACCGACGGACGTAAATAAGGTTGGATTAATACGTTAATAAGATTGGATGAAGCTAAATAAGTACCTATGTAAGGATCTTTGCCTACCGCTGTGGGACAAGGCGTTCCGTATGTATGTATGTGTGTATTTGTATTAGATATACCTACATACATTATTAATATTTTACATTGTGAATGTTTATCTTACGGTAATATCACCCAATAATAATTTTATTTGCATTTTTTGTATCGTTTTAATTTATACCTACAAATATTTTTTTACTTTTATGGTTTTCTGTGGCCTACAGAAAATGGTTTTCTGTAGGCCACAGAAAACCATAAAAGTCAAAAAATCCATTCGCTTAAGCCGCTATGAAGGCGTGGGAATTTGGCACGCTCGATGTGAGCAATAATATTGAATATGTCAAAATCTGCGCCTCGTGGGCGGAACGTAGCGTGGGTTGGTTTTTCAGGCCCGGCGTTATAGAGCATTCTGCGCAGTCTCGCCTCTGGTCACAGGTTTTCGATTAAACTTCGTGCCCATTCATAAATGCATTGTTGTTAAACGAGATAAAAACGTAGATAATAGGGCGATACATCGGTCCCAGCTGCATCTTCAGTCGATTATACCCACCAATCCACACGTGGTGGATTATAGCCCATTCTCCGTTAATTCTTACATCCAAAGCTTGTTACACAGTACCTATATCATAAAAAGTGATGATGATGAATTATTGTCACCATACCGTATATACCTTTACCTCTTCATATACGTCAAATATACGATTCTATCTTTATCATCCTTTTTTCGCAGTTCCACTTTTAAGGATTACAGATCCATCTGCGAATAATAATTTACGTACCTAATCAATACAGACAGTTGAAATTCAATGCATAAGGGCTAGTACTTAACAGATCACTGTATTGTATACTAACCTAACCCAACCCAAGACAAAACGTAATACCAAGAATAACTCAAGCTCACCAAATAATATTTGGTGGGAATATTAGAATTTTCCGGTGAAATATAGAAACTCATTTTGAGTTGTATGAATGGTATTTACAAAAGTGTGCTTAAAAACAGTCAACAAAACATAAAAGAAAGAATAATTTTCTAGAAAATATTCTTTATTTTTCAACTCGTAAGGAAACATTCTAAAACAGTGACTGTTTAATAACCTCAGGGTCGTAAAAAAGATAAAACTTTAAATCAGATTATGTTGTTTTGCTAGAGGAACTTGTTACGTATTTACAGATCACAAAGATTTTTAATATTATTACTTGCTTTATTACATTTTCTGTACCAAAACTTTACGAAAGTTCTTTGAAAAATCAACTGGTGTATAAAAATTTAAGATTAACCGCTTTGTTTCTATCATCACTTTGGATCTACACCCTTCACAATTAAATATACATAAATGACACCTGTTTAGGGGCGCCTGTTTTATCTAATAAGGGACTTGTTTTATGAGCGCTGTTGTAATCACATCCACATTTTGCCAGGATTGTTAAGTTTTATGTGATAAGGCTGGACTAGCAGGGTCACTATTCGCATTTTTGATAGGTTTATTAATCCATTTTTAATCATATTTTATAACCTTATCCGCCTCGTAGAACATACGTGTGAGTGACAGGGTGTGTTGACATATGTAATCTGCTCTGCCGTATCGACAATGTAATTTTAGGTTCATGGGTTTTTTTACGATGACCATTTGAAGTCAAGCTGAAATGTTTCTATATTACTATTTACTCAATACACAAAACACCGCCTGTTAACAGACCCTTTCTCAGTCCCCGTAGCACGGGACGTGGACACATCTCTTTCGGGGGACAGAAAACCTTTTCCTCTCGCTCCAACTCCCACCAAATCTCGAGACAAAACACTGTTAAGTGGTGGAGAGAGACTTGTCCACGTCCCCGTGCTAGGCCCGCTGTACAGATTTTGTCTCCAACAGTCTTCAGCACTACCCTAGTACTTTTTTGGTTAAAATTTAATTTTTAACCGACGAAAAAACGGAAGAGGTTTCTCAATTTTTTTTCGTTTTTTTTTGACCATCACGTAGCCCAAGTTTAAGCCAAATTTACGGTATTAAGAAGCTTACGAAAAGGTAGCCTTATATATATAACTCAATACCTACAAAAGTTTACGATATAGGAAAAGTTTTTCTAACAAAAAGCAGTCGACTTAAAGTTCCGAATCCCTGTAAAGAACAAGTTTCCTTACGATACAGTAGGTATCACAAGTAAATGCTCACAAGTAAATGTAAGTAGACACCGTAATAAACGAAACTCTTTTGTTGTAGATATATTATCATGTCCTTTCTTAAAAGTCTGGTTGAGAAAAAGAGTAGAAACTGACTGAGCCCTACTGTGAACCAGTGTGAGTTCTTTAATGGGCCTGTGATGATCATACACTGTTAGGTATACATGCTATTTATATAAACAATTTCCGGTAGATTTTTACGTAGTAGAAATCGTAAGTAGTATATTGGCGCGTGGTGAGAGAGCGGGGAAGATGGCGGCAGACCTGGCGGTCTACTCTGAAACTCCGAACGAATAACTCACATCTATCCGTCTTTCTCACGCCACGGCGTGTTAAAATAGGAGCGACAAAGACGCACAGACTCGATCGAATGAAATAAAATTCCAGAGTAGCGCCTCTGAACCGGACCCGCTTGTAAATCCCGTAAATATATCCACAAATTATTTATGAGACGAGTAGACAGAAAAATATATAAGGTGTAAAAACCGAATAAAAACTGAATACTAATTTGTGTTATGTGTCGTGCGGTAAAGCAGTATTAAGTTTTTATTTGGAATACTTTACTAGAATTTTTGGTGAGTTAGTTCAAAAGAATTGTGAAGTGAGTGCCGATACACGGCGCGAGGTATGCCTAACATAGCCTACATTTTCTTTTTGAATACCTACTTGTCTAGAACGATAACGTTTTCACCCCCCAAAGACTCTACAAAACGAGCAAATATTGCTCTTTTTAGATTCAGTACATCCTTAACAAAGTCTGTACGTTATTTATTTTTAATAAGATAATCTAGTTTAGTTAAACAAAAAAAAACATATATAATGCTTTTTAAAAAAATAATAAGAAAGAGTGTTTGGCGCGTTTCGTGGTGTCAGTCAGATTTGTTTTCGATTATTCAAAAATTGTTTCAGAGTGGATTTTGTACAGTGAAATTTGGATTTTGTACAGTGGTGTTATTTTGATGCACAAGCATCCTTGTTGATGTGCAATTATGCAGAATCATTGAAAATAAGTCTCATGATGTGTTTGTTGTTGTGGTGAAACCACTATAAAAAGTGGTTTTATCCACCTCATCAGGCACCATCATAAACTCTGTTACCATTAAATTTGCTCCAAGCACTCCCTAGATGCGTTAAAATGTGTGACACCCGTATTTTAACGTAAAATTCATTTCATTCATGCATTTCACCCACTCATTATTTAATAAGACTACAGATAAAATATACACTAAAGACATGGCTCTATGGGCTAGACCCGTTGCCTTCCCTAAAATATAGGGAGAATATATACAAAAAAAAAAAATTCGGAGTGTTTGGCGCGTTTCGTGGTGTCAGTCAGATTTATTTTCACTAATTCAAAAATTGTTACAGAGTGGATTTTGTGCAGTGAATGTGGTGTTATTTTGATGCACAAGCATCCGTGTTGATGTGCAATTATGCAGAATCATCGAAAATAAGTCTCATGATGTGTTTGATGTTGTGGTGAAGATCACTATAAAAAGTGGTTTTATCCTTTTCATCAAGCACCATCATGAACTCTGTTACCATTAAATTCGCTCCAAGCACTCCCTAGATGCGTTATAATGTGTGACACCCATATTTTAACGTAAAATTCATTTCATTCATACATTTAAAAACCTTCCCTAAAATATAGGGAGAATTTAAAACTAAAAAAATTCATGTCAAAAATAAAGATACATCAATGCTATATAACAGACCGACGGCTGTTGGATCGTTGGCCACTGGTACAGTCTATAATCTGTAGGACAGACGAACAAAGGCCGGGAGCGTTGGTAGGCCTCCGCAATGTGGGCCGACAATCTACTGAAAAGGAAGCCGCTAGATTCGAGCTGCGCCGAATCGATCGAGTGAGAGTTGGGAGGCCTATGTCCAACAGCTTACGTCTCTCGTCACAAATTAAATGAAAGATGAATTATTAAAATCTTTCGTAGAGAAAAGTTACTCGAATAAAACCATTCAACGGCTGTGCTAAACCTAAGACGGTTAAGGTTTAAGAAAATAAACTGGATAGGCGGTAATAAAGCCAAATAATTAATAGTTTATTTGTTTATTTCGAGTCATTTGAAAAGAAGATCATTCAGGAACTTTTCATCTTTTGAAAAGTATTTTTTGATTAAATTATTTTGCGTACGTATAAAAAAATCTGGTTTATCCAAATGGGCAGTGCTAAAATCCGTGTAATAGCCTATTGCTATCCACCGGTAATAATAATCGCAGCATTTCGTACTGATAATGTTGGTGGCCATGTCTCGTTAGACACCACAACCCCGATAGTGACAATTTTATTTTATTTTTTTTCCACGCTGTTTTAATAATGTTGATTGGATTAGATTATCTTCAATAGAAATGTGTTCAGAAGTGGACATACTATTATAATGATGACAAAATGTACCATATAAAAAAGTGAATTAAGGGCCGGTCGGTCAGCGCAAATAGGTATTTAGCGCCGTCCCGGCCGCGCGGAAGTTACTTCGCGCCGCCGGGACTTCGGTGAACTCACAAATGCCCTCTCCAGTGACACAGTATAAAAATAAGCAATAGAATAATGTAAATCAAATTAAACAATACATTTTTTATGAATCGTTATTTTGTGGCTTTGTTCATTTTATTAATGTATTTTTATTGTTTATATTTGGGTCTCAATTACTACTAAAATTTTACCCAGTATTATTTTATTAATTACCGCCAAAATGGAGCTGTATTGTTTTTCGAGTTCATATATTGTAAATATTATCTATTACAAGAGTTTCTTTATTCCACTATTACTTCTTGATGTCTCAACAGATTGAGACGTATGATAAAATTTACAAATGGGAATAGTTATTGAGATAAGACCCGATTCAAAACCAAATTCTGTTCATTACATGTTGTTAGGTCAAGCAAATCACAAAACTTATAATGCTTGACTCAAGCATCAATCAGCTTGAGTCAAGCACGATCATTTTCTATGTGTTTCTGTTCATTTCATGTTAGGTCAAACAATCACAAATCTTATTATGCTTGACTCAAGCATCTATCAGCTTGAGTCAAGCACGTTCATTTTCTATGTGTGTCAGTTCATTACATGTTGTTAGGTCAAATAAATTACAAATCCTATAATGCTTGACCCAAGCATCAATCAGCTTGAGTCAAGCACGATCATTTTCTATGTGTTTCTGTTCATTACATGTTAGGTCAAACAATCACAAATCTTATTATGCTTGACTCAAGCATCTATCAGCTTGAGTACAGCACGATCATTTTCTATGTGTTTCTGTTCATTACATGTTGTTAGGTCAAACAAATCACAAATCTTATAATGCTTGACTCAAGCATCAATCAGCTTGAGTCAAGCACGTAATTTTACCCAACACTGCCAAACACACACTGTGCTTCCTTAGCACGAAGGAACTCGAGATATTAACATTTTGGTCACCCATCTAATGAACGGCTTTAGGAGCCATTGCTTAGTTAACGTAATCGCAGGCCAAGCGCTTTATACCACTTCGCTAGCGAGCTCGACAAAATATGAATTATCAAAAATCATAGCTATCTTCAGTATAACATCTGCCGATATTCTTACACTGTGGCACTATGATAGTATTTTAGGCATGACGTCAGAAGTTCATTGATGGTGCACGATAAAAGCGAAGCGGAAAAAATTCAAAAAATTGGCACAGGTCCGTCGTCCGTGAACACCAACGTGCGACTGATCGGGCCTGCCGAGCTGTTGCGTTCGCGCATTTTATAGGTATTTAAACATTATAATTAAAACAATTATTTTATCAAGTCAAACCCTGCGAATATGTCTATAAATATTTAATTGTGCGCAAGAATTAAAATTAAATTATCAGTAGTTTCGTCATAATATTAAAAAAATGTTAGTAAAAAGGGGTTGCTTTGGGATTTTTTTCTATCGAGTGAAGTTTATTAAATCTTATAAGTGAATGCGAATTTGACTAGAATAAATCCTTAACTTATACATATATTTTTTTCAGACTTGTAAACACATGTTAAATGTCTCAGATTGTTTAAAAAGTTGCCTCTTTCGACCCACAGGGCCAAAGCACAAAGTGGACAAAAGTGACAATTATAAATTCGGCAATCACCTCGTGCTACGGATGTGTAGCAACCGTAGCAGCCTACGCTTTCCTGTAGCATACCTACGTAGCAATTGAATTGGTGGCGCTTCACCGCGCGCTCATTTTAGACAAAGTCAAAGCTCCATATTAGGTAATAAGGCGCTTACAAGCCACGTTTCAAAGAAAAAGGAGGCCAGAAAATTCCGAAACATTTTATAGAATACCTAAGTAGGCAGTAATAGAAACGTAGCATAAAGTAGAAACTAATCTGACTGCAGATTCGCATTCAAATTACTTTCTTTAAAATGCAATTTGTTGTGTGTGATATATATGATAGATTTTTAATACACGCGGCTTAATTGTATTATCTGTTCCAAAAAAATCGACATATTTTTCACAGCATTTTTGTTGTTAATTCATATTATGAATAACATCTTAAATATTTCCTATGTATCTCATGTGGTATTAAAGCATTCCATTGGCTGTTAATGTATTGTTCATTGTTTGTCTACCAATCAATGCCTGCCGTCTGCGTAGACAATAACATTTTGAGCATACAGGTTATTCAGGTTCAGCTTCGAGAGGGGGCGACATCCATTGTTGAGCGTTCTTTGAAATGTACACTAAAATAGATCTATTCTTCCTTATAAAGGGAACACATGTGCTATATGGGAAAATGCGAGAATAATACGTATTATCGCATAATTGGGATTACGCCAACGAGATTATAAGAGTATATTTTGTAATACGATAAAGTCATATGAATTGAGAAGCTCGATTACGCAATAGATTAGTGCGGTAGGCCTGCGATTGCGTAAACTAAGCAATTTCCACTACGGCCGGCCATTGGATGGGTGACCAAAAATAAACTGTCTCGAGCTTCTCCGTGCTTCATAAGGCATGTTAAGTCGTTGGTCTCGGCTGCATTAATATTTTATTGTTGTTTACTACAAAGTTAACCAAACTTGTCTACTAAGCTATCTGCCCTGCAAGAGTTCGTTTTTAAAATTGATCTAAATGGCGAATTTTTGGGAAATTCAGTTTGACAATGATCAAGGTAATAAATACATCAAAAGATCATCACACTCAGTGAGGTTTTCCGAACCAATATCTTGACTAAAAATCAATTACAAAAATCTTGTAGATGCCTATGCCATTATCACTATTATCACACTATTTAACTAATGTATGTAGCCGTATAAATTGTAGAAAAAAGGTTAGATACATGAATGACTGCAACATATTAGTTTATTGCAAAAGGTTTAGGCTGCTGAGACTTTCATCTCGTACTTTAACACGTCTTACAGCCATGTATCGATATTTAGAACACACTAACTTTAAATGCTGAAGTACTAAAAAGGGGATCTACCGGCCCGTTCTAAAAATAGCACCAGCTGCCCCCACGCTCCTAAGCGGCACAAACTTCACGGTGCGAAAGGGACAGCCTATCCACCTGCGCAATTCTCTAGAATACTTGAATCATTCCAGGCAAGGAGGAGGAAGATAGAAAATAGGGGGTGGCTCGAACAAGGCATAGGAACCTTCGTATAGCGTTATACAACGAAGGGAGCGCAGATTCAACATAGCTCCCGAAGTATACCACGCTCCATTCATACCCTCGAAATTGGAGGCGGGTTTCAGTAATGGAATAAATTAACAGGCTATAGGTCAATCCGGTGATTGCTTTGCAAGTTTCGGGTAGATCATTTCATCGGCTTTAGACCTCGGTAATAATATTTGGAAGTTGGGCAAAATAAATTACAGACAACCTGTTTAGTAAATTTGAAACAAGATGGACTTAATTGACAGTGCTCAGGGGAATATCATGAGTAGGGACGAGGTCACATTTACTTAAACACTATCACAACAACATATATTATATAATAATTATAACAAGACCCGACAAACTTACGTAATGATAAACTCCTTAGGGCTTGCCTTAGGCCAGTGAGTATTTCAAAAATTACTAAATAATTTTAATATGTTTTCCAAGAAGAAACATACATACATATCTACATAAATCACGCCTATATCCTCGAAGGCGAAGGGGTAGGCAGAGGTGAATTAACATCCACTTTTTGCCAATTAAATTAGGTCCCATGTAATAGGTGGTGAGCCTACTGCCTTATTATTGGGCACATACCTAAATCGCAGTATATTGCTAGATGATGTAAAAGGACTGCCGCTGCTACTCAACATAAGACAACATTAGGAAACAACTATTTAATAGTTATTTGTTGTACGTGAGTGCAAAGTTGCTTTTTAACCGCGTGCTCAATTTTGATAACCAAGCAAGCGAAGTATTCTAAAATTAGAATCCTGAGCGTTAGTGAGGGAATCAAAAGAGCACAAGGTGAAAAAACTTTGCACTCGAGTGCAACACGTAACTTTTCATCCCCCCTCAGCGAGGAAATGGTAAAATACAAAAAAAAATACAATCAGAACAGTTTCTGTTTTCACCCAGAAACTTCCACAACACCCACCCAAACACACCCACAGCATACACCGAGACAGAACCATAACACCCACCTACCCAGATACACCCACAACATCCACCCAGACACACCCACAAAATCCACCCAGACACACCTACAACGTCCACCCAGAAACACCCACAAGACACCCATTCACCCAGACAAACCCACAAAACACCCATTCACCCAGACACACCCACAAAACACTCATTCACAATGTCACATCCACAAAACACCCATTCATCTATACACACTCACGACACACACATCCACTCAGACACAACCACAAAACACCCATTCACCCAGACACACCCGCAACATTCATCCAGAATCTACTTGCCTAAAATCTGTAAGTACATACATACATACATACATAAATCACGCCTATATCCCCGAAGGGGTAGGCAGAGGTGAACTAGCACCCACGTTTCGCCAATTATGTTAGGTCCCATGTAATAAGTGGCGAGCCTATTGCCATTTATCGGGCACAAATGTTGCAGTACCATTGCTAGGTGGTATAAGAGAAAACCCGGCTGCCCATTCCTCATCACTGATATATCCTTAGTCGCCTTGTACGACACCCACGGGAGAGATTTGGGGTGGTGACAATTTGTGAGTACCTAATAAAAATTGAGATTCCGAGACTGTCGATCAGCTTGAGTCAAACACGTTGATTTTCTGTGTGTTTTATTCCGTTGCCAGGTCAAACAAATAAAACAGACCTAAAAAGCTTTTAAATGCTTGACTCAAGCATCAAGCAAGCGTTGACGATAAAAATGTTTAAAGCAAGATTGACGCCAAGCTGATTGACCGCCTCGGAACTCCAAGGTTTTAATAGATTTATGACGTGAAAAACAAAAAGTACACCAAGAAGTTTCCGAGTCTGAATTTTTCACAGATTAAAAAAGGTTGCATGATAATTTCGGCACCATGGAGGTAGAATTAAATAGGTTAATTGATGTTTTGAATTCACAAACTTAATGCACACGATGTTCTAAATTCAAATTTACATTTGCACTCAGATATCGAAGAGCAAAAACTCTTTCCGAAATGGGGGGATGAAAAATAATAATTATTACATTTCATAAACTCACACTATCCCCAAATTAAGTAACGTAAGTAGGGTAGGTACTTGTGTTATGGACACTACTATTTTTATTATACCTGATGATAAACTACATATACTACCATGAATCGACATGCAAATATTATCTGTGTTCATTACCAGTATTCGAACCTGAGCCCTCTCGACAAAAAAAATATTATTTATGTCACACCTGACCATAAAGTGGACTTATTCACCCGCTACGCGCACGAAAAATCCCACTTCCTGGTCAGGGGGTGAAATATAATTTTGTACTTACCTCGAGTCGCATATTAGTTATAAAAATCTGTTCGTTTGTTTACTTTCGAATTATGTCACAAGCAAGCAATCTGGAAAGACCTTTCTAGAACAGACGTCAATTCAAGATGCTCTTGTGTCAGAAATAGCTAAGAGAACCCTTTGTCGTCATGTAACCTGAGATTTTGCAATGACAGCAATGTATACTACGTCATTCCGCATTCCTAATAAAAGATATTCTTGTCTTTTTAAATAAGTACCTCTGACGGCTTATGCTAGGGATATTACAAAAACTTGAAAACCTTGAAATCAACTCTGAAGTCTTGTGTTATTAAATTCTTTTAACAGGAGAGACCTCGAAAGATTTTGAAGGTTAGAAATATAATAAAACTTCAATTCACTATTTTTAAGGTATTTTTAATGTTACGATGATTTTATTGTTATGATGTAAGAATGTATATGGGCCGCAGTGGCCCAGTGTCTATTGGAGGGTATTACGACTGCAGATGCAGCCGTGACCAACGGTTTAAGGTCCCTTCCTAAGAATGGAGGAACTTGAAATAATATATTTTGGTTGCCCATCCAATAACCGACTTAAGCGAACATTGCTTAGTTTACGCAATCACAGGCCGTGCACGCTGAGCCCATGTCATAAATCATCATTCTATGTGCATGTCACTGTTGAGGGCTGTCTAAAAACAAGAAGCATAAGTAGGTACCTATTAAAGTAATCCAATGTACAGGTACAATCTACATTCACACCGCTAATAAGTCAAACAAAGTCATTCTATTTTTAGAAGGTCCAAAAATAGAATAAAAAGGACCTAGGTCCTAATCGATTCACACCGCTAAACAGTTTCATTGCGCCATTTTGTTTTGCGCATTTACTCTTCTGGAGTGAGTGGGCGTTAGTACTGTGCGCATTAAAGTTCTTTGCCGAACGAACTCTTTAGGAAGTCACTTTTGGGGTCCATCGGTTTGTCGGTCTCTCGACATGGTCTCTTTTCTATGTATTCATTTATCACGCACCTTTCTGTGTGATGGATGATATGAATCAAAACGGAGTCGATGGCTTGATGACGTCTGACCAATATGAATGGAAGAGGAAACATACTGTGCCGACCTCAGATAGACTGGGAACAGGGCAGGGAGAAGAAGAAGGGGTCCATAGGGTGGCAGAGGGAAAAGTCAGGAGCAGCGCTTGAGACACGTGACCGAAGCGGTCTACGGGACCCCTTGCCAACATGTTAACACTTAACACCCACCTTCGCTATTTGGTAAGATGTAAGAGCCGCCTTAGACACACGTTACAGTAAGAACTGATGAAACTTTTAGACAAACCAAGATCTTTTCGCAATGTCTATAGGGATGTAGCTGGTATACCCCTTGCTCCCACCTCAACAGCATACAAACCAACAATGTAGCCATTTTTTTACTAGTTGGTTTGTTAAGTCAACGTAATTATTGGTTTTTATAGATGATGGTGATGATCATGATAATGATTTGTTATTCCTTCTTCTTCCTGTCCTTATCCCGCTCTAGGCGGGGTCGGCACAAGATGTCTTCTTCTTCCACTCCTTTCTATCCTTGAACAATTTCTCATCCACTCCTCTCGCTATCATATCCTCCTTTACACAATCCATCCATCTCTTATTTGGTCTTCCTCTCCTTCTACGTCCTTCCACTTTCCTAACATACTTCTGCCAACATAGCTTGCATCTCTTCGCATAACATGACCAAGCCATCCAACTCCGCATTCTCTCCTTCAGTCACTGGCGCTACTTTCATACTACCCCCCTGATACACGCATTCTTTATAATATTCCTTGTTAATCCATTTAGCAAATATCGAATATTGTTAAATTATAGTTTACAACAGTGAAGTGAAATCGTTTTGAGTCAATATTGTTTAATTTGACTAGTTGTTGACTGTACATCGCGTAGGTGTTAAACTTGACCTCAACATTGAATGAAAATGTCCCGGCGGGACTATAGCCATTAAAACTGAAAGCCACCGTGCATTTCTCACAATTCACTCATGCTTGGAAACGTTGAAATTTTAATTCTACGCTCACTACATAAAATTCAACTTGTACAATTTCGCGGTTATTTTTTTTTAGATTAACGAATATTTTTGATTGTTAATCTGGTATAATGAAATTGGGTCTGTACGCTACCAGATTAATGATGCAACGCGAAAGTTTAAAAAAAATTCATTGTGTCTTATTAACGGCGGGTCTCAATATTCTTTCAACAGTTGAAGATAGACGTACTACAGGTTAGTTGCTAATTCTATCAACAGTGGATGACTTAGCACTACTACAGCTTAGTGGCGTAGCAATTTCTGCTATTTAAATATATAAAAATGCCAGGCAACTAAACTTTAGTTAGCTTACTTTTAACTGTAGATAGAATATAGGGACCCGCCATAACTGAGCAATATAGTGCCTATAGCGGGCACTCATTTATTTTCCATATACCCGGGGGGACAAGTAGAAATTCAAATCTCTTTGGTCGTGACAATGAGATTTTTGTATCTGCTTTGCCGTCACCAAACGGATTTTGAAGAGAGCCGAAGTTTGGTGACGGCAAAGCAGAATACAAAATAAACTATCACTTTTTTACAAGGCGATTAAGGGACATCCTCACTCAAACAGTGATGAGAAATAGGCAGTAGCGTTTCTGTTATACCATCTAGTAATATAGTGCGATTGAATAAAAAAAATGTCTGCCCAACAAATAAGTGCGAATTATGTATTTACACGTGCCTTCTCCTACTAATTACCCAGCTGATTAGATAATTAAAGCTTTAATAATAATCACAATGGTACAGTCAACGGCACTTCAGACTACCCAAAACTGTAAAATTTCTTCAATCGATTGTCAACCTTAACTTGGTAATAATAGAGCACAAAATCGATTAAGAAATGTTGCCATTTTGTGGTAATCTGACGTGCTGTTGACTGTACAAGAAATTACTTATCTGGTTTCCTCTGTGGTCGCCCACACAATCTCTGACACGATATTGTTCCGCCCACGGCACCCTTCATCCCGTCACTTTTTAAAGCGTAAAAGGCTTTATCATAAATCTCATCAGTCTTTAGTCTTGGAAGAAATTTTCACTCCATTGCTACACCAATTCCAAGTAAATTTTAAGTTCTACCTGATCACATCATTGATACAATGAACTTCACGTCAGGTTGCAACCATCGTATTTATTTTCTCTATCTTCATATTTATTTTCTCTATCGACTCTGTAGTTTATCTGGTACAGAATTATTGTGATAGGTATACCTGATTCATTAGTCATCTCTGACAATGAATATCTAAAATAATCAATTCTTTAGTCGCAAGAACAAGGTTTGTCTACCTACTGAAAAAATAAGTTAAGGATTAGGTCCATAATTAGGTGCGTATCGTCATCTTTCTAGCCTATTCCCAGCTTATCTGGGTCGGTGCAGTACGTTTCTATGTTCATTAATATCGGTCAGTCACCAATCCATCAACTCCCATTTGATTCATATCATCCATCACATCGGAAAGGTGCTAGTGATAATTGAATGTATACAAAAGTGACGGAAAGAACCTTAATAAAAGACCGTTGAACGGAGAGAATGATCGCGATAAAACGTTCCATTCCATGTTGCTCAAGGTTTTGGCTTAGGTTTTGTCACAGCCTGTTTGACTTACCCTCTTTGGGCATGCTGTTGTTGGTAATTTCACCAATAATCGTACCGTCTCTTGTAACACATATTGTAAAAATAAATATTTCATGGTAGATAACATTGATAGATACTGCAAAACATGGACTGAGTTGGCGCGGGATCACTCGAGATGGAGGGTTGCTGGGGAGGCCTTTTTCCAGCAGTGGGATCTATCAGACTATTAAAAAAACATTTATTAAATCTACGCTTAAAATAAAGTCGAAACGATACCGCACGATTTATGGATGCGAAAAAATAATTGGAAAGGAGTAGGTATAGTGGGATCAATGGGCCTATTAGTCGATTGCAAGGTCATTTCAGCTGAACAAAATAGCACGGGGGCCGGGCACGGCTCGATGTTGAACCCATGACCTGGTTTAACGACCTGACACAGATTGCCCAGATCACCTGATGCACCGCCCGGGGCTCGCCGGGTCGACCCGTGCCTAAGCAGGCCTGCCCTAAAGAAAACTTAAAAGGAAACAACTATTCTACGGCTATATCTCTATTATATTGAGAGAGAAAATGTAAACAAATTCGATTTGTTTCTTTAAATATGATACGCATTTAAAAATAAGATACATACATACATAAATGACGCCTATATCCCCGAAGGGGTAGGCAGAGATGATTTATCACCCACTTTAAAAGTAAGATGTATTTCAAAAATACATATATAAATATATGTAATATACTACATAATACTAGATTATATACCAAGGACGATAAAGCAAAGAATGTTTCCGATCGCAAGTATTTGACGCCCAAGCTGAAGGTGCGGATGAGGAAGTGGGATTTTTCGTACGCGTAGCGGGCGAAAAAGTCCACTTTTTGACCAGGTGTGACATAAACATATAAACATGACTCAAAAAAATAATAAATGTTTTGTCACAAACATTTGTCCCTACCCGGGGTCCTCTTAGCCAGCGATCTGACCATTCGACCAAAACAGCCGTCAAAATTTGTTATATGAATTTATTTATTTAAACTTTATGGCATATAAAATACAATTGGCGGACTTAACGCTATAAAGCATAGTCTATAATTAACCAGTAATAACCCAACATTTATGTGTGCACTTAGTAATTAGAAACAACGTCTTAACCAACAACATTTAATTTTAAAATGTATTTTTTTATTTCCTATTCTCTTCATTTATGTATTAATTATATACTGTCTCCTATATATCTCTCTCTTTTTCTATCAAACTATAATAAATAAAGAAAAAGGGGAAGAACTGTTGCCTCGGCATGGACTAACCTTGACTTTGTTTTCGGGCAGCCAGGGCATGAATCAAAGAAAACACCTATAATTTTCAACTTATGAGCCCTTCGTATGAACTAAGCTTGAAATCCGATAATATACTATCGACGAGGATTGTTAAAAACAATTGTAAATTCTTATACTCAAGAAGATCCTACTCAATGAGATACCTTACAGCCAAAATGGTTGTAGCCTTAATGTTATATTTATAAATATTATACATACACACATAAATCACGCCTATACCCCCGAAGGGGCAGGCAGAGGTGAATTAGCACGCACGTTTCGCCAATTATGTTAGGTCCCATGTATATAGGTGGCGAGCCTATTGCCATTGATCTGGCACATTAATCGCAGTATATTGCTAGGTGTCCATTCGCCTTCATTGTTTTATCCTTAGTCGCCTTGTACGACACCCACGGGAGAGATGGGGGTGGTGAGTGGTGAATCACAGAGTGGGTGTGTAATACAATGTCACCACTGGTGACATTTTTGTATTCAGCTCTGCCGTCACCACACGGCACATGAAATAAATGCTTACCTACCCTTGACAAGCACGTTTTGCAACCAAGGGAAACCATAAACATTTTCTTGCTAAACTCGAAAGTAGCTACGAAATACTTGAAAAGAAACGTTCAAGTTTTAACTTACACAGCTTCCCGGGAAGTTTTGCGTATTTACACATAACATAAACTCCATTTTGTGGAAGAAAGTATGTAGGTAGTTAAAATGGGTTAAATGCTCCACTTTGCTACATGTTTTTGCTGGAGGTTGTTATTTTGCAACATAATTATTGATCTAGATTATGTACCTCCCTGTCGTTATCTCCGTTCCTCGATCTCTTGACAAGGTTCATTCTCTTCTCAGTTCCGTGTGGTGACGGCAGAGTAGAATACAATTGTCACCACCCCAAATCTCTCCCGTGGGTGTCGTACAAGGCGACTAAGGATAAATCAGTAATGAGGAATGGGCAGCAGCGTTCTTCTTATACCACCTAGCAATGTACTGCGACATGGGACCTAACATAATTGGCGAAACGTGGGTGCTAGTTCACCTCTGCCTACCCTTTCGGGGATATAGGCGTGATTTATGTATGTATGTATGTATGTTCATTCTCTCACGGTTCTACACATCTACACATCACCAGCACATTTCCAGTGCCATAGCTGACATGATTACATGGTAATCGCGTGTTACAAAAAATACGTCAAAACTATATTTCAGTATTTATATTATTTTCCATTCTTAATCCATAAATTACTCACTGGTTGGCTCATGGTTTTGTGTTTATACTTAGTCGCCTTGTTTGCAACTTATCGTAGAGATGTGGGTGGTGACAATTGTTTTTTTGTCTGCCGTGGACACACGGATTTAAAAGGCAATTAATATTCTTCTTTTATAGGTACCCAATTTGTTTTTAGACACATCAGCTTAAACAAACTGTCAAATAATAATTATATGTATAACTAGATGACAGTAGGTACCTATAGTCATCTGTTTGGTATAGCTAATTATACCATCCTCTTCTTTAGCAGAGCCTTTGTGTCATTTTGTCGCTTACTGAGAACTTACTAGGCAGTTATGGTCATAATAAGCCAATTAATTTCGAACGGAGGGATATATCGAGCTATATCGGGGGTCCGAAGCATCGAAGACCAGCTTCTTAGCGCACTTTGGGAAGTACTGACGGGCTTATATTTCGTAATGTAATCACGACAACATTAGATAATCCTGTGTGGGCTTCAAATTTCCTTTTAAAAAGTAGAAGGAAATTCGAAAGCCAAATTTCACAATATTAAACTAACAAGTGTTTTCAGAGCAGCTCAGTATACGCCATTAAATATTCGTGGCAGGCACCCTGAGGCCCACGGGCACGTTGCGCGAATCAATATTCTAATTCATTAACCATTAATTTTAGCTGTAGTATGGAATGTGAACTGTCCACTCCTATACCCCATTCTCTTGGACTAGAGACAAAACGTAAACAATCTTGATATCTCTCTTTATCCACGAAATGCTCTTAATAACAAGAAACGTGTATTCTAAAATATATAATCAATTATAGACATAATATATAAAACTGTCAGCTGCATTGAAATATTGGTGTAACTCATTTTTATTTTTGTATTTTATATTAAAAGACACGGAAACAAAAATGGCAATGGACAGGCCATATCCTGAGGGAAACAAGGGAGAAATGGACTAAAATAATAACGGGGTGGACACCAAGGTTAAATGTAAAAAGTAAAAGAGGCAGACCATTAAAAAGGTGGTCTGACAGCTTGAAGAAGGTGGCAGGTCCCTTATGGAGGAGGCTAAAGATAGAGCATTATGGAAGATTCTGGAGGAGGCCTTCGTGTCGGCAGGACACGCTGATAGCACAACGGTCTGATGTGATAATAAATAACTTTTTCATCCCACCATCTCGGAAAAAGCGTTTTTGCTCTTCGATATCTGAGTGCAAAAGCCGTTTTTATCCTCTAGAGGTTAAAGTAAATTTGAATTTAGAACATCGTGTGCAATGAGTTTGTGAATTCAAAACATCATTTATACCTATTTATTTCTACCTCCATGGTGCCGAAATTATCATGCAACCTATTTTAATTTGTTAAAAACTCAGACTCGAAACCTTCTTAGTGTACTTTTTTTGTAATTTGCTTTGCGCGCGCCATTTTCTTTTCACGTTATAAATTTGTTAAAACTTAGGAGTTCCGTGACAGTCAATCAGCTTGGCGTCAATCTTGCTTTAAGCATTTTGATCGTCTACAATGCTTGCTTGATGCTTGAGTCAAGCATTTAAAAGTTTTTTAGGTTTGTTTGATTTGTTTACGCTAGCAACGGAACAAAAATATACAGAAAATCAACGTGCTTGACTCAAGCTGATTGACCGTCTCGGAACTCCATTAGGGACGGTAATTTTTATTAGGTACTTACAGGTGTGTCAGGATAAATTTTGCGGGTGTGGCTGAGTGGATGGCTGGGTGTTGGAGGTGTCTGGGTGAATGGGTGTTTTGTGGGTGTGTCTAGGTGAATGGGTTTTTTGTGGGTGTGTCTAGGTGAATGGGTGTTTTGTGGGTTTGTCGAATGGATGGGTGAGTATTGTGGGCGTGACTGGGTGGAAGTTGTGGGTGTCTGAATGGATGTTGTGGGTGTGTCTGGGTGATTAGATATTTTGTGGGTGTTTCTGGGTGAATGGGTGTGTCTGGGTGAATGGGTGCTTTGTGGGTGTGTCTGAGTGATTGGACATTTTATGGGTGTTTCTGGGTGAATGGGTGTTTCTGGGTGAATGGGTGTTTTGTGGTTGTTTCTGGGTGAATGGGTGTTTTGTAAGTGTTTCTGGGTGAATGGGTGTTTTGTGTGTGTTTCTGGGTGAATGGGTGTGTATTGCGGGTGTGAATGTTGTGGAAGTTTCTGGGTGAAAACAGAAACTGTTGTGATTGTATTTTTTTTTTGTATTTTGCAATTTCCTCGTTGGGGGGGATGAAAAGTTACGTGTTGCACTCGAGTGCAAAGATTTTTCACCTTGTGCTCTTTTGATTCCCTCGCTATCGCTCAGGATTCTAATTTTTGAATCACTCGCTACGCTCGTGATTCAATTTTAGAACCCTTCGCTAGCTCGGTCATCAAAATTGAGCACGCGGTTAAAAAACAACTTTGCACTCACGTACAACAAATAACTATTGTATTTTGTATTATCAGTCAATAAAAGCTTATTATTATTATATATCAAAAGACACATCAAGATTGTTTACATTTTGTCTCAAGCCTAAGTGAATGGGGTATAGGTTACGTAAGACCCAATGTATTGACTTGCAAGGACTGCTAGGCGCCATTCGGTCATCGACCTGGTGTTTGCGAGCACTTCCGCCACCAAACTGATGCGATTCCACTGCTGTAGGGTTGCCAGGCGATATATCAAAAATTGCTTGACACTCTAACTGCCGCACTCAGAAACGTCAATTTATTTTAATGAGTATTTAATGTCAAAATTTTCATTCAATTCTAGACCATAGACCCTGCAAGAATAGCGACTAGTTTGGAATTGTCATTTTTTGACGTTAAGTACTCATCAACGTTATTTGACGTCTCTGAGTGCGGCATTAACTCACTCTCAATAATAAGCTCCTTAACTCAACTCCAAGCTTTCAAGAAGGTATATTTTAACAGCTCTATTGTCAATGACACTTCTCGGAATTAATTTTTCTGAAAGCTAAGAAGGAGTCTCTATTAAAATGGTTTTATATTAATCTGGTTCCATTTTTAAACGTTACACAGAATTTACTGTGCTAAGACGCTTTCAAAGTAAAAGCATTTTCGCGAAATGGATTCTAATCCGAGAAATAGGGAATACCTACTCGTAGCAATAGCAGTACCTTGTACTAATCCTCTTTTAATTTTACTACCCGTTACATTTTAATTCCTGATTCTAAATTCATAATTATTCCTTTGTATTCATATAAAAGTGTGTCAAAATCAATTTTTTTATTTAAGTGCTATCTGAAATTAAGTGCTATCTTTAAATTTACTATTTATATTAAGTACATTATAATACATTCATTTCAAAATGGCCAACTTTCATGTCATATATACCAAGATTATTTGCAAGACATTACATCAACTGGCTTGACGTCCATCATATTTGCCCGCTGTGTTAAGAAAATTCATAGCTTAATTCCCCATTTACATAAAATATCAAAAGCAAACGCTACTTTCTCAGGCTGCGAGTTCTTTTGATCTCAAATACCCTAAGGCAGCGGCCATGTTGTATTTCTTTTACTTACGCAATTGCCAAGTCAAAGAACAATTTAAAGGGCAAGAGTCAACCACTTTACATTAATTAATTATTAAAGCTTACAATTTAATTCTATCCAGTTTGCAGATGGGCAGAAACGCACGTCTACCAACCCTGACAAGATTGAAACTGCACCCGAGACTCAAGCCCCGACCTACCCCATTGTATAACCACCTCCATAACCCCATGTCGTGGAGACGTAGTAGGATAAGTCGAATTTTCGTGAGCTTCCGTGAGAGTTCATGTTGCATTACATAATTCAGAAGCCGTAATACAGATAAATCATAATTTATATCATGATAATTATGACATAGTACCTCTAATGCCATATATTATTTATATATATAATAATAATAATAATAATAATAATAATTTATTTAAAAAAACAAACAAACATACATTCATGAAGAGTTAACAAAACAGTGCAATCACAAAATATTTATTACTCCTTACAAATCGACGGACTTATCACAGATTTACTTTTAAGCTATTCTGAAGCATTAACTACTATAACTCAATGTTCTGAAGTCGAAGCTTTAAGCAGTATGGGTTGGAATGTTGTTATCCAAAGCACTCTTTCCGTTCATCGGTTTCGAGATGAGGGCCTGTTCATCACTTTTCTAACATTCATCCTAGCACCTTTCAGGTGTGAAGTTTCTTCAACATTGATATGACATAATAATTATAGCAGTTTTACAAAGAATATTAGGTTTTAATTCTTCCAAATTTTATAATAACAATTCCTTATTCGCCTGCCCTGTTCCCAGGTTTTAATATAATTATCAAAAACAAACGAATAATAACACGTCTTAAACACTCTTTTGTAAATAATAACACCGTAACAGTTTTGTTTCATAGGTCCCTTTTAAAACAGAGAAAATCATTATATTTATTATACTAGGCAAGTGTTTAATACGAAACCACGTTTGGTATTTATATTCACTAATACAAAATATAGCAACCGAGTTGTAGCAGGGCCGACATAGCACAAGGTAAAGTGGAGGTATTCTCTATACCCCCTGTGGTACAGTGCTGTGTGTTGTATAATATTAGGTCATTATATTTGCAATTTCAAATACTGTCAGGTATAAACTGCTCTGACACACTGCCCATAACACATCTTCTGTTACCAAATGTCTTTGCCTAATTAATTCTGTTGAGACGCTCGTTGCAAAACTTTTATCATGACAACTCCATCAAATAATAAAACCCAAAACTTTGTCGTAACATGCTGTATTGTTGAATGTTGCAGATATATCTGTGGTTACAACTAACCAAGACATAAGTGACACATGATAAGTTGTTTTATTTTGAATGGATAGTGTCGTGCAAATAAAAGAAAGCATTATGTGGTGATGGGCATGTGATAAAGAGGGATGAATATTAAGTAACCGTATGGATGTGGATAGGCCTAGAATGATAAGAAGCGATGGATGGATTGTGTGAAAGATAATATGAGGAAGAGGGGCGAGTTCATGCTGAGTTCACGTCTAATAGACGAGAGTGGAAGAGCAAGACACGTCCTGCCAATTCTACTTAGAGTGGGATAAGGACAGGGCAAGGAAGAAGTGACAAACAGATAACATTGTCAGTGACAACGCAAAATACGCAATTTTTATATGCTCTCATTCAAATAAATCTGCTCCCGTTAGAAATAATGACAACAACAACGAGTTCTTTTTCTTAAGATTAATCATTAAAATTTTGTGCGCTGTCAGGTTCATTATACTACAGCCCAAACTGAAAATGTTAGGTTCCATCGTAGTTCTGCAATTAATATTTAAATCGAGCTTGTTTATCCACCCACTCGCCTAATTATCGCGCTCTATGAATTTCAATCAAGTTACAGCGTACAATCGCTCGAAAAGAGTAACAAAATGGTTTTTAGAGAAAATACCGGCTAAGTCTGAACACCGGTGGGTGGAAGTGGTTCTGGAGAATTAATTAACTACAAGCTTAGGTACATATTTATGTGGAAATATGACTTTTGCTTTGCTGTCATACTCACGACCTAGGTAATTAGTAAAAATAAAATTTGTAAAAGGAAAACGGAACTGGCTGAAATAATGTAGATCTACCAAAACATTTATGTCACTGGATGGAGCGGGCCTAGAATTTACTAAATGCAGAGTTATTATCTAATATAAATAGAGAGAGAGATATCAATAGATACTTTAAAAAATTCATCATCTTCCTGCCTTTTGCCATTATCTGGCGTCGGCGCAGTGTTCGTTCTCCGCCACCCATATCATCATATTATTATAACCATCTATACAATACCCTTCAATTCATGTCATTCATCAAACACATCACACAGGAAGGGTGCTAGTGATTAATGGACCCAAAGAAAAGTAAGAAAGAATGATGAAAGGAATGATAGTTATGATGAAAACAAGTCATACTGCGGTGAATTGTTGTCCATGTTTTAAATACGAAGAATAAGACTGATGATAACGTATGGAGATGCCGATGTAGAGATAAGATCTGCCCGGCTAGCATGACCACCGCAACACTATATGATATAGCCAATTATCGCTTAGAACTGTCAAATATCCATTGTTTTTGACATTTCAAAGCGATAAATGGTGTCATGCTGTGGTCATGCTAGCCAGGCTGACTCCAACAGCGAGACAAAATCAGCATCATAGACATAAAAAATGTATATAATTCATGGTAACAATTTTGTCACACTTCTAAAGACGAAAGCTCTTACGTTCTTGCGAGTGAGCTGTGAACCATTCATGGATGGAAAATGGATCATAAAATTCTGCTTAACAATCTTCTTAATTAACAGAGGCGAAGAGGAGACCTTGAGTAGAGTCGTAACGGCAATTCAGCTAAATAAAATTTTAACTCTCAAGTCAATGTACGTACAATATCCACATACATTTTGAGATGGCAGCGGCACGTTCACAGTTTGCATGTATTTAGTAATTTCCAGATCAGAAAACTTAAAAAAAAATTAAAGACGATCGAGATATTATTTTATTGTTTGAAGGAATAGGACGACTGAATTTGATACGGAAACGTAGTGTAGTATTTTTATACTCTTTGGAGACAGAAAAATTTTTGATATTTATTCGGTAAACGAAAATGTAGTGTATTTAGGTATTGTACCTAGTTGAAATTAAGTGGTCAGAATTTATCGTAGGTACAAATACCTATTTTTTATCAAATTATTTTGCTAATGCAATTTTTATAGTTTCGATCCATGAAAAGCGAACGAATGAATTCACTCGAATACTGTTATGCGCTATCATATTAAAATCGATTTTAGCAAAGAGCATAGCAATAGCATTTAGCATGCTAATAAAATTAATTAAATTTAGCATTAATGTCCATTACTGCCGCTGACCCAGTGCGGTTTGGTGAGTATTAACGACTGCACATGCAGCCGGAACCAGCAACTCGAGATAATATATTTTGGTCACCCATCCAATGGCCGACTTTAGCTTAGTTTACGCAAGCTCTGGCCAAGCGCGCTATCCCACTACACAATCGAGCACCTCTTTTTACAAATCAGTCAATAAATATTATATTGGAAATACTAAAATAAGCGTTATTCTCAATACGACTAAATACATAGAATCCACAGCGTTCATGATTTGCTGCAAAATTGGTAGTTAAAAATATCGCCAATCCCGTGCTGACGTCGGGATGTCTCTCTATTAGAAAATTGTCTTTGCATCCCGCGTCCTGCTCTAGCATCTAACATTGGAACAAAGAGAGAATAGAAAAGCGATTTCCTTTTAATTATCGTGCAGTGATGAAAGCGGATACTGAAGGCTGCGAAGTCACCCTGATCGACAGACTGTTATTCTGAATAAACAGTGTCACAGTTTTGCAAGATGAATAATCTGTGGGCGCGATCGATAGCGGAATACCGCGGGACGTGGTGTGGGGTGGGTGAGTTTGAGGAGAGACCACCCCAGCCATCCTGGGGAGTCGTTCATTCAGCGTGTGGGCGGCCGCGTGGGCGAGCCGCTTATAAAGCCGCCCGACCCTCCAACCCTACGTAGTCGTGAAGAGACAGTGCGTGAACGAACAACTGTGATAATGTGCAACATGTACCTCTCAAATATAAGGTAGGATTTTTTATTTCATATTATTATAATAATATTGTTTTAGGAATCATCTCAATTTCGCAATCTCAGATGCACTCTGATATTTGTTTCAATAAAATAATAAAAAATTGATGTGCAATTAATTTACATAATTTTATTTCGTATGAGGAAATTCATAATGACCCCGAGTGAAAAAATTCATCCACCAAATAGTGCTCTAGTAAAAAATAATATCTTTTTAACAATAGGATAACTATAGACTGTGGTACAGTTCCTGCTTAAAATAAAAAAAATACGTATTACAAAAGCCTTTCCTTTGCAGGATAGCAGCAATCTTGCTAGGCTACATAATAGCCCAAGCCAAGACATACCCTATACAGTCGTGGCCTATGTACCCACAGACACCTAGGGATTATCCGGATGATGCATATTACTACGCGCCGAAAGTACAATATTATTACGACACGCCTGCAATCAGCATGCCAGAAGTATACGGACAAGTTCCATATCCCTACTTTTATGACCCGTACGGACATTTCGCGTCAAACGACGCACCCAAGAGACAGGAGGAGAGGCTCGCTGCACTGCCCATCGGACAAGAGACGTGGTTCGAGAGCGACACCACACCCCGCTGGCGGTCCAATGACGTCGATGACGTCAGTGCGGCTTTCTTAGACAATTTGATCCTCACCCAAATGGCTCAAGACGCACAGAGACGGCGCGAGAATGCCCGCGCAGCCTTCCCGCCTGTTGATTACGATGAGCGTGACTCAGAGGACGAAGACGTACGCGAACTGAAGGCCCTGGCCGGCAAACCCCTCTACCATGTGCCCAAGACAGTCCCGAGGATCGAGGATGAAGACTACGCTTCTGATGACGGCTTCATCAACTGGAATGGAAACAAGAGAAGCGCCACACCTGCCCCAACTTCCACCACCGTCGCACCAATACTGGGCCAAAAAGAAGAAGTACTGCCCAGACCTTCGCAGCACGCTCACGAGAATCACCAGGCGTCGCACAGCAAAAAAGAGTCAACGTTCTACGACACCATCGCTAAATTGCTAGCCGAGTCGCAGAAATCACATACTGAGGTGAGTGTAATTGCTTACGCAACAACATTATTTATACCCTGGAGCGTTATATGAATTGTTTTGAAGACCTTAGTCCGTGGAAACCGCGCGGTCTAAAAATAGCATGGCCGGGCCGGGGGTGGCGGGTGACACGGCTCAGAGGCCGGGTCAATCGAAGTGGGGGTGAACAACTAAATATCACCTAAAACCGATCTCTGTAGTGGAATTTTCCACTTATGATTATTTTTAGCGTAGGTTACGTAATTAATAGTACTTTTTTAATCCAGGATTCGCCGAAGACGCGAAGGATCGATAAACGGTTCGTTGCTGGAGACAGCGATCTCGTCGTAGAGCTTCGAGGCCTAAAGCATCGCATCGCAACCTAAACTGATGTCGCAGGATTACCGCCAATAACCCTATGAGACTGAGTATTATGTAGACTTAATAGATATCTGAAAAGGCGACCGTGCAAATAGTCGCAACTCTTCAATTAAAATAAACAAAAAAATTAGCACATAACATCATTTATCGCAAAAAATATTCTTGCCATCCGTCGTCCATTAAGCCGTTGATGTGTAATGCAATTTATCTTGAATCTTTTAAAGTAAATAAATCTGTAAGAGGATCTTTTCCGGACGTTATACACATTAACTTCGTAGAGGTTGATTTCTGTGAATCCGCTAAAGTAACTGACTAATTGAGTGTTAATTATCGTACAAAATGTGACTATAATCTCCATTAACGAACGAGTTGTTGTTTGTATAATGCATGATAGTTTTAATAAGGAAATGTTGCTACCTTCGATTGGCAGCTATATATCGCACTACAGTGTGCATTTGTAAATATTGTAGTTATTGATTGTGTAAGAAATTATTATTATTTAGATAGAAAATACAATTACGTGGAAAAACATTTCAAGTCACTTTCACATTTGAAATGCTCCTGGGCATTTAGGGTATCTTCGTTTACTCTGTTTATATTAATTTCGTGTGCGTATTATTCTTTTAATGCTGATGATTTGACGTCTAATTAATTGTCTTAATTAATTTTGATTCAATTAATCAGCATAGTAATTGAATATCAATATTTTTGGAACTCTCAGGTATTTTGCAACTGGCACTAGTTTAAATACTTAATATCTACATATTAACTTCTTCATACTACTACATACTTCTTCATCGAGTAATCATACTAGTGAAGCCTGTATAAATCGTAGGGTTTCCAAAAATATAATCTTTATGTATCGAATAGTTCTAATTCTGTGATATTCTGTACTAAACGACCTTATCTTGTAAAACAAAGCGATTTGTAAAAAAATATAATTCACAATTAACATACCTTGGTTATTGATGCGACACAGAAAAATACGTAACTGTTTTGTCATGCGCGCAAGTATCTCTATTTAGGTTTAGTTATTTGAAATTTGATTGGCCTATAATGTTTTATTCGGGTGCTACGGGCTATTTTGTTGGTATCAGTTTACGTAGACAATACTACGAAATCTTTTTGCGAAGCAAAAACTACTCATACATAATATAGTATACCTAATTATCTGTAAGGATTAAGAGATTCTCTGGGGGCAGAGGATAAGGTGATATTCTTAGCTTTACAGCTTCCTAACTGTTTTTATGTACAACGGTCTGAAAGACCTCGCATTGAATGAAAATTATCTGAACTTACGTCCTTTTATCCTTTCCATCAAAACAAACAGCTTTAGCTTTTTTAACTAGTCTAAGATTTTTTCTCGGATTTTGCTACCTTTCTAATATTTTTGAAAATAAAATTCACCCTTAAATGTGTAGGTAAAGTTATCTTTCAAGTACATATCTGTTTATAATAAAGTCAAATTACTTACTCCTCTGTGTTGAGACGGGATAAATTTACCAAAATGTAAAGAACTTAGTTTGTACCTTAAACTACGTAGAATGGCCTGTGAAGTATTACTAGTTGATGTTAATGTTCAGTGTCATTAATTATTACGTACCTACGGTGTATTTGAACCTTATTATTAGTCATCGTTCTGTTTTTAATGTAACATAACTGTATATGCTACTCCTGTGACTAGAAAATAATGTCTTTGATGGTTTGTGAAAAAATATACTAAGTAAGAAACATTTTAATAACCATTGTCCACATCTGAAACGCTGATAATACATTCAATTGTTGCTCACAATATATTATACATGATACATACTATCCCTTTATATTTTGTATAGAAAACATTACTGTATTTTAATACATAGATCCTTTATTTTAAATTACTATTCATAAATAAAATTGTACCTATTAAATACGAGTACGTATCTTAGAGATCTGTAAAGATGTTGTATTATCTACCTACGTACATATATGAGAAGAAAATTAAAAGATAAACAAGCGTACCTACTGGTCTTTTATTTCGGAACTTCCAAGTTCAATAGATTAATTATTATTCTTCTTTGTGCCCTCCCAATACTTCCAAGTTATTTTTAGTAAGAGCAATAATGTCCATTGTTGTCGTAAGTCTAGCCAGACTGGCCCCCTCGGACAGTAGAGTATTTAGATTGCACTTAAAATTCAGTTTTGAGCCATTTAGATAAGGTTTATTGTTATATTTTTGCGGCTATCAATCATTTGTAGACCAAAAGTTAAATTTACCTATTTAAATCATGCAAACTTTTAAACGCGTTCCACATATACTTTCGTCTCCGAGCGGATCTGTGTGAATGGACCCTAAAATTTGCCCGGCCTGACAACTTCTTTCTTGCTTCCTTAGGAACGCTGTTTTAAATGGTTTACTACCCAATACGCGATGAACGGGATGTTATGAGACCCATAAAAAACATACGGGTACGACCTCCTCCCTTTTTTCGTTGGCAAAAAAATGGAATGGGGTGATAACTACACCCTTCACCACACGGTTAATATTATTTTATTTTAATATTATACCTATTTAACCTGGCCTGGGAACGGAAAAATAATATAGAATGTACCAGCGCCAACTCAGTGAGGAGTCATAAAAGTTTATTAAATGAGATTGCCCTGTTTATCATCTTGGAACACCCGAATGTTAGAGGACAAACTACCAACAACTGCATACTTACCCAAAAAGGATTGATGTCAGGCAGACGGAAAACTTGTCGAAATCTTTCTCCGTGCCGTGTGGTGACAGCAAAGCAGTTTACAAATATGCACGACTCCCAATCACACCCAAGGCGACTAGGGCAAACAGCGATGAGTAATGGGCAGCAGCGTTCCTCTTATATTTAGCAATATTTTGCGATTTAATAAGTCGCACAGGTTCAGTACAGGGCCAATTAAGTCTGCGCTGCACACCCAACATGGGCAACTGAGAGAAGAGACCCGAAAGAAATAGTGGATTCCGACCTCTCACTCCCGGCATTGTTCATACCGGGACAGAAAGCAGAAAACCATGGGAGGCTGTGGACAAATTCTGCTCTACAATCCAATCTTACAGAGGATAGAAACTGAGGAGAGATCACGGGAGAGGAGAATGGTCCCTATCCGATTCTAAGGCGACGGAACAGGACGTAGGCACAGGCAGTTCGCTAATGCCATCGTCCCATTTTTCCCGCACTTGCCAACATTGAAGTCTCCAAATATAATATTCAAAACCTAATATGTATGTAAGTAAGTATAGTGCGGTTATTATTCCATTCTTAAGGCTGGAGTTCACCAACGTAAAAGAAGTGATTTAAAGTTAACCGGTTATTTTTGACATCTATCAGTATGGAAGAACTGTCAAAAATCGACGGTTAACTTTTAATCGCTTGAACTCCAGCCGAAATAATTTATGATATTATTATTGCACACCCGTCAAATGATCGGCCTTTGCCGAATAACACTTTTTTATCATCTTTTTTGTACTTATCTTGCATAGGATCGTTTACTTATTATATATAAAGGCGCCAATATTTTACTATCTACTGTATGACGGCATTCGTAGAATTATATTATTTTTCCAGCTAGTCATCGCGTAACAGTGGATTCCACGATTAGTCTACGACATAATATAAATAAAATATTTAACCCCACTTACTTTTATTTGAATGCTGAAAAAATAATTCGTAAAACTGTTATTTATTAAATACTAGTGGTCGCCCGCGGTTTCGCTCGCGTTAATGTCGGTTATTATATAGCCTATAGCCTTCCTCAATATATGGACTATCTAACACAAAAATAATTTTTCAATTTGAACCAGTAGTTTCTGAGATAAGTGCGTTTAACCAACCAATCAACCATACAAACAAACAAACTCTTCTGCTTTATAATTAGCGAACAGCGAACATTGCTTAGTTTTCGAAATTACATGCGGACCTATACTGATATTATAAAACTGAAATGGTGCAGGGCAAACCACCAACAACAGCATACCCAAAGAGGGTTGGTGTCACGCACCCGCCTGCCTGACACTATCCCTCTTTGGGTATGTAAAACCTAAGCCAAAACCTTGAGCAGTATGGATTGGAATTTTGTCATTCCAATCACTCTCGCCGTTCATCGGTATCTTGAGACATGGTCCGTTCCGTCTCTTTTATATACAATCATTCATGACTAGTACCTTTACGGTGTGATGGATGATATGAATCAAAAGTGAGTGGGTGGCTTGATGACGTCTGACCGATATGAATGGAAGAGTAAACATACTGCGCCGACCCCAGATAGACTGGGAACAGGGCAGGGAGAAGAATAAGAGTTTGTTTGGTTGGTTGGTCGGTTAAACGCGCTAATCTCAGAAAGTACTGGTTCAAATTGAAAATTATTTTTGTGTTGGATAGTCCATTTAATGAGGAAGGCTATAGGCTATATACATATATAACAACCGACACTAACACGAGCGAAGCCGCGGGCGACCACTAGTAATATCATAAGTAATTTTCAATGTCATACTTTACCTGTCTGAGATGAGACAAATTAAAACCTTTAGCTTTAAGCGCCTACGAAAATAACAGCACCAATTAATTAAATTGAAGAAGATTCGGGCAAAGTTTGAGAAAAGCTGAACACGTGTGTGGGTGTCGGCGTAGGTACTTTTACAATCTAAGTGGAAAAGGACATTCGTTAGAAGGCAGGAGTTATTTAGAAATCGCTCGCCCTCACAAGATCATAGTTAACTGAATGTTAATAATGTTTCTGCCATGTTCGTGCTCGATTTTTTTGTTTAGGTAAGAGTTTAGTAATTTTACCCATTTTAGGTAAGAATTGTGGAGTCGGCGCAGTAAAGATTCTTCTTCAATGTACCCACTCCCTTTTGATTCACATCGTCCATCATACCGGGAAGGTGCTTGATATATGAATTTATAGAGAAGTGATGGCATGGGGACCGTGTCGAGATATCGATGAACGGAGAAAGGGTTTTGGATGACAATTAACGTTGGTTTTACAGCCGGCCGCCTCATCATCATCACCAGCTCTTTAATGTCCCCACTGCTGGGGCACGGGCCTTCCCTATGGATGGAAGAATATAGGGAGATTGGGACATAACCCACCACACTGGCCCAGTGCGGGTTGGTGGGTATTAACGACCGCAGATGTAGCCGGGACCACCAGCTTTACGTGCCTTCCGAAGCACGGAGGAACTCGAGATAATAAATGTTTGGTCACCCATCCAATGACCGGCCTTAGCGAACACTGCTTAGTTTTCGCAATCGCAGGCCAAGCGCGCTATGCTTCTACGCTAGCGAGCTCCTCGCGTAGGCCGGCCGCCTACCTGACACCAATTTTCTTTGCGAATACTATTGTTTGTGGTTTGCCCTATAACTATTTGTATGCTTCAATGCGCTTATTCGTTTAAACCGGAAAATCGCCCTAAGTAGACTTTAACGACACCCCTGGGTTGTGAGTAGGTTCTTTCGAAGTTGTCAAAGTACTTTTAAAGTTATGCCGTTTTTTAATTAAGTCAATATGCACCATTCCTGTCGATTCGTAAGATTTGTAATTATTTTTTTTGGTGCCCGATAAATGGCAATGGGCTCGCCACCTATTACATGGGACCTAACTTATTTGGCGAAACGTGGGTGCTAGTTCACCTCTGCCTACCCCTTCGGGAATATAGGCGTCATTTATGTATGTATGTATATTCAATGACTCTACAACGGTCGTAGCTACGCCGTCGAGCGGAGAGAAATAACATTTAATTAAGCAAGAATTAAATCCATAAAAGTGGTTTCCTTGGAAATGTGTAGTGCTCTTCCAATGCAAATATAAGGGGACTTATGAGCTAAATATATCTACTCGAGTGTTTCATTAATACGTATTAGGCGGGCCGACATTGCTACTCGTGTTTAACCTTTGACCTTTTTCTTGGAATTTGCCAGAAAATAAATTATTAGGTAGGTACCTACTAAAACGCCCATTTCGTCTAGGTAGATTATATATTTTGGAAAATATGTGTTTTTGGTGTTAGAAGAAAGACTACAAATTGGTTAGTTGCAATTAGGTATCTAATGCTAGTTTATTTACCTATAATTCTTCAGTAGGTGCCTAATGCCTATAGAAGAATTCCGAGACACCCATTGTAGGTTAGGCGGCAGGCATCGAAAACAGAGTTCATTGTCTCTTACCTAATCGGTTTTAAATGAATAGGTATTCTTACATTATTCTAAATACTAAATTCCTAACTATTCGTTTTATTGCGAGATATTTTGATCAAAATAAATCAAAATCAAAATTTCCATGCCCGCTTGTTCCCATAGACCGTGTCCTCATTAATGGGGATAAAATTATAACGATCATTCAATAAAATACTTAATTAAAATGACTTCCCTATGGCCCCGTGCGGTGTCCCCATCAATTTATTGTAATATTACCTAATACATAATCATAGTCAAGACATCGAAAACCTGTTTGTCCAAGGGAGGATAGGGGACTGCGCAGCATGCCTCGAGTCTGTAATAATAGTCTCCAAAACCCACCCCAGACCCGACGTGCAAGCGAAGTGCTGATCCCTACGCATTCAACACCAAAGCGTCAGAGCCCCATGGCCCTCGCGTAGCGTAGCGTCTGAGCCCCTCATTAGCAAAACAGCACCCAAGGAGGCTGTAGAGAATATGGTGAAAATGAAAATTAACTTTGGTTCTGACAGAGACACTTTTAAGTACAAAAGTACAAAAAAGAGTTGTTTTTCTTTGGTTATGATTAACGGCGGGTCCCAATACTCCCAATATCCTTTCAACAGTTTAAGATAGATGGTACTAGAGCTTATTAGTTGCTTAGCAACTTCTGTTATTAATCGTACCATAACAAAAAATGCCAGGCAACTTACTTTAGTGAGCTTAACTACTTTTAACTGTAGATAGAATATTGGGACCCGCCATAAGTAGTTAAATTATTATGAAAAACTTTCAAATGATTAGATATTTTTTATATTTAAATAAAAATATGAGTGTACTATCTATTATTAATTATAAGTTTGTTAATTTAACGTTAGATATTACACAATTAGTCTTACATGCTAGCCAGGAAGCCAAAAAATAACATAAACTGTGGCTGCCCCGACTTATCCCAGCGGTGTCGTAAAAGTATACCAATAAGCACCTTGGCCACAAAGATGGTTAAAGGTCAAACCTAAGCCAAAACCTCGAGCAGTATGGATTGGAATGTTGTCATCCCAATCACTTTCTCCATTGAACTCTAGACATGGTCCTTTCCATCACTATTCTATAAGAAAAGCAGAGAATGTGTAAAGCGGGGTGTGTTTGTGGACGATTTGACTTCTATCTGCTTCTACGATCCGCATTCTTTTTGCCATCTTTTGCCAGTATGGAAGACGTAGACATTGGCATCACCTTACAGCTAGTGCTTTAGGAGGGAGTAGATGGCTAATGCAAAGCAGGGAGCAAACACATAGGCACAGCGCTGACAAATAATCAGAGAACAGGAAGATGATGATGAGGTAAACTTGACACAAATCGCTCGAATACTTTGTCACCAGGAATATATTTATGAATTAATTAAGTAGATGTTAGAAAAGTTCCTATAGTAGGCATCTTCCCGGATTGCAGAGGAGTCGAGCTCGGTTCCCGCATAAGGACAGACATTTATTTAAAATTCTTCTAACTTCATTTTCTTTGTAATATATATTATTTTTGATTGAATTACCTATTTGTTTGATTCATCCCTAGCTCTTTATTGAAAAAATCTATGACCGATGATGATGGTGTATTGATGATAACAGAAGTATAATTATCTAAAAATAAATAATATATTTATCAACTTTAAGACAATAATATTAAATTAAATAAAAAGACACAATACTTATTACAGTTAATTGACGTCTCTGAGTGCGGTAGTAAGAGCAATCAATACTTTATCATAATGATAATCTTTAATAAATACCTGTTGTGTTTAAGCCGTTCAAATAATAATTTTCTGGAACGCAGTAGAACATCATGTCAATGTCTGGTTAATTGTCTGTCAACTGTCATTGTCATTGTCACTGTGAGTCAAAAAAGTAATTGACATATTGACATGACAGTAACAAACAAAACCAACAAAACTTTAAAGTTTCACAAACTTTGGATCTGAATACCTTTTTATTTATTTCTAACATAACATATTTAATATAGCTTCATTTTAACTCATTGGTGACTCAATTTGTATGCAGTGTTTTTACGTAAACTTATACCGTAATGTAACTTGTAGAAAGAGCTCCCGTTACTCGCTTACGGTATTCCACGTAGTACTTTCGCACTAAATAATACTTATTTCATTCTGAAAATGCGTCGTGCTAAAGGGTACCAGGATTTAGATGACTCGGCCATAGGCCCGAGGCCTTCAGCCTCACCTATGCCTCCAATGCCACCACCTCAAGAGATTGAAATGGCATCAGTCTCTGTGGTGCCGGACGGTAAGTCAGTGAACTCTGCCGCTTTCTAACGTTAACAGAGTTAATAAATAAAACAATCAAAATTTAAGTTATTAAAACTTCCAATAATATAATTAATAACAAGATGAATGTTATTCATTCATAACATTTGTTTTTTTATACCTACATACATGTTCAAAAAAAACATTATGTTTATTGTTTAGCTCCTCATGTTTAATAAAAAACACAATGCTGTAGTTTCCTACATAAATGTGGGCATTAAACAACGAAAGACGCCTAAAATAATTTTGTAATAAATATAATTCACCTATACTAGTGTAGATAAAAGTGACGCGGAGTGCTTCACTTTTATACACAAGTTACAATTACATTGTAAAGTTTCCTCATAACATTTTTTACTAATTTTATTAGTCAATAATTTATTATTATTCTTAGCTGCTTATTTTCAGATACATTTACAGTGACACAAGCTGTAAATGCACTTGGTTTTGGCTGGTTTCAAGTCAAGCTGTCACTCTGCACTGGTCTGTGTTGGATGGCAGACTCCATGGAAATGACAATACTGAGTATTCTATCACCAGCTCTACATTGTGAATGGAACATCAGCAAGTATGATAATCAATTTGAGGCATAGATACTAAAAAAAATATTTTAACTTTATTGTTATAACATCTACTTACTTTATTTTGATGGTTTTTGAGTGGTCTTAGGTTGAAATAATTAGTAGGTACAGAGAAATGCTTGTTCCCATGTCTTATGGTAATTTGTTTAGGCATGGAGAACATTTGGATATAATAATATTTATTATATTTTCTATATTTTATCCATCACCCACAAGAACCACTTTAATAAATGAATATGGGCTAGATTATATATTAACGTGATTGTGTGTACAAAACTTTTTTACTTAATATAGATACACAATATATCTAATATTCTGTTTTTCTATAGCCATTGCCAGCAACCTCTTTATTTGTAATTTACATATGGTTGGTACTCTTGTGTTGGACATTAAAAAAAATTCAATCACCGACTGGTAATTGAATTTCATTACAATTTATTATAAGTCTATATTTAAATATATCTTTTGCACATATTTCAGATACCAACAAGCTCTTACAACTACTGTTGTTTTCCTTGGAATGATGCTTAGCTCTACATTTTGGGGAAATATAAGTGATCGTTATGGAAGAAAAACTGTAAGTTATGTTATTATTACATTTATATGTCTTATTTTTATAAATTTTGAGGAGCTATTTTTATTAATAATTGATGAAGTTAATGTACTAAGAGTCTGGTTTTCACCTCAGAGTATGCATTAGATATACCTAATAAATAACTAATTAAATATAAAAAATAAACATATTATTTTTCATTTATAAATTAATTAATTCATATTATTATTCCTTTTTTCATTTCTCACCACACGGTCATAAGCCTTTTCTAAGTCTTCGAAAGCGCTATATAATCGTTGGCTTTTAGCCAGACCTTTTAGAGTAATGCATCATAGAGAAAAGACTTGATCTGTACATCCCATTCCCTTTCAAAACTAAATAATAATAAATCTAATAATCCTATTAGATTTATAACTAATAATCCTAACTAATCCTAGTTTGCCAACAACACTGAGAAGGCTAATACCATGATAATTTTTGTATTCCAGCCGCGACCCTTTACCTTAGTATAGTCACAATGACGGCTTTACACCAGTCTTTTGGTACTTGGCCACTTACCCAATATAGGTTCAAACTTTTGGGTATATCAAGGTTTCCATTCAGTCATGTATTCTAAAAATATTTTATTTGTATTTCAGGCTCTTAGTATGTGTGGTGTACTCTTATTTTACTATGGACTACTAAGTGCTATAGCACCAAACTACTTGTGGCTGCTGTTTTTAAGAGGCCTGGTGGGATTTGCTATTGGTTGTGTACCACAATCGTATGTAAACTATTACCTTAGTAAATATAATTGGCCATTGTGTTAATATGTCTTGCAAATGTAAATTCATTCCATTTTATTTCTATTTCAGAGTTACACTGTATGCCGAATTTTTGCCTACTAAACAAAGGGCAAAATGTGTAGTTTTACTTGATGTAAGTTTAATAAAGATTAATAAGTAGGTACCTAATCATTTTACATGATATTAAAATATATTGTAAGAAAGACGAAACCTTTTATTATGCATTTTTTACAATATTTGAATACCAATTTTTTTCAACTCTTCTACTAGTGAAGTTTTTTCATTAGAATCCAGTTATAAAATAGACCTTTATTTAATGTCTAATTAACATTAAAGACAATAATTTAACATTAATAAATGAATAAATAATGTTCGGGCCTGAAATAAACTGAGTATGCATGATTTATGTATGTAAGCATTAACATGATATTATTATTTCTTGCCTACAGTGTTTCTGGGCGCTTGGTGCCTGTTTGGAGGTGGCGCTCGCTTTGGTTGTGATGCCGACTTTGGGCGTTCATTGGCTGCTGGCGCTATCAACAATACCTTTACTCATTTTCGCACTCATTTGTCCAGTAAGTACAATTTTTTTTAAACTGTGTTGCATTACATTATCGTACCTGCCCTATTCTAATTTTATGAGGGGTCGAAACAATATGTTTCCTCTTCAATAATGTATAGAAAAGTGGCGGAAAGGACCTTATCGAGAGAACTATGTACGAAGAGAGTGGATTGGGATGACAATAATCCAATCCATACTGCTTAATATATTAAGTCATTATACAATTACTTCCTGTTATAAAAGTTACATTTAAAAGGTAATGGAAAAAAAGGATATCTTATCTTCAGCAGCAGCCCCCGTATTATGTAAGCCGATTTCAGTTTCTTTTCTCCACCCGTCTCACTCACTCATTGAGAATAATTGCAAAGTGTGAGAGTGACGGGTATACCAAAGCAACTGAAAGCGGGTTACATAATACGGGGACAGGCCTTTTGATATTTCCACGTTCAGGCACAGGCCTTCCCATTGATTGTAGAATATAGAGTAAATGCGCAATACCCTAAGCTAGCCCAATGCGGATTGGAAGGTAGTACCTACTGCAAGGGACGACGGCTTAACGTGCCTTACACAGAGGAACTCGAAATAATACATTTTTGCTCAGCAACCGAATGAGAGGCCCCGCCGAGGGTTGCTTAGTTTACTCAATCACAGGCCGAGCTTCCTTTACCTTTTATCTTTTTTTTTTTTTTGCTTGATACACCAAATCGAACGAATGTATTTTAATGTTTTCTTATATTTGCACGAGCACTACACATTTGAAATAAAACAACTTTTACGGATAAGACTCGCGTATAATTTGGTGTTTGGCATATTAATTATTTAACCCGACGTTTCGATCACTTTACAGTGGCCGTGGTCACGGGGGGACTAAAGATGACAGGTGTCCTCATATATAGGCCAAACAAAGAGAAGTATAGGGACCCGGGTAAAAGAACACAGCTGATGTGAAACATAGGCGCGAAACAAAATCTGCAGTATGTGAACATGCCTTAGACGGACCCAACCATTATTTAAGATTTGACAAACCGCAAATTCTAGCAAAAGAGAAACGATATATACCTAGAATGATACGTGAAGCTATTGAAATCAAGAAACATCCAAATTTCAATAGTTGGAACATACCACCTGCTGGGGACATAATTATTAGAATAATTAAATCCCAACACCGTCCTCATACTGCCAAAAACATTGATACTGTAAGCTCTGTTTGTGTAAATCGGAACACCTAAAATATCAAATATTATGACGGTAGTTAATTATTACTTGATTGTGAGGACACCTGTCATCTTTAGTCCCCCCGTGACCACGGCCACTGTAAAGTGATCGAAACGGGTTAAATAATTAATATGCCAAACACCAAATTATACGCCAGTCTTATCCGTAAAAGTTGTTTTATTTCTAATGTATTTTAAATTAACCTTTTAAGTTATAAGAGAACAACTAATCAAAGTTTAGATTCCCGCACGTGCTATTGAAAAATATCATCGACATTGTTGGTTTGTATGTTCTTGAGGTAGGAACGAGGGGGTAGCAGCTAAACCCCCTATATACACACTTATACGCTTGTCTAGAACTTTCTAGACAAGTTGGTGTTCAGGCAGGCGGCCGGCTGTAAAACCTTAGCCAAATCCTTGAGTATGTAAAGTATGGCTTGGAATGTTGTCTTTCCAATCACTCTCCGTTTATCGGTCTCTCGACATGGTCCGTTCCGTCTCTTTTCTATACATTCATTCACTAGCACCTTTACGGTGTGATGGATGATATGAATCAAAAGAGAGTGGATGGCTTGATGACGTTTGACCGATATGAATGGAAGAGGAAACATACTGCGCCGACCCCAGATAAACTGGGAACAGGGCAGGGAAGAAGAAGGAAGAAGTAGAACTTTCGTAGGTTCTATACTGGGACGTATTTAAGTGTTGACATGTTGTGCAGGGGACCCGTAAACCTACACTTCGGTCAGTACCGAGCGCTGCTCCTATCTTCCCCTTCTGCCACACTATGGACTTGGCATGGGGAATCAATGCAATGCTAAGAGTTTTATCAATATTAGTTTAAAACAATGTTCTATAAATTACAGTGGCTACCAGAGTCAGCTAGATTCCACGTCGCCAGTGGTGAACCGGACAAGGCACTTGCAACCTTAGAGCAGGTTAGTGGTGAATTCATTTTTATATAAGTTCAATACATAATTGTAGTCAAATTGAAAGGGAACCCGAGTTCGAGTAGGGGCAAAATGTTGCATCATGGTTATTGTTTATGTAGAAGGAATATTTTAAATGTTCATATAAAATTAAAATTGTCATATTAAAATGTGTACGTCATCTAGTATCCATAACACAAGTGCTTATTTATGCCACTTACTAGATGATAGGGTGTACCATGTATTTATTTTATCATAAGTAGTTATTAGTTCTGAAATGAACAGATTATTGAGATCTAGTAATTTTTGAATTTAGTTAGTAGACGTGCCGTGTGGTGACAGCAGAGTAGAATACAATTGTCACCACCCCAAATCTCTCCCCTCGTGGGTGTCGTACAAGGCGACTCAGGATAGATCAATGATGAGGAATGAGCAGCAGCGTTCCTCTTATACCACCTAACTATAGCAATGTACTGCGACTTTTGTGCCCGATAAATGGCAAAAGGCTCGCCACCTATTACATGGGACCTAACATAATTGGCGAAACGTGTGTGCTAGTTCACCTCTGCCTACCCCTTCGGGGATATAGGGGTGATTTATGTATGTATGTAGTTAGTAGACGTGTGGTGACGGCAGAGCAGAATACAATTGTCATCACCCCAAAATCTCTCCCGCGGGTGTCGTACAAGGCGATAAAGGGTTAAAAAAGTGACGAGGAATGGGCAGCAGCGTTCTACTTTCGTGCCCGATAAATGCCAACAGGCTCGCCAAATACATGGGACCTAACATAAATAATTGGCGAAACGTGGATGGTAATTTACCTCTGCCTACCCCTTCGAGGATAGGCTTAATTTATGTATGTTGGTATGTATGTAGTTGAGAGGGTAAAAGGCTCCCATATAGGCGTGATTTATGTATGTAGTTGAGAGGGTAAAATGTGTCTAGATCGCGCAAGACAATGGCCGCCCGATGCTGTTGGGGCGGCTCGTGTGCGATGATGCCGTGGGGCTGGGTCAGCGGGGACGGCTGAAGCACCTCCTCATACCACAGTTGAGGAACACCAGCTTGCTGCTCTGGTTCATATGGTAAGCAACCACGCGTTCATATGGTAGAAATCACTTACGTACCCCTAACCAGCCAAAACCTTAACATTACAGTAAAGTTAATGTAATAAAGTATTTATATGTGTGGTGACGGCAGAGCAGAATACAATTGTCACCACCCCATCTCTCCCGTGGGTGTCGTACAAGGCGACTAAGGGTAAAGACAGCAATGAGTAATGGGCAGCAGCATTTCTCTCATACCACCTAGCAATATAAATTTGTACTGCGATTTATGTGCCCGATATATGGCAATAGGCTCGCCGCCTGTTACATGGGACCGGTCATAATTGGCGAAAAGTGGGTGTTAATTCACCTCTGCCTACCCCTTCGGGGATATAGGCGTGATTTATGTATGTATGTATTTATCAATCATCACCATCGTTACTACACTAGTCCCCATTGCTGGGGCACAAGCCTTCCTTATGGATGGGAGAATGGGCCTAAACCGCACTGATTTGTAAAACACACTGATCATTGAGTCAACATTTTTAAAGCTATGCTGAAGCAAAGGGATCAACGTTGCTCATACTATCTTGATGAATAAAAGAAGAATACATTTTTTTTTATAATGCGGTCCTATTCTTATTCTCTCCCAATATGTAGATTTATGCAGCTTTTTTATTTCTTATAATGTCTTGTGCATTCTGCTGTTACAGTTCCTATTGTTATTTGGGCGAGACCCAAGACATAGATTTATCCAGATTCTTTTTCTTAGGATGTCATGTGCATTCTGCTACTACGGCCTCGTACTGATGACCACAGAGCTGTTTGAGACGGACCCGGATGGCGCGGACGAGACATGTGCCGCCAACTGTCGCCCCCTGCAGACTACGGACTATATGGACCTCCTGTGGACCACTTTGGCCGAGTTCCCAGGTACGATAAATAACATACATACATAAATCACGCCGATATCCCCGAAGGCAGAGGTGAATTAACGGCCACGTTTCGCCAATTATGTTAGGGCCCATGCAATAGGTGGCGAGCCTATTGCCATTTGTAGGGCACGAAAAAACGCAGTACATTGCTACTATTGCTAGGTGGTATAAGAGGAACGCTGCTGCCCATTCCTCATCACTGTTTATTAAACCCTTAGTCGCCTTGTACGACACCCGCGGGTGAGATTGATTTATAATTTTATTATAACCGCCTTCGTGCTCTAGTGGTTTACCCACCGGAATTAAGATCCAGAGGTTCCCAGTTTTATCCCCTGGGGGTACAAATTTGTACTCGCCTTTTTATTTATACTTTGGTGGGTAGGATTTCTTTCCAGTCCGCCTGGCTAGCTACCATCTTATCTTTTGGCCCTTATCGTCACTTACCATGAGGTGAGGTGAAGGTTAAAAAAAGTTGGGTATGGGAAAAGAAGCATGAAAGCAGAATAAATGCAGTGAAAATGTGAGCGTGGCTAGGGTAAGGCTTAGTGATCGATTATAAAATAATGTCATGTGAGAAAGGTGTGGTTTGAAATAAAACGTTAAAGAAGATGACTTGCTCGCATGGTTTGGTCACATAGAAAGACTGAGTGAAAGGAGAGTGACTAAAATGATATTGGATGGGTGACCAAAATGTATATATACATTGCCAGCGTGGTGTGTTATGGCCCTTTCTCCCAATGTTCTTCCATCCATAGAGAAGGACTGCCCCTGCAATGGGGATATTAAAGGACTGGTGATGATGATGATGATTATAAATTAGCTTTTAACTGGTTTAGGGTCATTCTAAAATTAACAGCTATCACTGCAATACATCTTTTTCTACCCACCCACTGTATTCACCCCTAATAACCGTTAAATTTAACTGTTCACAGGTATATTTGCAACTATCTTCATCATAGAAAAATTTGGCAGGAAAAAGACAATGGCGGCGCAGTTCGTGATATTTGCTATCTGCGTTTGTGTGCTCATATATAACGGAAAGTAAGTCATTTACGTTTAACATATATGTAATTAAAACGTAAATCTTTCTTGCAAATTTATTATAAAAATTACCATTCCTGACTTGATTAACACCCACGTTTTGCTAATTATGTTCGGCTCAATGTTAAAGGGCCGGCCCCTTATTGCCATAAATCGCAGTATAAGAGGAATGCTGTTGTGAGGAATGGACTCGTGTAGGTACCACTACCACTGTCATTACTATTGGTCTTCTTTTCCGGCAGAGATGGAGGGTGGTGATAATTGTATATTTCTCTACCCACCACGGCATTCACGACACTGGAACTGATTCTGATAATGTTAAAACACAGTACATAGGTACATTGTACATACACGAAACACACCTGTTTATCCCTGAGGGGTCCGTGGAGATGTGTGTATTAACAACTACACTTCGCCAATTGCAAATGTACCTTTTTCTTCTCCCTGCCCTGTTCCCAATATAGCTGGGGTCAGCGTAGTATGTTTTCTCTTACATTCATATCGGTCAGATGTCATCAAGCCATCCACTCCCTTTTGATTCGTATCATCCATCACACCGTAAAGGTGCTAGTGATGAATGAATGTATAGAAAAGAGATGGAACGGACCATTTCGAGAGATGAACAAAGAGAGTGATTGGAATAACAACATTCCAATTCATACCGCTTAAGGTTTTGGCTTAGGTTTTACAGCCAGCCGCCTATCTGACACCAACCCTCTTTGGGTATGCTGTTGTTGGTGGTTTTCCCTCCACCATTCGGGTGCCCCAAGGTTCTTATTGGTCTACACCGGTCAATCTCCCTTAGTTGACTTTTACGACACCCATGGGATGAGTCGGGGCTGGCCTATTCTACGTTATTTGTTCGCTCCCAGGTCAGGATCAAAGGCCAATTGTACAAATGTTTACATTTTATATTTAGCAGTAGGTACTTGCCATTCCTAATTTATGTAATAGAATAAAAGTATGTATAAAATACCTACTTAGAATTGTTCTTTTATATATTTCAGCCGGACGTTCCTGACTTGTGTCTTGTTCGTGGCGCGTGGAATAATCGCAGGGCTCTTCCAGGCCGCCTATGTGTATACGCCGGAGGTAATATTATAACCTTAAGAGCGGTTATGCACTACGTCCGACGCGAATCCGTGAAAATATGGCCCCTGGTAGCCGAAGAACTATTTCTATGCTAACTTACGCACTAGATCCGATATCCGTCATCCGATTTCTTTCCGTCAAATCAAGTATTCAATATTTTCTCTGACTCGGAACAGATTCGGACCGGACGTAGTGCGTAATCGCTCTTACCATATTTCAAGAAACATATAAAAACGCTATGATACAAATGTAACGTTCAGTTGATTGCGTCAGTTCAACAAAGATTCTAGTATACAGTCAAGTCATCTTAGCTTTATCGTATATAATATATTTTTTATTTTAATAATAGGTATATTAACAACTCGTAACAAAATATTAATACGACTAGGAATTTCATTGGTTTGTGTCGATTTGTCACTTCTAGTGACGATATAAATCTTTGTGCTTGAAATTACAGGTGTACCCAACAGCTTTGAGGTCAACAGCGGTGGGTGCCTGCAGTGGAGTAGCTAGGCTCGGTGCTATGATCACTCCCTATGTTGCACAGGTATTAATTATAATTTTTATACCACAGCCTTTGCTACCGTTATCGCACAATTTTCTTTTAAAATAGTTTAGAATTAGTTTAGTATGCACAATATCTTTTTTCTAATAGACAGCGGACTGATTTTTTTCGTCAAATAAGGCCCGAGTTTACCAACACGTAAAACAAGCGATTAAAAGATAACCGTCAGTTTTTGACAGTTCTTCCATACTTTATAATGTCAAGTATTAAAAATTCTTTTTTAATATTATTATTAAATAACTTAAAAAATTACAGTTATTCTAGATTTTCGACATTGTTGTTAATGTCATTGGATACGATTTTTAAAAATGTATAGTTAAATGAAATATTTGTGTTTCAGGTTCTTTTGAAAAACTCAATAGTGATCGCAACTGGAGTGTACTCTATGGCTGCGGTGCTGGCAGCTATCGCTTGTCTCGCTCTACCAATAGAGACTAAAGGCAGAGAGATGCGAGACTCTGTCACCGCCACTGGATAGAGGTGGGAAAGCTTGTTGTCCCTTTCGAATCCAGTATAAGTAAAAGGAACGCGGATAACACCTCAGTATTACCTCTGCCTCAGTGCGAATCATATTCGTCGGCGATTGTAAGGTTCCGAATATTTGTTAAAAGAAGCGATATGGCTTAAAATTTATGAAATGCTGGTGCTAATACCCCTGCCCCTTAAGGGGTAAACAGAATTAATTTATTGTTTTTTTTTGAGACGGCGAGGTATAAAATATTTATTGCACATTATGTGTTATGTTTAATACGCTGTAAATACAAATACCTCCTTGTCTATTTATCAAACAAAAAATGCTTAAACATGAATAGTAATTTATTAATGTAAATGTTTATTTTTAATTCTTATACAATGCTACCTCTGACTTTTAAGGATGGAGACATTGAATAGATTAATATGATAAAAACGCATTTATATTCCTGTTGGAAGAATAACTGACATGAACAAATCTATAGGTACGCATAATATAGTTGATGAAATCTTTTTTTAGATAGACAAGTAGATGGTAATCGAATATTGAAAGTACTTTTGTACTGCAGGAGGAAACAATCCAATGATAGATATTGATCGTTTTGAATCGTTTTATATGATGATCTTTTATATTTATTAATTAAGATGTAGTTTTAAGTATAATTACATTATATTTTAACATGAACAATGCACAAAGTGATAATAATTTTTATATTAAGTATTATAAAATAATTGATCTGATTTTTTTATATAATTCTTTACACTTATAATAAGAATCTCAAGCTTAATATTCTAAGACTGCTTTTGCATTTAACTGATATTAATATTTTTAAATATAAGTAGTTTTCAAATTGAGGCAAATCATTGCAAACATACTATTTTGTTAATAGTAACGGAAATTTTACACCCGACAGCAATTAATCCGGTTTTTATATAAAATAACTTTAGTTCAATGAAATAAATTGTTTAAAATACAATAAATTCAATACACTGTAACTGTAACAAATAAATTTATTACTTATAAGGAGTACTTCAATGGTCAATTGAGCACAAATTATTTTATTTAAGCTAGCATCAATAGTTTATGGGATTTTTAGGTTTAAATGGTTTATGTAACCTCGATTCATTGTTATCAAGTGGGTTTATCATTTAGATTAAATTAATTTTTTACAAAATTGTTATAAAAATATTGCTTGTTATTATAAATCCGTCCAATTTGATCAAGAACGTTGTCTTCCAATGTATATTAAAATTTGATGTGTTTGTTTTGTATAGCTTTAAAAGTGTTTCTAGCTACTTCTAAAGACAATACATATTACACTAAGAAATTTACTCTTTAAGTGAGTTGGGTTTGAGTAATTTATTTTATTTTTCTTACCGTTGTTACTTACAATAAAGTAAAATATTAAAAAAAAATCTATGTTACTTGCAAAACTCTCTGCCGTAGGTATGTACTTACATAATATAGTATTTTTTTAATTTATTTACCAGTATTTGTAAAGCGCTTGAGTAAGATCCAGTTTAACATCCAATTTCCTGGAATTTGGTTGTGATTACATATTCTTATTTTGATTTACGTTTATATAAGGTGCTGTTTTTTGTTGGAATGTTGTTTTTGTTGCTTTTGATACAAATTTGAGAACTGTTATTTATAACGTTAGGCTATGTAGTCTGATTACAGTATTTTTAAATGAATCTGCGGCGAGTTTATACTTGACCGGCTTCACTTCAGGTAAATGTGACCTCCATATACCTCAAAACATTAAATAGGTAGAAGATTTTGTAGGTTATTTAAATTAAATTTTTATTTATTAATACCATTCTTATATTTTATGTTGTTTCGTGTCTTGTTGACGGCTAAGCTCTGAATTTTTCTCGTTCTGTTCCGACTGTGTGTACTACGTGGCAAAATATTTTGATGTAGGTACATAATAAGTATCTCAATTTTCCGTAGAGACGACATCTAATGCCTTGAAAATAGGTTGCCCGCTTAAACCATTAATTAAAAAATACACAACAGCACAACACTCTAAAGATAAGTGGCCAATCTATTCGAAGGAATAGAATACGAATATTCAAAAATAACACTGACGTATTGCAGAGAATACAACATGGCGACTGTCGTGTCAAATGTAAGAGTAGCTGTCAAAAACCTTTCTATATTCAAACGGGTATGCCCGCTGTCCTCATAACATTAGATCAAAGAGTACATCATGTGTACAATGTGTACAATGTCATGTCACATGTGTACAAGTCATGTGTACAATGAATATACAGAAATGTGCATTAGATGTCGACTCTACCTTTCTGAAAGTAATGGTCGAAAATGTTCACGCCTAGCTTTTACGCTTAAGTTGTGGTGTGCGATTTTTAAATAACTCTGTAATTTATATTAATAAGGTATTTATGTGTACTTTTATGTTTAAGTTTTGTGCTGACGCCCAAATTTATGTTTATTGAAATGTTGTGTTATATGTGGTAATAACAATAAATGCACTGATAAATAACTGGGTGTCTTATATTTTTAAATGAAAACGATTTTTAATAATGCAGGTACCTACAATAAATACTTACATTGACGACTGGTTTGGTCGAATGGTCAGATCGGTGAATATCGTCTCAGAGGTCCTGGGTTCGAATCCTGATAAGGTTTGTCAAAAATACAGACATTTGTTCTCGTGTCATGTCGTGTTGTTAAAGTAGCATACATTCAATATTTATATATTACCGGAAATGTATGAAATCCTGGAATTGTGTACAACTCCTAGGAATTGTTTAACTAACATTATTTTATTTTTTAAATCAACTGTCCATTTATTTATTTATTTATTGCATAATTGCGTTACATGTTACTCAGTGACTAAAATATTCAGCAAGAGGATGGGATCAGTGAGGTTATTATGTAAGCCGATTGCCGTTGCTTGCGTCTACCCGTTTCTCTCACTCATTAAAAATAATAGCAAAGTGTGAGAGTGACGGGTAGACCAAAGCAACTAAAATCGGCTTACATCATACGGGGTCCAGGTTATTATTTAGGATCAAAATTTCGCCTGCGCGCCAAAATCAGCAAATGATAGGTATAGATAACTCGCAATAAATTGGCAAAATTCTAATATCATAATTCCCAACCCAAGTTCGAGAAGTCATTTTACCTTCATAATTATGGCCGCAGGTGAAAACTTAGATAGAATAAATGAAACAATAGTTAAGTATATAGGCTAATTTTTTAATTAATCACTAACACGTAATCTTTTACGTCTATAATCAATTAATTACTTACTCATACATAGTTCATTTCATAGCTTTGTCCTCAAACTTTCGCCAGTTGCAAAATAAAATAATCACAGTGCAAATCACGCATAAGAAAATAATACCTATACACCGTTTCCATATTCTTACTAAGTAATGATTAACCTAAAAAACAAGCAGTCAGTCAAATAATGGCATTAAGTTAATAATATTTAACACCTAATTACACATTCTTAACTTCAAATGCAAAAAATGTTGTATACTGAAAACAATGTCTAGACATTCAATAAATACATTATGTTGTACATTGACGTTAAAATTATTTATATTCATAGCCAATAATATGGAAAGATCTACGAATTAATAGCTGTCTGGGATTTAAGATTCAGAATAAGAATCCTTAATCTCGTTTAGAAACCTTATCAGCTATATTTTAATTATAATAAGTATATGGTAGTAAGGTACACGTAAGAATTACATACTTATTATAATTAATTATTGAAGAGGTCTCTTCTGAAAGTAGAAACACGTACACAACTAAAACATCACATATACGAATAATTTGGAATTTAATTTCTATTGTGGCGTAAACCTGCGGTAAATAACAGTGGGAGGGTTTTTAAGTCTCAATAACCACATTAATCAGAAAGACCACTTAATAACTTATAGGTTTTTTTAAAAAAGGGTAAATATTAAAAATTAATAAGATTTCTTAAACTTAGCAAGTTCCTCAGTAGGTACAACAATTTTTACGACAAGACAATCTATGATTATGAGTCCTTAATATTTTAATTAAATTGTAAGAAAAAGACCAATGTAATTAAGTTTTCACCATTCGTATATAATTATGTATAAATAGACAATTTTTTTGGCTTATCAAATACTTTAACTTACTTAATTTTTATTTGGAGAATACTTCAAAATATACAACTACTTAAGATTATGAAAATGAGTGCATTACCACTTAGTCAAAACTAAAAAACAGGTAATTATTACCTTACCTGTATTTTTAATGTAAATTTTACAACAATGCTCTCAATGAATGATTCAGGTCCATGGATTAATTACCAAAAAAAAAATGCAACATACTGGTAGCATTATATACAAAAAATAAACAAATTCAGTGAAATTATTATTAGGTTCATCTCAGGCACTGCACAGCAGTTGCTGAAGTAGGTGCGTGGTACGAGAAATTATATATGCACAAACGCTAAGTTAACTGATCTATTCACAAATAAGCAATTTAAACATTTTGAACCAATTAAATGGGCTGAGATCAGAATCAAGGAAATAATAAAATGTTCCTTTCTATGCAGTACAAATAATCCTATTTCAATAGCAAAAATTATAAAGAAATTATCGATCATAAAAAAATTATGCAATCTAATTATTAGTAATTAGACACTACAACTATTTAACTTAGTTTTAAAACTCTTTCACTTTGTGGACGTGTTGCTTTGAGATAGAACTGTCTAAGTAGTAAGTAGATACCAGTCCAGCCAGTCAACTAAAAAACTGGTGCAGCAGGTAGGTATTAAGGTCTGATCTTCTTCTCGAGTTAGTATCATGGAATGCAAGATTTCCAGAGATCTTAAAGCCCTTAGTATTTAACATACTGAGGGCTTGCTTTTTTAAGCATTGGTCAAAGGTAGTATCTCTTGTCAATGCTCATTATTGTTGGATCATACTCGAATGAACGAAAGGCAGCTGAGGAATTCAGGTAAATAACACAATATCTGGTTTAATACAGGGAGTACTTACAGCAGGCAGAAACACCCTAAGTAAAAAAAGACCCAGGTGACAGAGAACTAATAATTCTATCTTGTTAATTACTTGTCTGGTTCGGATTTACTATAAATAAAAACCAATACATGACACCTATACAACTATTTTATTTCAACATTATGTAAGTAAAATATTAGACAGACATTCTCTAATCGCTAGACATCCTCTGCATTTCCGGCAAGGACCGGAACCGCTGACCCTTAATAGGACTTTCGTTCAGGTTTTTGATAGACCTGATATCAAAACCCCTATTAAATAGGTAACCCTTTCATCGGCTTACCTAATCCATAACCTAAAAACCCCTTCATAGGGTTACCCTGAAGTCAAGGGTTTAGAATGTGGCCAAGCTGTTTTAGTTTCTACGCGCCAATCATTAGATTTATTATTGCGCTTCTTACTAACAGCCGGCAGCCGATTGGTTGGATTCGACACTCAAACGTGAGAATATGAGATAGACAATCAATAGGGTAATTATTGGTAAGTGGTTAAACTCCATTCAAAGTTATACCAAAGTTATACCAAAAAAAAAATTATAAAGAAACCCAATCAATGTGGTAACCTTATTGATTAGTTTAGCTTATAATAGTGTTACCCTATACTAGGCTTAACTTTGAAAAGGGGTTTTCCGGTCCTCGATTCCTGGCAGATGCCTATACCACTCGACCAACCAAGACAAATCGACCGCATCAAGACAAGATAATAGTTCAAACTTTTTCTAAGAGCTCGCCAGCGCGTTTGGCCTGCGATTGCGTAAACTAAGCAATCTTCGCAAAGGCCGTGGATGGGTAAACAAAAATTTATTATCTCGACTTTCTCCGTGCTTCGGAAGGCATGTCTTTGGGGCTAACCCTGAACATGCTTTACGTCTAAGACTGCATTTATGCAGGTGTCTGATTGGGGGGGGGGGGGGGGGGTTAATGGCATTCTTAATAATTCAGCCCACAGATTGCGCAATAGAAATTCCTTAGAAAGAAAATACGAAGAGAAGTTGATGTCACAAATGGCTGCTAAAATTATCAATATTATTACGTTATTATGCCTTAGAAGGCTGCAAAATCCAACTTGATCAACCTCACATACACATCTGAGGAAATACTAAGCAGATTGGCAGGTGATATCTCACATGAAAACAATCAAAGATGGGTGAGAAACCTGAAGCAACTGAGATCATTAAAAAATGATAGAAGAGTATTGTACCAGATAATGTAGAATCTGCCTTTGTTTGTCACAGAAATATTAGGCTAAAAATTTTATTGCATTGTTAAGTTATTGATTATTCCATACAAATTTTTTTACAGATTATTCACATTCTTGTTATACTAAACATACACGGAAATGATTTGAAGTATGGTCTAGTAGAAAAATATCATAATCACTAGTTTAGTTAATTATATGCATACCCATATTTTTACTCTTTTTATCATACATATTAAGAATATTAACTTGCTTATTTTGAAACGGTGGGATTATTATCTTACCAGTACAAAAAGAATCATATGCAAACAATAATAATGGTATTAGTTGATCACTTGATCACACATAAACATATTCATATGTATTCATTATTTTCTGATACCATAATATTTTTTTTATTAATCTTAATATTTACATTATAACTCAATAGGTAATTTAATTTAAAATAAAACACTAAGTAGGCTGAATAAAAAATATTATGGGGTCATCAAGTATAATGAGCACAATACTATCATTTCACATATTATAAATCGTACAAAATGAAAATGTTACAAAATTGATGTATTTTCATTGTTACTAATGTGCAGTGAGTGCTTGTCCCTAACTGTTGAAATTAATTAATAAGTTTGTACTACAATCACATCAAAGTATGAAAATGTTCAATCATCATCTAATTCAATTACAATTGGCTCAACATTTTCTGTAGCTTTTGTGTACTCGTCTTTTAGTTGTGTTAATAGATTACACTTTGGCATTTTAAGTTCATCTGCTTCATCTATTAAAACTTTTAGTTTCTGAAGTCTGCCAATATCTGGAGCTGTTGGAAGCAAAATATTTTTTGTGTCTTTCAGCCATTTATCAAAGCTGTTCACTCGGAAATCAATAGTCTGCAACATTATGTGGAGTTCATCCATATCATAACGATAGTTCAGGGTTTTTTTGTTCATATTGCAGGGACAAAAATCATCTGCATGTTGTAAACAAGCCATATGTTTACAATCATCACAGCATACAGATGATAGGAAGCATGTAGTCTTGCATACTTCACAAAGTCTTTCATCATCACCAAGTAATTCAAATGCAGTTCTTCGAACATTCTTAAGACCTTTCTTAGCAATTATTGCTCTCAAACTACCCTCCTCATCTGTGGCACGAACCAACTCTTTCTGCGTTTCCAAAGCTGTCTCTAAATCTAAACGATCACCTTCCAATGCCATCTTGCAAATTAATTCGTCATGGGAAAAGACACAAAATCTTTTCAAATTCTTATAGTGTATAATACACTCTCTGCCAATCTTGAGCCAGTCAGGAGGTGCAAAGTTAACAGCTTCTGCAAAATTGTAGCCTTGGTTGAATCCAGCATGGTATGCCCTAGGGAATGTTACAACAAACTCTCCAGCATTTTGATCTGTTCTGTAAATGGGCACTCCAGCTGCCATCAATATATTAGGGTTCATTATTGTTACCAGTTGATGGAGCAGATCTGGTTGTGACTTGAACAAATCAGGAGCAGCTGCTTTCATTGCATTTTCTAAAAGTTCTGCCCCACTTCCTGGAACCCCATACCAAGTCTTAGCCTCTCCCCAATGCAAGTAATTTATAGAATAACTCCAATGGTCTTCATTGTGCCAGCAGAATGCAGAAAAACACATACCAACATACATCCAAGGAACTGTCATCCCAGATATATCTGCATTAATAAATCTTAAGACTGAACCTTCTAATACAGGTAGATTGTTCAAATTCCAGCCAGAGTCGACATATTCCTGATCACCTGGATATAAATTAAGGGAAGACTTTGTAGGGAAGCCTGAACCATGATCCATTGAGTGAAGATCCGCACCATACTCTACAGTAACATCTTCTTCAACAGATGATATAATCCTCCAAAACTCTTTTTCTGCTACATTTGTAGGCACCAAATGTCCTGACATACCAAAGTAATCAGATTTAAACTTGTCAGCCATTTCACCAAACTGTTGCAGTGTATATTCTCTTTCAGCTTGAGCAAACCCAAAAGCTTCAGCAGGTTTATGTACTTCTTCAGCTATACAGCAAGGACAACGCCAGTCTCCATCTGGGACAGCGCTCAGAGGAGGTTTAAGACAAAATGTGTGATAAGTATCAGAGCAGCCATTACATATTAATAATAAATCATCTCTATTGTCTTTCTGGCAAATTGCACAAACATAAATAGCAAGAGGATCCAAATCATATCTAGGCCTCTTTCTAGATTTTGTTATATCAAATTCTTCATCATTAAGCCCAGGCATTTTTGGACCAGGCCCGTAACAAGCCAACCTTCTCAACTCTCTATTACATTTTAGTTCTTCTGACTCAAGCTTATTATTAGTATCAATTTTTATATCAGATCCTGTCTTAGCCTTTTTGATAGTATTCACGGGAGATTTAAGTTCAATATCGGGATCATGTTTTATTTTTGTGATAGATTCAACAGATATTTCTTTGAATAGAGGTTTTGCACCATTGTTTCCTTCTATTTTAGTCTCAGTTTTCTTAACTGTTTTTAAAATATCGGCTTTACTTTTCTCAAATATGTCATAAGGAAGCAGTATTTTTTCATAGTTGCTTCTGAGAAAATTCATTGTATTTGCATTTTGACTATATCCCATGGCGTTAGCGATTTTACGCCATTTTTTTGGTGTATTGCAATTATCGAAACCACCCTCTTCGTCCACCCAAAATTTCAAGCAATATAAATCCAATGTTTTGTTTTCTATCATTGGAATTTTTAAAGGAGACCCTTGGAGGTCCCAAAATTTAAGAATTTTTTCAAGAAACAATAACTTCAAACGTGTAATGGCTTCTAATTCATTTACTTTTTGGATACGCGGAACAAATTTTAATTTATCTACGTCTAGGGAAAACGGAGGTTGCCATCGAGTTGGAGGTTTTATTTTGCATATGCCTGTCATTTCCGCGACGGGACGAATTTTCGCAATGTATCCCAATGGATCTGCAAATTCTTCTGGCGTTGGCTCAAACACAGGTGCTTCGGGTGGTGAAGTGAAAGTAAACTCTGCGCTTTTCTGCATAGCATTTTTCTGAATATTTTTGATATCCATTGTGAATCGTCCCGAGAAATCACTTACGCCAGAAGATCAAGTATGTCGAACACACATTTTATCAATAAAAGTCTACGTGACTTCTCGCCATGTGTAAATGGCTCCTAAAATTTTAAGATGGCAAATACAAAACACTTCAATCACTGACGTTTAAAATCATTTTTATTTTGTTCTCCGATACTTAGGAATACCACATTTAAATTAGCACACAACACTTCACACGGGTTAAAACAGTTTTGTCAGTATTTTTATTTATTTGCAAACCAATGTATTGATTTATTATATCCGGTCGGTCGGTAGTACAACATCCACCACACTTTTACAGCTGTAGGTACATCTCTGTCTGTCTCTCTCTTTTCTCTTCACCCAAAAATTGAACTTGTTTTAGTTTCGTTCTTATTCCGGCATTTACTTTATTAAATCACCACATGCCTATTCGTTCATAGCTAGTTAATTTTCATAGACTCTTCGTGTTTCTATTAAGTTGGATAAGTACATCACTATTACAGACAGAGTGAGTCCAACACTTGGGCTTGAGACAAAATGTAAACAATCTTGATATGTCTCTTTATCTACGAAATGATCAAACAAGAAACGTGTATTCTAAAATACATCATCAATTATAGACAAATAAATCTATTAACTGCTTTGAAATATTTATGTTAAACATTTTTATTTTTGTATTTTAATAAAAGGCACATCAAGATTGTGATTGTTGTGACATTTTGTCTTAAGCCCAAGTGAATGGGGTATAGAGACATAATGTATCTAGTTTAGTCACTCTTACGATGTAACAACGTGAGAGAATGAATAATTATAGCAATCTCAGAATGTATATACTAGCGTACACACAAAAGTGCTGCCATTTGGTCATCTTGGTCCCAATACAACAATGATTTTAGCTATAAATGTAGCTTTGTAGACAATTAAAAAACAAAATATATGGTACCAAATTTTTTTTCTACGGTGGAAATTGACGAAATTATGATCAAAAAACAATTAAAAACAGAGCGCTAACTCTTGCACAAAACCATTTTTATCCTCGACATTGCTAAAAGTCTCGGACAAAAATGATTCGTTTTGTGCACTTGATGGAAAATCTACTATTTCGTCACCATTCCAATGACCGAACTTAAAAACTTTACAAAGATTGCTTAGCTTACGCAATGGCAGGCCAAGCGCGCTATGCCACTGCGCTAGCGAGCTCCTTCTGATATTTATCCTCCATTTTGTTATTAGTAGTATCTTTTACTCAGTTCAGTTTCACACTTAAGACGGGGTAAAATAGTAAGTAAGTACATAAGTAGTCATTTGTGGAAATAATCGTCGTAGTTCATTCACCTCAGCTCAGGCAACAACGTACGCACATCTTGACTTGTCGAGTAAAGTTGGCAACATCCCACAAATATCGTTATTATCAAATTCTGTGTTACTCTAGTACCGTTATTTTAAATGATTAAAAATTATTGTTATTCGAGTAACGTTTTAATTATAACGTTAAAATCGTTAAAATTTTTGTGAATTGGTAACGTTTTCAGTCCTACCCTGTAATGATATGACAAAGGTTGTTATGATGTCAGCGTAGAACATCACTATAACGTCTGTCTGTGATGTCAGTAATATGTCAGATTCAGATGACTGACAGGCAGTGAATTGACACTGACAGCCAAGCCAATAATTGATTTTGAATTGAAGAGGATAATTATTTGTTTGTTAATTTACTAAAGAAATAAAATAAAGGAAATAAAAAATAGATATTTATAACAAGAAACTTCATAAAATGTATAACTCACTTCGCGCAGCCTTAGTCGGCAATGCACAATTTCAACAAATAAGACTTGGTCACAGAATGAGAGGAAAACCACCAATTTACTGCCGAACACTAAAAGAGCGCCTGGATGAATTAAATTACAAAGATGAAATTTACACGACCAAAATAAATATTGGTTTACCACATTATAATACGTAAGAATGTTAAGTAATTCAATGTCCTACGGTTTGTAGGTTATACTGACTTATATATTTTCTATCAGTGTATTTATTGTCTGGCTAGACTGCCTCTGGGAGGTCAGCCCCTTACATGAGTAGATTCGGACCCCGGAGGGAGTCCGAATATATTCATGTAAGGGGCTGAGGAGCTCGCTAGTTCAGTGGCATAACGCGCTTGGCCTGCCTTCGCATAAACTAATCAATAATGCTAAGGCCGGTCATTGGATGGGTGACCAAAAATTGATTATCTCGGGTTCCTCCGTGCTTCGGAAGGGACATAAGCCATTGATCCCGGCTGCATCTGCAGTCATTAATACCCGCACTGGGCCAGCGTGGTGGGTTATGGCCTAATTTCCCTATATTCTTCCATCCATAGGGAAGGCCATTAAAGGGCTGGTGATGATGATATATTTATTAATAATTTATTTGTTCGTTATTCAGAAGAATCTTTTCTATCGTATTATAATTAACAGTGAAATTAGTGTCTCATTTACATTTTGACTCCATCACGCATTTCTCCATTCTCTTTCACATCCAGTGGGTTCCGTAAGAGGTGACCAAGGGAGTTTCGGTGTCAGGCAATCGGCCAGACATTTAATCCAAGCTAAATGACAGCCGTACTATACTAATGCAAAATAATTGAGAGATTTGTCTCATCTCATACAATTATAATAGTATACATCTTACATTGTGCTTTTGTTGTAGATTTAATTTTATCATTAAGAACATAGAACTTATTATTATGTATCAAAATTGTTAAAGTTGATAAACCTAGATAAATAATAATTAAATTTAGATATCAACGGTTTGTTTAATATTTTTGTTTCTCTGTTGTGTTTTGGTCTCAATAAATGTTTCTTTCTTTCTTTAATAATAATGGATCTTATATTTTAGTAGCAGAATGTAACTTACCTAGTGCATAATATAATTATTGTATAGTATTGAGGTAATTTATTATTGATTTAATGTAATTCCATGTTACAGCAAGCCATCTACAGATAAACGCATAAATAAGTTGGAACATTTAAAGAAATTAAAAAGTGACAAGAGTCTGGAGAAGCTTGCACGGGATCATAAATTAGTAATTGATTTAAAGGAATCTAGAAAGCAATGGTTGAATGATTTGGGTCCTCACCATAAGAAGGATATTGCAGAGCATTATGGTATATATGAACATCTATACAAGGAGGGCTATTTCATACCTTTTACGAATTTGGATATTTACTATAGTTTAAACGATGGTTCTGCAATGCCTGTATACACTGGTAATGTCATCAAGCCTGCTGAAGCCTTGGAAAGGCCAGCAATTAATTTTGAATCAGAAAAAGATGCCTTGTGGACTCTGGTGCTTACCAGTTTGGATGGCCATTTATCAGAAAATGAAAAAGAATATATACACTGGTTTGTTGCAAATATCCCTGGTGATCATGTTGAGAAGGGACATACAATGGTAGAATACCTACAACCCTTCCCACTAAAAGGCACAGGTTATCATAGATATGTGTTTGTACTATACAAGCAAAATGATAAAGTTTCTTATGACTTACCAACAGGTTTGTTCCCCTTTATATTTAATGGTAAATGCAAACATCATGTCACGGATAATTAATTCCAATATTTTATTGGATTATTAATACAATTTACAATTACATTACTAATTTTGCAAAAACAAATATAATAGTTTTGTCCGGTTACTGCTCTATCAACTGCACATGAATTTATACTAACTATGCTCACTGTTGGGTTTTTATTAGACCTACAATATTAATCAATCAAATCAAATCAAATTTCGTTTATTCATATCTGGTATGATTACATTACACTCATGAATCGTCAAGACAAGAAATTTACGCTAAATAACTTATTACCTACTTGACTGCTTATTTGGCCAAGAAGTCCAAAGCAAATGAACTACATCAGAATGACAATCAAAGACAGAGATTCAGATCCTGATGACCAAAAAGTTACACATATCCATGTTTGTTCCAAATGTTGTTGCTCAGTGTGGGATAAATGGTAGATGTGATTGTATAATTCATATACATATTAAAATATGAGGACATGAATTTTAAACATTACTTATAAAGATTGGTTGCAATTGAAAATAATTTAATAACTTTCAGTAACAACTGCATCTCTGGACCAAAGGACATTTGTGACCAGAGATTGGTATAAGAAGTATCAGGATTGCATAACTCCAGCTGGTCTTGCTTTTTATCAAAGTGACTGGGACAGCACAGTTCACACCTTTTTCCACAAGATTTTAAATACAAAAGAACCTGGTAAGCATTATACTTTCATGTGTGAAATTAAAACCAAATCAAATATAAATATGCAGCATCATCAATTTTGACATACATACATCTCATCCGAAGGGGTAGGCAGAGGTAAACTGACACCCACGTTTCGGCAATTATGTTTGGTCCCATGAAACAGGGGGCGAGCCTATTACCATTTATCTCGTGGGTTAATCGCATTGTATTGCCAAGCGGTATAAGAGGAATGTTGCTGCCCATTGCTTGCTGCATCCATTTTTAGTTTATAAAATACTAGTGGTCGCCCTCGGCTTCGCTCGCGTTAATGTCGGTTGTCATATAGCCTTCCTCAATAAATGGACTATCCAACATAAAAAGAATGTTAACCAACCAACCAACCACCAAACAAACAAACTCTTCAACTTTATAATATTAGTGTATAGATGGTACATGTTTCTTTGAGCTATAAAAACATTTTTCTAATATATTTTTATTGTTTCAGTTTATGAATATGACTTCCCCGCACCTTACATAAGGCCCCAGGAATGGTTCCCTATTAGGAGGCCATTTAATTTATACATGGATAAATATAGGGACCCAAAAGAAATAAATAAAGAATACTTTCTCCGTAAACTTAAAAATGAAGACCCATTCAAGAGACCAGCACCACCTCTGAAATTCCCCAATGCGCACCCTCTACCTAAGCAGATGCCAAATTGGTTGAAATTACATGAAAGAAAAATCAGGATGAGTTGGGGAAGGATCAATGATGTATAATTAATATTAAAAAATAAATACTATACTTTATTGGATTATGATTATCGCCTTCTAAATTACATAAATCACACCAAAATCAGAGTCTAAGATCCAAGTAGGCAGAGGTGAATTAACACCCACGTTTTGCCAATTAGGTAGGTCCCATGTAATTGGTGGCGAGCCTACTGCCATTTATCGAGTATGGAATTCGCAGTACCTACATTGCTAGATGGCATAAGAAGAATGCTGCTACCTAATACTCATAGCTGGCTTTCTCCATTAGAAGCCTTGTACGACACCCGGGGTGTCGGTTGATTTCTGTAGGTAGACCATGTTATATGCGCTAAGTATCTGTACTTAGCGCATATAACATGGTTATAAAGTATCATAAATGTCTTGAATAGAAATTGTTATTTTGCATTATAGAAATATTAAAAATAAATTTTATTAATCAACCTTTTGGTATAATATATTTTTCATCCCACCATCTCGGAAAAGGCGTTTTTGCTCTTCGATATCTGAGTGCAAAAGCCGTTTTTATCCTCTAGAGGTTAAAGTAAATTTGAATTTAGAACATCGTGTGCAATGACTTTGTGAATTCAAAACATCATTATACATATTTATTTCTACCTCCATGGTGCCGAAATTGTCATGCAACCTATTTTAATTTGTTAAAAACTTAGACTCGGAACCTTCTTGGTGTACTTTTTTTGTAATTTTCTTTGCGCGCGCAATTTTCTTTTCACGTCATAAATTTGTTAAAACCTAGGAGTTCCGTGACGGTCAATCAGCTTGGCGTCAATCTTGCTTTAAACATTTTGATCGTCTACAACGCTTGCTTGATGCTTGAGTCAAGCATTTAAAAGCTTTTTAGGTCTGTTTGATTTGTTTACGCTAGCAACGGAACAAAAACATACAGAAAATCAACATGCTTGACTCAAGCTGATTGACCGTCTCGGAGTAATTTTTATTAGGTACTTACAGGTGTGTCTGGATGAATGTTGCGGGTGTGGCTGGGTGGATGGGTGGCTGTTGGAGGTGTGTCTAGGTGGATGGGTGGCTGTTGGAGGTGTGTCTAGGTGAATGGGTGTTTTGAGGGTGTGTCTAGGTGAATGGGTGTTTTGTGGGTGTGTCTGGGTGAATGGGTTTTTGTGGGTGTCTGAATGGATGGGTGAGAATTGTGGGTGTTTCTGGGTGATTGAGTGGTTTTTGGGTGTGATTGGGTGTTTTGTAGGTGTTTCTGGGTGAATGGGTGTTTTTTTGGGTGTTTCTGGGTTTATCGGTGATTTGTGGGTGTTTCTCGGTGAATGGGTGTTTTGTGGGTGATTCTGGGTGAATGGGTGTTTTGTGGGTGTTTCTGGGTGAATGGATGTTTTGTGTGTTTCTGGGTGAATGGGTGTTTTTTGGGTGTTTCTGGGTAAATCGGTGTTTTATGGGTGTTTCTGGGTGAATGGGTGTTTTGTGGGTTTTTCTGGGTGAATGGGTGTTTTGTGGGTGTTTCTGGGTGAATGGGTGTTTTTTGGGTGTGTCTGAGTGGATGGGTGTGAATGTTGTGGGTGTTTCTGGGTGGGTGTTGAGAGTGTGTTTGGGTTAATGGGAGGGTGTTGTGGAAGTTTCTGGGCGAAAACAGAAACTGTTGTGATTGTATTTTTTTTTTGTAATTTCCTCGTTGGGGGGGATGAAAAGTTACGTGTTGCACTCGAGTGCAAAGATTTTTCACCTTGTGCTCTTTTGATTCCCTCGCTATCGCTCAGGATTCTAATTTTTGAATCACTCGCTACGCTCGTGATTCAATTTTAGAATCCTTCGCTAGCTCGGTCATCAAAATTGAGCACGCGGTTAAAAAACAACTTTGCACTCATGTACAACAAATAACTAATGTTAGGCCCCGTTCTGATGAACGCGCGTTTGAGACACATTTCGTTATACATTGCTCGCAGACTTATCTATTATTGTCCTCTATGCGAGGTACACTAGAATTAGTATTATTATCTTAACATTTCTGTACAGCTGACCCCCGAAAACGACACGTTTAATGACATTATATTAAAAAGTTGCGGCTGCCAATGCCGTCTTGGATCTCGAAATAGGTTCATTTCGGAATTGGGACTCGAAAACCATACCTCTAATGGCCATTATGTAAAAAAGTCGCGTCCGCCATCTTGCACCTCGAAATAGAAGTTGTTGAATCAGGATCGCCGTAAATCACAAAAATTATATTGATACCCATATTGACAGTATATTATATCATTTAAATATTTCTATAACTAATTATAAAAAAAATATGACCATAAAATGGTTTATGCATTTATGTAGGTACTTTTAGGTATTCTATTCTATAACCTGAAAATATATACAAAGATATTAAAGTAGGTTTTCCAACAATATTTGATGACAATTCCTAACCATATCCTAATCCATTACTGGTAAAAAAAACATACTTCCACTAGAGGAATAAATGGGTGGCAAACTCTGAACATACAGGCAAGGCGCCTATGGGCGGCTTCGGCATGTAAGTTTAGAATGAGCATAATTCAAAACCTTATAAATCCAGAGGCCGTTTCGGCTATACGAAGATCGCACGTAACTAACTAGCAATGTATTACTAACAACAGTATAGTGGAACCCGTAAAATTATGGTTTAACGGCGCGGGAGCGGCGCGGTGGCGTGCTTTACGCGGCGCGTATCTACAGTGTAAAGGTGTGGCGGCGGCATCGTGTAGGTACAGGAGCGCTCGTTCAGATGAACTGAGACGCGTTTCGTTCTACATTGCTCGCTATTAAACAGCATTAGTAGCTTTTACTGCTTAACCCATTCATTGCCGAGGACGCCCATCGGCGTCCAAACAATCTTTATTCACATGCCGAGGCCGCCCATCGGCCCCCGGTTTCAAAGCTCATTATATAAAACCGTAATTTACGGCGTTAATTTACGCCGTTAAACCATAATTTTACGGGTTCCACTATACTGTTGTTAGTAATACATTGCTAGTTAGTTACGAAGATCGCACGTAACTTACTAGCAATGTATTACTAACATTAGTATAGTGTGCCGTGTGGTGACGGCAGAGTAGAATACAATTGACACCACCCCAAATCTCCAGTGGGTGTCGTAAAAGGCGACTAAGGATAAATCAGCGATGAGGAATGGGCAGCAGCGTTCCTCTTAAACAACCTAGCAATAGTACTGCCACTTTTGTGTCCGCTAAATGGCAATGGGCTCGCCACATGGGACCTAACATGATTGGCGAAACGTGAGTGCTAGTTCGCCTCTGCCTGCCCGTTCGGGGATATTGGTGTGATTTATGTATGTATGTATGTATGGAAGACAGGACTTGTGAAATAAAATAGTGATTTCCTTATACAATTTTATTAACCTTTAAATACAAAAATAACTAGCATAATTCGACAATCGTTTTCTACCAATACATAAAGTATATGCAGTTTTGTTAAGTATTATCAAATACATGAATGCACAATGATACTCATATGAGTAATACAAATATACATAGTATTAGAATGTGAAAAGTATAATTATAAGGTACTAAATGAAGTGCTTTAAATATTAAATAAGGCATCTGTTGCTGGTTGTAATGCAAGCCTTTTATTTATATACCATGTCTTGTTTAGAAGTATACAAAGGTGGAGTAACAAATCTATTTCAGTGGTATATTATTATAGCATATAATAATAATTAACAGAGTAATGGTTGGCTAAAACATAAAATTTTACGTCCTAACTATATCATTAAAGGAACTTTTAACTATTAACGATATGCAGCACGTTTAATTTACAGGCGTTTATATCATAAGAGAAAAGCTCTTAATTTTCATTTGGGTTTAATAGAAGACTGTATTACGTAGCATAACGTATTTTATATTTTGAAAATTCTTCAATTCTGAAAATACTTCATCAAAATTCTTTGGACAAACATAAAGGCGATTTATATTACAGGTTCAGACTAGATGATCGACTTTGAATTGTTATTAACATTACCAATAAGCCGTACCCAACACCTAATTATAATTATGACACAGAAAAGCTTAAACTTTATAAACGAAGCACCTCCTATAAAGAATCGTCAATTAATGTAAAGTATTTTGGATTACACGAAAAAACAAAAAGAAAAAGCCAAACAAATGCATTATGTACTACAACAAAATAATCATCAAGGAAATATTCAAGCAATAGGTACTATGGATACATAATAGGTTTAACCATTGCTTTTATTTCGTAATTAGAATCAATTGTTATTTTATGTAAATTGTATAGTAAGCAAGACATGTTTTTTAGTCGAGGCCTACGTCATCATCTGTTGCTGTCTTCCCGGCGGCACCAGAACCTCCAGTGCCACCAAATCCTACAAAACAAAAAAATATTATTATTAAAAATAGTACTAACCTTCGTCACTGTTATTTTCCACAGCTCAACTGAAGCAAAGGCAAAGGAGTGTAACATTATGTTACGATTTCCGTCAAGACTAGATTATTTGGGTAATTAATTTTCAACCTTAACAATCTTCCTAAATAACCAACAAAGACGGTATTTATTAAATCAAAGGGTGTTGTAGCAACACTTACTTGGGCCACCGGCAGAGAATGGTGAGGCGCCTCCTTTGCCGATCGCGTTCTGCAACTTTTGAATGGCGGCTGCCACTTTCGGATTGTTCTGGTATTTGGCGAAGTTCGCGGGATTCGAGGACACATCCTGCAATGCCGCAGCCACTTCCGGATCCTGTGTGCGATGTAAGTAATTTTGACATTAATACATACATAAAAGTCGCAGTACTTTGTTAGGTGGTAGGTATAAGAGGAAAGCTGCTGCCCATTCCTCATCACTGATTTATCCTTAGTCGCCTTGTACGACACCCACGGGAGAGAGAGGGGAGTTTATACATGTGTGTATTACAGACTTTACAAGGCTCACCTGGAACGCGGCCATGACCTCCGGGTCGCTGAACAGGCTGGCCAAGTTCCGCGGGTCGAAACCGCCGCCCGCGCCGGGGAAGCCAGGAAATCCGCCGGGAAACCCGCCGGCACCGGCACCGGCGCCGGCGCCGTCGGCCGCCGCCGCCTCGGCCTGCGCCTTGGCCGCGTTGGCGCGCGCCTCCTGGGCCTCGCGAGCCCTCTTCAGCTTGGCATTGTGCTGGGAACAGGGAGGGTATGACATGTAGTTAATGTGTGTTTTTCAAAAAAGATGTACAATTACGAATTTGGGGTGTCCTAGACTTAGTTTATTTTTTATATTTATTGTATGCACCGTACCCAAATAAACTGCACATATATATATATTAATTATAAATTTAAGTTACAAAATTGACTATTATGTGAAACCCATCTATCACTATTATTGAAATATCATAAAACTATCAGCAAAAAAAATTGAAATATCCATGTCCCACCTACATTGTAGAAACTGTTAAGTTTTAGGTAAGATTATATTAATTAAACAGTGTCACTGTTTTATGCTCTACATGCGTATCTTGAACTCATAAATTTAATTAAAAACCTTTTATTTTCGAATTTAGGCTAAAATAAGGCTAAATAATATAAATTACATGTTTAGTTTGTGACAAACAGGAACATTTTCCTATGAACTTTTTCATAAAAATTAGGATTATCACGTTGGTTTTTATAATACCGAAGTATTTTTTTTTTATTAATTTTGGGAGTATTTTATCAAAAGAGATAAGAAATCACAATAAAATTTTAAAATACAAAAATGAGTTCTGTTCGTCATGTGTATATCTGTTTTGAAAAACGCCCATGTAGTTAATACACAATAAGGAGTTACATCTGAAGAATACCGGAGTTGGGTCCTAATTAGCTAGGTTAGCAGGAGTCTAAATAATACGTGTATTCTGTTAAGACGTTCATTTTTAGACTGATTCATATAACTCAACATTACTACCTGCTTATAAACTATAATATTGATTTCATGTTGGGTATCCAGACATTACATCTCCACCCTTAATCTTATGTAACTAAGCACCCAAGAATGTCACTTGTTATAAGGGAAAATCTACAAGTCTGTGTTTATAAGATAAATATTTTTATTTATTGCTTGGCAATTGTAAGTAAGTATGTTCATATGGACGGGCTCGGACGGAGAGAGCAGATTTTTTATAATATTAAAATAGGAGTTATCAATCATTGTAAAAGGTTTAGTTTTACATTTCATTTCTTTGATTATTCAGAATGCTTGAGAGCAAATCTAATGCGCTTACTGCCGCACTCAGAGACGTCAAATAACGTTAACGAATACTTACTGTCAAAAAATGACAATTCAAAACTAATCGCTATTCTTGTCGGGTCTATGGTCTAGATTCGAATATTGTGCGAATATTGTTCGAATATTGTGCGGTTCTCGCTCACTATATTCGTGAATGGATTCAAATAAATTAGAAATGAATTGCGCTGGTTGTAATTGTCGCTTACTGGAAAACGAGCATCTAAAGTGCAATACTTGCACTTCCGTGTACTGCCTGGCGTGCTTGGATAGGCTCCTTGTAAAGGCTCCGTTACTGATTTAACCCCCAAACAACTAGCTAAGTTAAAGTGTCCTGTCCTGTCCTGCAATAACGTGACAAAACGCCGTAACGACGACAGTTCACCTGCGCGCCCAGGACATACAGGCGGTATGTTGAAACCCAGTACAACCAACAACCAGACCAAGAGTAACAAGGAAAAATCTAACACTATTAAGTCCTGTCAGATGAACTTCAACGCCAGCGAGCATGCTATTTTGGAGGAAATCAGAAGTCTGAGATGTGAAATGAATAAACAATTCGAAACCTACAAAAATCGAACACTATTTTGTCAAGTTTACAGAAGGAAGTTTCGGATCTTGGTGCCAGATTTTCCACCATGAGGGCTGATTTAGATGGAGCAATTCAGTCTATACAGTTTCTATTTGAAAATTAATTGTGAAACTGGGACCACTGTTTCGAAATTGGTTAATGATAACTCTGTGCTGAAATCCCAGGTGTCAAACTTAAGCGCTAAAATACTACAAATTGAGCAGCAATCGAGAGAATGTAACATTGAGATAGTGTTCCAGAATTTAAAAATGAAAATCTGCTCACTCTCTTTCAACAACTTTTGAAAATTACTTCATGTGAGCTACCCAGTGCTGACATCGTCTCCTTTCATCTTGTTGCCAAGATAAATTCCGAATCTGAACGTCCCAGAAACATCGTTGTGAAGCTTTCGAGTATTCGTGCACGAGATCATGTCTTGGCTGCATAAAGTTTTTAATAGGCAAAACAAGAAAAATATGTTAAAACCGTCCCATCTTGGAATTGCCTCTGAGAATCGACCAATTTTTGTAACGGAGCATCTCTCACCTTCAAATAAACAAATTCACGCCGCTGCAAGATTATTTGCCAGAGAAAAGCAGTACGAGTTCGTGTGGATTCGTAACGGACGAATTTTCATTCGTAAAGACCAATACCCACGCTCCTATACTGGTTCAAAGTTCTGATTTTTTTAAAACAATGTGAATTGTATAAAGTTCTCGCATCATAATAAATATACACTTACATGATTTTTATGTATTTTTCATCAAAATACAAACTCAAAATTTTGTACCAAAATGTTAGGGGCTTGAGAACCAAAACAGAATACTTGTATTAGTCTACTTAATGTACTGATTATGACGTGATAGTGCTTACAGAGTCCTGGCTAAATGATACTGTATATGACCGGAAACTTTTTGATGACCGCTATGACATTTTTAGGCGAGACCGATTTTCTTCCTCTTCGCACTCGTTGAAGAAGGATAGTGGTGGTATCATAATAGCAGTTCTTAAAAAATATAAGGCCTTACGTAAAACTAAATGGGAATCGACTTGTGAAGACCTATGGATTTCCTTGAAGCTTAATAATGTTTATAATCTTTGCATTTCTTCTTTGTATATCCATAATCCTGAATATTTAAATATTTTATTTGAAAACATAACTCAAGTTATTCAAAATCATTTACCTCAATTATCAACTATCCTCATTGCTTGTGACTTTAATTTGGGAGACGTTATTTGGACTATAAATGAAAACAGTAATTTCTTGATGCCATCACCTTCATCGCACGCGAACGAGAATATTTTGTTTGATGCTATGTCATTTGTTGATCTATATCAATGTAACTCGATTAAAAACAAATACCAACGAATACTGGATCAAATATGGTGTAATCAACCACAGTATTTAACTGTTTCTGAGGCTGATGATGGCTTGGTGGGTAAGATAGATGTACATCACCCACCCTTAGAGATTGGCTTTTCTTTTTGTAGTCGCAAAACAGTAAAACCTAAACGTATAAGAAAGTTAAAATTTGTGGTTTTATAGACTGTTTGTCTGTCAGACAGCAGTCTGTTAGGTTTAATAGACTGCTGTATAATTTGGGATAATATATATGACGTAAATGAAATGGTACAAAAATTCTATGACACAATTTTGCCAATTGTATATAAACATACCCCTTATAGCTTTCAACGTGATACACGATATCCGATTTGGTTTAGTAAACCCCTTATCAAGGCAATAAAAGAAAAAGCTAAGTACCACTCGAGATATAAAAATTATAACAATTCTATGGATAAGCTTACATTTGATATCTTGAGGAAACGTTGTGACATTTTAATTAGAGAGAACTATGCTAATTTTAAAAAACAGGCGAAAGCTAATTTGCGTGAGAGGCCTAAATACTTTTGGCAATTCCTAAATAGTAGAAAAGCAGATCGTAGTAGCGTTCCAAATGACATGACCTTTGAGTCGGAATCTGTGAGTGGGGGCCAAAAAGTATGTGCCTTCACTCTAAATATTTCCAAACAGTCTATACTAAATATAGCACCACAGGTATGTCATATTCCCGTGGTGCATTTCAATTTAACGATAATGCACTTCCTCTTACTACTTTCTCCATCCCGGAGGAAGAAATTCTGGATTATCTTGCCAAATTGGATTGCAATAAGGGGGCAGAGCCTGATTTGTTGCCGCCACTTTTTTAAATAGACCACTTTGCCAAATATTTAATACCTCGTTAAAGCTTGGGGCTTATCCTGATTCTTGGAAAGTGGCACATCTAACTCCAGTTTACAAGTCGGGTGACCTGAGTGACATCAAAAACTACAGGCCAATATCTATTCTTTCGATAGCTGGTAAAATTTTGGAAGCGATAGTACAGAAAATAATTTTTAGTCATGTTAAAAGGTTGATACACGTTTCAAAAATTCGAATGAAATTTTTGACATTAAGCACTCATTAACTTTAATTGACGTGTCTGAGTGCGGCAGTTAGTGTGATATTATAAGAGAAGCCGACCGGTTGCCTCTGATGAGATAGACATTTGTAATTTAGTTACATTTTTACTTACTTCTTTTTCTTCCTTTTTGCGCTGCGCAGTCAGTTTGTGTTGACGCAGCTTCTCGGCATTAGGTTTAACTTCGCTTAGCCATTCATTGGTTTGGTCATCATAGTCGATTTTCAAAGACTCACACAAGTCATGAGATGCCTCTTCAAATTTTCCAAGTAACCTGATGTATAATGACCATTATATAAATTACACATAATAATAATAAAATCTATTATTTGCATGAAAAAGTTGAAATTACACACATACCCAAAGAGGGTTAGTAGACAGCCTGCCTAGGCTGACCTAGGCAGGCGGCTGGCTGTGAAACCTAAGCCAAAACCGTAACAGTATGGATTGGAATGTTGTCATTCCAATCACTCTCTCTGTTCATCATAGGTTACTAAATCTAAAGCCTTAGACAAGGTCAAAAAACATAGACCTAGGGTTCTTCCATATCTATCTGGCACAGTCTTATCAAACAGGTTTTGGATGTATATTGCCTGCATCACCAGTCCCTTAATGTCCCCTCTGGTGGGGCGCGAGCCCTCCCCACGGATGGAATAGTATAGAGTTAGGGCAATAACGTTAATAGTTTTAACTTCTATGTTTATTTACCTAAAGGCACGTCCACGGAACTTATATGCGGCAGCACTATCGCAGTTCAACTCTAAGGCTCTGGTACAGTCTTTAATGCATGCATTTGGTTTGTTCATTTTGAGATACACCTGAAATGACAGTAAATTTAAAAACTGCAGTTGATAGGCAGTAACTATATAAATTCATATTTTGGTGGGACAAGTTTACTGTGAGATAAATATTATAAATTAATTTTGAACATTTAACAACAGCAATAACTTATTGATGGCTGGTATGGTATAGTCAAATGGTTCCCGCTTCGTATCCTAGACATTTGTTTTTGAGTTGTGTTAGTTTATGGATAGTTTTTAATATTTATATATCATTATTATGAGTCATAATATTATTAATTCTTACCTGGCCTCTTTTAGCGAATAGTAAAGCACTCTGGGGATTGAGTTCAATAGCCTCATTATACAATTGGATGGCGTTGTCAAACTGCTGGTCAGAAAATGCCCTCATTGCTGCAGAACGTTTCTCATCTGATTGGTCTCGTTCCTCATCAGTTGGTTCCTTCATTGGATCTCCAATCACTTGGGTATCATCAACAGGGTCTGCTTGGATGACGCCTAGAGCATGCACAACTATTTTTAGAAATTAAATCTAAAAATTTCTCTAAATTGTGCAATAACATAAAATAAAAGAAAAGTTGTTTTCAAAATATACTAATATTGATTTTTGTATAAAAACTTTGTGGTAACGTTGTGGTGGACAACAATACTACTCAGGTTCTTGATTTAAAAAAAAAATAATAATGTAGTAAAAATATAGTCATAAACTGTTTCTGATAATGTTAGATTTTTCTGTCCAAATAAGCAATATTGTTATTATGTATTATCATTTGAAATGGGGTCACTGGTTACATGCACAATAGTATTATTGTGAAACTTATATTTAGGTTTTATAAACAATAACAATATTTAAAAAAAAAAATTATTGGAAGGATGTTTATGTGGTTTTAATGTTTTATTATTGTTTATAATTCCATTAACATTGTGTGGCTTTGGCATTGCGTTATCAAAGTGGTATCAAATAATTTTAATTAGAAGGTACTTTTGAAAAATTTTAATATATTAGTAAAAACTTATTTTGGGGTACACCGGTACAACAATTTTATCTAAATACGTACTAATATTTTTACCTAATATTTACCAAAAGAGGGTTGGTGTCAGGCAGGCGGCCGGCTGTAAAACCTAAGCCAAAACCTTGAGCAGTATGGATTGGAATGTTGACATTCCAATCACTCTCTCCGTTCATAGGTCTCTCGACATGGTCCGTTCCGTCTCTATTCTATACATTCATTCATCACTAGCACCTTTACGGTGTGATGGATGATATGAATATTATTGGTAAATCACTGGATAAAATCGCACCTTCTGTCAATGCAAATACACTAAACAGGCATTTCTGTTCAGTGAAGCCTTTACCTGAATCTGTTAAAAATAAAACTCTTCTTTCCATATCTTCCAAGGCAGCGTCATCCTATTTTCAAAATCAGTTTTCCTTCACCCCTGTCACTGAGAATGAAGTTCATGACATTATTTTCTCTATCAAATCCAAAGCCATTGGCTGCGATGATATCGGAAGGTCAATGATTATCTCTATTCTGGACTGCGTGCTCCCTTTTCTGGTTAGTATTATTAATCGCTCTCTTACTTCTGAAGTCTTCCCAACGTTGTGGCGGAAATTGCTCATTATTCCCCTACCCAAAATTTCTAACCCTACTTCTGCCGCTCACTTTAGACCCATTAGTATACTTCCCTTTCTATCTAAGATTTTGGAGGCGGCTGTTCAAAAGCAAATGGCAATGTACGTCTTGTCGAGTCAACTACTGAGCCCTTTTCAGTCGGGGTTTCGACCGGGACATAGCACATCAACAGCCCTCACCAAGGTCTTGGAAGACATTCGAGATGGCATGGAGCATTTGACAGTGTTAGTTTTAATTGACTTTTCAAACGCTTTTAACGCTGTCGATCATGATTTACTTCTTGCCATCCTCTCCTCTTTAGGATTTTCTCAATCGGTGGTCGCGTGGTTTTCTTCCTACCTACGTAGACGCCGACAAGCTGTTTGTGTTAATAAGACCATTTCTGATTGGTGCGATTTAGTTGCTGGTGTTCCACAAGGCGGTATACTATCCCCTTTTCTTTTTTCTTTCTTCATAAACAGTATTACGTCATTGCTTCAATGTTCTTATCACCTTTATGCAGACGACCTCCAAATTTATACGCAGTGTGAGTTTAACGACTTAAACAAAGCCATCGAGATGGTGAATGACGATCTCAATAGGATACTGCATTGGTCGCTCAGTTATGGCATAGAAGTCAACCCGGGAAAGTGTCAAGCAGTTATCGTGGGTAGTAGCCGACGAACAGTACATTTAGATTTAAAGTCTGTCACTCCTCTTACGTATAACAGTAAAATCATACCTTTCGAGACTCATGTTAAGAACTTGGGAATCTTAGTTGACGGGTCACTAAGCTGGGATGCTTACATCAGCGATATTAGTCGTAAAGTCAACAACGCTCTCAGGACTTTGTACTCCCTCAAGAATTTTTTACCACCTTCCACTAAAATTATGCTGATACAAACGCTTGTTCTTCCTATCATAGATTACGCAGATGTCTGCTACACAGACATCAATCAATCCCTGCTCAACAAACTTGATCGTCTGCTCAATGCGTGTATCCGATTCATATTCGGCGTGCGGAAATACGATCATATCTCTAGCTACCGCAAGAAACTTAATTGGCTGCCCATTCGGGAACGTAGGAACCTGAGAGTTGCTTGCACGCTTTTTAACATCCTATTTGATCCACGATCCCCCGAATATTTGAAATCGAGATTTAGTTTTTTGCGGTCGACTCACAACCAGAACCTTCGCCCTAAACTCCTTCTTAGTACTCCTGCGCATCGAACCAGTTTCGTATCCAAATCTTTCACGGTCTCTGCAATTCGTATCTGGAATGCTCTGCCTGACAGTGTGAAGAAAGCTCCCAACAAGGTCGCTTTCAAGAAACTAGCACGTGACCACTATCTCAAATCTATTTCTATATGAGTTGGTGCCTTTCGTTTACAATGCTCATATTAATGCTATAGGAAATATTTATGTATTTATATATGTGTTTATGCTATGCCTCATTTATGTATTCTATAATATAAATCGACAATAGTAGTAGTAGTAGTATATTATAGTACTTATAGTAAATAGTTGTTATGTTGTAGTTCATAATTAATTATGCTTTGCCTCCTTATGTTCTCTAACACGTCTTACTGGTTGACTGGTAGAGAATGCCATATGGCATTAAGTCCGCCAATTGTACAGTTGTTTTATATTTGTGCAATAAAGTTTTTATAAATAAATAAATAAATGAATTAAAAGGGAATGGATGGCTTGATGATGCCTGACCGATATGAATGGAAGAGGAAACATACTGCGCTGATCCCAGATAGATTGGGAACAGGGCAGGGAGAAGAATTACTTTAAGTACTAATAACAGTTTTTAAGAATTGCCATTATTTTACCAAAATAATTGTTATGAACTGTTTTTTTTAAGCTGGGACCGTATGAGATATCTCAAAATCATAAAAGATACCAGAAAACACTTCACAGCACTGCACTACACACACATACTATTGTATTAGGAAATATTTCATTAAATTAACAAACTTTTATTTCTCTGATGTGATCTGATAAAATGATATCATTCCAACATAAAACTGAGTCAATTATTATTATAATTTTTAGTTTTAATTTTTATTAACAACTCAAGTAAACAAAAAATTTTTATGCCTAAGAAGTTTTCATAAAAAACGTATCTAATGGTTCCTAAGAAAGCTTGATAGCATCTTTTATGGTCTTGGTACGGTTTTAGCATGTACTTAATGTCCTGACAACATCATTAAAATAATTTCTATGAAGCTTGTTTATAATATAATTATGAGACTCTGAAACTACTACCTTCCATATCCAATTCAACATCAGATTCAATGTCAGATTCTTCTTCCGGTGGAGCGGTTTTCTCTTGGGCATTATTATTTCTATTGCAGCTGTAATAAGAAATTAATCACTGGAATGGAGCTAAATTGTATACGTATAAAGATAATGTTAAGTTAGACATATAAATTGGGATTTAAGTTCCTGATACATTTAAATTGGGACCTAACTTAATTTAAAGCTGAGTGGTGACGGCAGAGTAGAATACAATTGTCACCACCCCAAAGCTCTCCCGTGGGTGTCATACATGGCGACTAAGGATAAATCAGTGATGAGGAATAGGCAGCAGCGTTCCTCTTATACCACCTAGCAGTGTACTGCGACAATTTTGTGCCTGATATATGGAAAGAGGCTCGCCACCTATTACATAGGACCTAACATAATTGGCGAAACGTGGGTGCTGGTGCACCTCTGCATACCCCTTCGGGGATATAGGCGTGATTTATGTATGTATGTCTGTAACTTAATTGGCAAAATGTGGGTGTTAATTCACCTCTAACTACCCGCTCGGGGATAAATAGGCGTGATTAATGTATGTTTAAGTAAAAAACTTACGAATCTCCTGACGATGTGAAGTTATGACCGGCGAAAGTTTGAGTCGGAATAGTGACTCCCAGTGATACCAGGTAATCCTTAAAGAATGTTAACTCAGGATGGTGAAGTATTTGAGGGGTTGACTTGCATAATTCTATGAATGCTTTTAGTTGCGTCAGTTGACTTTCATTAAACGGGCAGCTCATTTTGATAATCTAACCTGCCGGCACAACAAGATTCAATGTGAAAACCGAGTAAATTAAATCTTTTCAAACTAACGTTTGTTGAATAATTCGTTGAATTAAATTTTAAAATGATTTATTTACCGGTATATCTTCTGGGTGATGCTTTAATTAATTTAGTATTACAATAGAATACCTACACAAGTCACAAACTTGAAAACATAGAACAATATTCTCGAAAACACCTTTTTTTTTTCTTTTTTTTTTTTTAATAATTCTCCCTTTACGGGAAGGCAAGGGGATCTAGCCCATACAGTAATCTTCAGTTTTCCATAGTTATTTAATTTCTTTTTTTGTTAATTTCTATCTACTTTTATTTATTTATAATTTTATTATTTTAATGTATTTTTGAATAAAAAACACGACGTCACAACATAATGACAAATTCACAAATCAGTGAGTTCAGTATATTTACTATACTCTGTGCCCATGACAGTGACAACGACAACCAACAACAACAACTATATAACCACAAAGTTTGTGAGAGGGAGTGTTTGGCGCGTTTCGTGGTGTCAGTCAGATTTATTTTCACTAATTCAAAAATTGTTACAGAGTGGATTTTGTGCAGTGAAAGTGGTGTTATTTTGATGCACAAGCATCTGTGTTGATGTGCAATTATGCAGAATCATCGAAAATAAGTCTCATGATGTGTTTGATGATGTGGTGAAGATCACTATAAAAAGTGGTTTTATCCATTTCATCAAGCACCATCTTTAACTCTGTTACTATTCAATTCGCGCCAAGCACTCCCTAGATGCGTTAAAATATGTGGCACCCATATTTTAACGTAAAATTCATTTCATTCATACTTTTCACCTACTCATTCATAAGACTACAGATAAAATATACACTAAAGATTTGGCTGTATGGGCTATATCCTTTGCCTTCCCTAAAATATAGGGAGAATTAAAAAACAAAAAAACAAACAAAGTTTGTGAAATTTAACGATTTAAAAATCAACATTTAAAATAAAATTGACAAATAAAGTAAAACCTAGTAACTATATCTATATTTCTCTAACAGTATTAATAACAAATTTATACAAGGGCATGTATGTTTCAGTATTACAAAGGAGAGCTTGGATATTGCGCGGTACCAATTCACTCACACGATATATTCGGATAAGCTCATCTATCAGCACAAGGCGCTGGATGCTGAAGGATGAGCAGGAAAAAATTATATGGTCTATAGTTTGCTCATCCTGAGAAGAACAAAAGTTACAAGCATTACTCGAAACCATTTTTAAACGTGAGAGATGGAAATTGAGACGACAGTGTCCAAAACGAAGTCGATTTAAAGATGAATAAAACTTTCTACAAATATATACAGAGCTACGACAAAACCAAGGAGTTGAGTTAACAGGTATGTTGAGATTAGCATACCACAAACCTTTACGTTCAATTTCATACACATTATTCCTGTAATCATTAAAATGTTTAGTCATTCTTTGTTTTAAAAGAGAAATGCAGTCTGTAAACGGCAACAATATACCTGATTCTAATTTAGCCACTGAATCTGAAAGATTACAAATAAACTTTGCCAAGTAATCTGCCTGTTCATTACCATAAATCCCAACATGTGATGGAACCCAAATAAAAATTATGTTTATTTTATACTTAGAAAGTATTTCAAACCACAATTCTTTTATGCTAATAATTATATAATTTGTATTAGCTGTGAATCTGTTGTTTCGTAGGTTTTGTAAGACACTCATGCTATCACTAGCAATAACCCAGTTTTTGCTTTCTTTTTGATGTAATTTGATGTGCTTTAATGCACTTAAAATAGCAACAGCTTCAGCTGTGAAAATTTATGCATTCCTATTAATTTTTTTGCTTACACCATTCTTTGAAGCTCTATCAAACAGAGCAAAAGAAACACTACAATCATTCTTTGAACCATCTGTATATAAAAACTTGTGATTAGGGTACTGATCAAACACACAATAAGCATCCTCTTTTGTTGATATTTTTTTATTTATTATTATGTTTAATGCAGGAAACTTGCTGCTAAACGAGCCTTCATAACACGACAAGACTGATGATTTATGTATACACAATGAATCAAGAAAAGTAAGAAATTGACGAAAATCATCAAGTAAATAAAAAAATCGGCAGTGAAAATTATTCAAAAGGGACACTGAAGAAATTAAATTAGAAAGAAGATGATTACCATTAATGCTGTACAATTTTAAAATAAATCTTTCCTTTAAATATCTAAATCGTATATCAATTGGTGGAAGGTTGCATTCAACTTGCATTGATACAATTGGTGTGCTTTTAAAAGCTCCTGTAATGAGTCTCATGGATTTGTTTTGGATCTTGTCTAAAATTTTGATAAGCTTGTGATCACTGGCAAAACAAAAAAAACCATATTCAAAGTGACTGCGGATAAGAGACTTATATAAAATGAGTAATATTTTAGGATCAGCTCCCCAATTGGTTGAAGCTAGTGATTTAACAATATTAAAAGCTTTATTAGTGCTAGCTACAATACACTCGACATACTTCTTCCAAGAAAGATTATTTTTAAAGGTTACACCTAGAAATTTTACTTCTGATGAGACAGGTATTATACTATTTTCATAGCATATATTTGGTGCATGCACTGCTCTTTTACTGAATACCACAAATTTAGATTTAGATGGATTTATTTCAAGGTTTAAATAGTTAAAATATGTACTTAATTGTTTGAGAGAATTATTTAAAATTGTTGACATTTGGGTTAGATTTTTACCAGACATATAGACAACCAAATCATCAGCAAATTGAAGATTTTTAACATTATTTCCTAAAATCATATTTAGACGCCGAATATATAATATAAAAAGCAATGGAGACAATATTCCACCTTGACAGACACCAACTGAAGAAGACCTTGGTCCAAATAAGTAGCCATTATATTTAACAAAAATTTCCCTTTCTGACAAAAAACTACAAATCCACTTGACAAACTTATTAGGAAGCCCAATTGTTAATAACTCTTTACATAGTACACTAATATTTACACTATTAAAAGCCCCAGAAATATCAAAAAATATAGCCATTAAAGAATTATTTGCACTTAAACTATCAACAATGTCTAGATGCAATTGACAAATACTTTCTCTTGCCGACCGACCTCTTCTGAACCCAAACTGATTTGATGGTAAGATACCATGTTGCTCAACATAAAATTCTAGCCTTTGCTTTAGGAGTTGTTCAAATATTTTCCCTACACAAGATGTCAATGCAATTGGTCTGTATGAATCAGGATTTGATTTTGGCTTATTGGGCTTTAAAATAGGCACCAGACAATCAGACTTCCAACTTTTAGGTATTGTATTGTTAGACCAAAGAGAGTTTAGAATTGCAAGAAATGTTTGAAAATTTTGTGTATGCAATTTTTTTAACATTTTATAGGAGATACCATCTAATCCAAAAGCAGTGTCCTTTCTAGACATGACTGCAGATTTCAACTCTTCAGAAGTAAAAGGATCCAAAAAATAATTATTAAAAGAATTACAATCTGATTGATTGTATGAAGTACTATCTAAATTAGAAACAAAAGGAGGAGTATATTTTCGCAAAAAATCCGAAACCCAAGTGTCATCAGCGTTTTTATATGATTTGTGGGATTTATTAAATTTCCGCATGTATGTCCAAATTACAGATAACGGAGTACCACGATGAAAAGTGTTACAAAGAGAAGTCCAACTGTTAAACCTTTCCATTTTTAAAGTGATTTTTTTTAAAGCTTGAAGTCTTTTGAATTCCAGATAGTTGCTTTCTGTGGGATTTTGCTTGAAATTTACATAAGCTAATTTCGAGTTCGTGACAGCCTCAGAACATCTTTCATTCCACCAAGGTAATGGTGCCTTTCTATGCAACCTGTTACTAGTAGACCTATTGTATGATGAAGAATTGACTTGATCTGTATTGTTACTATTTCGTACAGAGGGAACAGAAGACCGCACTGCAGAAAAAAGGTGTTCACAGAATAGAGAGTAAGCTATCAATGGAGGATATTCATCTGTTTTAAAGTCTACTAATAGGGACTTAACATTTGTTGCATATTTATCCCAGTCGACCAAATTATAATTTATTTGTTTTGGAAAGGGTGTTAGATTCGTACTTTGTAAATTTTCAATGTAATCAAAATTATTATTGCTAACTAAAATCTTAACTATTACAGGCAGGTGATAACTGCCTAGAGGATCATCGTATACTGACCAATCACATGCTAGAGCTAAAGTTGCAGAAACCATCGACAGATCGAGAGCATTGGGGCGCCACGACAAGGAACCAACAGTGGTTACCTGACCATCATTTAACAAAACTAAGTCATTGTTATCAATTACTTCTAAGATGTCTCTGCCACGAGGTGTATCAGAATTACAACCCCAAGTAGTGTGATGGGCGTTAAAATCACCCCCAATAATCATAGGATGAGGAACAGAATTTATTAAAGCCTGAAATTTACTTTTACTAAACTGTGGACGAGAATACGTGGGAATATAACAGCTTACGATACTTAAATCTTTATTATTGAAATTTATACTGATACAAATGTTTTGCAAGGATATGTCGTAATTAGTAGTAATTTTTTTGTAATCAATACTTTTGTGAATTAAAATTGCGACCCCATTATGGGAATTACCGCAATCGTTTCGTTCGATATGATATTCTTTTATATTAAAATGTTGACTTGGCCTTAACCATGTCTCTGATATTAAGGCTACATGAATATTTTCGTCAAATAAAAACTTTGAAAGTAAAAGCCTATTACATGCTAAACTCTGAGCATTCCAATGTACAATATTTAGCGATATATCCATTATTAAGTATTCAAGATAAGCTTTTTGTCAAGAGTTTTATTTAATACTTCTCGTACCATGCTGGAGTTTATAGGCGTTTGTTTATCTTTGTTGGACAAAATTATTTGAGTGACTGCGTTAATCAGTAAATCGATAAAGCGTTCTGATTTTGATAAATTTTGTAATTGAGTTTCAATGTTGCGTGCTTGCAGTTGCGGAAAGGATTTTTCATTTAGCAATTCTGAATATGTAACTGAACGTGTTTTTATTTTTTTTTCTTCGATTTTTTGTTTTTTAATTGGACATTGATTAGAAATTGCAATATGATCACCACCGCAGTTGGCGCATTTCGTATAAGTTTCTGTGCAACTTTTAAAACTATGATTGCCAGTGCAAACAGAGCAGACTTCTGTATTTTTACAAAATTTTGCGATGTGTCCAAATCTCATACACCGCAAACACTGTTTTATAGGTGGAACATATACACTGACCTCGTGCCTCCAAGAGTCAAGATAAACGTAGTCAGGGAGTTGCGTAGAAGCGAAAGTGACAGCGACAGTCTGCGTTGGTGTAAAACGCACTGTCCCGTCCTCTTCTCGCAGCCGCCGCATGAAACGCCTAACTTGAATCACGTTCCTAGAACTGCCAATCAAAGATGAAATTTTTTTATTAGATAAATCAGTAGGAACTGATTTTAAGACGCCTGTAATTTCTGTGTCCGATGCTGGAATGGTTGCCGAAAAATGGAGCTCTTCAAGCAGCTTTTTATTAGACAAGAAAACATTTGCATTATTTGACAAATCAAAAGTTATTCCAACTTTATATTTATTCAGAGGTCTCAGATGCAGCACACCCGAGACACAATGTTTTCTTAGGGCGTTGGAAAGCGCCAAACGATCTCTATCTGTAAATGGCCTTGGTTCCGCATTGGAAAGAAAAACTATAAATTCTGCCTTTTTTGAATTTTCAGGATATCTCCGGGTGTATCCTGGCACTTTATATACATTATATTTATCGCTTAACTCCTCTGATTCAGAATCAGAGGAGTTTGAAGAATTTTTTTCACCATCATGGGGCTTACGGCGCTTCTTCGCCTTACCCATTTTACATGGTAAGTAACTAAACTATTTTATACTACTTATTTACAAATAAAATTATGAAAACTATGAGAAAAAATATTTACAACGACTACAGTAATTAAATAAAAAATAATTTTATCTAAAATAGCGCCTTTCGCTTTCACAAGTTCCCGCGCCTCACCTTTTCTTTTTTTTTTTGTTAAATTCTCCCTTTATTTTAGGGAAGGCAAAGGGTCTAGCCCATACAGCCATAACTTTAGTGTATATTTTATCTGTAGTTTTATGGAATAATGAGTGGATGAAATTATGAATGAAATGAAATATTACGTTAAAATATGGGTGTCACACATTTTAACGCATCTAGGGAGTGCTTGGAACGAATTTAATGGTAACAGAGTTCATGATGGTGCTTGATGAAAGGGATAAAACCACTTTTTATAGTGATCTTCACCACAACATCAAACACATCATGAGACTTGTTTTCGATGATTCTGCATAATTGCACATCTACACGGATGTTTGTGCATCAAAATAACACCACTTTCACTGCACAAAATCCACTCTGTAACAATTTTAGAAATAGCGAAAATAAATCTGACTGACACCACGAAACGCGCCAAACACCCCTCTCGAAAACACCTCGAAGTCGAAAATAAATGTCTCGCTCTCGCTCTCACATTCACCGACTTTTTCACGCTTGCGTGTGCACAGATTAGCAAAAAACATCGCACAGAGTATATAGATTATGGGTATCCGAGACGGTCAATCAGCTTGACGTCAAGCACTTTCAATGACTGTTAAGTCAAACAAACAAATCAAACAGACTTAAAAAGCTCATTAGTACTTGAGTCAAGTATCAAGCAAGCGTTGTAGACTATTAAAATGCTTGAAGCAAGCTAAAAATCTTCATGCTTGACGCCAAGTTGATCGACTGTCTCGGAGCCCCATTACAGAGATTCGGATTCTCCGTAATTTAATACACTACGTTTAATCTAACCTCAAACTTCAAAGCACGTTCAAAATCGTATGACCGTAAGAAAAAAGAAGGGGTGTTAATTTATTTTTACATCACTTTAAGCACAGCCAGTTACAAAAGATCTTGACTATAAATAGTAGTAAAGATGAATATTGAATTTATTTAAAATAATCTTTTCACGATTTACATATATTAAACAATTTTAATTTACGAAATATAAAATTACCGGTAATCGGTAAAATTTATTTCTTAGGAGTATTCGAACGACATGTTTTAGAGAGTGAGACATGACACTCGCTTTGTCTCGTTTGCGCACTACATCAGAGTGACGACAGAACTAATACGGCTAGATCTTAACTATTCACCTTGTGGGAAAACTCTGTTACCATTAAATTCGCTCCAAGCAGATGCGTTAAAATATGTGACACCCATATTTTAATGTAAAATTCATTTCAATCATACATTTCACCCACTCATTATTTCATAAGACTACAGATAAAATATACACTAAAGACTTGGCTGTATGGGCTAGACCCTTTGCCTTCCCTAAAATATAGCGAGAATTTAACGGAATCAGATGTCATGAATTACTTGTCAGGGTGTTTGGCGCGTTTCGTGGTGTCAGTCAGATTTATTTTCAATGATTCAAAAATTGTTACAGCGTGGATTTTGTGCAGTAAAAGTGGTGTTATTTTGATGCACAAGCATCCGTGTTGATGTGCAATTATTCAGAATCATCGAAAATAAGTCTCATGATGTGTTTGATGTTGTAGTGAAGATTACTATAAAAAGTGGTTTTATCTATTTCATCAAGCACCATCATTAACTCTGTTACTATTCAATTCGCGCCAAGCACTCCCTAGATGCGTTAAAATATGTGGCACCTATATTTTAACGTAAAATTAATTTCATTCATACATTTCACGCACTTATTATTTCATAAGACTACAGATAAAATATACACTAAAGACTTGGCTGTATGGGCTAGACCCTTTGCCTTCTCTAAAAATATAGGGAGAATAAAAAAAATAAAAGTGTTTGGCGCGTTTCGTGGTGTCAGTCAGATTTATTTTCAATAATTCAAAAATTGTTACAGAGTGGATTTTGTGCAGTGAAAGTGGTGTTATTTTGATGCACAAGCATCCGTGTTGATGTGCAATTATGCAGAATCATCGAAAATAAGTCTCATGATGTGTTTGATGTTGTGGTGAAGATCGCTATAAAAAGTGGTTTTATCCATTCCATCAAGCACCATCATTAGCTCTGTTACCATTCAATTCGCGCCAAGCACTCCCTAGATGCGTTAAAATATGTGGCACCCATATTTTAACGTAAAATTCATTTCATTCATACTTTTCACCCACTCATTATTTCATAAGAGTACAGATAAAATATACACTAAAGACTTGGCTGTATGGGCTAGAACCTTTGCCTTCCCTAAAATATAGGGAGAATTTAAAACTACTAAAAAAAATTACTTGTCAATCAAAGAGAATACAATAAGGGAGTGTTTGGCGCGTTTCGTGGTGTCAGTCAGATTTATTTTCGCTAATTCAAAAATTGTTACAGAGTGGATTTTGTGCAGTGAAAGTGGTGTTATTTTGATGCACAAGCATCCGTGTTGATGTGCAATTATGCAGAATCATTGAAAATAAGTCTTGTGATGGTGTTTGATGTTGTGGTGAAAACCACGTAAATAGTGGTTTTGCTCACTTCATCAGTCATCATCATGAACTCTGTTACCATTCAATTCGCTCCAAGCACTCCCTAGATGCGTTAAAATGTTTGACACCCACATTTTAACGTAAAATTCATTTCATTCATCATTTCACCCACTCATTATTTCATAAGACTGCAGATAAAATATACACTAAAGACTTGGCTGTATGGGCTAGACCCTTTGCCTTCCCTAAAATATAGGGAGAATTTTAAAACTAAAAAAAAAAGAATACAATAATAAAACAACAACACTAAATAATATCTAACCTAATTTATTTAGTAAAATTCAACAAAATAAAAAGCTTAACCACGTAGTATACTTTCCTTTTAGAATTTTTCGTCCTAAAAATGAATTCCGACGAGTATACTAGATTCAGAGAAGCGAGATATTGTTTTGTGCCCACTTGTAAAAACCATTCCAAAAACACTGAAAAGACATTTTTTACAGTGCCTAAAGCAAGTAAACAAGTCTGGTGCAGTGCAGTGGGCATAAAATGCCCTAAACGCGAAGTAAGCGTATGTGAAGACCATCTTAATGTAAGTAAATATCGATCTTAATAGTAAGTTTCATCCACCATTTGAGTGCCCTAAGATCCTGCTGCTGCGGGAAATCTCCTTTAATCGACTTTAACAACATCCCTGGGATGAGTCAGGGTTGGCACATTCTTAGTTTTGTTTTTAGCGTCCAGGCCAGCATGCAAGACTATTTATTTACATACATAAATTACGCCTATATGCCCGAAGGGGTAGGCAGAGGTGAACTAGCACCAACGTCTCGCCAATTATATCAGGTCCCATGTAATAGGTGGCAAGTCATGGTAAATTAATTTATTTTTATTTATTTAATTACATGTATAATTAAATTATTAGTTTTTGCATCTGCAAGCTAATTATATTAATTTATTATTAATATAATTATATGTTTAATTCCCACTTTCAGTTGGAGGAAGATGTGGAAAACTATACATATTGGCGAATGATGAAGGTGCGGCCAAAGTTAAAGTCTCGGCTACCAAAGTCACTTATAAGGAATCAAGAACCTAGCATCATTACATCTGCACCAGTGGATCAGTGCATCAGTGCACCAGTGCATCAGAACATCAGTACATCTCCAACAAGTACACTAATACAAATTGACAAATTTTCAGTCCCTGTAAAATTTGACAAAGGGGTACAAGTAAATCCTGAGACATCACATCGAACAACACAATGTGCAATATATAAAAGCAAGTCCAAGAAACAAACACTTGAAGAAGTACATGATGAGATGTTACAAAACATATTCATGGAAGAAGAATTGCCTTCAACACAAGGAAGTACCACCTCTGCTGACATATCAGAAGTCTCATTGGAAGTCCATGTGAAAACACAGACTCACAGAAGAACTTCTATGCTCAATCTTATTAAAAAAAAACCAATGACATACCTAGGCTTACCTAAAAATTATTATTGGTTGATTGAGTATTTAGAAAGTAATGAAAATGTAAAATCATTCCATACCATACTCACATTGTACAAAATTAAAAATAATATGCCCTTTAACCAGATATCTGATATTTTTGAGATTTCCTTATCAACTTTGTGGAAAATATTTTTCAGGACTTTGCATGTTTTATATTTATTTTTTAAACAATTAGTATTTTCTCCTAATGTATTTGATGTTAAAAGAAACTTGCCACCCTCTTTCAGAACAAACAAAGAATATTCAAATGTGTTTTGCTTAATTGAATGCTTTGAAATAGAAATAGAAAAACCATCAATTCCTATTAATCAATCTTTGACATGGTCACAGTACAAGAATGCAAATACATTAAAGTACTTACTAGGTGTGACTCCTGATGGTTTTGTCAACTTTGTGTCTGAAAGCTATGGTGGTCGGATATCTGATGCCAATATAGTGGAACATAGTGGTATTTTAGATGTGCTGCCACCAAATTGCACTATATTAGCAGACAGAGGCTTTAAACACATTGAAAGCATGTTAAATAAAACAAAAATCAAACTTCTTCGGCCACCCAGTGTATCAAAAGATACAAAGTTATCAAAAAAGGAAGCTATTAAATGTAAGGCTATTTCCAGTCTACATATTCATATAGAGAGGGTGATAAGAAGAGTACGGCTCTATAAATGTTTAGAACCACACTCTGTAATAAATAATAAATTAATTCAACATGCAGATGAAATAGTCACAGTGGCATGTGGATTGGTAAATTTACAGTCATCAATTATAAGAATTAACTAATATTTTTTATAAGTAGCCCTTAATGTTATGTAATACCACTTTTTAATTATATTTGCCTCTGTTCAATTTTTGCTCAGTTCAGTTCAACTTCTTTGGAAATGCAGCCTAATCTGCTATATTAGCCTGTATTGGGCAAATGTATATAAATACCTAAGACTCTCTTGATGGAGGAGATGAGACCACCAGTACTTAGTTTAAAAAATTTTAAAAATACTTTCAATATGTAATCTTTTTATTTTACACTTTCTAACATTGTTAATAAAATAAAATGTTTCCAAAACTCCTCAGCAGCATCTAATATTGCTTTTGCATATGTTTGATCGTATGATATGTCATATTTATGAACTATTTTAGTCTCCTCAAATCTTGGATCAGTTATACAAAACATCTCCTTTTTCTTGTTTGCAGCAGCATTTGAATAATTGTGTTTTATTTTAATCATCTTTTACATAATTATTGAGTGTTTTATTACTTAATGGACATTTTATTTCAAACACATAATCTTCAATAATACCATCTGGTGGAACTCCTATTGTGGGCCAGAAATTTCTATTTTACCAAAGTCCTTTTCTAGCTCCTTGAGCACTTTTTTTTCTAAAACCTTGCCCCTTTTTATTGCTACTGTCTCTGGAATCTTATACCCGCCCATATTGTTGTTTACTAAGCTTCCATTTTATGTTTTACACAGCATCATAATTTCTTGATCCTCCCTTGTCGCATAGAATGCCATAAGTTTGAATCAGCTTGTGCTTTAGTTGCTTCGGCAAGGTTGATAAAATCCCTCGTGATAATTTGTTGAGAAAACAATATGAAGTTGTTATAGGAATGATTGTCTCCTTGTTTTAAAAACTGGCTAGACCCTTTGCCTTCCCTAAAATATAGGGAGAATTTAACAAAAAATGCTACACCTCGAGCGGCAAGGGTCGCACTGTACCCTGCCAGATAAGTCTGCGCGTGAGGGGTGGCGCTGCTCGCTAACATTGACACTTCTAGACAAACAAAATAGCAGACGAAATTTTAGTTCCAATTTTGACCACGCGCGGACTTATTTGGACCGCACTCTATAATTCGACTAACAAAGTAATTATAGAGTAGCTTTTGACATCACAGATACATCTCTAATATTAGTTCCGTGGACGTTCACCTTCGTACACCTGTACCATCAGCGCCAAAATGGCTATATTCAAATTGGCTTCGTTTTTTGGATGACAGCCTTCAGTCCAGCTTAAAGGTCAGAGGTCAGTGATTTGGAACATTACAATGCTCCAGCAATGTTGTATGAAATCCTTTGCTGGAGCATTGTTTGAATTTGGAACATTACAGCGCTCCAGCAATGTGCGTGCGTACGGCGTACTGGAGTTAGTGTGTTGACGCCTGTGCTGTGTCGGCGATGGAGGAGCGGGCGTGTGGCGCACCACGGCCGCGGCGCGGTATAGCGCTGCCCGGCCGCGACGGCATCGTTCATATTCATTCAAACAAATGTATACCTATAAAAAGTATGCTTTATTTCCCTGTATTCTTTTGAGAAAAGCACTATAATAATTATGCCTCGACCGAATCGGTAATTTCCTATTTCGTATTAGTGAAGTCCTCGTCTAAGTGAAAGACAAAAAATTAAGAAATGGTTTACTGAGGGCATAAAAAAATCTACAGTTACAAAAAGAAAGCTACGTTTCCAATATTACAAATTTTGCCACCAAGAAAGTAAAATAAGATATGTAAAATATACAAAACTCTTTAAGAAGTGTATACACCTAGCTCAAAAGATATCAAACATCCAGTATATTAACAAATCGACAAATATATGTAAAAGCACATGGGACGTAATAAAAAATCGAGAGGCTATAAATACAATTAATTCAAATATAGACAAACTGATCATCGATACTAAAGAAATAGATGAACCAATAGACATTGCTAATGAATTTAACGATTACTATATAAATATTACTAATGAATGCAGCAAAGATAATAAACTATTTAATAATTATCATACATTGATGTATCTTAATGCAAACTATAATTGTAATAGCCTTTTCTTAACTCCTACTGACAAATATGAAATAATTAAAATAATAAAGTCTTAAGCCAACTAATGCTACAGGATATTATGAAATAACATCTATTATTCTTAAAGAATGCAAAAATAAGATTGCGCCCATTTTAACACACGTGATAAATCTGTCATTTGAAACAGGGGTTTTCCCTGAATATTTAAAGATATCTGTTATAAAGCCTTTACATAAAAAAAAAAAATCATTTATTGCTCAATAATTAATTACAACTAGTGTTGAGACATCCCCAGTAAGTAATACAATACTTGTGTTGGGGTTGACTCGCTCATTCCCAAGACTTAACAAATATTGAGTACAATATTATAGTATATATATATATATATATATATATATATATATATATATATATATATTATTTATTTATTTATAAGTACCTACTAATTAGGTCTAAATTTCAATAAATACAAAAAACAGAACAAAAGAAAACACAAAACGGCTACAGGCAGGTTACTCCGCACTGATTGCATAATGAGTAACCAAACATAAAGGGCGCGCATATGTGCGTGTGTGAGTGTGTGTGTGTGTGTGAGTGTGTGTGTGTGTGTGAGTGTGTGTGTGTGTGTGTGAGCGTGTGTGTGTGTGAGTGTGTGTGTGTGTTTATGTGTGTGTATGTGTGATATTACCGTGCTCATTATCGATATTACTAAGTAAGTAGGTAATAATATTTTAATTAACTTTTTTTAATACACATATTTACATAAAAAAGATAATAAAGACAAACTAGTAAATTATCGACCAATAGCATTAATACCAGTTCTATCCAAATTGTTTGAAAAAGTAATACATATAAGATTAATAGATTTTCTAAATAAATTCAAAATTTTAAAATCTGAACAATACGGCTTTTTGAAGGGAACATCAACTACACTAGCAACTTTTTCGCTTGTAAATAAAATACTAAAATACACGGATATTCGGAAACCAGTTACAGCATTATTCCTCGACATGAGTAATGCATTTGATTTTGTTTCTCATAAAATTCTCATGGATAAATGTTATTTTTATGGTATAAGAGGCCCCGCCCATAAATTAATTGACACCTATCTCACGAATAGAAAACAATTTGTTGAGATAACAAATATAAATAAAGCAAATGAAGTAATTACATATAGATCTAAGACTCGAATAAACTATATTGGGGTACCTCAGGGGAGCATTCTTGGCCCGCTGCTCTTCTTGATTTATATCAATGATTTTCCGAATGTAACGAAATATGACTGCACTCTTTTTGCAGACGATATTAGCGTAATTATACCCAGTCAGGATATAAGAAGTTACAATAAAAAAAATTAACCTGACAATGAAAAATGTAGCTGATTGGTTACATAACAACAATCTAAATATAAACTTAAGGAAAACTACATACATACAATTTATAAATAAAAATGGAAATAAGCAATTATTAAATTTAAATATTCAAAATAAAAAAATAAATGAATGTAACGAAATTAAATTCCTGGGAATAATTTTAGATGATAAATTTACCTGGGTCAAACATATTGAAACCGTTCGCAATAAAATCCATTCTTTTGCTTACGCTTTGTGGCGACTTAAGAAGATTAGCAATGAATCAACTGCTATGCAAGCATATCATGGCTATGTGGGCTCATTGCTGAGGTATGGCATCGTAATATGGGGGAATTCTTGTCATATTAAACAGGTTTTAATTTCTCAAAAGTCATGTATAAGAGCAATTTGTAATGTGGATATAATGACTTCTTGCAGACCGTTATTTAAAAAATTAAGCATCTTAGCTGTTATTTCGTTATATGTTTATGAGATTTGTGTTTTTGTCCGTTTGCATGCTAACCTTTTTACAAAGGAATGTAGGGTAAATAGTAGATACCCAAATAAATTAATACTGCCATTGGTTACAACTACGTTATATGCTAGTAACAGCTATGTTATGTCAATCAAAGTTTATAATAAGCTGCCTGATGACATGAAGAAAATGCCAATAAATGTTTTTAAAGCAAAACTTAAGAAATGGCTCATTGAGAAATGTTTTTACTCTTTGGAAGAATATTTCAATCCCAACAACATATTAAAATAAGATTTTGTTTAACTAATGTATAGCTCCACTTTGTAAAATTTTGCGTACCAGATTCTGGTGAAATATGTGAAACATATTAAATTTTAAGATCTCATAATGTACCATATTTAAGCGAAATAAAGTGTCTTTGTCTTTACGGTTCGGCCTTCAAACTCGACCTGCAATTGCCTATTTTGCGGCCTCTACAATAATGTATACATGTACTAAATATTTATTCTGATCTGAATTTGAGGGAGCCTCCATGATGGTGTACGCACTAACCACAGAAGATTTTCTGTGTTTTTAATACCGGTTTTTTCTCATGGTGTACCAATAAATGTTTTCTATTCTATTCTAAGATGCTTATTGTGAGTACAAAACCCCCTCTAATGGTTAATCGCTTAGGTCATTTTATTAATGAGCGAAAAATACAAGTTCGTCATCAACCAGTAGTAATTACTAATATTAAGGTGTCGGTGCACGAGAGGAAATATTTATGTTAATTTTGTAAGACCACAATTTTGTTCAATTTTTTAATAATATTTTTTATGCCACCATAAAGTGGACTTTTTCGACCGCTACGCATACGAAAAATCCCACTTCCTGGTCAGGGTGTGACATAAAACTATGATCTTACCTCAGGCGATAAAAAAAGAAGCCTCAGATCGCATATTTAACAAATACCTACATGCGATCTGAGACATTCTTTGTTTTATCGCCCTGGGTATATAATGTACTATTGCAGGTAAAGTGTACTTTATACTTTATACGCTTAAAAACGTATAAAGTATAAAGTACACTTACGTTAAAGCTAGGGACGTATTTTAAGAGTAGGTGTAGTCTTTTAATTTGATTTCTAAACCCTTCTTTCATAAATAAACATGGCTTATCATCATCGCAAAGGATCCCCCATGTGTCTATTGATATAAATTAATAAAAAAATAAAAATCAAAACCTACCGTACCCCTAAAGTTTATACAAAATTAAACATTCACCCGCCAATTAAAAAAGGCCGAAAGAATAATTTTGTTGAATTAAAAACTTTTTTGTGAACTCTAAAGCACTTTCTCCAAAAATTAATGCATACCTATTTGATAATATGGAAACAAAATAGGTTGTTATACTTAAAGTTTTAAGTTACGTTGCGCTAATCGTCAACCGTGCGTAGGTATACGTCTTTACATAATATTTTAGTGTTACAAAACTTCTAAATTAGTAAACCTATTACCTATAATGTTTAGTCGATTCAAGCTTAAGAATGTATCTATCACGTATTGTGGAAGTGAATGGTAAATAAATAATAAATCAATATAGTAACTAGTTACATGAAATTCGAAAATGTCAAATAATTCAAGGTTTAGTTTTTTATTTCACTTTGGTAAGTATCTTATGCTATTTATTGTGCAGTTATCAGGTTAGGAAAGTAATGTAAAATATTGCACCACTGAAACGAAGCAAATAAAAAAAAATCTCAAATAAGCTATTATGAAAATTAGGTTGGTTATGGGGATCAACAAATTAATTGAAGATTTTAGATCAATAAATAGTTATTGAAGGTTAATGCAAGATTTTTATTTATATTTTGATTGATTTAGGTGAAATTTTTAGTCAGGTCATCACACTATCGAGCTCCTCAGTTCAAAACAGAATCTAAACTTTTGATCCTAGGTATTATTTTCTTTGCTTCATGATGTACACCAGATGCACAGTATGCCTCTATACGCTATATTTGTAGACATATATGAAGTTGAATCTAGTAGTAATGTATATAAATTTTTATGATTTTTTTCTCTGAATATAGAACACATTTTTTATGTTGTCGGCTCCTGAATGTAATGTAAGTACTGTTTTAATAACAACTGCTATAGACTGAGTGCGAGAGTGATTTTACTACATATTCTGTTATGTGCGAGTCCTAAGTCTTTGAGATAATGTCATCTTCTATTATAATAGGTTGGGGAAAAAGTTTCTTCGCATTTTTTAAGAAAATTCAAAACATTTTTTTATATAGTTTATTTACATTTAACTAAAGTATGTAGGTACCATTTTGTTCGATAACTTTTTGCCATCTTGTAGGTAGGGACATGATCCCATTGCTATAAAAATTTTGGGACTTCTGGGCAAAATACCGCGACAGCGGTTTTTCAGTCCTCTCGTGATGTTAACCTGACACTGCCTAAAGAATTCTGAAGAGACCGAAACAGGTGGAAATCTGAAGGTGCAAGGTCAGGACTATACGGCGGATGCATTAACACCTCCCAGCCAAACTCTCTTAATTTTTGCTGAGTGGCTAAAGATGTGTGAGGTCTAGCGTTATCATGATGAAAAACCACACCCCTTCTGTTGATTAATTTCGGCCGCTTTCTCTCAACTTCTTGCTTTAATCTCATCAGTTGTTCGCAGTAGAGTTCAGAATCGATGGTCCTGCCTGGTGGTTACAGCTCATAATGAATAATGCCCTTCCAATCCCACCACACACACAGCATCACCTTGTTGCGAGTTAACCCGGGTTTCGCCACAGTCTGTGAAGCCTGACCGGCCTTTGACCACGACCTTTTTCGCACGTTCTTGTCGTACGTGATCCACTTTTCATCACCAGTTATCAGCTTCTTCAAAAATGGTTCGGTTTCATTACATCGTAATAAAGAATCACAAATGAGTACACGGTTCATTAGGTTTCTTTCAGTGAGCTCGTGAGGTACCCAAATGTCGAGCTTTTTTGTGTACCCAGTTTTTTTCAAATGCGCCAAAACTGTTTTGTGGTCAATTCCCAGTTCTACAGCTACGTCGTAACTACTGACATGCCGATCTTGCTCCACTTTTTCAAAAATGGTATCCATTTTATCTGTAATAGGGCGACCAGAGCGACGTGCATCTTTGACATCGAAATTTCCGGATTGAAAACGCTTAAACCAAATTTGTGCTACTCTCACAGACCCTGCACTAGGTCCATAAACATCGAAAATTTGTTTCGCGGCTTGCGTTGCATTTTTACCTTTTTTGTAGTAAAATTTTAAAATGTATCGAATTTCTTCATTAGATTCACTCATCTTGGCGGTACGAAAAACAAATGAAAATCACACATTTTCCTAATTTGAATTTGGAATTATGTTCTTTAAAATTTAAACTTTCAATGATACCAAAACCAGCCAGATACAAATAGTATAGCCAAAGAGATTTTATTACAAGTTTATACATACTATAATGCGAAAAGACTTTTCCCCCAACCTAATATAAAAATCTCGTGTCATAGTGTTTGTTACCGAATTCCTCCGGAATAGTTTGACTGATTTTTATGAACATTTTTGTGTATATTTGGTAGGCCTGAGAATATGTCGTAGGCTATATTTTATACCCCTAAGTGATTAGGGCAAAACAACGTTTGCGTAGTCAGCTAGTTATAGTATATTTCCATTTTTTTTTACTTTTAGTATGTTTCATCATCGCCTCGTGTCTTTGTGAGGTTGCTGATCTAAAAAACAATAAATTTGAAGATGTATCCAAGACTGAAGACAAAGGAACATCTGAGTCGTCCATAGACAACAGGTTCTTTGATTTAGGCGGGATGTTGAAAAATTTGTTCGGAGGCAACCAGAACCACCAAGGTAACCAGAACCAAGGTAGCACAGCAGTTGTTAATTCGGCATCAAATTTGCAAGCTCAGGTAAGCTAATTATAAAAAATACACATAAATATGCGCTTGTATTGTCTATATCATAATTATATAAGCATCAGTCCTAGAAAATTATATATTTTTTTAATTCGAGTAGGATCGACTTTCCACCATAAATATAATATTTAATAAGGTTGGAATCATTGTTTTATTTTTATTTCAACATTAAACATTTGACGGATTTTCGTCATCTAGAAGTATCCATAATACAAGTGCTCTATGCTACTTGCTTTGGTCTCGATGATTAGGTAATAAATATTAATGTTTATTTATTTATTCCTGCATCAGGGCATTAAAATTTACTCTTTTTTTTGTATGGTTCAAAATCATCTTCATGACCAGCCCTTTAATGTCCCCATTGCTGGGGCACGGGCATTCCCTATGGATGGAAGAATATTGGACATTGGGCCATAACCCACCAAGCTGGCCCAGTGCGGCTTGGTGGGTATTAATGACTGCAGATGCAGCCGGGACCACCAGCTTAACGTGCCTTCCGAAGCACGGAGGAACTCGAGTTAATAATTTTTTGGTCACCCATCCAATCACCGGCCTAGCGAACATTGCTTTGTTTACGCAATCGCAGGCCAAGCGCGTTATGCCACTTCGCTAGCGAGTTCTGGCTAACTTTAAAATTTCCAATATTGCATTGTATAAAGTCTATACCTACTTTCGCTTTGTAGAACAAATTTTATTATTATTTGTTGATTGAAAAATAAGCGGAACTAAAAAGCTGCTGGGGTAATGCATGACTGTAATCTAGAAAAATATAATTAGTTTTCGATCAGTCTTTCCAAAGTATATTGTTTAATTTTACTTACCTATCATTCAATTATGTATTAACTGCGATTACAGATGCAGCAAGAGGAAACTGTTGAAGTAATTACTACGATTCGAAAGAAAGTCCAATTAGGTGCATCGCTTTTGCAAAATCAACAGGCGATTATATCTGCGTACCCCAATCAAGGAAATATTCTACAACAACCTTTTCAAAATCAAGGAGTGCCGCCGAATAGTAACTTTAATCAGCAAGGGTCGATAAATAACATTAATCAACCCGGACAATCTCCCAATCAGGAAGGTTTGGGCCAGAACCCTACGGACTTAAACGGTAATCTAATAAATAGTAGAGGGAATCAATTCGGACAAAGTAGTAATTTTCAAAATCCGGAATCGCAGAAAAATATTCCGGGACAATCAGATGTGAACAGAGGCCCCAGTCATAATCAAGGGCAATTGATTCAACGTCAAAACATAAACCCAGGACAAAATATGGATCTAGCTTCAAATCTGAATCAAGGAAAGGTTACGAACCAGCAAGCTTCAAATAATCCCAACTTATGGCAAGATCAAGTAGCACCGTCAATTCTAAATCACGCACAGAGGAAGGCCGAAGGCACACAAAATTTTAATGAGCAGTCAACAGCACAGAAACAATTGTTACCAAAAGCCCAGCAAGGAAGTGGAAGTGGTGATACAAATTCTCTAAACGAAGGCTTACTATTGAATCAAAACAATAATATGCACGGGGTAAACCAAAATCATCCTGAATCTATAGGCCAAAAGCAAACGGGTGTTAATTACGAAGACGCTATAATATTTAGGGATGACGACTACAGCTGAGGTTGCGGAATAGCAATTGCCTTTTATTGTTATTCCTAGAAGACCGCATTGAGTCAAATGATAACCAATAACTTATTAATGAATATTTGATTAGCAAAGATACCGTAAGCACAATTTGTTGAAATGATTTAGTACCAATTAAACAGATATCATTAAAAAAAGATAAGGAGCAGATTTTTGTCATATTTATTATTATGAAACAATTTGTTCACTACCTTTAAAATAACATAGACTTAGCATAGTTGCCGGAATATTCGTGTTTAATGCACATTTGGGTGACATGCCTATTCTGGGTTAAACAGGCATGATGTATGTGTGTTTGCTTATCAATCATGGATAATAAGTAAACCTATTTTAATCTTTTGCAGTAGGCAAGATGGATACTGTGAATAATGTGTGGTGACTGACGGCAGAGTAGAATACAATTGTCACCACCCCAAATCTCCCGTGGGTGTCGTACAAGGCGACTAAGGATAAATCAGTGATGAGGAATGGGCAGCAGTGTTCCTCTTATACCACCTAGCAATGTACTGCCCGATAAATGGCAATAGGCTCGCCACCTTTTATTACATGGGACCTGACATAGTTGGCGAAAGTGCCTATCCCTTCGGGGATATAGGCGTGATTTATGTATGTATGTATGTAAGATGGATACTTTCTAATCAACAATAGGGAGGAAAATATCATAGCTATATCGGGGACCCCTTGAAATAGCTATTATATAAGAGTAGCGAGCTCAAAATATTTTGCAATGTTTAAGCTTAAAAATAAACATTTCTCACTCTTACACCTATCAACTAGCAACTTAAGCGCTGGTGTTATATATATGGTTGACGGACTAGATGACGGACAGATAATATTCTATATGCATAATTATAAACAGCCATGACTCGAGAATAAACAATCGTATTCATTACACAAATATTTGCCACTACCAGGATTCGAACTCTTTTAGGACCACAACATATAATAATATCCGTTTTACCTAGTATTAGGTAATCTTTATACATTACTTAGTACACATCGCACACCTTTCCGGCGTGATGGCGTCTTACCAAAATGAAGAGGAAACATACTGCTCCGACAGATAAACTGGAAACAGATCAGTGATGATGCATCTTGCCTGCTATGCCCACACTCCACGTGACTCATCTAATGCTATTTTTGCTGAGTGGCTAAAGATGTGTGAGGTCTAGCGTTATCATGATGAAAAACCACACCCCTTCTGTTGATTAATTTCGGCCGCTTTCTCTCAACTTCTTGCTTTAATCTCATCAGTTGTTCGCAGTAGAGTTCAGAATCGATGGTCCTGCCTGGTGGTTACAGCTCATAATGAATAATGCCCTTCCAATCCCACCACACACACAGCATCACCTTGTTGCGAGTTAACCCGGGTTTCGCCACAGTCTGTGAAGCCTGACCGGCCTTTGACCACGACCTTTTTCGCACGTTCTTGTCGTACGTGATCCACTTTTCATCACCAGTTATCAGCTTCTTCAAAAATGGTTCGGTTTCATTATATCGTAATAAAGAATCACAAATGAGTACACGGTTCATTAGGTTTCTTTCAGTGAGCTCGTGAGGTACCCAAATGTCGAGCTTTTTTGTGTACCCAGTTTTTTTCAAATGCGCCAAAACTGTTTTGTGGTCAATTCCCAGTTCTACAGCTACGTCGTAACTACTGACATGCCGATCTTGCTCCACTTTTTCAAAAATGGTATCCATTTTATCTGTAATAGGGCGACCAGAGCGACGTGCATCTTTGACATCGAAATTTCCGGATTGAAAACGCTTAAACCAAATTTGTGCTACTCTCACAGACCCTGCACTAGGTCCATAAACATCGAAAATTTGTTTCGCGGCTTGCGTTGCATTTTTACCTTTTTTGTCGTAAAATTTTAAAATGTATCGAATTTCTTCATTAGATTCACTCATCTTGGCGGTACGAAAAACAAATGAAAATCACACATTTTCCTAATTTGAATTTGGAATTATGTTCTTTAAAATTTAAACTTTCAATGATACCAAAACCAGCCAGATACAAATAGTATAGCCAAAGAGATTTTATTACAAGTTTATACATACTATAATGCGAAAAGACTTTTTCCCCAACCTAATATAAAAATCTCGTGTCATAGTGTTTGTTACCGAATTCCTCCGGAATAGTTTGACTGATTTTTATGAACATTTTTGTGTATATTTGGTAGGCCTGAGAATATGTCGTAGGCTATATTTTATACCCCTAAGTGATAAGGGCAAAACAACGTTTGCGTAGTCAGCTAGTTATAGTATATTTCCATTTTTTTTTACTTTTAGTATGTTTCATCATCGCCTCGTGTCTTTGTGAGGTTGCTGATCTAAAAAACAATAAATTTGAAGATGTATCCAAGACTGAAGACAAAGGAACATCTGAGTCGTCCATAGACAACAGGTTCTTTGATTTAGGCGGGATGTTGAAAAATTTGTTCGGAGGCAACCAGAACCACCAAGGTAACCAGAACCAAGGTAGCACAGCAGTTGTTAATTCGGCATCAAATTTGCAAGCTCAGGTAAGCTAATTATAAAAAATACACATAAATATGCGCTTGTATTGTCTATATCATAATTATATAAGCATCAGTCCTAGAAAATTATATATTTTTTTAATTCGAGTAGGATCGACTTTCCACCATAAATATAATATTTAATAAGGTTGGAATCATTGTTTTATTTTTATTTCAACATTAAACATTTGACGGATTTTCGTCATCTAGAAGTATCCATAATACAAGTGCTCTATGCTACTTGCTTTGGTCTCGATGATTAGGTAATAAATATTAATGTTTATTTATTTATTCCTGCATCAGGGCATTAAAATTTACTCTTTTTTTTGTATGGTTCAAAATCATCTTCATGACCAGCCCTTTAATGTCCCCATTGCTGGGGCACGGGCATTCCCTATGGATGGAAGAATATTGGACATTGGGCCATAACCCACCAAGCTGGCCCAGTGCGGCTTGGTGGGTATTAATGACTGCAGATGCAGCCGGGACCACCAGCTTAACGTGCCTTCCGAAGCACGGAGGAACTCGAGTTAATAATTTTTTGGTCACCCATCCAATCACCGGCCTAGCGAACATTGCTTTGTTTACGCAATCGCAGGCCAAGCGCGTTATGCCACTTCGCTAGCGAGTTCTGGCTAACTTTAAAATTTCCAATATTGCATTGTATAAAGTCTATACCTACTTTCGCTTTGTAGAACAAATTTTATTATTATTTGTTGATTGAAAAATAAGCGGAACTAAAAAGCTGCTGGGGTAATGCATGACTGTAATCTAGAAAAATATAATTAGTTTTCGATCAGTCTTTCCAAAGTATATTGTTTAATTTTACTTACCTATCATTCAATTATGTATTAACTGCGATTACAGATGCAGCAAGAGGAAACTGTTGAAGTAATTACTACGATTCGAAAGAAAGTCCAATTAGGTGCATCGCTTTTGCAAAATCAACAGGCGATTATATCTGCGTACCCCAATCAAGGAAATATTCTACAACAACCTTTTCAAAATCAAGGAGTGCCGCCGAATAGTAACTTTAATCAGCAAGGGTGGATAAATAACATTAATCAACCCGGACAATCTCCCAATCAGGAAGGTTTGGGCCAGAACCCTACGGACTTAAACGGTAATCTAATAAATAGTAGAGGGAATCAATTCGGACAAAGTAGTAATTTTCAAAATCCGGAATCGCAGAAAAATATTCCGGGACAATCAGATGTGAACAGAGGCCCCAGTCATAATCAAGGGCAATTGATTCAACGTCAAAACATAAACCCAGGACAAAATATGGATCTAGCTTCAAATCTGAATCAAGGAAAGGTTACGAACCAGCAAGCTTCAAATAATCCCAACTTATGGCAAGATCAAGTAGCACCGTCAATTCTAAATCACGCACAGAGGAAGGCCGAAGGCACACAAAATTTTAATGAGCAGTCAACAGCACAGAAACAATTGTTACCAAAAGCCCAGCAAGGAAGTGGAAGTGGTGATACAAATTCTCTAAACGAAGGCTTACTATTGAATCAAAACAATAATATGCACGGGGTAAACCAAAATCATCCTGAATCTATAGGCCAAAAGCAAACGGGTGTTAATTACGAAGACGCTATAATATTTAGGGATGACGACTACAGCTGAGGTTGCGGAATAGCAATTGCCTTTTATTGTTATTCCTAGAAGACCGCATTGAGTCAAATGATAACCAATAACTTATTAATGAATATTTGATTAGCAAAGATACCGTAAGCACAATTTGTTGAAATGATTTAGTACCAATTAAACAGATATCATTAAAAAAAGATAAGGAGCAGATTTTTGTCATATTTATTATTATGAAACAATTTGTTCACTACCTTTAAAATAACATAGACTTAGCATAGTTGCCGGAATATTCGTGTTTAATGCACATTTGGGTGACATGCCTATTCTGGGTTAAACAGGCATGATGTATGTGTGTTTGCTTATCAATCATGGATAATAAGTAAACCTATTTTAATCTTTTGCAGTAGGCAAGATGGATACTGTGAATAATGTGTGGTGACTGACGGCAGAGTAGAATACAATTGTCACCACCCCAAATCTCCCGTGGGTGTCGTACAAGGCGACTAAGGATAAATCAGTGATGAGGAATGGGCAGCAGTGTTCCTCTTATACCACCTAGCAATGTACTGCCCGATAAATGGCAATAGGCTCGCCACCTTACATGGGACCTGACATAGTTGGCGAAAGTGCCTATCCCTTCGGGGATATAGGCGTGATTTATGTATGTATGTATGTATGTATGTATGTATGTATGTAAGATGGATACTTTCTAATCAACAATAGGGAGGAAAATATCATAGCTATATCGGGGACCCCTTGAAATAGCTATTATATAAGAGTAGCGAGCTCAAAATATTTTGCAATGTTTAAGCTTAAAAATAAACATTTCTCACTCTTACACCTATCAACTAGCAACTTAAGCGCTGGTGTTATATATATGGTTGACGGACTAGATGACGGACAGATAATATTCTATATGCATAATTATAAACAGCCATGACTCGAGAATAAACAATCGTATTCATTACACAAATATTTGCCACTACCAGGATTCGAACTCTTTTAGGACCACAACATATAATAATATCCGTTTTACCTAGTATTAGGTAATCTTTATACATTACTTAGTACACATCGCACACCTTTCCGGCGTGATGGCGTCTTACCAAAATGAAGAGGAAACATACTGCTCCGACAGATAAACTGGAAACAGATCAGTGATGATGCATCTTGCCTGCTATGCCCACACTCCACGTGACTCATCTAATGCTAAAGATATTATGACGCAGTCAAAGTCGCAGGCTAAAGACAGTGCTAAAACAACAATTTCATAAGCGAAGCGTAGGTGTGCCTTAAAAACTTTCGCTCTCGAAAAGCTATTTTACAAGTCTGCACTGATACGTTCGATCTTTACGTAACGACAGCACGTCCCGGCTGTAGAATGAGTTTCTACTAAATTGGGATTATTACTCTTATCATATATGCGACTATGCGTAATGTTACCGCTCTATAATGATCGAACTTCATAGATAATAACAATGTAATATGCATATTATTGGATTTACTTTATCAGCTTCACCGAGTATAGGAAAAAGTTTGAAGTGTGATCATGCGTTGCTTAGGCCCGTGTTCACCAACACTTAAACAGGCGATTATTATTTAACTGATGGTTTTTGGCGTTTTATTGTATGGAAGAATTGTCAAAAACTAGCGGTTAATTTTTAATCGGTTGTTTTAGGTGTTGGTGAACTTTGGCCTTAAAGTATAAGATCTTACTGCCGCACTCAGAGACGTCAATTAACTTAAATTAGTATTTAATGTCAAAATTTTTTATTCAAATCTAGACCATAGACCCGGCAAGAATAGCGACTAGTTTTGAATTGTCATTTTTAGACGTTAAGTACTCATTATCGTTATTTGACGTCTCTGAGTGCGGCAGTTAATAATGGATGTGCTAACCTCGTATTCTTTTATAAACAAAGGAAATTCTGATACAATACAATAGTTATTTGTTGTACGTGAGTGCAAAGTTGTTTTTTAACCGCGTGCTCAATTTTGATGACCGAGCTAGCGAAGGATTCTAAAATTGAATCACGAGCGTAGCGAGTGATTCAAAAATTAGAATCCTGAGCGATAGCGAGGGAATCAAAAGGGCACAAGGTGAAAAATCTTTGCACTCGAGTGCAACACGTAACTTTTCATCCCCCCCAACGAGGAAATTGCAAAATACAAAAAAAAAATACAATCACAACAGTTTCTGTTTTCACCCAGAAACTTCCACAACACCCTCCCATTAACCCAAACACACTCTCAACACCCACCCAGAAACACCCGCAATACACACCCATCCACTCAGACACCCAAAAAACACCCATTCACCCAGAAACATCCACAAAACACCCATTCACCCAGAAACACCCACAAAACACCCATTCACCCAGAAACACCCACAAAACACCCATTTACCCAGAAACACCCATTCACCCAGAAACACACACAAAACATCCATTCACCCAGAAACACCCTCAAAACACCCATTCACCCAGAAACACCCACAAAACACCCATTCACCTAGAAACACTCACAAAACACCCATTCACCCAGAAACACCCACAAAATATCGAATCACCCAGTCACACCCTCAATACTCAGCTATCCATTCAGACACACCCACAAAGCACCCATTCACCCAGACACACCCACAAAACACCCATTCACCTAGACACACCTCCAACACCCATTCACCCAGAAACACCCACAAAACACCCATTTACCCAGAAACACCCATTCACCCAGAAACACCCATCCACCCAGCCACACCCGCAAAACTTATCCAGACACACCTGTAAGTACCTAATAAAAATTACCGTCCCTAATGGAGTTCCGAGACGGTCAATCAGCTTGAGTCAAGCACGTTGATTTTCTGTATGTTTTTGTTCCGTTTCTAGCGTAAACATATCAAACAAACCTAAAAAGCTTTTCAATGCTTGACTCAAGCATCAAGCAAGCATTGTAGACGATCAAAATGTTTAAAGCCAAGATTGTCGCCAAGCTGATTGACCGTCACGGAACTCTAAGGTTTTAACAAATTTATGACGTGAAAAGAAAATAGCGCGCGCAAAGCAAATTACAAAAAAAGTACACCAAGAAGGTTCCGAGTCTGAGTTTTTAACAAATTAAAATAGGTTGCATGATAATTTCGGCACCATGGAGGTAGAAATAAATAGGTATAATGATGTTTTGAATTCACAAACTCATTGCACACGATGTTCTAAATTCAAATTTACTTTAACCTCTAGAGGATAAAAACGGCTTTTGCACTCAGATATCGAAGAGCAAAAACGCTTTTTCCGAGATGGTGGGATGAAAATATTCTTTATTGTACACTTATGGCTCCTGCACACCAAACGGTCAGTAGCAGCGCAGTTTGAATGTTTGAATGCCCGCGCAAGTTGTAATAAAAGAAATTCTTTAAACTGCGTTACACCAAATTTAACGCAGGTCCGCGCTTTGGTATAACTATGGCGGTCATGTTAGCATGGCTCACCGGGCAGTGCAGCGCAGGGCGTCAAAAGCGGTTCACGACTGTTGTATTTTTTTACAACCGCGTGATGGATATCAATGAAAAGATAATTGAATTAGTACGAAAAAATAAAAGTTAGTATGATTTTCGAGAAAAATATTAATCTCTTCTTGTATTGAGCCAAAACAGTACCAATTCTTCTACATAGTCAGTATCGTTCGACATTTTGCAGCCTGCGTAACCCGTCACACTAAACGCAGTCCAGCGTTGCAACTGCTAAGAAACTGCCGCTACGTTCAGTGTGCTGACTCCCGCGCTGCTACTGACCTGTAGGCCTATTCGCTAACTTTTTTTGACACTTGAGAGTGATAATCACTGAACTATTTACTGATCCATTACTACTTTACTATAATGCTATTGTAACACTTGTCCTGTGAAAACAGTAATGGATAAGTAAATAGTTCGGTGAAGATCATCACTTTTACCTGTCAAAAAAGTTAGCGAATAGGCCTACTGTTTTGCGTCTGACCTGCATTTGGTGTGCAAGAGCCTTTAAAATTATAAACATCACAAAAGTTACAACAACACAGGACTAAATTATATAGGTAAAATTTTCTCAACTGTTTTTTACTATACATACTAAACACAAACATGCTTATAAACATTCTGACGAAAATGTAAATTATACATAATATAATACATACATAAATCACGCCTATATCCCCTAAGGGGTAGGCAGAGGTGAATTAACACCCACTTATCGCCAATTTCACTAGGTCCCATGTAATAGGTGGCGAGCCTATTGCCATCTATCGGGCACATAAATCGCAGTTATATTGCTAGATGAATGCTGCTGCCCATTACTCATTGCTGTCTTTACCCTTAGTCGCCTTGTACGACACCCACGGGAAAGATGGGGGCGGTGACAATTGTATTCTACTCTGCCGTCACCACACGGCAATATAATATAATTATTATTACTATTCACATTTAATAAGTACACACTTAACTAGACTAACAATAGCTTCACATTTGTGGTTATTCAACCTGAAAATCCAAAACAAGAACTCACGAATATATTTTGGATAGACAAAAATGCTTACAACGCACCAATAAATCCAAATAGATCCATGGGCGACGTCAACACTGCTGGGACAAATTTTATTGGCGCGGACTTTTTTATTATTTTACTGGCAACCTTTCACAAATTATTTTAGTTTTATTATTTATATAGAAAACCAATTGCTAATTTCGTTCAACCCTTGCTTTCTAAAACTAAAAGGCTTATAGTTACCCATTACATGGGACTTTTAATACACCTCTGCATTCTTCTTCTTCTTCCTGCCCTGTTCCCAGTCTATCTGGGGTCGGCGCAGTATGTTTCCTCTTCCATTCATATGTCAGACGTCATCAAGCCATCCAATCCCTTTTGATTCATACCATCCATCCCACCGTAATGGTGTTAGTGATGAATGAATGTATAGAAAAGAGACTGAACGGACCATGTCGAGAGACCCATGAACGGAAAGAGTGATTAGAATGACAACATTCCATTCCATACTGCTAAAGGTTTTGTCTTAGGTTTTACAGCCGGCCGCCTGCCTGACACCAACCCTCTTTGGGTACGCTGTTGTTGGTGGTTTGCCCTCCACCATTCGGGTTCCCCAAGGTGCTTATTGGTCTACACCGGGCAATCTCCCTTAGTCGACTCTTACGACACCCACGGGATGAGTTGGGGCTGGCCTATTCTATGTTATTTGTTCGCTCCCAGGCCAGCATAGAAGCTATTAATACATCTCTGCATTAATGTATGTAAAAGGTATAAATGTATGTAAATGTTAGCCGTATGGTGACAGCAGAACAGAATACAATTTATCACCCCATCTTTGTCGTACAAGGCGACTAAGGGTTTAGACATGAGCAGCAGCTTTCCTCTTATACCATGCTGCGATTTACATGCCCAATGGCAATAGACTCGTCGCGAAAATGTAGGGCTTATTTGTATGATTTCATACATATCAAGAAAATAACGATTTAAGTAAGTTTAAATTGTGCTTTAAAACAGAGTAAGTACACAGTTTATGTTATATAATTTAATTTATATACGAAATTTAAATACTGTGTTGCTAAAAATTGGACATTACTACCAATACTTTACTGAAAAACTCGAACTAGTATTCCTAAACACACGTCTAGTGTATAAATATACATATAATATGTAGTTTTACTTTGCCCTTCTCTTTTCCTTCGTTTCCCTAATTTAATTTACTGTCGGAATTTATATTTTAATCTATTTTTCTTGTTCGCAACCGATTATATTTTCAGCAACCCATTGAGAGTATAAATCTTGAATCTCAAAATTTTCGTTCAATAATAATTCACTTCAAAATTTTAATTAATAAACCGCGATTCTCGCACCGCTTATTTCACCACTTTGAACAACTACTAAAATTGTTTTTTTTTTATTGTATCCACTTTAAACTGGGCTCCCAATAGATCTTGCGTAGACTAAGGTAAGAGCTTGATTTTAATCAAACAGTGTCCAAATTGTACGAGCCTAAGTAAACTCAAAATCGATCTTCTTTAAAAACCTGCTCAATAAATGCAGGCACTTGGCCTTCTTTGATTATGAAAAAGGTGAAGAGAGGTTCTGAGGGGCAAAAAGGTGAAGTGGTGGGCGAAAAGGGTGTGCTAGGGGAAATTGTGTAAAAGCACCCTTGAGCGAATCTCGAGCAGCGAGTACGTTTATATTGTGACGTGGAAATATGCCTGGTGGCCGATGGCTACGAGATTAGGCGCCGGCGAAGGCTTTGTCTCCGAGAAATGAAATTTCAATTGTTCCGAACACTTTTGTTCTAATGATTAGTTTGAGGCCTGTAATATGTAAACAATCTGTTGTTTGAATCCATGTAGCACTACCTACTAATTATACTTAGTGAAGCGGATGTTACACAATTAGATATTTTGTAAGCTGATAAACAAGGACGGTATTGTAAAAGTTGGAAATAACAGTCAGGTTATAAAACGAGCTTGACATTCACTACGGTTACGTAAAATAGTAGATTATATAACAAGGGCGGTAAAACAAAGAATGTCCCAGATTGCAAGAATTTGATAAATATGCGATCTGAGGTTTTCTTTATTATCGCCCGAGGCAACATCACAGTTTTATGTCACCCCCTGACCGGGCTTGTAAAGTTCACTTTATCAGGTGTGACATAAAAATTACTTCATTATCTAAATAGTGTCTTTTTAAATGATGTATTTTTAATCAATAATTTTCGGACCAAACTTAAACAAATAATGGCTTCTTGCTTCTCTTCATTGAATGTGAGATAATAATATATGCAGTCGGATCTCATCGAAAATCTTAAAAATGCAAATTTTATGAAGTTGCTGAAGATTTTATGGTTAATGCTATAAAGCACCGCAAAATTTTATGTCGATTTTATAGGCATTTACACATAGATGGCGCTTTATGTCCCTTCTTCTTTCGCGATGTCATATAATCTTTTATTATGCGAGATAGAACACTATTTATTTTAGCTTTCAATGTCACAGGATTGTAAATATTGTAATCCATTAGGGAAAAAAGGAGAGGTAATGTAGTTTCATAAAGTGATTTATTTATATATACCTACCTATGCGTGTATAAAGATATTGCACGGAACAGTTTACGATTTATAATTCTATGGTGAAAAAAAACGTCTATGAGAACAGATAACTCTATCTAAAAATGATAAATTGTATTTGAACTACAATACATATGGATCGGAATTATCACTGGATTCATTATCTCAGTTCATTGATACTGAAGGGTTGACATGTTGGTCTTCTTCTCACTGCCTCTTCCATTCATATCGGTAACACGTCATCAAGCAATCCACTCCCTTTTGATTCATATCATCCATCACACCGGAAAGGTGCTAATGATGAATGCATGTATAGAAAAGAGACGGACCGGACCATGTCGAGAGACCGATGAACGGAGAGAGTGATTAGAATGACAATATTCCAATCCATATACTGCTCAAGGGTTTAGCTAAGTTATACAGCCGGCCGCCTGCCTGAGACCAACCCTCTTTAGGTATGCTGTTGTTGGTGGTTTGTCCTCTACCATTCGGGTGCCCCGAGGTCTACACCGGGCAATCTCCCTTAGTCGACTTTTACGACACCCAAGGGATGGATTAAGTACACTACCAAAAACCTGACAATTAATGAATTACAGCGTCTAAATTTTACACAAAATATCAGTTAAACCTAAGTAAATATTTGAGTGAACTCGATATTAAAGTTTGTTTATACATCCATCACGGAAAAAGTTGATTGGTTTTCGTTAATCAATTGCAAACACTTATAATTATTATTATCATGTCGCCAAACAGAAAAAGTTGTCCGTTGGACCAGATTAAGCAACATCTATTAATTATTTAAATTTATTAGGTAGTCGCAATAGCGGAGTCGCTTTAATTACGACAGAATAGGCACGCTCGGTTTCGTATATCTCGGAATTTCAACGTTCGTTTGTAAGGAGATAATATCATATAAATGGTAATGAACAAGGGCAAAAAGCGGAACTTGCGGTAATAAAAGACGGAGCACTCCCTAATAAAATATTAGACCACAAAGAATTAATCAAAGACTTCCTGCCGTTATCCTCGAATTAAGTAGCTCAATGTTTGCAGAACTGAGTCTTGGTAAACACAATTAAAACGGTATCTCGCATGTGGATGGCTTCCAACAGACACGTATAATTTTCCACTGTAAGTCCCGGCTTTGAAGAGACTGGCAAACCGAACTCTTTTATCATATTTAATTTTATTACTTGTTTTGTCTTTTTTATATATATGTCATTTTGTTTATACGTCTTGTAAAATATTGGCTTAGCAGTTTTGCACAATAAATTGGTGGTAAATTTACTCTCAGATTCCGCCTCTTAATTTCCCTGATCCCTCACATCGCGTACAGTGACCTTCTCGAATTGTCTATTGCCAAAGAAAATTTTGTTTGAAGGGGCTTTTTTTTCTGATAAGCACCATCGTGTATAGCAATTTTATAATTAATAATTTTATACTAATAATAACTACTACTTAGATAAATTGTTAGTTTACTTCTGTTATCTTTTTCTGTGTTCATCACATCATCACCAGCCTTTCAATATATTGCTGGGGTACAGGCCCTCCCTATGGATGGAAGAATATAGGGAGAATGAACTATAACCCACCACGCTAGCCCAGTGCGGGTATTAACGACTGCAGATGCAGCTAGGACCAACTGCTTAACGTGACATTTGATGCACGGAGGATCTCGAGATAATAAATTTTTCGTCGATTGATCACAATAATTTATCTCAAACGAATAATCAAGCTAAATTCATAGACATTTATTTACTGTATTATTTATTAATAGAACGCCTGGATCAATAACAAAATCGCTTGAATTATAAGCTCTTTTAAACGAGGAATTTGCTTGCAACCCCTATAAGAGCAATTTAATCTGAAAATGCTGATATATTCAATAACTTTTAGAACATGTTGCACAGCGAGCCTTTCACAACTGACCTGTTTACATAATATTTAAAAGCTTTGAAGAAAAATCAGAAGTTTTGAATGGAATATCCCATGAATGGGCTAGTTGCTGACATGTATCGTAATGAGGGTTCCGCGTGGAAAACTCTGAACTATAATAACCAACTCTCAACTTAATAAAAAGTATCTTGATATAACATTGTCTTTTTATTTTATAATATTACTAGTTCATGCCTTGTTAAATTTATACAAAAACGCTAAGAAAGTTTTGTGGTCTGTAATTAATATATTTGAGAAGAATTTGTCGGCGCTAGTATAAAGCATTTATTTGAACATTTATAAATGTAGTAGTAGAAATGTAGAAATGTAGTGATGAGGAATGGGCAGCAGCGTTCCTCTTATACCACCAAACAATGTAAGTGCCCGATAAATGGCAATAGGCTCGCCACCTATACATGGGACCTGACATAGTTGGCGGAGCGTGGGTGCTAGTTCACCTCTGCCCACCCACCCCTTCGGGGATATAGCCGTGATTTATGTATGTATGTATGTTATAAAATTAAATGTTGAACATACTCATTTGTTTGAATGATTAGATAAATTTATTTCGATATTGCGAGAATGTTACATACATACATAAATCTCGCCTATATACCCGAAGTGGTAGGAAGAGGTGAACTAGCACCCACAGAATGTTTATTTATTTCATTAGTTTTACAGAACTAAATAAATAAATAAACATTCTTATGGCTTACTAAATCTAGTATTGTCATAACCAAATGCCGGTGGGTGCACTTCAATTGCGTCATTTAGTAAAGGACGCCGGAATAGAGCTAACGCACCTACGTTATAGTGACCACGTTCTGACGGCAGTAGTATTGACCGCACTTGGAAAGCGTCATGAGTGACAATTGTATTCTGCTCTCCACACATCTGTTGTCGATACGATATCTTATAAAGTAAAAATCAATGAAGGTGCCTAATTTAAGTGACAGTTATTTAGAAGAACATACACACATTTTTCTCGCAATCTAGGTATATAAAATGAATATTCGGCGTCGTCAAAACGCCTGTCATAATAGCATCTGCACACAGTATTCACTCCCGTTTGTAAAGACTTACCTCTCCGTAAACTAGGAATATTACTGCGCCTTGGAGCTGCGAATAGTAATACAGCTTTCTTGGAATTAATTTTTTTTAAGTATCTTTGAGCTAGATGGCGCTGTGGTAAAACCCTTAGTTCTGTTATTGCGGTCATTGAGCACTTATAGCACAAAGAAAAACGAAGCCCGAAAGAAGGTGATAAAAAACTGACTGTCTTGAGTTTCTGTGCTAGAAAAGAGTGTTTTAAAGGATTCTTAGTAGCATTAACTACTGAACTAATATCTGGTAGCCTGCCCGGCTACCATGACCACCCAAACACGATATGATATAGCCATTTATCGCGTTTTATTACAAAAATCATTGGACTTTCGATAGTTCAAAGCGATAAATGGCTATAACTTTATCATATAGCTTTGGAGGCTTATTCAATTCAGGCTTATTCAATTGTTAAAATACAATGATTTTTGTAAGTTCAACGTGATAAATGGCTATATCATATCGTGTTTGGGTGGTCATGGTAGCCGGGCTGGGGCCTAATTCTGCTATGTAACAACCGTATCTAAGTTGTGTTTTGTTGTGTATCTCAACACAATTCCTTTTACTAACAAAAATGTAACATTTATTATTGTTATGTCTGAGAGTGACGGGAATAGTAATAGGCTTACAGATTATAATTTAAAATTTTATGCAATTTATTTTACTAACTCCATGGATTGTTCAAAAAAACAAAATTTCCAAACTAATTGTTAAATTCAGTTTGACCTTACAGTCAAACATCGAACGCATCAGTCTAATAAGCAATATTGTCGCTATCTTCCGATCTAAAAAAATATTCTTTATTTTTATCTGCATCGTGTTTAGTGTATAGACATAGGTTTAAAACATAGCCTTCTTCATTAAGAGCAACAGTGGTACGGCTACAACAACATTAAAGTTATTATTTTTTTAAACATAATTGTATAGGATCGTACGGAAAAGTTTATTTCAGTAAAAACACTAGATTTATGTTTCGTAGCGTGACTTCTTTAAATACGCGAGATACTTAGGTTTAGCTATTTTTAATATCAAAAACATAAAGTACGCATAATTTCTGAAGCTATTACAGTGTTTGGACTTGTTTGGATTTTTTAACGCTCGAATGTTTTAAACCAAGCATCAATTTCGTCTATGGAACCTGTTATCTATGGAAGAATGATAATTCTGTAACTTTTAACGAATACAAAGCGAGAAAAATGAGTTGCGTTTTAATTTTTGGAACTGAAACACTGTGATAGTTTTCGTTTATGGCCTTCATAATTGGATTCAAAGAGACTAAAAAATGTTTTTAAGTCCGCCTGATGACAATACTTTTACCATGTTTTGACAATATTTTTTTAATTCAATATGTAGCTTAGCCTGAAGGAATATGATTTATTAATTCGGAAATATTTTTAGCAACAAAATGGGGAGTAAGTTTGATACAAATAAACTATCCATCCCGATGGAAACTGTAGTTTTTTCGATGTTCAGCTCACACAAAGCTGGAACATTTTGATGCCATTGTTAAAGTTTTACAAGAGGACTCATAACAGATGATCCCAACTTTATTGCTGCTTTCACCGCGATATTCAAGTATGTACATTGCTATGTGGGTGAGCGGAGACCGCTGTTATTGGAGGGGAAATTTAAGACCAGTTGATTGTGATTTTGTCGCGTTTTGCATGCACGTTGTTTGCTCTAATATTCAATACCGTCTCTATCAGAGTGTACATTTTCACTCAGTCTAGTCACCGAATGCTAATTATACATAACGATCCGATTTTCGTTGCTTTATTTTCAAAAAAACTGACAAAGTTGCGTATATACCACGACTATATGACGGCTGCTTTGGTTAAATCGCTGGCTATCCGTTTTTCTTCCATTCACTGTAACTGTTATCTCCTCATTTACTCCATTCACATTAATTCATTTATTAATTAATTGATCTTTATATTTTCCGCGGTCTTAGCCTTCATCTCCATTTCTCAACATTCATGTTCATCACCCCTTCACTCACATGCATTAGTAGGTAAATAGTCGTTATATAATATTAGACAATACTTACGAATTTTAGCCTATCTTAGGCCAGCTAACTCCGTCCGTATTTATTTTTATTTTTACTAGCGCAAAAAATATGGTGGTTAGAAAAAGTTCGATAAATTATAGTCTTGATGCGGGAATCGAACCCGCGTCCACTGCAATCCGGGCAGGTGCCTAGACCGCTCGGCCAACTAAGACCATATTCTTTGTACTAATTATAATTTTTCTATCATTTATATAATCTTCAAATTAAAATCAAAAAAGTAAATACATTAACGAACATTCGTCATGCATTTAGATAATCAGAATAAAAAAGTAACAATTTTCCATTTTCGTCTTATCAATATTTTCTTCTGGCATGTAATCGATGACTCCACTATGCCTGAAGGACACCGAATCGTTGAGTTTTCTGATGGTGCCTCAGCGACGTCTCTTTAGTTTTATGTTTAGTATGAAGATAGACCGTATAGCCCGTTATCCGAAGGTAGATATCAACTGAATAACATTTATCGTTTTCGACGTCGTCGATATAAATACGTATCGTGGAACAAAATAAATCTTAAAGTATTATTTAAACATTCTAACTGCCGCACTCAGAGACGTCAATTAACTTTAATGAGTATTAATTGTTTGATTTTTTTATTCAAATCTAGACCATAGACCCCGCAAGATAGCGACTAGTTTTGAATTGTCATTTTTTGACGTTAAATACTCATTAACGAGTGTTTGTGTGTTTGAGTGCGGCACTCAGAGACGTCAAATAACGTCTATGGTCTAGATTTGAATAAAAATTTTTGACATTAAATACTTATTAAAGAGGTGACAGCAGAGCAGTATACAACTGTCACCACCCCCAAATATCTCCTGCGGGTGTCGTACAAGGCGACTATCCCCCGAATACAGAAACGCTACTCAAATTTAGGTGACTGCTTAAAAAGTTAAGTGGACACTACCTGTCAGAATTTGTATGGAAAAACGTCAATTTTGACAATACTTAAATGTTAAGCGGTACTCAAACTTTGAATAGCGTTTCTGTATTCGGGGGTAAGGGTGTGACGTAAGGACAGTAACGAGTAATGAGTCGCAACGTTCCTCTTATACCACCTAGCAATATATTGAGATTGAGAATGGAACTCGACATAATTGCCGAAATGTGGGTGTTTAGTAGTAAATAGTGCTCTGTCTACTGGGGATATCTACTTAGGGGATAAATAGGCGTGATCTATGAATGTATGTGTTTTCTAGTAATGTTACTTCAAAATTTTGTTGCTGTAAGTTTTCTTAAGCCATAATGTAAAAATGTTTGAAAAATATTATTGGTCAAATTAATAGTAGGAAAACAAATAGAGATTTGCTCAAATTGTGAAGTAAGCGGTTCAATTCCCGAAAGAGGAACTATTTTTTTTTTAATTAAAAGCAATACTATTTCCACTGTACATTTTACTGTTTGAACTGTGAAAAATGTAATGGATTGGCATAACCAAGTCTTCTCTAACAATATAAAGTTCGCACCGAACTTGTATCAATTTCCTTTGTATTATAAGACAAAAGGTGCTATAAAATTTCCTCTCTATCACGGCACATAATTTCCTATAATATGGCCTCGTGATATCATAAAGAAAGCGATTACAGCCTTTAGGGTATAACGCTAAAATAATAATATTCTCACACACTGCCACCACTTATCCTGCTCAAATTAACGGTCGTTAGGCGCGTATAAGTAGGTATAACATTATTTATAATATAATTCGACTTGGGTGTGGTAACCGCTCATGTGGAATTATATAATTTTCACGAGAACAGAATATAATTACAATTACTTCACCCTCTTTCCCTCAAGCCAGTGTTGTACGAGGCTACTAAGGTTGTATGATTCACCCATCCCAAAAATGACCTGTACGACGAACCTTACTTATCTTACGTGATTATGATAAGTGATTCTCACTAGCCAATGAACCGTTGGGCTTATTGATAAATATGTTGTTAAAATATTAAATTGCCAGTAAAATAAATTCAAGTCATACGTAGCCTCGATTCGTTCAACGTCGTAGGCAACGTAGCGTAGCTACAAATTCTACGAATTTTTACGATTACTACGATACCTCCTCATGCTACGAATTCGTGTAGCGCATATTTATATCGGTTTGTGCGTACCGTTTACGTAGCGCTACGAAAAAGCCATTCAATACTCAATATGGAGGAAGGAAATAATTTTAATAAATACAATCACCCGTGTATGAAAATTATAGCAGCCGAATAACTTGCTCGTTCTTTCCGAAGAGTCGGGTATTTTTTGAACTGATGGCTTTTTGTTAGATCCTGACGACTTTACTGATTGCATACATAAATCACGCCTATATCCCCGAAGGGGTAGGCAGAGGTGAACTAGCACCCACGTTTCGCCAATTATGTCAGGTCCCATATAATAGGTGGCGAGTCTATTGCCATTTATTGGGCTCATAAGTCGAAGTATATTTTATTGCTAGGTGGATAAGTGGTGGTATAAGAGGAACACTGCTACCCATTCCTCATCACTGATTTATCATTAGTCGCCTTGTACGACAACCACGGGAGAGATTTAATCTGATTGACGTTGGCGAATGTAGCTTAGCGTTAGTACATGTAGGCAATTTTAGTTTAATTACCGAAATCTTATTATTGGTTCTTAGTTAAAAAGTTATACTCCTTACATATCAATATTTATTGAAACTAAGATTTCAGCAAATCCCACCTCCCAACACACTATTTCCCAAACAAAACTGAAAACCAAACTAACCAAAACTACATAGATCTCAAATAGACTAACAATAAAGTAAACAGTGGCGATGTTCCCATGAACGATTTTAATTGCTATTTTATTGCGAAGCCGTTTCCGTGCAATATGCAGGCGCGTGTTTACTTTAGTAAGTGCGAAGCTCGTTCGATAAGTGATAACAATTGGATCGCTCTGTGCAAGTCTTTTCGAGGATTTGTTCGGATTTATTTCAAGCGCAACAACGCTAGCGGCTTGCTTTTGTTTTGTAGCAATGGTCGTTAAGGTTCCTTTTTGTGAGCTGCTATTACGATGGGAGCGTTTTCTCTAGTTTCACATACACATATATCACTCCTATTTATCGTTCTGTTAAGAGGAACCTGCCTGGTTAGCATGACCACCGAAACCACCGAACGATATAGCCATTTATGGCGTTGAACAGTCAAAAACATTGGATTTTAACACTTGAATAAGCCTGAATTGGATAATTGAATAAGCCTCGTAAGGCTATATCATAAAGATATAGCCATTTATCGCTTTGAACTGTCGAAAATACAAAGATTTTTGTAAGTTCAACGCGATAAATGGCTATATCATATCGTGTTTGGTTGGTCATGCTAGCCGGGATGAAAAATTGTGAATGAGACTGGCGGACCGGGCGGGAACGTAGTGATGGCACGGGACGCATGAGATGATGAGTAGACAAACTGAGAATGCATAGAAAGCAGAATAAGGTGCAAATACAATTTATAACAGTACGTACAAGTTAATGAACACCCACGTTTCGCCAATTGTGTTAGGTCCCATGTAAAAGGGGGCGAGACTGTTGCCATCTAAGGGGCACTTAAATCGCAAAATATTGCTAGGTTGCCAAGGAGGAACCTTAAAAAAGAAATAATTGCCCGGCATCATTAACCTTAAATGATACTTACACCAATTAGCACTCTATTTACTTTTTGCAATGAACTTGTAACGATCTATCATTTAGCCGTCAACACCTGTAGATAGCCCTACAGCTTCTCTATTTACGAGAGGTTTCCCATTATTTCAGCTGTCATATTATGTCCGTTCCGTTCCGGTGCAAAAAGTGGCTACAAGAAGATAATCAGGAAAGGCTGTCATACAATCCTTTTATATTTGTCGCGACCGCACTCGCCGGTCGGGCACTCGTAAAAACTTACCACTTCATCGAGTGGGTTTCATGAATCGGGTTTTTCTCGGCAAAACTCGGGATAGTTCGGTGTCGCTCGACCCGTTTGGGCGGGCGGGAATTCAGTCTTTGAACGCGACGGCGGAGGATCGACGCGCCGTTTACGTCGTACCCAGTGTACGTAAAACATCGTGGAACAATGTTGAAGTGAATTTGAAAAGAAAAAAGTTGAATGGAAAAAATTGGCGCAAAGCTTGTTGTGTGTAGTGATTTTCCAAAAGCTCATTAAAGTGCAATTGGTTTGTGAGATAATTGACTTTGTTCTTTGGGAATGATGCTTAAACTGTATGAAAGTGTTTCGGAGCTCAAGGTAAGAGTACAGTTTAGTTGGAAATAAGTTTTGAAGTTTATAGGTAAGCCCAAGAGTAATGAAGCAGTTAGTTTATAAGCTTTAATTGGAAATGTTTAACTGTAAACCAGGTATTGTAACTTCAAAATAAATAAACATAACAATTGTTATGTTTAAAGAAAGAAAGATAATTGTAAAATGTAAAATGTCGTTTCTTCGTAGATTTATCTTAGTTGAGATTTTATGTAGGTCTAAATCTAACATGGCATAGCTCGTGTATAAAAAAACAAAAACTATTATTACTCCCTTGTAATAAAGTTTACAGTGAGTCGCGTGACCCGAGTCAGTTCATTGTTAAGTTATTATACCACAGTCTTGCTTACGAATTTCTTTGGACAAATGATAGCGTTGAAAGAAAAAGTTCACAAGATATTCAGTGGGTTCGGAACTTGGGTATGTGACCTCGTCACCAATCTGCTGCAAATAATTATAATATTTTATATATTGCGGAGTTTTCATTGATTTCAAATCTGTTTTTATTATTGGAATTTATTCTTAGCGGTGCCTTCGGTAAGGAGCCCCATTTCAATATCGCTAACAATGCAAATTTTACTGTGATTGCCTCAGAGATTAATTATTATATTTTGATAAAAACACACGATTAGTTTTTTTAGGACGTACGTAGAACCAAAATTAACTTAGGAAGAACTTTTTATTTATTATATTTAATACTATATTTTTTCTTTTAATAACGTTCAAAACGCCTAAAAGATTATATAGAAGTAGATTTATATATTACTGCGCATTCGTATTTAATAATATACATAATTAATTTAATCGAAAATGTTTTGGCACTAATCACCATAAATAGACGCATTTTAATTACCGGGCCTTCGTATTCATATATAAAAGTACACATTTATTATTATTACACCATTTCGACAATGATCATTATCGACCATCATCATCATCATCATCATCACCAGCCATTTAATGTCCCCACTGCTGGGGCACGGGCATTCCCTATGGATGGAAGAATATAGGGAGATTGGGCCATAACCCACCACGCTGGCCCAATGCGGGTTGGTGGGTATTAACGACTGCAGATGCAGCCGTGACCATCGGCTTAACGTGCCTTCCGAAGCACGGAGGAACTCGAGATAATAAATTTTTGGTCACTCATCCAATGACCGGCCTTAGCGAACATTTCTTAGTTTTCGCAATCGCAGGCCAAGCGCGCTATGCCACTGCGCTAGCGAGCTCCTCCGAGCTCCCCCTCTCATTATCGACCGTACGTCTTTAATTAGAAATTAAGACAATTTGATCAATGTCGTCTGGATGTAAATAAAAGTCCAAATTCACGAGGGGATCAATTCACCACACTGCACTTTCCCCTACTATATATAGAATAATTTAAAAGAAAATCTATGTTAAATAGCATGCAAAATATGAACTTAGCAAGAATTTATGCAGACACAATAACGAGGCTACTCTAAATTAAATATCATACAGACAGTAATTAATATAAAATGAGTTTCGTATTCACGATTAAAAATGAACGAGTCTCGTATTCAACCACACATACGCTAGCTGCATTCAGTATTTATTTAACAATAAACCCATTCATTAATCACGTTCCATTTTTCCGCAGACAATGTTGAAATCCACAATTTTTCACGGCGAATTATTCATAGTTGCTTGTTAAGGCTGTGGGAGGACGAACGCAAAATGTCCATGCGCTCTCGATAGACTTGTAACGTGTGTGTGCTCCCTTCAATTATTCAATTGACTTTTATTTATGAAGATTTATTTATCGGTTCCGCGCCCCGGACTTGTTTCGAAACACGGAGGTGTGCCCGAAAATCGGACTCAATAATTTTTTTATTTTCACTCGGCAACACTTTGGCCATTTAAATAAACTGGACTTACTTAGCGGGTGGTATTGTTAACTGGATTTTATTTTAGTAAGGTTTTTCTTCAATATTTAGATAATTGAAAGGTAAAATAATATGCAATAGGAATGTTGATGAATGGAGAGTATGACCGCTGAAGAGACAGATAGATTGCGTAATAAGATAATAAGGAGATGGTAGCTGACAGGATTGAATGGAAGAAAAACACGCAATAAATGAATAAACTATTCGTATTAGGCATAGAAGTCGTGCATGTTATGATAAGTTGGTTGACAAATTTCATATTGATGGAAGTCCCAGCAGGTATTCAAGATACAAGTGAAATATAACGAAGGCCGTTTCCTGGGTCCGAATATTGCGTACGCTACCAACAATTCTATCGCAAATCGTAATCCAGCCGCTTATTCGTGGAGCTTCAAATGAATACAAGCTGCGTTTAATTATTACTAACCGTTCGATTCACCGTTCAATGTGGCGCAAAATTGTCAAATTGTCCAGATTACTACCGAATAGAGGCCCCGCGGAATTGTTGATGGAAACCTTGATGGTTCTATGCCTAGTAGTTGTCAAATAGTAATTCTGAATTTACTTAGATAAAGCGCGCCTATATTCCCGAAGGGGTAGGAAGAGGTGTATTAATACCCTCATTTCGCCAACTATGTTAGGTCCAATGTAATAAATCTCAGTCATTTCTAGGTGATAAAAGATGTACTTGTAAGATTCCATTCCTCATCGCTGTCTTTACACTTAGTCGCTTTGTACGACACCCGCGGGAGAGATTGGGGGTGGTGACAATTGTATTATGGTCCCCTGTCACCACACACATAATTATTTGCTGCTGTACTAATTCTCCTTTTTCAACTCAATATGTTGATAGTAGTGAAAATAGTTATAATGGGTTAAATATCTGATCTCATTTCTCGCATCAATGGATCCATCGATAATAATGACTAAATGGTATTAACATAATGAACCTGGGTTGTATATACCGTCAACAGTGAACGTAAATATTCATTACAAGAGTTTTAAACTCGACGAAAAGCTTGGGATACTATTGGAAATAATTTGCTGTAGGTAACTGATGAGTCACTGTCGAAAAGTAATCTATGTATAGGTATTTGTTCGTAAGAAATATTTATTGAAACATAATTATCTAGTTATTTATCTGTATTGTGAACGAATGTTGTTAATATATGTGCAAATGATACAATGGCAAGATGAGCTTGTAGTGTAATAAGCACAGTTATTTGTATGATTTCTTATAGTGTTATAATTATACTTGATGTGTGGTGAAGCAGAGCATAGTACTACGTGGTAAAAGCAAGCAGGTAAGATGATGGGGAATGGGCAGCAGCATTTCTGTTACACTATATAGCAATATACAGTGATTAACATGTCCGGTAGATGGCAATAGGCTCCATATTACATAAGACCGAAAATGTAAATGTTTTCGAAATGTAATGATTGATGACGTCTGACAGATATTAATGGAAGAGGAAATATACTGCGCCGACCCCAGATAAACTGTGAACCGGGCAGGAAAAACAAGTATGGATATATCAATTAATTTTAATAAGAAATAAGTAATAGTTATATTTTCTTCAAGACCACAACAGGAGCGGTAAATTTATTAAGAAGAATTACAAACTTGAAACTAAAAATTACTTTGCCAATCCATTCATAGTGCCCCTTTAGAGTGTTTAAATTATGATCATGATTCAAATGTTCGAAAAATCGCTATCTCGTTTTGTTTATCGACTCGATAAGAATGTAATAACAATTAACTTTAAGCATTATGGCAGCCATTAGCTATAGCCGATGCCGTATTTTCTTTTTGTGCCGACGAGAATTTAGTTAGCAGATAAGGAAAATTAGCTTTTCCTACTCCAAGAAAATAAAATTGTCGAATATTATTTACCTTATGAAGTGTACATTTTTTAATAATTTTGTTAAATTAGATTAGATTTTATTGAATTTATTGGACTCGACTTTACAGTTTTATTGGATTTTGTTGTATTGGAACTTCTCTTGAGTATTTGACTATTTAAAGTGAAGTAAGTAAAGTTTCATTATACGGAACCATTACCTTGGCAGTCCGTATAAGTATACTCAAAAGTATTTTAGTTTACGACACAATTATTATTCTAGAGGCTTTCGAGACGTCGCAAGCTATTCAAGTTATTTTAGGGTTGTTTCATGAAACACTAGAGTATCAGGTATTCATCCAAAGTCCTTCACGTCGAATAAGTGGCACGTAAAATTAACTGGAGTGTTTTGTTTTAATGAGGGCGGTTGAAATGAAATTAGCATAATTATTGCGATGGTATTCATCCATCCGTAAGGAAGGCCACTGCTAAAATAGTTGAGACATTATTAGGCGACGATGAAAACTTATCAATTTCACTCAGTTAATTAAATGAAATTTCTTCTTTTATTATAAGTTTTGTGTGTTAATGTGCTATTTAACCTAAACGGTCAAAATAGCTAAAAAATTTTAAGTAATTCCAACTATTTATATCAATAAGTACGTTTAAAGTAAAAGTAATTTATATTAATATTCTTCTTTCTTTTTCACTCCCAGGCCAACATGGAAGACTTACTACTAATAATAAGATAAAATTCATCTCAAGTTTGATAAGTAAATCATGGGGTCTTTAGGGACCCCATGCAATAACATTAAGAAACATTGAATTAAACGCGAGTTATAAAGGGTTAATAATCTTAATAAGAGGAGATATAACGTTCGCACTTAAAAGTGCGCCCTGACTGATCGCAGCTTTTAAACAAACCAGACAAGTTAGAATAACCGACATGAAATAGCCCAAAGAGCAATGTCCAGTTCCCCGTGAGTTGGCTAGTTCATTAGCCAGTAAGGGGATTATCGACATACGTACTGGCACCTGGAGGCTTAACGTGGTCGTTGCAAAACAATTCTTACAACCTACAACATAAGGCGGCATAGTGCTAACAGTAATGCGCTTCTGACAGTACTCAGCCACGTTTGTTGGCTCGGGCGCGTGACTGCGTGCTATATAACAGAACTAATTTTGCTTATGTCAATGGAATGCCACCCGATATATTTCAGTACCTACGTCAGGTATGTTTTTTCTTTCTATATTACTAGTCTATAGTCTCAGATCGCAAGTAGTTGTTTAAAATGCGATCTGAGACTTTTTTATATCGCCCAAGGTAAGATCATAGTTTTTTGTCACCCCCTGAACAGGAAGTGGGATACGCGTAGCGGGCGAAAAAGTCCACTTTATGGTCAGGTGTGACATAAATGAAATTATTCAACATTCGTTACAGACGTTAATGCGTTGAGCAATAGAAGAGTAGCCGATTGGTGTGTTTATACTATATATAATATAACCTACCAGTGGCGTGGCGTGAAAGAACAAGTTAGGCAAGCCACAACTATATGAAGCCTCTTATGGTTTAAGCATTAACTTTTAACACCGCCTGCTAGGACACGGCTACAACTGTTCAACGCCATCTAGTGACGAAGCGGAGAACTACGTTGCCACTTTTGCGTGCTTGTGCTTTGTTTTATACAGCCAGAAAGACGATTCAACCCGGTCCGGAGCGGCTTGCAGGAGCGGCGCACGACCGCAATATTGAGTGCAGTTCACAAAAGAAATTCCGCTTTTATGGCTATTGCAATAAGATCTAAAATATTTACTTTTGACGGAACTTGTTTTCGTGGGAGTTTATTACTAATGTGTGCGTGTGTCGTAGTGTATCGATGCATAAGCGCGTAGGCTGCCGAAATGCCGGCTTGATGCCGGCTTGTAGGCAAACTTTAGGTACTATTTCGCGTTGCGTGCGCCTGACAAGACTACGCTTATCTGTGTGCGTGCAGGCGCTGTATAGCAGGCGTCCATAACTCGATATGGAGCGAATTGTATGTACCTGTGTTGCATATTGTTTCGCGCGCGTTTAATACTGTTATGATAAGATTATATTGATGGATTTTTTTTATTTGCTTATAAAATGGTATTGTACTTGAATTATGGTAATGATTTTTTTATGCTCGCTCGTTTGGTACGGCTGTTGGGAATCGGGTTATATGGACGCTCCGCCACTGTAACCCACCAATCCACACTGGGCAAGCGTGGCCCCTGTATACTTCCATCCTTAGGCAAGGCCTGTAACCCAAAATGTCCCTTTACATTAAAGGGCTGGTAATAATGATGATACCACATACATACATAAATCACGCCTATTTTTCTCCGAAGGGGCAGGTAGAGGTGAATTAACACCCAAGTTTCGGATGTCAGGTCCCATGTAATAGGGGGCGAGCCTATTGCCATCTAAAAGAGAAACGCTGCTGCCCATTACTCATTGCTGTCTTAACCGTCGCCTTGTATGTACGACACCCGCAGGAAAGATTGAGGGCCGTGACAAGTGTACTCTGCCGTCACCACACAGAATTATGCCCGATAATATACGGTCCATATATAAAACTAGGGGTCGCCCGCGGCTTCGCTCGCGCTAATGTCGGTTGTTATAGAGCCTTCCTCTATAAATGGATTATCCAACACAAAAAGATTATTCAATTTGAGTTGTTTCTGAGATTAGCGCGTTCATCCAACCAAACAAACAAAATTAAAATTAGCAAAACCAAATACAACCCTAAACTAATACGCAATGTTCAACCGAAATTTACAGAAGCGTCTGTATTGGAAATCAATGTGATGCCAGATTTAAACTAAACCTCTCGCAAATGTCTACAGTAAGCTATTAACTCAGGAAGTAATTCATGTTTACCTAATTGGTTTACAAATGTACCCAGATGGGCAGGTGCGAGCCAATGTAATTTTAACAGGATTGAGTTTTGGATTGAAGCAGAATATAATTTATTATTCTTTATAACTAACTAACAATCTCATTGTATCTATAGACTAGTGAATAAGGTTTTTTTTGTTTTATTAACACTTTATCTCGGCACAGAGCAGTATGTTTCCTGTTTTATTTGTATCAGGCAGACGCGATTAAACCATCCATTCCTTTTTGATTTATATAATCCATCTCATCGGAAAGGTGTTAGCGATGAATAAATGGACAGTAAAGTAGTGGAGAAAACCATGTCGAAACACCAATCAACGGAGAGAGCGATCGAGATGACTTTCCAATCCATACCGCTCAGGTCTCAGGCTCAGCTTAGGTTTTAAAGTCGGCCGCCCGTCTGACATCAAGCCTCTTTGGATGTCAGTAGTGGTATGACGATTAATCGTCATCGTCATCATGTCAACCGCAAGAGGCCTACTGCAGAACATACTCCTTAAGCTAGGTTCCCATGGTGCATAATTCTGCGGATCATCACGCACAGCCGACGAGCCGACGACCACGAACGGCAACGCACACAGACAGGGTTCTTTCAACGGTGCGTGTCATATGTGTAGAACTTATGATAGGTTCATTTCAAAATACAAAGTGAAAGAGAGTGAAATACAAAGAAAACCCCACCTTTTAAGTTACCGCCTGGCGATGGACACCGGCGCACTGTCACAGACGTCCTGTACTACCACGGACGAGGTCCTTCCCACGGTGTGTCGTGCGAGCTGGTCCGCTTCCGTCCGCGATATCACTAACCATGGGAAGTTAGCTTTAGGCCACACGCAAACAGAAGGCGGCGAAGTAAAGGTATATCAAGGTATCCTATTTTCTTATCCGGTACATTGATGTCCGCGTCGTATCCGTACCTTACCTTCGCCTCGCCGCCTTCTGATTGCGTTTCGCCTAAGGCTCTCCTGGCGATTATGTACTACATGCATCCAATTATCTAGTCCGTTCATCCATAATTTTTCTTTATTATGAGCAATTTATTTTACGCTCACTGCAGTAATTTGCTAATTGCCAGGGATTAGGCACAGATTATTATGGTAAGCCCACCACTAAAACAGAATCCGTTAAAGTAGTTAAAGTCTCAACTCGACGAGCCGTAAAAATATTGAAATATCTCCCTAACAAACTTGGCGAGGTGGCGGAAATATTCACACGGCGTAACAGAAAATGCCTTGTTAAGCAAGTAAATTAACAAATCATTGTGGGTAACCAAATTGTCGCTAAATGCCGTTAGGACGCTTTCGGAATTTCGATTGGACATTTAAGTCTCCCAATCCGAACCAGAGCGCGTAATCCTGTAACTAAGTTAGCGCAAAAACAATCAGTCTGTAGTTGTCTTACAGACGCACTCAGAGACGTCGATTATCTTTAATGAGTACCCAATGTCAAAAAATTTCATTTAAATCCTAGACCATAGACCCGACAAGAATAGCGACTAGTTTTGAATTGTCTTTTTTGTATTAGTCATAGTCATATCATGGATCATTAAGTACGTATTAATGTTAATTGACGTATCTGAGTGCGGCAGTTACAGTAGTAGATTCTAAGAAATAGACATTTTTGTTTGCAATGGTACCTATGTGAATTTATAACTATTCCGAGTAAGTTGGACACATTTAAAGTTACACATATATATGCAATAAGACATCTTTCATTAATTCAAAACTTCATGTAAAGAAGAGAGAGAAACAAAACTTGCTGAGTTTCGTTCCTATCCTGGTGTAGCTTATTATGTTAAATATTCAAAACCTTTTAATTTGATACACAAGTTTCCAATCTTTAACATATTTCTTTGGCAATTTCCGAGTGTATGTAATTTTACTTCAATATTAACCTTAATATTTTTTTATCAGCGTATAAACGTATCTTAGAGCAAATTGTGCACGTTCTGATAGTAATATATTTATTATAATAATGAAAATATCTGTGGGCACCGGTGTTTTATGCGCTGTATAATTGGTGTTTAATATTATGGCCCTTACAGAAGTTTTCTACGGTTAAAGGAAGTGGTAGTCGATAGCGTGAGCGTAATGTACGATGTAAGGTGTAGAAACCGGTTCTATGCAGTATCAACAGCACAATTTTAATGATGTGCATGTATAATAGTGCTGACGTAGAAGTTAATAACGCTCCCTCCCGCGACGGAGCACTGCAGTATGAAAATACGAGAACACCCGCCGACCTTCACAGCTTCAAGCCTAAGAGCTATATATTTATAAGACAGACACCTTTGGTCTCTTACTAAACGTCTAGACGTTTAGTAAGAGACCAAAGACCAAAGGCATTATGCATTATGTTTCGAAAGTAAGTATTTGTAAAACTTGTACTTTGCCTGTTCTGAATGAAAAGCACGGAATAGAAACTCAGACACATTTCCTTGCGAATTAATTATAGTGTGTGATTTGGGTCTGTCGCTCCATGCACTCTGTGGTGAGGCAAACCCAGAGAGTTCATAAATAAAAGCAGCGAGTCGAGCTCACTCGTAGATACGTACACACGATGCTCTCTAAGTAGCGTGCAAAAATTCAAATATGCACAATAAAAAAACCATTCAAACACGTAGATAACGCAAAAAAGATTTATGATAAAAGATTTATGTTTGTGTCATAAATAATCTGTCTATGTATTTTGTCTCATATATGGAAAGCTATCCCGGCTATCTCCTGATATTCCGTGTATGCAAAATGTAGACCATTTTTCATTTAAGTGCTTGTTTTAAGAGCAAAATTACTAGTGTTTTTTACTTAAAATGAAAATTTAAAACTAGTCTCTATTCTTGCAGGGTCTATGGTATATATATATATATATATATATAGATTTTAATGAAATTTAGTTGACATTAAGTACCCATTAAAATTAAATGACGTCTCCGAGTGCGACAGTTAACCTCGTTAGAGATAAATATCAAAATTAACCATGCAATTGCTAAAATCAGAACACTAAAACGACAGCACGAGCTAAATCGTCAACATAATACGAATCAAACACCTCATTTATTTTAATACTACAGTGCGAGTAATTACAATTTAATTTTGGGCGTAACACTGAGGCTTCTATTAAGTCTTTACGGTGTTTACCTTTCACACACGTTAATTATCAGGAGGTCTAAGTAAATGAGGCGTAATAAAACTTGTAACAAGATTGATAGTTCCGTGGCTGTAACTCCATATACCAGCCGCCGTAGCAGGGTACGTGAACAAAATCTCCTCAGGGAAACGAAAACGTTTTCCTCTCGCTCTAACTCCCACTAAATCCCAAAACAAAACACTGTCAACTGGTGGAGAGAGATTTTGTCCACGTCCCGTGCTAGGCCTACAGTGGTGCGTATAGCTAATAAGTAAGCGTGTCAAACTGTTTGAGTTATTTCAAACTTCATCTCGTCTGAGCAAATGGGTGTGTTTATTTTCTAAAACTACACGCTAGAGTAGTTCTTGCTCTCGGTATTGGTCTTTCTGGACTGTGTGATTTTGTAGTTATAATTTTGTACGCAAATGAATCGCTGGAGCAAGAGGCCTCAAACAGCAAGGTTTATATTCCTGTCTATCCCATGATATTTCCTTAACGGGCAAGGAGGATACATTTATAAAATTAAATAGTAACAGTAGTATAAAATATATTCCTACCTGCCCCATTGGGTTTATGGGAATAATGTAAAACTTTGCCCGCTTTGATTTGGGTCCGCTTCCGACCCTTCCTACTAATGTTATTCTTTATTGTTGATGATTAATTTGTTTTATGAAGTGTACATGAAGTTTAATGTAAAGTATACAAAGAGTTTACCAAGAGTATACGCTTGAAGGGATGATTGCTAAAAAAGCAGAAACGATTTCGGCATCAGTCATTTTTCGTTAAGTATATTTCATATTGTCTTTCATAAATACCTCATAATAAGTTTTACATACATTTATACATAAGAATGTTTATATATAAACACAATATGGCAGCTCTCTACGCGTTACACAAAATTGCACCAGATTGAGATGCGGAATTCAAATAAGAAGTTGCGTAAAAATCCTTTCAAACATTCTCTAGTTAATAGCAGTTGAATGTTTACTAATTTGCCCATACCTATGCATCGACTTGCCCTTAAAGTTGAAGGAATTCTAATGCTGTTAATAAAATAAATAATTTTAATACCTTTATTGGGGCTCAAAAACACCGAACATTTTTCAACTATTGAGCGTGGAATGAGAGGGTTAAACCCGATGCCGACCCAAGCAGCGAACTGGCAATCACTTGCAGATATGGGGCTATTATGTAAATAAACAAAGAAAGGATGGCATTGCTATAGGTATAAGATTATTCTTATAGATAAAATGTTCTTTAATAGCAGTCCAAAGCTGCGATATCGGCAGTAATAACTTTAGGTAGGTACTTAATATTTGTTGTCCTCTACGTTCAGTGTGGTAATGGTGTTGGGAAGTTTTTCGACACGCCGTATAACTTTCTTGTTGTTAATGTTTTTGTTATTGTTAATACATAATAAAGGTTAGTGTTGAAATTCTTATAAAAATTATCATCATCTTTCACTTTCACACGGGAAAAGGTGCTTAGTGATGAACAAATGTATGGGAAAGTGATGAAAAGGGTTTGCCCGTCGAGAAACCGGTGAACAGTGAGACGGATTGGGATGACAACTGCTCAACGTTTTGGCTTAGATTTTATACCCTCTACCTGACACCAACCCTGTTTGGATATTCTGTTGTTGATCGGTTTACCTTTCACAAATTTTGATTTTTGGTTAGTTTACGCAATCGCAGGCTGAGCACGCTAACTACTGCGTCATCAAAAATTGACGAAGAGGTGATTGAGTTGGAAATCAGGCAGCAAATGATATTGCTTTTTCACTTTGACACCAACTAATGGGGCATAAATTGAGCTGGTAAAATTACAATTCAATATAGATAATAGTAGGCAAATTAAGTAGCACGAAAGCTGTACTTAACCTCAACTCATTTTTAACATCGTCCTTGACATGTTCGACATAAAACGCAGGGTTTATCGAGTAATTGACAGTTTGTGATAATCCGACGTGATATCGATTGTTCATACATAATAATATATCGTTAAAACAGTCCAAAATTTATACTTCCTTACTTGTTGTCATCGCTTGTGACTAAAGCTTTAATGTAATTAAGAAAAGAACATGACATGTATTTTTAAGTATAACTCATATTGTAATCACAAGCCGTTTTCAGTGACGAGGATTTAAGCTGATAGAAGTCCCGTTTAATTAGTCGTAGGTACGAATGTTCGTAAGTTAAAATAGCTATGGGAAAAGTTGCCTTGTTTCCAGGAAATTAAAAGTAAAGATGAAAGTTTTACCATTTTTTTTCTAACCACGTTGCAGCCGGTTCAGTGAGTTAATTAGTTCGCCATTATTATTCACTCTGACTTTTCTGGAGAGAACTGTTAACGAATCATATTCTAAAATGATTTGTAACCACAGATGATGATGAAGACTGTTTTCGGCAACGGCGACTGCATTGTTCCCTTCGCTGGTTAGCCTTGTCTCATATGACTACAGTAGCCAATCTTAATGAGGAAAGCAAGGACACATAGAGAATATTTTAAGCCTCCATCGAAAATGTTGTATAAGTTGGTTTCCGGTCGATTAGTGTACGGTTGATCAAGTATTATGTATGGTATTTAGTGTACTGTAGTGAGACAGCACGATCTTTTGTACTCTATTTCAGTAGCTGGTAAGGAGTAGATATACATGTAGATAAAGCAGTGTTACAGTGCTTCATTTATGGGGTTGTCCTCGAACTGTAGTAATACAGTAGACTGAGTATACTAATATTTAAAAGAGTATATAATATATGTAATACCTCTTTCAATATTGATAAAAACAACTTTTAGTATTGGTCTATTTGGATAACACATAAGTATAAAGAAAACCACTTGGTAACTGGTATTTACCCATGGCATACCTAATAGAAGAATTACTGTCGCCTCAAATAGAAATATCAAAGCTGTTGGCAACGCCACCAAAAACTTAATTAAGAAAAAGATTTGTCTACGATTGTTCGTTTATGACAACTCTGGGTGGATCGCTCAATCATTCGATTTGCTTCACCGCGCGTCCACCCGCGCGGTCGAATTTGTGTGTGCTGTGCAAATAAAAAGTAATTTTTGACTATCGAAGAAACTGGTGTTTTCCCTCGAAACAATTTTTTGCCCGCGACAAAAGCACCTGATGACGTTGTCTGTGCCTGCCCTTTTATTGAATTATGCAAGAGAAGCACGGTCTTCATTAATTAAATTAAGGAACCATGTAGACAGAAACAAGTTAAAATTTTACGCTGTATGTTGAATAGCGGGTCGCTACGAACTCCCCAACTTCTGAAGCAAGTGTAACTGCATTTATTAACATAAAACGCCAACTACTATCTTTAGAAATGTCGTTCTGATATTTTAGACGTTGCTCTTAGCCAAAATAAAACGTTTTATACCATTCGAAATATATTACTTACTCGTAGAAAGACGTCGAAATAAGTTCAATTTTGTAGTGATGCTTTCTTTCTGAGTACGTGGTATCGGTTACTCAGCGATCAAGTTACAAAATAATGTTGTTGAGTACCTACATCGAACTCCTGGAAGTTATGAAAGCGTAATCGAGTCTTGATTTTGTAAAGTATGACGATGCCAATATTTGCTTTATTAGCATAGAGACATGTTTGTATAGGTAGTCTTTTTAGCTGCCATTCATATTCAGATCATTAATTAATTATAAAATAAATTTTCTTTTGTTTTTACTTAAACGATAGTATTGCAAGTCCTTTTTTAATGTTCCTACAAAAAAAATTACACGCTATAAAATAATTCATCTATTACTATTTTATACATATTCAATAATTTAAATCATGACTGTACCTAAGACATTTGCATGGATTTCGTTCATTGATAGGTAATTAATGTAAGCTATTAGGCACTAGCTTACCTAATGGAATTATTTAATGTTAACGTTACATAATAGATAAGATTCAGATATTAATATGCTTCGGACTCGAATGAGTTGCATTTGATCAACGAGAATATTCTAATGTGATGAACCGAATTATGCTGTACCTACTTATATATTGTCTTAGAACCAGACGAAATTCAAGCATGTAGTGAGGCACAAGCATGGGAATAATAAATAATGAAATCCTTTTCAACAAAATGACCTTTATAATTGATAGGAAAACTGTGAATCCTAAAGATTGTTTAATTAACCGAAATACATCATACATACATAAATCACGCCTATATCCTCGAAGGAGTAGGCAGAGGTGAACTAGCACCCACGTTTCGCCAATTATGTTAGGTCCAATGTAATAAATAGGTGGCGACCCTATTGCCATTTGTCGGGTAAAAAAGTCGCAGTACATTGCTAGGTGGTATAAGAGGAACGCTGCTGCCCATTCCTCAACACTGATTTTTATTCTGATAAATCAGTGATGAGGTGATAATGAATTTCACTCTGCCGTTACCACACGGCACGAAATACATACATACATAAATCTCGCCTATATCCCCGAAGGGGTAGGCAGAGGTGAACTAGCACCCACGTTTCGCCAATTATGTTAGATCCCATGTAATAGGTGGCGAGCCTATTGCCATTAATCGGGCACAAAAGTCGCAGTACTATTGCTAGGTGGTATAAGAGGAACGCTGCTGCCCATTCCTCATCACTGATTTATCCTTAGTCGGTTTATACGACACCCACGGGAGAGATTTGGGGTGGTGACAATTGTATTCTAGAATGGTGACGTAGGTGTCGTAGGTGACGAAATACATTATGTTGGCAAAATCCGTTTACAGGACGCCATTAAGCAAAAAATGTCCAGACACTTATAGCAAAATGTATTATGTCCAGTCCATGGTAACTAAACTTGTTTACGATACATTACAAGTTAACTGAAAACTTTATTGACGGGTCCGCTGTTTGTTCCCGGTCTAGGATTGTTTAGATTTCATTGTTTCTTATTTCAACAGTGCCATTGTGTAACGGCCTCTCGTTGTTTAGTCGCCGACGTCTGAATTCTTAAAAGTTATACGACGATATTTGATAAACGACGTGAAAGCACAACTATTTCTTCTAATTTAACTGGTTGAATATGACCAACGAATATTTCTTGTTATATTTTAGACATAGTGTTATTTACATTTAAAATTTTGTAATGCCCGTTTGTGGAAATATTTTCCAGTAAAATTAGTCCAAATAGCTGTATTAGTGTTGTGTTTTGGTAATGGAAGTATTGAGGGCATGGAAATCTAATCTATACGCTGCCAACAAAATATTTTTATCTGGGTTGTGACAACTCAATTTCTTTCATTTAACACCACCGCAATTACACCAGGGGGTGGTGTCAAATGAAAAATCTACTACATTTGAGACCATCGACCTTTAGTTATGTTTGCTACTTACAAAATTAAAATGGTTCCATAAATCTGTGTATTTGGGTCAGTCAGCATTCATATCGCTTCGTGGTTTAATACGTGTAGTTTTAGATTTAAATATTAATGATGGGGACGGATCTGTATAGTAGATATCAAAGATGATAAGAGACATAAGTGAACATCTTCTAACGTATGGTCGAATGTATGGGTCTTCTATTCCGTTCCGTCCTCACAGTCAGAGTGGAATAAGAGCACGAAGAAGAATAATTTATTGCATATCGTTTCTTTGCATTACTGTAACATTAATCATTATTGACTTGTATTAGATGTGTTTTTGTTACGTGATTTCGATTTTAGGAAGATCAGAAATATCAAGATCGCGATACCAATAAAAAATGTTTGGTCTAAGTTTATTATAAATAATGCAACTTGATTTTCACAAAACGATAGTTATTACAATTTACATAAATCCCGACAGTTAATCTAACATTCAAGGCAGGACTGGGAGAGCGTCAAAAATTACTGTAAAGTTTAATATCGTAACATTAACTAAATGAAGCTCCTAAAAATTCTACAAGCGTGCACGTGCCGAGTTACTTTTAAATTTTCCATTATGTTTTATACATATTTAAAATTGAAAACAAAGTTCCTTGCGGTTGGACGCGGTTGTTGCGTTGTACCAATAGTACGAGAGCTGGCTTAGAATAATAATACATACTAACTTTACTCATCCCGGTAGAATGTTTTCGCGTAAATATTGAATTGTAGACAGTAACATTGTATGTGTTGCGAGATATTCCAGCGTCTTTATTACGACAGTATTTCTATAGACATTAATATTGTTAAAATTTACATGACAATGTCGTTTATTAAATACAAAACAGCATAAATATTTTATTTTAATGGTTTTAAATGGTCTTTAGCCGGGAAGTTCGATTTTTTTTGAAGAATACAGCGCTGCGGCTCAGAAGAAAATTTTTTTGGTAGGATGGATTATGTAAAGTATGATTGAAAAAGTATGATTGAAAGACGTTACAGTACTATGTTTAATACAACCCAATTTGGTTTTAAGTTGGCCGTATGTCATTACTTCTCCCAGAATTCGTTGCCGTTCCCGTTCGTATAAAAATAAGCTGATTATTTTTCAAAATCAATAAATTAATTGGACTTTTGGCTAGAAATATTGATTTTTCAAAGAACCAAAGACACAGTTTTAGTATTCATCAATAGCTCGAGACTCCTTTGAGTACCGTCTTTTCGATATTTCTCATATTGTCGGATAGATGCATGATAAATTCACCATCGTTATAGTAAATTTAAATGGACATAAAGCTTCATCAAATCAGCCATTTAAAAATACTCCCTATCTATGTCGGCCATCTCGTTCGCATACAGTACCTACCTATGTGTGAGCGACGGAAATACCGAGGACACCTTTTTCAATTTGATATTTTATTTGTACGGGAAAAAGATAACAAGCGACAGAAACAAATAACATTCGTTTGTTTTGTAACTGTAACAGTTTGAGAGGAGAGGGGAAAAGGAGTAAGGGATAAGTATAGAGTAACAATTATAACTAGGTCGTTTTTTTTAAAGTATATTTGAATAAGACATTTCAATTATAATACTATCTAAAAATCTTATTATGATGTTGGTAATTATTAATTTTCTACTTGATAATGTAATATTTCATTCATATCTTCGCCCTCGGTCGATCTCCAAGATAATGACTCCACTTCCATTATAATTGGAACCCACTTATTAACGTTTGTCGCAATTGTAAATTTTTATGTAAAATGAAAAACATATTTTTATTTAAATCATTTTATGTCTAATTTTCTCTTCCGCCTCTTATTGTGTATTATTTTAACAATCCTATTAAACATATATCACGCCTAATTAATCCCCGAAGGGGTAAACAGAGGTTTCGGTGTTCATGCTAGCCGGGCAGGTTTCTTATCAATTATTCTATTACTGATGCTAGTTATGCTATTAGCTTATAGCCTACGTAATATTTTCTTTCCGTTGCAGCCATCTCATATTTCCATATTTTTTATGTTAGACAGGGAAGCTTTGGCCCTTCATCTCACCTGATCGTAAGTGACGATAAGGGCTGAAGATGGAATCGAGCTTCACCTGGAATCACCTCAACCACAGAGGGGCTGGCTATCTTATCACACAATGTCGGAACACAATAATGCTGTTTATAACATTATTATTATGGCGACAGATTTTGATAAGATGGTGGTAGCTAGCCAGGCGGACTTCAAAGTAGTTCTACCACCAACCAAACCGAGCACAAAGTTGTACCCCCCTGGGGATCGAACCGGGGACCTCTGGATCATCTCTGGGCGAACCACTAGACCAAAGGGGTGGTTAGAAATTGCTACATTGCCATAATGCTATACATTCAGTCTAGTAAAAGATGATGTTTTTGCAGCCATATAAATACACGTATCATTCAACCTGCCTGTAAGGCAAAGAAACACCTCTCCACGATATTTAGCGCATTTTAATTTTGTTTTTCGTATTTATTTAGCCACTTGTGCAACCTAAAGTCGGTCAAGAGGCAGACGCCCTTCAGTCGAGATGAGAATTTCGCGTCTGCAAGTTCTTATTCGAAATTCTTTGATCGCGAATTCAATTTTGAGTGGAGTAGACAGTATCAGACGATTACAATTACTTGTTTTTAAGTTTGATCCAGATTCCTTTGATGTCGTTCAAGATGGCGATAAATGATTTCGTATCCCAATTATTACGGCACAGCGTGGAATATTTTTTGACAAAGTAAAAGTCACTTAATTAAAAAAGTACCTGTAGGCTACCTGTAACTTCCTGTGACCTCTTTAAACATAAAAAGAAAGCTTTCTAATTGGTGCAATATTGCTTGTGCTTGAAATACCGGTTCTGTGATTGATCAACACTATGACGCGTATCAAAAGTAAGCAATTTTTAGTACGAGCTATAAGTTTCTCTCTGAGCAGTTCTGTGACACAGTATTGCACAAGCGCAGCTGGAGTTTGATAAGCTAAGCATTGACAATAATTTCAAAGGCATTGGATGGATGCCGTGTGGTGACGGCAGAGCAGTATACAATTGTCACCACTCAAAATCCCGCGGGTGTCGTGTAAGGCGACTAAGGGTTAAAATAGTGATAGCAGCGTTCCTCTTATACCACCTAACAATGTACTAAGACTTACGTGGCCGATAAATGGCAACAGGCTCGCCAACTATTACATGGGGCCCTAACATAATTGGCAAAACGTGGGTGCTCATAACCTCTGCCTACCCTTCCAGGGATATAGGCGTGATTTATGTATATGTAAGAAAGACAGGTATACCAGCAGTGGAGATATGATAAAGAATAGGCTCAAGATATCATTTTCGCTCCATGGCAATCGAATTGTAAACACAAGTAAAACATCACTACTCCTTGTTCACATAGATACGCTGTATACAATGGCATGTACTACTGCGTTGACCACTGCGGTCAACCAGAACAGTTAATCTTGTTCACACATTCCCGGCTTGTTAATTGTTTGAGGTTTAACCGCCACGTTCTCTGATTGTTAAGTGATTGTAACGAATTACTACGAGAACTTTATATTATATGCCACAATATACTATTACTTCATTTACGAAATTGCTTTATAGGAAGAAAAGTTTGTAAGATATACCTAATACAACTAATTTATGAAACCCAAAATGTTGCTTAAGCAAATGGATGTAGGTGTGGTTATATTGCTTTGCGGCTCTAGAAAAACAACCATTAGCACATTTTGAGAGAAATTTCGAGCATTAGAAAATTAGACTTTATACATATTGTATAGTTCAAAATTAAGTTCCTAACATTACATACATTCTACATTTCCATTATACACACTAAAAAGGAGTATTTCCCTTATGACTGAGAGGCATTTATTTGTAACGTTGAAACAGATTTCGTGGTACCTAAACCTAAATTTAACTGACGTCCGACTTAATCACAAATATATTATAAAGCCGTATAACACAAAGCGAAGAGTCCTTTGTTAATATGCCCGTTCATTATAGGACACAATCTTTAATTTCAGCTCCTAGTGATACAGTAGAACCCGAGATAATGCGGATAATCTTCGACAAGCAATCTATTTGAGATTTTATTTCAAATGCTTTCAGAAATAGCTCTCGCTCTGAGGAATAATGTCTATTGGAAGCTTTTCATGAGTTAACTTGTAGAATTAAAAATATCTTATTGTGTGTATTATTATAACTGGCACATTTTGAAAATTGAAAATAAATTTCATGTTTCTCCATTTTATTTTAATTGAAGCAGTATTATAATCATTTTCTTTCTTGAAACGCCATCAAGCCATCCTCTACTTTTTGATTCATATTCTCCAACGCACCGAAAGGAGTTGGTGAGTGATTGCGATGACAACATTCCAATCCGTACTGTCCATGCCTAACACCAACCCTTTTGGGTATGCTGTTGTTGGTGGTTCGCTCTTCATTCTCGTGCCCCAAGGTGTGAGACTTTTACAACACTCCAGGGTGAGTTCGGGCCGATACATTTTTCGTAATTTTTTCACTGAAATAATAAATGTAGAAAAATAAATGTACTGTAATTTAATGTAAGTAGTTCATAAGACAAATCATATTATACTACGAGTATACTCGTATTATGATTTGTCTTATGAACTACTTGTCGAATGAATAACTATGAATGAATAAAGTTGAAAGTTTTCGCGAGTGATTGCGGCACTGGAAGCTTGTAAACTTATGACGATTTAGCTTTAAATCAATTAACATGATAGATAAAAGGAATTATGTGAGATGTGCCTTGAATAAAAAAAATATATTATTCAAATGTGCTAGGTTCTTCTTAAAAGTGCTGCTTAATCTGCTTTTTCCGATAAGGATCAACCGTTACAGAAATTCCAAAAGTGTGATAGATTTTTTTTTGAGTTTCTATTCGTAAAACGCCGTTTCGTCAAGTGTCAACTGTTCGAAGCCTTGTTGAAGCAAAGCTATATTTCACAAAACTTCAGTTTCACCGCTGATTTTCCTATTACGAAAGTTGAGCCGGGAAAGATGTTTTGAAGTCCGTTATCGGTTTATTAAAATGAGATTAAAAAGTTTCTTATCAGGGGTAATACTCCGCTCGTGATAAAATGGTTTTGTCAATATAATAGAATATTTATCCGATATTGAAATTATGGATCTAGGATTAATGGGTTGATAGCTTGCTTGTATTGTCTAATAATGTTGGAATTTATAATATGGAACGATTTATGAAGGGTGCGGCACTAGTGACCTGTAACAAACGGGCTGTAATATCTTCCACATAAGCCTATATTCTAGTATACCTACATTCAGGCTTGACATAGTTGGTTTCTTCTATCGTAGATTGACAGCTTAACGGGTTTGTTTGAGAATTTTTTCAGACTTCTTTGATTTTTTGCTTAGAACTTGATCTTAAGTAAATTACCTCAAAGAAAAAGAGGTCAAGTAATTTCAAAATGATGATCGACTAAATTGGGTAAATTTTTAGGTAATTTTTTTTAAAACGCATAGAAAACAAATGTATGAAACTGACGTATAACAGTTAAAACAAAACGTCAGCCCCCAGGTCTTGGAATCAACACTCTCATGCAGATGATGTTGACCTGATTTTTCATTTATTTATCAGAACTGAGGGTTGAAATGAACAAGTAGTCTTCCGTGCTGGCTGGGAGCGAAAAAATAACGTAGACTTTACGTAGACGTTCATCGGTCTCTCGACATTGTCCCTTTTCTATAAATTCATTCATCACTAGCACCTTTCCGGTGTGATGGATAATATGAATCAAAAGGAAGTTGATAGCTTGATGGCGTCTGACCGATAAGATTGGAAGAGAAAACATACTGCGTCGACCCCAGACAAGCTGGGAACAGGGTAGGGAGAAGAAGGGTTGAAATTAATAAAAACACCGAAAGGCTGCTTACTGTCTGTCTACGAAACGGTAATGCACGTAACATAATTATGCCAACTCATTTTAGCGACACAATTACACCTCTCAACCCAGCAACAACATTCTGTGCTTGGATTCGGGGCTTTGTGCTGAAAACACGTAATTTCAATTTACCCGCTTAAAACGTTAAATTAAAATAAAGAAAGCACAATTTAATGGGTGGTCCTAAGTAGACCTGAGTTGATTCTAAAGCAAATAGGCAATATAGGGTTGCCACAATCATGCACTAATATTTGGAAATTATATTACATAGTAAAATAAATTTTCTGATGCTGTTTCAAATAATTTTTAAATGTTTCTATTCGAAAATTAGGGCGTTTACTAAGATAATATTGAGAGAAGGCTGTTGGTCTACTGAGGGGATGCTATAATTATAAATATTTAACTTAAACTCAAATAATGTCATTTCTAGCTCAAACAGTAACAGCGCTAGTTTGGACATACATAATTAGAGGTGGATGGAGCGAGTAAGTCCACACTGGATGAACTTTAAATCCTACAATTGATTTCGGAACCTCTTGACCAATAGCCAGCAGGCCTTAAGGCCTAACGCTTTGGCGAAGTTTGTTGTTCAAAACACGAAGCTTAGGGGTGACTCGTCTAAGTAAATATAATAAAACCCCAATAAAGACCGATGGGGCAAATTACCGTCCCAGTCACTCATTTGATAAAGCCCGCCCCACGAATACCCATTGTAATTTTGTACAAATATTTTCTGCAATCGTTTCAACACGCAACCGACTCTCAAGATAAATGTTGGTTCTAGTTCACGTCAGTCCCAATGGAATAAATACGAAGCCACTAATTACTTTGGAAAATTGTCGGTCAGAAAAACGGCCGTGCAAACAGACATTTTAATAAACTACGAGTGTTTATTGTGTTATGGTTAATAGTAGATTTTCCATCAAGTGCACAAAACGAATCATTTTTGTCCGAGACTTTTAGCAGCCCGAGCCTAAGGCGAGGGCTGATAGTAATGTCGAGGATAAAAATGGTTTTGTGGACGAGGTAGAAACTCTGCTTTTCACTTCGATTGCGAGGAAATAAAACAGTAGTTTATCATAACATTTCTTAAAATACAAACTAAAATAAAAGTTTTTCCCAGTGATATTAGGTTTGGGCTGCAGACCTATACAGCCAAGTATTAAATAAATTTTGAAATAATAATTTTCGTAAATTAATTTAATAACCTACCGTACCTACTTGAATTAAAATTTTAATATCTTTTATGTCTTAAAAAACACATTAGGCAAATAAATTTAAGTAAATATTTAAATATAACAAATTCTATCTCTGAATTTCTCATTGTGTTTGGCTGCATGGCTCATTTTCTTTGCCTTAATATAGACACATTTATGAGTAGATACGTTAATGCTCTAGAGCACAAAATTCGATTTTGTGCAGCCTATATCCTGCACAAATGAGCACTTTCAGAGCATGAGAATTGAAATAGTAGATTTTCCATCAAGTGCACAAAACGAATCATTTTTGTCCGAGACTTTTAGCAGCCCGAGCCGAAGGCGAGGGCTGATAGTAATGTCGAGGATAAAAATGGTTTTGTGGACGAGTTAGAAACTCTGCTTTTCACTTCGATTGCGAGGAAATAAAACAGTAGTTTATCATAACATTTCTTAAAATTCAAACTAAAATTAGTACAGTTACCGTATACCGAAGGAAAAGTTTTTCCCAGTGATAATGGGTTTGGGCTGCAGACCTATACAGCCAAGTATTAAATTAATTTTGAAATAATAATTTTCGTAAATTAATTTAATAACCTACCGTACCTACTTAAATAAAAAATTTAATATCTTTTATATCTTAAAAAACACATTAGGCAAATAAATATAAGTAAATATTAAAAAATAACAAATTCTATCTCTGAATTTCTCATTGTGTTTGGCTGCATGGCTCATTTTCTTTGCCTTAATATAAACACATTTATGAGTAGATACGTTAATGCTCTAGAGCACAAAATTCGATTTTGTGCAGCCTATATCCTGCACAAATGAGCACTTTCAGAGCATGAGAAGTGAAAAATTCATTAATGCACACCCGATGCGATGATATAATCGTTTATTTGCTGTGTGGTGACGGCAGAGCAGAATACAATTGTACAAGGCGACTAATGGTAAAGACAGCGATGAAAAATGGGCAGCTGCCCATTAATCGTGTCGAATTATATTAATAAAAGTCGGTGTTAACTCAATAATAATAAAAATAAAATAAAATAATTTTGTACTGTAGCATTTGAAATAATAGTAGATTTTCCATCAAGTGCACAATACGAATCATTTTTGTCCGAGACTGATAGTAATGTAGAGGATAAAAATGGTTTTGTGAACGAGTTAGAAACTTTGCTTTTCACTTCGATTGCGAGGAAATAAAATAGTAGTTTATCATAACATTTCATAAAATTCAAACTAAAATTAGTACAGTTTTGAATACTGAAGGAAATTGTTTTTCCCATTAATATTTGGCTTGGGATTCAGACCTATACAGCCAAGTATTAAATTAATTTTGAAATAATAATTTTCTCAAATTAGTTTTATAACCTACCGTACCTACTTCAATTAAAATTTTAATATCTTTTATGTCTTTAAAAACACATAATGATAAAAATATTCAAAAATAACAAATTCTATCTCTGAATTTCTTATTGTTTCATCATGGCTCATTTTCTTTGCCTTAATATAGACACATTTATGAGTAGATACGTTAATGCTCTAGAGCACAAAATTCGATTTTGTGCAGTCTATATCCTGCACAAATAAGCACTTTCAGAGCATGAGAAGTGAAAAACACCTTTAACGGACTTAATTCGCGTATAAAAGCTGTTTGGCATTGTTATTATTTAACCCGATGTCTCACCGTGACCACATCCACTGGAAAGTGATCGAAACGTCTGGTTAAGTAATAACATTGCCAAACATCTAAATATATATCAGAGATAAATCCATTAAAGTTGTTTTATTTCAATTGTGTAGTGCTTTTGTAAATTGAGAAGATCATTATAATTATGTACTATAACGTCAATTATTGACTTATGGATCTTTATATTATTTATAGCGATGACAGCCCTTAAGCTCCACTATATCTGTTTAAGTCCTTTGATTAATTAATTCACTAGGATTATATGTATGCACCGTATTATTGGATATATACCTATGTGCTTTACATTGATAATGAAAGGAGCGTTTGTATCTCAGAAGTCAACAAGGCAATATCATTGTTGGTGTTTGTACTGATATAGCCGTATGTTTAACATTCTGAATTAAACTAAACCTTTTATTTGATTAATAATGGTAAGTCAGCCGTTTGGTAACGGTTAATCCTATTTCAACAACGCTTTCTGCACTCTTTTTATCATTTGTAAGACTTGTTTTTCTTTTTAAAGGAAATTTATAAAAATATACAACAAAATCCCACAGTCTATAACTGAACCGTACCTTACGGAGACAATTCACCCTATATTCTTCGATTTATGGAAAAAACCTCTTATCCAAGCACACATAGATTATGTTGTATGGGTGTTCTGAATCTAAAACGACCAAAATTTTCTCATTTCTAAAGTTTTAGAGGAGTGAAAACGTTTTCGCTCGAGACAAGTACCTACCTTATTAAAAAAGAAAATGTACGCAAACGTAGGTATTACTCGCGCCGCGTATCGGCACTTCACAATCCTCTTAATACTCGGAAAAGAGCTCCCATGTTTCTTATAATTTAATGATACCTACGTAATTCTTAAGTACCATACACGGATGGCTTCATTAATATAGGTACAAATACAACATTTAGGTGTCAGCTTGGATCTAAATTAACGTCATTAAAGTGATGCGATGCAAGCATCTCACGGCGTCTCGGCGGAGAATAGCTATGATCCCCTAATTATTACGGCACCCTCAATTTTCATTGTATACCGACGGCAGGTATGTTAATTGATGTGTTTATCTATATCATTATTTCGATCGACTAAAATCTAACGTCTATGTATAGCAATATAACTTTAATAGAGTTGTATAACGTAGTATTTCAAAGAAAAGTAGGAATGTATTTTTATTTAAGATCTTGAATCAGGATGCTGTAAGATTGTTCACATTTGGGTTATTTCTGATAGAGTTGGAGCATAAGTCCAGCCTACTAAAGTCTGCTAAAGGTCCCTTAAAATAGTGGCTGCACTTTCGAACATTCGGTGTGCTTAGATTGGCGACGTATTCCAAATTCAAAAAATTAGCTTTTACAAAAGACAAACGAGTCCATTTTCAGTCCAAAGCAGACTTTTCAATAAGGGAATTAAAATAGGCAAGAACATAGATATAAACACAAATCATCAGAAGAAATCCCAGGTGAACAAAACATCCCCCCTTGTTACTTCGTGTCGCGCGTCGCAGATGACGTTTCAAGGAAACGTTCGCGGCGTGACAGCAACAACTGTTTAGATAGGACAAAAGCTCTAAGTGGGCTATTACACCGCCCGCTTCGCCCCACTTACCTACAATATTTATGCACTTCCAACTATAATAAATACTACTGTGAGCACTCCGTGTGGTGTATGGGCGGCGATGTATTTTTTGAACGCATATTTACCTTGTTTTATGGACGCCCCACGTAAATCAACGGCTGTTGTATTGTATTTACGAATAGTAACCTACCGTGTGTTGATGGTAGAGCCAAAAATATTGTCAACCCTAGCAAGCTGTCATGTCAGTCAGTCAATCTGATTTGGAATAGACTATTTAACGGAAGTGTAGTATATAGTAACTTTTTAGCTATAAATCACTTAAAATTGTTGATTTTATAACGAATCGTGTCTGCTTTAGGTGTTGAAGATTATTATAAAAAAGTGTTTCGGCAGTGAGATCCTTTATCTGTCACAAACTATTGATCAAAATGGGATATCAGATTTTAACGCTTCTTATGGGTACAAAGATTTTAATGGTTAGAAAAAGAATTTCGAAAAATTATGATCTTGAGGCGGGAATCGAACCCGCGTCCGCTGCTATCCGGGCAGGTGCCTGACCGCTCGGCCACCCAAGACACTAATTAACTTGCCGAAATTCTTCTAACCTTTCATTTCACGTTGTAAGCTTTGTACTAATTTTTCTAACATATAATGTTAAAGTTAAAATCGAATAGCTTCTTATGGGGTTCCGAGACGGTCAATCAGCTTGGCGGCAAGCACGTTTCAAGCATTTTGATCATCTACAACTCTTGTTTGATGATTGACTCGAGAATTTAAGGGCTTTTAATGTCTGTTTGATTTGTTTGACATAGCAACAGAGTAGAACACACAGAAAATAAACGTGTTTGACGTCAAGCTGCTTGACCATCGGAACCCCATCAAACAAAACACAACATAAACACTGTTTTGAAATAACACCGTAAAGGTTTAGTAGTGTTATTGGTATTCTATAGGATAAAAAACTGTAAGTGTACCCAAATAAGATGTAATTTGCACAAGCCCCCTGGTTATTGTTACCCATTGATTCCCCGAGGAGTTCCTATGAAATGCAATGCAATACAGTTTATATTCAATGTTCGTTCCACGAATTCACGATACCAGTTTGTTCTGCCGTCGAAACCGCAACGGATAGCTGTAGTTGATTCTTCTAAATATTGAACTACTCCAATCCAATATGGTGGGAAGAAAAGCGGACTTGTATCGTACATTCAATAGGTATATTTTGTGGGTTTTTTTGTGAACACCACGTTGGTTCTGTACGGATTGGTGGGTATTAAGAACTGCAGATTTAGCTTGAAACAGCTCCGTCTTATTAATAAACTGGTAATAAACATGGTATAGCTATTCCGTGTTTTGTCTTCGTCTCACAAACATGATTTTGAATGCGAGGAAAAAAGACAAACCTCTGAGTAACTAGTCTTAGTTAAGCCGTGTTTATTAATAAGCTGCTATTTTAATACATACATAAATCACCTGCATTATATTTATCCTCCGAAGTGGTAGGCAGAGCATCCACATTTCGCCAATTATATAAGGCGTGATTTATGTTTATTTAATTATATTTATGAAAAAAAAACATACGGGTACAAATTCAGTAACCTACTCCGGTTTTTCGTAGGTTAAAAAGAGATAACTTAGTCGTGTATCAAAAGTGTATTTATTACAAATAGTTATTCCCACATGTTACGGAATATTAGTTTGCGCAATTACAGGCTGAACGCGCCAAGCCACTGCGCCATCGAGCTCTTCTTAATCCTCATTAGGTTCATAAAACATTCAAAATAAATAATAAAGGGAAAAAGAAACGGATTCAGTTGTATAAACAGTAACGTTTTATCGAGCCCTTTCTACCAAAATCAGTAGCAAGCAAACGAATAGCGGGCAAACGGCGCAATAAAAACAAAATACTGTAACGGTTTTAATATCACGCAAGACAGCAATGCAGCCAAGATTTTTTCAGATAGGTACGCTCACCATACACCCACAACTATATTTGCATGGAAACCACATACGGTAGGGTGATAAAATTTAATGTACGAACTTATATTACTATGTTGCCATTTTTGTAGTCCAACGTACGGGGACAAATAAGAAAATATTAGAAATAAAACAACTTTTACGTGAAATTAGTGAATTAAGGTATCGTCTACATAGACGATACCTTCACAATATTGCCAACTAATCAAATATCTGCATTTTTATCACATCTCAACTCCATTCACCCCAAAATTCAATTCACTATGGAGTTGGAGGCAAATAACAAGCTAGCTTTCTTAGATATATTAATAATCAGGAATCCTGACCATAGCTTGAGCCATACAGTGTATCGGAAAGCTACCCATACTGATAGGTACCTCAATGGTGACTCTCACCACCATCCCAGTCAGCTATCTACCGTGGGCAAATCTTTATTTATTTATTTATATATTCTTTATTGTACACACACAGAATGAGAAAATAACAACAGTACAAAGAAAAGTGGACATGCATGAACAATAGGCGGCCTTATTGCTATAAGCAATCTCTTCCAGGCAACCTTGGTAATAGAATAATAGAAAATATATAAAAATCAGAAGGGCAATTAAATAATAAATAAATACAAAACGAATAAATAAAATACATTAAACATAAGAACGTACTTAAAACTACTTATATAGAGGTTTGGTGGAAATGGCTAGTGACTAACCGCTTGAAAGAATCCAAGGTGCGAGCTCGTCTGATGCTTTCAGGTAAAGAGTTCCATAGCCTGACAGCATGCACGGAAAAGGAATACGAAAAGAAACTGGTACTATGTAAAGGAAAGTTAAGGGTAAGATTGGACAAAGAACGCAACGGGCGACTTAAAGAAGAGGAATGAAATGTAAAGAAGCCGCGAAGGTAACCCGGTGACGACGGGTGGAAAAGAATGGAATAGAGGAGTGTAAGAACGTGTAAGTCCCTGCGCCGTCGGATAGTAAGCCAATTTAGTTTAGTGCGAAAATACGACACATGGTCGAATTTACGCAAGTTAAAAACAAACCTTATACATAGGTTCTGCAGACGCTCAAGCCTATCAAGGAGTACTTCATTAAGGTCACAATAACATACGTCAGAATAATCCAGCAAAGAGAGTAACAGTGATTGGGCAAGATTCACTTTAGTGCTGATCGGCAAAAAGTTACGGAGGCGTCTGAGTGAACCATATGCTGCAAATACCTTCCTACTGATCTCATCAACTTGTGGTTTCCATGTTAAGCATTGGTCCAGGATGATACCGAGATTTTTTACACTCTTTTCATATGGGATTCGTATACCACTCAAAATGACTGAGGGAATACAATTAAAGTCAATACATTTAATGAAAAATGGACTCCCTATGATAATAGCCTGCGTTTTATGTGGATTTAGAGTAAGACCAAAAGCCTTACTCCATTCCACAACAGCGCCAAGGTTACTGTTTAAAGATAAAATAGCAGCTGGCAAATCCGAAATAGAAGTTTGAGTGTAAATCTGTAAATCATCGGCGTAAATGTGATATGAACATGAGATGGATTCAGCTACAGAGTTAATAAAAATGGAAAACAGCAAAGGAGATAAGACACTACCCTGCGGGACTCCAGCATGGATGTCAGTCCAGGCGGAGTGAGTCTCATCGATACGGATACGCTGTTTACGTCCATGCAAGTAACTTTTAAACCAGTCCATCACTAGTGGAGATATGTTGAGAGAACGCATGATGGCAGCAAGAATATCATAGTCAACGGAATTAAAGGCATTGCTAAAATCTAGCAATGCCAGCAGCGTGAGTTGCTTGTTCTCCATTCCTCGTCGAATATCATCCGTTACTTTAACAAGGGTCGTCGCTGTGCTATGGCCAACTCGAAAACCAGACTGGAATTGAGAGAGGAGGTTATTTTTATTGAGGAAAGATAACAGTTGGTTATGGACGAGTTTCTCAAGGACTTTTGACAGGAAGGGTAGAATCGAGATAGGACGGTAATCGGTGAAAGTAGCAGGATTGGATTTTTTCGGAATAGGAATGACGTAAGCTGCTTTCCAAGTGGAAGGAAATACTCCTGTGGAGATAGACGTATTCAGAATATGTTTAAGGATTGGAGTAAGGATATCTATTAAGGGTAAGATCATATTCCGGCTAACAGAATCAGCACCAACCGCACTCGACGAAATCGAGGTAATGGCTCTCTCAACATCACACTGCGTAAACTGATTAAAGTTAAAAGAGGTAAAAACAGGAAAAGGTGCAGTTGAAAGTCGACTAATGGTTTGGGATTTCCTAGTCTGATCAATTGGAAACACCGAAGAGAAATGATTATTAAGTAACTCAATATCAAGGGATGTACTCAAAGAGTCATTATTGGATTTACCTACACCAAGGGTCCTAAGGAATTTCCATACTTTAGAAGGATCGCCATTTTCGACGGATTTATGTATATGACGTCTTTGAGCATCCCTAACCAGCGTATTACACTTATTTCTTAAGCGAGTGTACTTTTCCAATCTTTCAGTGTTTGAGTTAAATTTGTACTTACATTTTGCCCTGTCTCTTTTTAACATTAACTTCCGTATATCATCGGTAAGCCAGGGAGCTGGAAGGTGCTTCATTTTAACAGGTCGAATAGGAGCATGGATATCATATAACTGTATCAGTAAATTGTTAAATATCTCAATCTTTCCGTCAACACTCGCTTCATTATGAACCACCGACCAGTCCAGGTTAGTTGCATCTTCACGCAGCTTTACAAGATCAATGCTACTAAAGTTACGATGCATCATAACCCTGGCCCTGACCTTAGGAGGACGAATTCTGTAGGAAAGGTAAATCAAATCGTGATAGGAAAAAGCATCCGCAGAAAGCTGTCCAAATCTATGTATATGGTTAGGGGAAGATATTATCATTAAGTCAAGAAGTGATGGTGTGCAGTTTGGAAAATGATGGGTCTCACTAGTAGGAAGAATATGTAAATTTCTAGAATTAACAATTGAAAGAAGGTTATTAGAACGATTATCGTTTTTGATGAGGCATGTATTAAAGTCACCCATAATTACAACGTGCTCGAAAGACGAAGCAAAGTTATCAAGCAATACTTCAAATGAGTGAAAGTAATCAATCCTCAATGATGGACTGTAGTAAACACCAAGGAGAATTTTAGTGTGGCGCAATGAGATATCTATGAACAAATGCTCAGCGGAATTGGGTGGAGGTGGCTGGGGAGATTTAGATAGAATGGAATAAGAAATGCCAGAACGAAGATAAATAGCAACACCACCATGTGAAGAACTTACACGGTCATTACGGATTAACTGGTAGCCAGGTAGGGAATAGGACGTCGAACTAAGGCTGGGATTAAGGAATGTTTCGGAGATCAGGATCGCATGTATATTATCAATGTCAAAGGACGCAAGCATATCCGGGTAGTGAGCCGGTATACTCTGGGCATTCAGATGAATTACATTGAAGTTCGTCGCGGCATCGCAAAAGGAGTCTTTCAGACATTCACATAAGGAACGATCTGAACTTTGAGTATCAGAGTACGTATCAGAGGAGGAACAAGAAAAAAATAAGTCACTATCATCTAATGAGCAATTCATTGGTGTGATGCTAATAAATAAGTAGTATGTATATACTAATAATAATTAACAATAATAAATACAAAAATGCGAGAAAAATAAAAATATATAAAATAATAAGTATAAAATATGTATAAAGAAATAAAAAATAAACAATAAATAAATATATTAATGAACAATAAATACCCACAGGTTATCTGAGAGAAACTACTCAACAAACGAAATAAAATAGAAGAATAATAATTAAGAAGTATTTTACAAACTAAAACAATAAAGATATAAATCAATGACACTGGTTCTATTAATGTGCAACATTAGGGTACACAAAACCAGCTGATTTAATTATATGACAACATAAAAATAAAATAAAATTAAACTAAAAATATCATTGAAATGGCATCAATGAAAAGAAATAACAAAATATTTTGAAAACTTGAAGATAAGGCTGAATAGGCTATACTCCTTTGCCTTCCCTAAGTAGAGAGAATTAAAAACAAAAAAAAAAAATAGTTGTCAATGGGACAGTGACAGACTAACAAAGTACAACAAACGGAAAGAATAAACGTAGTGTATTATATACTCTCTGGGAAAGAAGGCACAGAAAACCTGCCCACAAACTAACGAAATAAAGTTTAATTTAATTATGTCTATACAAGACTATAGTACAATACAAAACAATAGACATGCGCTTACGCAAAGCAACACAAAGTATGTGTACTGTATATTATTTATATTCACAATGGCATGTTTAAGTATGAAAGACGTAACATCAAGAAAGGGAGTACATACGTATAGTTCACATGAGAAGAAAAGGTAGACTGAATGACAATTTGCTAGGTAAGTAATCCATTCGATTGAGCTCAGTTCAACAGTAACAAAACGTAATAAATAAAAACAATTCACAGGGTATAATTGGCGAGTTAATTTCAATTCAATGATAGCTGTAACTTAGCTTATTTCCTCTTTGCAGATGCAGCCCGCTTACGCCTAGGATCGGGTACAGTTACACCAGGCGCGACAACTCCACTGGCACTAGCTCCGCCGGTATTGGGTGTACTCGTAGCCATAGTCGAAGTTGATGGTTCACATAATCTGTCTATATCAGCCATCGAGGCAATCCTGGCACGCTTTCCATCCTTGCCAAGAGCAATAATACGGCCCTCAAATGTCCAACATCTGTTGATTCCAAGACGACCTCGAGCAGCGGAAAAAATCTGGTGTCGATATCTCGTCAGGAATTCGGATACTGTGATACCGGAGCCCTTAAACTTGGACTTGGCAAACCAGACCTTGTCACGTACAGTATCCGATGAGAACTTTATCAAGACTGCACGTGGCTTGTCAAGTACTTCCCGCCCCAAGCGAGAAACCCGGACCACATCATCCCCGTTGAATTGTGGAATGCATAGATGCTTGGCCACCACATTGAGTACGTCACGAGTAACATCTCCACCATCAGCCTCAGGAACACCATGTAGGAGAAGCATATTGCGACGGCTACGCATCTCCAAGTTGTCACACTCCAGTGCCAAAGAAGATACCTGCTTTTCAAGGTTCCTAAGAGCTTCCAGAATAAAAGTACGGAAGCTCTCAAACTCTGCTGAGATGGTAGCAATTGTGGCCGTCTGAGGTGAAGTTTTCTTGAGCTGGCTCTCAAAGGCTATCATCCGAGCAGTGAAGGAGTCAGCCAGTGTGTCCAAAGAGCTCTTTATGCCATCCATAATTAGTGCTGGTAGGATAATTATTATTGTGTGGTATAAAATGTGAGGTGGTGCAGGTGAGAAGGAGATAACACTAGCAGGTATTTATTGCAACTAATGCATACTTATATAACAGCAACAATTGCAAAAAATTCACTGTAATTAATTAATAAATAATTGTAAAATGCGGAGTCTTATTTTTACTGTCCGTATGTTTTAAAGCCTACCCTCCAAAAAAACTTTGTTTCAGAGAGCACACAGCATCTGTGACAGTCAACACCTGGCATCAGAACTAAATCATGTTAAGCAAGTACTGCGGAGTAATAAACTGCAAGTACCAAAGCCCTGTCGCAGAGGTCGGGTGAAACCGGCAACAGTCGAACGTCAACCTGCTGTACTACCTTACTTGAAGGGTGTCACTGACAAGATTGGGAACATCTTGAAGCGTGCTTCCATTAAAACTTATTTCAAGCCGCTGAAGAAGATCAACCAATTTCTAAGACCTGTAAAGTGTAACATCCCCCTTCAAGATGCAGGAATTTACAAGCTAGATTGTGACTGTGGACTCTCTTATATAGGCCAAACAAAGAGAAGTATAGGGACCCGGGTAAAAGAACACATAGCTGATGTGAAACATAGGCGCGAAACAAAATCTGCAGTATGTGAACATGCCTTAGACGGACCCAACCATTATTTAAGATTTGACAAACTGCAAATTCTAGCAAAAGAGAAACGATATATACCTAGAATGATACGTGAAGCTATTGAAATCAAGAAACATCCAAACTTCAATAGGGATAATGGTTGGAACATACCACCTGCTTGGGACCCAATTATTAGAATAATTAAATCCCAACACCGTCCTCATACTGCCAAAAACAATGATACTGTAAGCTCTGTATGTGTAAATCGGAACACCTAAAATATCAAATATTATGACGGTAGTTAATTATTACTTAATTGTGAGGACACCTGTCATCTTCAGTCCCCCCGTGACCACGGCCACTGTAAAGTGATCGAAACGTCGGGTTAAATAATTAATATGCCAAGCACCAAATTATACGCGAGTCTTATCCGTAAAAGTTGTTTTATTTCAAATGTGTAGTGCTCGTGCAAATATAAGAAAACATTAAGAAAATATTAGTTATTATTGTCCTCTATGATATTAGTCTTAAGATTAAGGAACACGACAGCTGAACGAATGTGTGCGTGTCATTTGTTTATAATTTATGGACCACTATGAGAGTATTGCTTTAATAAGAGTTAATTAAGCTGTTAATATGATGAAGTGATGAAATAATCTTTATAACTTGTGTTTAAAAACAAATTATTTAATAGAGAGCATCAAAGCTGTGCGGCGATGGCAGAGCAGAACACAATTGTCACCACCCCCATCTCTCCTGCTAGTGTCTTAAAATGTGACTAGTGATGAAAACCGTGATATGAGATGAATAACAGTGTTACACCATATTTTGAGATGTTACTCCATTTTTTGTAGTTCTACATAATAATAATATATTGTGTAAGTCCCGCGATTTTTATTACATGTTTCACGCTCACAAAGTACACAAAGAGTCTGCTATCATATTAAACAATATCGTAATCCCCACGTTTTCGCTTTCAACATGCTGTCAATCTCGTGCATGTTATGTAAAAATATTTCTTGGAAAAATAGAGGAATCGCTGGAGGATACTGAGTACGCGGCAAATGTACGCACGTGGAAAGGGTGGATTTTCAAAATGTTCTGTGTATTTTATTCTGGAAATTTCCGAGCAATTTTTTGTAAATAGTCGTGCACTCATTTTAACACTCTTTTTAAGACGAAACTTACAAACCGATAAAGGGGGGGCATGTTGCCCCCCCTTTAATTGTTTGTCATTCTCCTCTCCACTGTCCGTGGAGCAGATATAATTATTAGAAGTTATTAAATAAAACTATGTAACTATGAAAGTATAAGGATTGTGGTTTTTTTAATGGTTTGGTATTAACGGTAGTAGCCGAGAACAACCATTTAGTGTGCCTTCCAAAGCACTGACCGAAATCTAGATAAAATATTTAAACATATTTTACCCATCTAATGACTGCAAGAAAATTTTTTCAAACTTATGTCCTCATGCGGAAATAATATTATGTTGGAATAATTTTCTTTTATAACATTTTTGTTTTTTTCCGAATTTTAATGATTACAAATAGAAATTTATTTGTATATTGGTAAAAATATTGGTAGAACAATATTTTTATAATTTTTGTTTTTTATTACAGTTAAGTTTTTCATTATCGAGTATGTTTATAAAAGTCGGACGCAAAAACCAAAACGCAACAGACCTCATACAGGCAGACTCTAATAAACGTTTCATATAGCACTGTCATACTAAAACACGTACACTGCAAGGGAAAACGCAAAACACATTTTACCTTTGCGAAGGCCTACGATTTTATAAAGTTTGGGAGACATTCATTACCCACATTTAGTCACTATAGCAACGTAGGAATCTGGGTCACGCACGTACCAGGCACATTACGTGGAGTGATTGTTTAACATGCAATTATTAAGTCTCACGGAGGAATTATATTAAATAATTCTAGGGTTTCTTTGTGGAAATAAATTGTGTTAGCTTTGTCGATGTTTCATGTTGTTTATTGTTGCTGATAGCTTTAGGAGAATGAAATGATAGAATACCCAAAGATGGTTGGTGTCAGGCAGGCGGCCGGCTGTAAAATCTAAGCCAAAACCTTGAGCAGTATGCATTGGAATGTTGTCATTCTAACCACTCTCTCCGTTCATCGGCCTCTCAACATGGTCCGTTCCGTCTCTTTTCTATATATTCATTCATCATTAGCATCTTTACGGTGTGATGGATGATATGAGTCAAAAGGGCTTGATGACGTCTGGTCGATATGAATGGAAGAGGAAACATAAAAAACGACCCTAGATAGACTGGGAATAGGACAGGAAGAAGAAGGAGCTTTAGGAGGATGATGGAGGCTATAAAGATATAAAGTTTATATGCGGGACTTTACCTTTGAGAGGTACCTCTGTACTGTAAATTAAACTGTAAACACAAGACAAATTATAGGAACAGTTAAATTGAAAAATTAATATCAGGTTGTCTAAAGGTCCGCTATTTTCTTGGGAAAATGCTGTTCTCTTGCTGATCATGTATCTGATGTATGTACTGCTATACAAAATGATCTCTCTATAATTCAATACAGTATAAAACTTGATTGAGGCGGGCTGGGTCCGCTTTTAGTGAATAGAGCTGCATTTCATTGTTGATGTTGACCGTACGTAGCCAATTTTTTCTAAAATTATCGATTAGAATGAAATTTTTTGACACAGTTTCAAAATGAAAACATTAACCATTAATTATGATGTAAAATATGATTTGCTAAGTATTACTACTAATATTTATCATGATATCTAGAACTGACAAATTTTCAATTAAATGTTTTGTCTTCCATGCCGGCCCGGGAGCGAAAAAATAACGCAGAATGTACCAGCCTCGACTCATCCCTGGGGTGTCATAAAAGTCGATTAAGGGAGATTGCCCGGTGTAGAGTTACACCAATGGTGGAAGCCAAACCACTAACAACGGCATACCCAAAGAGACAAGCGGCCGGTTGTAAACCTAAGCCAAAACCTTTAGCAGTATAGATTGAAATATTGTCACCTCTCTCTCTCTCCGACTCTCCGTTCACCGGTCTCTCGATATGATTTTTTATGTCAATTTTTCATGTTTCATTTATCACTATTGGTGTGATGGATGATATGAATCAAAAGGGAGTGGATAGCTTGACGACGTCTGCCCTTAATTAATGACATAGGATGTTGAATTTTATTAAATAATGTGCAAAAATTAATCTATTAAATATTAGTTCATAGTATGTCTAATATGGTTATGAATATGGCTTTGTGTCTATGACCTGTGTCGGTGGTTGAAGCGTCATTTTTTCTTTAGAAAATTTCACTAGTCTCTCTCTCCCTTTGTGTCTGACTGTGCTAGGGAACGGACGTATACCTTCTTAGTGACAAAGTGAATATAGTACATAGTAATTTCTTCAGTAAATCAGTGTTTTAATTACCCATAATCTCCTATATAGGAAACATACTGTTTTGATCCCAGATAAACTGGGAACAGGAGAAGAACAAATATAGTAAAATATGTTTTGCCTAGCAATTCCATTTTTTATTCCAATTCCATTAAATTATCCTTGAAAGGGTGAGCAGAGATATATAAACTTCCATGTTACTTTGTTATGTTCATGTCATAAGGGAGAGCCTATTGCCATGTACTGGGCACATTTATCGTAGTATTGCTAAGTGACATACCTGGTTGTACCCAGTAAATGTACGTACGGTTGTTGTTCTTTCCTCATTATACCCTCTCATTCGCCCTAAAAGGCATCTGTGGGAGAGGTAGGAGGTGGTGACAACTATGTTCAGCACTGCCGTCCATACACGCCACTTTACCTTTTCACATCAGAAAATCTTTCTTCTCTGGATATCATGAAAATCTTAAACGAATAAAACTTCTTTCGAACTTTTTCTAACCACCATATTTTATTCTTAGGAATAAAACTTTATTTATCGTTAGGTTACACGTCATTGCCAGTTACCTGATACAAAGACTTGCGACCTTTCCAGAGCGGCCGCAAGTTATCGTGGCCGTCCACCATTAGGCTGTAAATAAGCTTTAATCACTGTTATGAAATCGGCAATAAAAGTTGTGCCGGTATGAAACCGAGGGCCCATATAAAAATGCTGTACCAATTTCGAAATAATGCGGGCTTGCTAATGCCCGTTTCTGGTGAAAATAGAGAGATGTAGGGTGTAGTTGGCCAAGGTTAATTATTTTTGTTTGATTCTTAACTAGGTGGGATAAATCTGAGTAGAGATCCGATTTTGTAACCTCTCGGCAATCGCTTCTATTAGACAATTTTAAGGGTTTCACTCAAGCCACTGGTTCCTTAAATTATAAAAAAATTATATGGCTTGAAAATGTTGATAATTTAAGAAAAATATTCAAGTACCCACCCTAAAGGGGATGAGAGTAGTAAAGAGCAGGCTATCATCAATAATTTTTTAAACTGTAAAACCTTAGTATTTGAAATATAATGAAATTGAATAAACACTCAAATTACATTGTTAACGATTTTTACACTACGAAAGGTGTAGTTTGACAATTATCTTAAGTTCTCCGAAAATCATATAAATAAATTGCATTATTGACGACTCAATCAACATATCCTCAGTCTTTCTATCACAGGAACGATCTGTGAATCAGTGGGGACGCTATAAAGGGGAGACTGATGAAATTAAACTATTGATATAATAACTGCAAAAAGGACTTAGTAGCGTTTCCTCTTTGTATTTCCCGCCGCGTATTTCTACAGGGAGAGTCGATACCGTAAGAATATGCGACGGGCGTCAATTTGATTCGATTGGGGGGCGGCAAAGATTTCTCCCGGCTTCAATTATCTTTGTAACTTCGACCTTTATCACGGCTGTCGTTCACTGATGCTTTATAGAGAGTTGAGTAAGTATGACAGACGAATTCATTTGACTAGGATACGTGCCTGGGAGCGTTTGGAAGTAACATATTAATCTTTACCTATACTGTGAAGTGTCCGTATACATACCTGCAAAATTACATAGATTTTGCTTTGGAAACAAAGGTATAGATGGCGTTGGTTTCTTCATAACTTTGACTTACTGCCGCACTGACGTCAAATAACTTTAATGAGTACTTAGTGTCAAAAATGTCATTGAAATCTAAATCTAGACCATAGACTTAACCCAGCAAGAATAGCGACCAGTTTTGAATTGTAATTTTTTGACATTAAGTACTCATTATCGTTAGTTAACGTCTCTGAGTGCGGCAGTAAGTAATTAAACTAGATGGTTTGGTTTCTTTATACATATATACATAAATCACGCCTATATCCCCGAAGGGGTAAGCAGAGGTGAACTAGCACCCACGCTTCGCCAATTATGCTAGGTCCCATGTAATAGGTGGCGAGCCTATTGCCATTTTTCGGGCACAAAAGTCCATTGCTAGGTGATATAAGAGGAACGCTGCTGCCCATTCCTCATCACTGATTTATCCTTAGTCGCCTTGTACGACACCCGCGGGAGAGATTTGGGGTGGTGACAGTTGTATTCTACTCTGCCGTCACCACACGGCTTGGTTTCTTTATAATTATGAATAATACGGAACGTATTAAGTGTACACAGCTATTATCTACCATTAACGGCTGGTTTGGTCTGGTCACCGACGAGAGAGAAAAAGAAGAGACCATCTCCCGGGTTCGCATCCAGTTAGGGGCAAATGTTTGTGTGATGAACAGTTCTTGAGATACGGTGGTTTTCAAATATTGATTTGTTTTTGTAGTATATTTTCATAATTAATAACATAAACTATGTAGTATATTTTCAATATTTGATACAATAATAAAAACAAGATGGTCCGAAGCTTCCACGTAAGAAATGGAATGACATGTCACATTTTACGCATAGCGTATGTATATAGTCGAATGCTACAATAACTGACACATGAAATTGTATAGTTGGAATGTTTTGATTTGTGGATCTTTGTCACGGCTCGCATTGTTTCAAATATCGTAAACGAGACACGTTCCAGCTGCAGCGTGCACGGAATTTTAATTCTAAGTTCTCTAAGCCTTTTTTCATGTGAAACCTCTCTTACCTCTTGTTATTGATTCGTCGTCTATCATGTTACTGCCTAAGTGTTTCGTAATGGTCGTTTCAATAAATAACCACGTGAAGTTGTACCCTTATTGATTTTTAATACTGTCGTTAATTCTACTTTACGCGTAGAAAATGGGGGTCTATTACGGTTACCCTCGATAACTCGTAAAACAGGTTTTTGACCTTATAAATTTGGCGCTGTGCGTATTTCTTTTTAGTTTTATTTGGCGACGGAATTTTATAACCCTTATAAATATTCAGAGAGAATTAATGTTCCTTGGGCTAGCTGTATATTATGTATTTTATTATTTATTTTATTTTATTTGAATGTTTTGAAACGATATAAACATAATTCACGCCTGTTCATTCCAGAAAGGTTCGAATAGGTGTTTTTACACCGACATTTCGATGGGTCCTACTTTAAGTTACTACGGTTTATTGAAATGGTATTCTATATAATGGTTCAACCAAGATTTTAATTAAACCAATATATATACAATTTTTATATTGATAGTTGTAGGATCTTAAATAGGAGAACTTGACTATTTGTTTTTTTTTATATACCGAACGGGCAGCGGGGCGCGCGTAGTGCTTCAAGAGTTATGTGGTACATTCTCCTTGTATGCGTTTATCCATAGGAAAGACTGACATTAAATGACTTGTGATGGTAACATTAAATGACTGGTGATGGTGATGATGAAACCGATATTTGCTATTAATTGCGAACACAATCCTAATACACAGGGTATTAGGCTAAAAATATAGGTAAAACGGTGAGAATACTTTCTGATTGTGATTAAAAGTTCGCTTTTTACCATAAATTATATTTATAAGTGTTGGTCGCGTTGTAAGTTTTTTAATAAGCGAAGTGATGGCAGATCATTAAGTATTTTCCAGCTTCAAACGACGATTAAACCACCTACATAAGTTCCAGCTTCGCGGAATATTATATTATTACCACCTTAATGAAGACCACTCGGAGTACTAAACCGCTTATAGGCAATATTGTACAATTAAAATGTGCTATAAAATAGATAAATTATATCCTGTTAAAATATTTACTGAAATGAATTTTCTTTGTTATAATTTATGTAATGATAAATTTAATTAACAAAGCTCTTTGGTATTATGTTTATTCGCAATGTTTTCATTGACATTTATATTTTCATGTTGTGATAAGCAACAAAATAATTAATCAAGAAGCAACATTGGAGAAGACGCACCGCTTAGAATAGCCTAATTATTATTGCCCAATCGGTTTTTAATATCCCCCATTGCTAGATAATAAAGCCGGTGAGTTTTTGATTTAAATTGAGCTGTCGTTGCCAGCGCCGCGTCGGAGGAGACATTGTTTCTTTGTGTACACGGTTATATTCCATTTATCGCTGCCGTTTTACATGGAGGCACGTGGAATTGCAAAATTACTTACCGTTTCGAAATTTAGATACGGACGGTAGGTACAAGCAATCTGGTGGCAGTCCCGGGAAAAGATTGGATTGTAAAAATTGGATTAGACAAAGAACAACTTTTGGGGTTTCCACAAACTCCTTCTGTAAGCTAGTTGGGTGTTAAGTTATTTACCGGGACTGATTACATATAGAACCGGATAACAACTTACTTAACTAGTCGATTTGTTATAATATTGGATAAAGATATGCATAGGAAATAAATTAGACGATATTATACTTGTAATAATAATAATATTATCTACCTATAAAGGAAATAATAATTGTATTTTCCTGAATAAAATGGTCGGTCATTTTCTGTGTTAAATTGGAATTATATGTCTTGATCTTATACAATTTCATTGAAGAAACTTATTCATAAAATGATCTTTAATATCGGTCGGGATTTTTTTACGGTAAGTAAATAAACATTAATCCTGCAACATGGAAAAGAAATTAAAGAAATTATGAAAACGAAACAATTATATCATTTTTAATTTAAAAGTGCTTTAAATAAACGTTTAAGAAAAATGTTGTAAAGAGACCCTGTAAACCTTAACTCCCTTAGCGTGGTGCCAAAAAAAAAGTTCAATCTAGACCATTCCCGGCAAGAATAGCGACTAGTTTTGAATTGTCATTAATTTGTATTAAGTACTCCTTTAAATTGTTAATAGAGAACACCCGCGAGAGGGGTAGGAGTGGTAAAAATTGTATTTTTCTCTGTCGACACCACGCTACTAAGCAATACAGTATACAAATAAAGAAATAAATAAATTAACAATATAATACACTTTTTTTTAATTATAATCCATTACTTATTAACAATACAGTAGCTTAAAGAGTTTCTATTTGAGATTCCATTACGGCTTCAAACTTAGATTAAGAAGTTGGGGAGTTGTTGAGTTGGCACATTATCTTGACTTGTAATTGACACTCTATTGAGAAGTTTATAATGGGTATAATTGGTCCCTTGAGCCCAATCCCCAGACGGTATCTAAAATTTTTAGTGCCAAGTGTTAACAGACCCTTTGAACAATGGAAACGTCGATGACCCTTCTAGTATAGGAAATATTACATTTGTACAATTTCATCTAGGTTATTTTTATGTTACCGTATTTAAAGTTAAAAATCTATTTTTTTTATCATTTCAGCCAAGTTCCCACTGTACACGTACAATGTAATTTTATTTAACATTTATATTTTTGCAAATAATAAAATTGCAATCAGTCACTGTCATTTCTATTCATAACCATATTTCTCTCTTTTTCAATGACAATGGTTAATTCTTGCGAATGTTACGGGAAAACGAAAGTGGTAATTAAATTCTCCAAGCTACTTATGATGTAGGGGAAAGGGGCCCGAAGCGGGTATGCCGCTCAAAACGGACAATCTCTTGGATTAAACTATTTTGAAATTTTGTCTACTCCCTTAACACCATCTTCCACTGGTCGCAGACACATTCACATTATAAAATATGATAATCATTGCAAACTATATTCTATACAAAATATTTGAGTTCCCGACTAGTTTGCGAGTGCATCAAATAAACAGCGTAATGATAATATTTTCATACAAAAATAAATTGTTGTGTGACGTGTTCTACTCCGTTTAATTTTGAATTAGAGACTTACTATGCTTTAAACAAGATGCTATGGTGCGTAATGCGCTGATGATACAAAGTGAAATAATAATGGCTTATTTTGATAGCGCCATTACACATGGAAATTGGAATCTACACACCAGACCAAATCTTCGAAACTTTCAAAGCTTGTTAATTTATTCTAAGAAACATTTCGGTCGTTTTATTGACACATGGCATTTAAAATTAGCAACCATTCTGATTGATTGTTTACTCAGGATACATATTGTGTAAATGAGGCAAACACGCTCTGCGAACAGGATTTCATAAAGTTCCTCTGTTCCTCTGTTCGTAGAAAAACATTTTTCGATTTTCGGACGCAATACAATCATATAACTCATTAATAATATTAAAGTCTTTGAAGTAGGCAATAAGGTAGTTTCGCATTTTACATTTCGGTCGGCTACGAACCAAACGACATCGAATTTACTTATCTTGGCTCTCCTGTTAATTTTTATAATGACTTGGCAGTGACGGGAATGCGTAAGTCCTATTCATTATTCTGACAGCAAGGTTGACAGCTGCTCCAAACGCTCATCCATCAGCTCCTGATGATTGTTATAATAACGACAAACAACGTATTAATCTGGGGGATCTTACACAATAATCGGGAGGATTCTGAACAATTAGGTGTAATACCTCTGTTGAGGCGGTGACGCCATTGTCCAATTCAGTTTTCCACACCTTGTGTTTGTGCCGTGAACAATTGGATATGACATAAGTAGCTGTATAGTTAGTGTATAGTGTAGAAATGGTATACCTTGAGATTAGTTATAATTGTGTGCCGACACCCGGAAGGGCTCTATCATTTATTAAGATGTTTGGCTTTCTAAATACGGCACGGTTACACAGCATTTTATGTATAGCATAATAATTATCATAAGTATCACTCGGGGATATTATTTGGTGAATACTAGGTATTGGAAAAAATATTACGAAGAAAAATACATCAGACCTTTTTGTTACAAAAAAACAATGTTCTGGTGCTGGTTTGAAAATGTTCTGTTCATTTTTCTTTGTATCTGCCCGGTACTGTACCAGTAACGCGGTAGGCCTGCGATTGCGTAAGCTGATAAAATTGTTTGCTAAATTCTATCTTTGAAGACAAAAATTTATTATCTCAGGTTGAAGCACCTTGGGTCATGTAGTGGTTTTATGCTGCTTCTGAATAATTATGCTGACGCATCTATCACTTAGCTTTCGTTAGCCATTTGCAAATAAATTTATTTATTTCGGTGGAATTCGGTTTTGTGGCACATAGCAATTAATCTAATTGATTGTTTAAGTTACTCGTAATTAAGATCCATCTCAATTGTTGTGTCGCGGTAAATTCGGTAATTTTCTTTTATCTACATACTACTATGTAACAGTTTGTATCTAACAGTAAGGTTGGTCTATTCCTCGTACAAACAACATATAAAAACTAGGAGCCTCGCCTACAAGATACAAGATCTACTGTTTATACGCGCTTGGAATGGAGTAGCTCGTCTCTTTTTGTGGAAATTGTAAAAGGCGCCTGCAATATAAATTCATGGATGCATCTCATGCAATGGATTTCCTCTCAAACGATTGTACAGTGTTTATATTTTATTTTGAAGTGGTCACAAATGTACAAAGTAAATCCAGTTTTTAAGGTTCGGTATATATGTAGGGGAAAGTGGCTCATAGCGGGCAAGCTGACTAAAACGGCTACTCTCGTGACAGATATGCTCGTCGGCCTCATTAACTGCTCCCTTGAGGGAATACACGGAGAGCAAAGTTCCCATCTGTCTCCATCATCAGCCTTTTAATGTCCCAACTGCTGGGGCACAGGCCTACCCTATAAATGGAAGAATATAGGGAGAATGGGCCATAACCCACCACGCTGGCCCAGTGCGGGTTTGTGGGTATTAACGAACAATTCAGATAATAAATTTTTGGTCACCCATCCAATGACCAGCCTTAGCAAACATTACTTAATTTACGCAATCGCAGGCCAAGCGCGCTATGCCACTGCGCTAGCGAGCTTCATGAGCGTATGAAATCAATTTTATTTATACATAAGAGTAGTCGCTTTAGGCTGCATACCCGCTTTGGTCTACCCTCCTTTTTTCACTACCAAACCGGCACGAAACACTATCCACAAGAGAAATAATGTACATGAAATAATTTGCAACCTGCTATCCAAGATCTTTCCACATATTCACTGTTCTCGAATATCTGTTATCATTTAGTGCTTAGGGGCCAAAGTGGATCTGCTTAGGCTAAAAGTGGAAAAACTATAAGCTCCCGCGTAAACTTTAAGCGGAGGGGGCTTAGTGGAACAAAACCTTTGCCGGGAACAACGGCACTAAAAACTGTGGAACCAGAATCCCGGTTAGACTTAAGTCTGGATTGTTAGACTTAAGTCTGGATTTGGGCTCAGCCGTATACGGCTCTAATTTCCACAGACCCTGAAATTAACAAGTTAGCAGTAGAGAACAGTGGGCACATGCCAAAAATGGGGATTTTAATTAAAACGTTTCTGTTTGTTTTTAAGCCACAATAAGTGTTTGCTCTGTCTTTTTGCAGAGCCACTCACTCTCGTATAATTTAGTTTTTGGTGTATATCTTCGCGACGTGCACGATTTTATTCCGGCGTTTAAATTTGCAAATATTTTTTCAAGCAGAAGGTAGAAGTAGAAGGTAGAGGTAGAAGGTAGAAGGTAGACAGTCAACAATTAGCCCGATCTGCTTGTTAGTTTTTTCATCTTTAATCATAAAAGTAGTCATGGTGGGCCGAGCAGTATTAATGTTTTTAGTGTTGTGAGAAATTAAAATAGTTGAAGTGACGTCGATACTAATCTGCACTAAGTAGCTCTTAATATAAAGCGTTGAGGTGCTCAGGTCAAGGAGTGGACAGGCCCTTGACTAATCGAGCTATTCCATCTTCGAGAGGCAAATAATCGGCGCGACCTATCTCTCTTATCTTTTGTGAATGTAGAAAGTCTTATTAGGAATAATTTGCGGACGTAGCCGAAAACGCCCTAAGGATGGAAACTTCCTCGTATCTTAATGAATAAACTTACCAAAGATTGAAACATAATTTAGACTGATGACAGCAGAAAATAATAAATTAGTTCTCGCACATCTCAAGGCGTCTTCGTAGAGTTTGTTGATTAATTTATGAGTAACGTTCCAGCGGGGTGCGCTTTGATAATGAGGGATTAAAATATGGATACGCGTCTTCAGCATTCGCAGAATTAAGGTGCCTACTATAATTGAACATACAGACATAAATCACGCCTATATCCCCGATGGGGTAGGCAGAGGTGATTTAACTCCCACGTTTCGCCAATCAGGTTAGGTCCCATGTAATAGATGGCGAGCCTATTGCCATTTATTGGGCACGGAAATCGCAGTACACTGCTAGGTGGTCTAAGATGAACCCTTCTGCCCATTACTCATTGCTGTTTTAACCCTTAGTCGCCTTGTAACACACCCGAGGGAGAGATGTGGTGGTGACAATTGTATTCTGCTCTGCCATCAACACACCACTATAATTCAAACACTAATTAAACAGGAAAGGTATTAGACATGACGATCCTTGGCAGTCGATTCGGTCGAATGGATAGATTGCTGGCTATTGGTCAAGAGATCCCTTGTTCTCTTTTTTTTTCTCTTTTATACCAGGGTTCAGCGTTCCTTTTAAGCCACCTAGCAGTACAGTGCGATGGGAATAGGCTCGCCCCCTATTACATGGGACATTTTTGGGTTAATTTTTGTTAATTTTTGTGTTAATTGACCTGTGGCTACCTCTCCGGGGCAGGCGTGATTTATGCGTGTATGTATTATCTGGTTAATAATATATGCTACATTCATAAATAGGTGTGATTTATAAATGTATGTGTGTATTATCAACCAAATTGATACAACCGACTCATATTTTCTTATCACGGTCACAATCGACAAACACATCCCCGTATTCTAACTTATGTGAAGATTGAACGAAATTGAAAGAAAGTACGTGTCCGCAATACTAATGTGTTGTCCCGAAGCGAACGGATTAATATCGATCACCGAACGTGACCGGTGGCCGCGGTGGACGCCAACAAACAACTGCTGTTTGTATGGTTTCTTTCGTCCATTAGATAATATTTGACATTACCAGATTCATTGTAGGGTGGCGCGCGCCATGCGATTGCGGAAACTAAGCAATGTCTCGCAAAGGCCGAACTTTGGATGGGTGACAGAAAATATATTATCACAACGACTCGGCAAGTTTTAAAACAAATGTAGTATACGTTAATACGTTTATACTTAGCTGGTATAAATACAATAATCAATATATATCGAAAACCTGGGTGTTTTTGTAAATATAATGAGTGAATGTCGCAAAATTGTAATTTTGTAACAGATATTTAAAACCAATTATTATGTATGGAAGGAGTGGAGGACAAAATGAGTCTAATTTATCGGGGAGTTGATTCCTGAGTTGTCTGATTTAAGTGGTTTTAATGGCCGTCCGCTTGCCTGAAATCAAGAATGATGTTGAGGTTGTTTACAGGCGTAGGTGTGATGACATTCAATGGTCGAGAAAACTCCTTCATTCGCCTTTACGACACACACACAGTGTAATAATATTACTTACTAGGTGACTTTCCCTTCTGCCACACCATGGACCTGGTCAGACCCGCAGCGTGAATCCATGGAATGCTAAGAGTTCCTACACTCTCACCTATCTTAACCTAAATTAGTGTAAGTACTTGTGCTATGGACACTAGATGACGGATTTTAATATACATAATTATAATTATATGAACATAGAAAATATACTATCATAACATTTAGCATAAGCACATAACATTAGCATACATTACTTGAGAACAAATATCAGCGTTCACCACACAAACATTGGCAACTGTCGGGATTCGAATTCAGAACATCTTGGTCAATAGTCAGAACGATCAACCCGGCCATCAAAATCGACATTCTTAAACTCTGTTCTCCTCTGCCGTCACCACTAGGCAATACTTTAAACATACTAAATACATGTCCTGAAATAGAAATAGATGTTTCTTAAATAGGTACCTAAATAGTGCTTAAGTGACTACGCCACAAGTTCACATACTAGACCATAATTACCGAAGTTAACTAATTAAACTTTAATCCACCCACAGTGACTCGCTGGGTTTCCTATGCCATCGTAATTTCCACATAGCCCACAAATTGTGTTTAAGTCGGTTCTATTTGAATCTGTTCGTGTCCCTTTGCGATATAATATTTCGTTTTTTTTGTCCTTATTGTCTTTGTAATAAGTTTTCTAAAATTTTGTAATGTTCAAGTAATATTTGAATTGTTCTTTGTTGTTTGTGAATTTGTTGGTCTAAATGTTTTCTTCTTCCTCTCCTTCTTTCAAATTGTTACGTTGTCAATTACCATACTACTTTCAGGGAATGCTTAGGTATAGATAGCGGCCGCCAGATGTATTTTTTGTCTTGGTAAGCTTTGCAAAATTGGTTTCAAAATTATTATTTTAGTAATAAGAGAGTGTCGCTGACAAAATATCCGTGTCCAACCGCCGTCTGCGCAGCCCATAGGATTTAGCAAAGTTTTTATGGAAATAGGCTCGTCCACTATTATATGGGAAGTAATATAGTTGACTAAATTTGGGTGTTAATACATTAATACAGGTGTAACTTATATTTGTGCCTATATTACTAATAGGATCTCGTTAGTACATTGACTAGCGCGCTCGGCCTACGGCTGCGTAAGCCGTAAGTAAGGAAAGGCAAAGATATGGAGTCTCTTGGATAGATGAAAAATATGCTATATATCTCGATTTCCTCCATACTTCTGAAGGTATGTTGAGCCGACGATCCCATAATCGATCATAAGTATATTATTCTTCTTTTTTCTATAGGAAAGGCCCGAGTCATTAGACATTAAAGGTCTGGTGATAGTAATGATCAAACTTGACATGCATTTTTGTTTGTGTTCCCTAACGATGGCGATACATCAGAAATTGTTCCACAACACAGCACCAGTGTTGGACTTTCAGCTCGCCGGGATTTAATCGGCGTCATTGTCAATAATCAAATATTGAATTCCGATTCGGCTGCCTTTCCATGCGATTTAGGTTCGGTATGTAATTACAAGTATTGTGTCGAGGTGTTAATGGTGTCAGCAGAATGTCCAGCCCTGATGAGGGTGGCTACCCTATTTGTTCCTCGGACACTAATCTAACTAGCTTCCGTATAACTAACCCTATTCGTTTTCTGATTTGATCGTAACTTATTTTGATCGGGCAGGCGTCGGCGGCGTCTCTGGTATGTCAATCGATGCGAGGGGTACGTGTAGAGTGACAAAGTCGAGCAACGCAATAATCACCTTCGCACCTTCGCCGTTAGGTGCAATTTGATCCGCGTTCATGATTTATTAGAACCTCCAAGCGGCATGTAGGCATTTAAAAACGCGTTAATATTAAAGACGGGAAAAGCTTTCTGCGCAGATTGAGTCTTTTTCCCTTCACGGATTACATTACTATTTTATTTTACTTTAAATGCCTTCTTAAGAAATAGCTACCTTAAGTGGCAATGATTTTGAGATACTTACCTATAATATTGTTCATATTGAAAAGAATCCTGAGCAAATGAAACTTGACGAAAGCTTCGGCGAGCCTTACATAATATTGACGTATCTGTATAGGTACAAACTTAAAAGTAAAATGATCAACTTCGCGTAAAATCTTCAATTTTAAGAATAAAATAATTTTATATTCTAAATATTCATATTTAATTATAAATAATTTTATGAGAAGATCTTACTTATAAAATTATATCGGGTTTAGGTTAGGTGATAACTAGATTCGAACATGTCTATAAATAAACATTACGGACCTTGATATTTAGAAAAAAATATTTGTGTCAAAGCGAACTTTCGGCGATTAGTGCTTCGATGCAGGGTAATGGGGTATTTACCCTGTATTGTGTTGTTTCATTCTTGCTGGCACACTTACCCCCTTATTCATAAAACGCTGTTTTAACTAAATCACTGTCTGTTTCTTTGTATCAAAGTGTGTTTACGTTCGCGCGCTCTATGATGAATAGAGACCGATCAGTGCTTTAGTTAAAACGGTGTTTAGAAACTGATTTACATAAACATACATAAATCACGCCTATATCCCCGAAGGGCAGGCAGAGGTGAACTAGTACCCACGTTTCGCCAATTGTGTTAGATCCCATGTAATAGGTGGCGAGCCTATTGCCATCTATCGGGCACATAAAATTGCAGTATATTGCTAGGTGGTATTAGAGGAATGCTGCTGCCCATAACTCATTGGTATTTTTTTACCCTTAGTCGGCTTGTACGACACCCACGGGAGAAATGGGGGTGGTGACAGTTGTATTCTGCTCTGCTGTCACCACAGGGCAGAAAACTGCTACTGATATGGCAGAAACTGATTTGTTATTATGAATAAGGGGTGAATGTGTACGGGTGAAACACTCGTAGTAGTGAATTATTTTAATTCCAATTCATACAGATGCTCTAAAAGTGACCTATATGAAAATTTCGACAAAACGAAGGTATACAATGGGTACATGGATACGATACGTGAGGTATTAAACTTAAATAGAATAAAAATAAGAGCATATACCAAGGGAAATGCATGTTAATAAATACTTCTATGTTTATTTCCTAACAGTTACTGTCAATAAGTATCTATCACCAATCTGGATAAGAAAAAATCGTTCCGAGTCGCTTTTAAGTGTTTCATCACAGATTGTATTAAGATATTATGCATTCCTTGGTAAAAATCTTGCCCACCAGAATCATACCCTTAGAAAGCTTTAATACTATCTAACATTTGAGATAGGTCACTTTTGTTGCAATAGCGCGAAATTAAATAGTCCAACACTTTCCCGCACTACATAACTGAGAACTTAAAAACACTGCGTACTCAGAGACGTCAATCATCAACATTTTCGGTCACGCTGTTTGACGCTTGTAGCTTTACTGTCTTGATGTGAATTACATTGTGTGACAACGGTATCTTGTAAGACAATGGAACACAATGATTTACAGTTCCCTCTTCAACAGCAGATATTCTGAATAACCAGCAGATAAGCTTTTACTGTGCATTTTCTTTGTTAGTCGTTGCGTATTAAAATGTATTTTAATGTTAAGTTCTTGAAGTTATGAAACAAATACAATATTATAATAATATTATCTTCATAGTTTTTAACGAAACGTGAATAAAATAATTCACACTCTTTTAAGCGACAACTGATGCTTAATTTGATTTACAAAAGAAATACCTAAAGTGTATTTATTACCTTGACCTTTTAATGATAGATGTGTTGGTGATATCTCGTGTTGCTATCGGTATTATCAACGGCTTTTTTATACTCACAGAGTAAAAAAAAAATATTAAAAGTGAGGCTTAACATAACCATTTTTCATCAAGTTGTTTTTTATTGAAATGGAGCACAATACAATTGTCACATTGCTAACAGCCTGTCCAGATGGATTCTTTTGCGATTTATGTACACCTCTGGTCTAAAGGAACAGCATTGTACTATAATCCCTTGATGACAAGCTATGGATGATAAAACGCCTGTCACCCGCGCGTTTCCAAAACAGGGGCTTAGACTTGTCCAGAAGCACGCGCGAGTGAGACACGTTCTTTATGCATTCCTCTTTATGAAGAGCTTTACTAAAATTGTGTAGTGTTCTACCAGTAATGTACATCAAAACGCTAAAGAATTCGCGCATAAATCGCTCAATCTGAACGGACGAATTTCTCTCTTTACCTTGAGAGATACTGAGCGAAACTACGTCACTCTTATTTTTTGCACCCTGGTCGTACTAACCAGAATAACTGTTCTGTGGTGCGAGTCATCTACCGGGCATTAGAGAATCGCAGTATTGCTAGTTGGTGGACTAGGAATATAATAATAATAATAAGTTTCGATCATAAGAAACTGCACTGTAAAAATTACATAATAATATATATGTCATTAATACCTTAAGTTTGAGGCTGATGCCTGTGCTAGGTATAAAATACCAATGTTACAGGCCATGTCCCAGGAATGGCCTGCCTATTGGCTTGTACCGGGCATTAGTAAACGCAGTATTGCAAGTTGGTGGACCAGAAAAATTCAGTCATATCATCCATCATACCTGAAAGGTGCTAGTGATGAATGAATGTATGGAAGAGAGACGGAACGGACCATGTCGACAGACGGATGAACGGAGAGAGTGTTAGGAATGACAACATTCCATACTGCTCAAGATTTTAGATAAGTTATTACATCCGGTCGCCTGCCTGACACCAACTCTCTTTGGGTATGCTGTTGTTGGTGGTTTGCCCTCTACCATTCGGGGGCCCCAAGGTGCTTAAATTGGTCTACACGGGGTAATCTCCCCTGGTCGACTTTTACGACACCCATTGGGATGAGTTCGGGACTGGCACATTCTACGTTATTTTCTCACTCCCAGGCCAGCATGGGAGTGTCCCATTATTATTAGATAATAAGGAGAAATAACAATACGAATTCAACTCCATCACAACCCTTAGTAAATAACAAACATTAAAGATCCACCGGCAACATCGAGACAGAATAATATCGTTAAACACTCTCGAACGCGAAAGTATTTTTGTTTTTATACGAAGTGATTTTTCCAATAAATGCTCCGAGTGTTTGCGTTAGGGATTCAAACAAGTGAATAAAGCGAAATTTGACAAGCCAGTAGAAAAGGTAAGCCAATCCGTGACATGAATAAATTATGACTTCCCCCTTCGCGTTCGGTTTCATTCGGTGAGTGCGTTTGTACACGACAACAGCTTATTGTGATATTTGTTAGTTTGGCACGCTTAGCGGTATCATCTGGCAAAACGAGTGTCACGGTTTCATAAGTGATCACTCACTTTAAGTGTGTAGCATTGAACTAATTTTTGACTTGAAACCGTTGTTTTTTGTAGGGTATCTTGATCAGTATAAATATATTCCTTCATAAATAAATCACGCCAATTTATCACCAGCCCTGGGGGCCTACCGCCTAACTCGATTGCTGATGATAGCTATATAGCAATGCACTGTTTACGGCTATAGCAGCCATCCTGAATTTTTAGGCAGTACGGTTTTTGCACCAAATTCATACAAAATCATTCGGTGATCATTCGTTCAAAGCTATCTCTAATAGTTTAGGTACATTTGGTGCGAAATGACAGCATGACGTCATAAACTATAGCTTTTGCTTTAGCAATCGAGTTACGCCCAGGTGCCATGTGCCATGAGGCATGTAAATCGCAGTATATTGCAAGGTGGTGTAAGGATATTGTAATGCTCTCATTCCTATCATTTTTGTATACAGTCCTTTCATATACAAAGTAAATATGAAAATAGTTCTACATACATACATAAATCACGCCTATATCCCCGAAGGGATAGGCAGAGGTAAATTAACACCCACGTTTCGCCAATTATGTTAGATCCCATATAATAGGTGGCGAGCCTTTTGCAATTTATGGGACACGAGAGTCGCAGTACATTGCTAGGTGGTATAAGAGGAATGCTGCTGCCTATTCCTCATAACAGTTTAAAAATAATTGTAATTATATAAATATTGCGAATGTATTACATAATAATATCTGACTATTAGACCAAGCAGGCTGTCAGTACTAGACTCTCCCACTTAACGTAGAACCTAACTTGAGCTTGCGAAATGTTGGCGTACACATGAATACACCTCTGCCTACCCCTTTGGAGATAAAAAAATGCGTGATTTATGTCTGTAGTATTTTCTTCAAGGTGGTTTTATAGATCATGCGAAGATAAATGTTGACTCCCAGTACCTAGTTGCCGCAAGAGTCAAACTTATTTCTAGAACTGTGACACATCAGAAATATGTACGGGTTAGAATCTAAGCACCGAAACCCGACTTTATGTCACTTCGAGAAATTAGATGTTACTTTTGACTTTAAATAAAGGTCTTCGTTTTCTTGATCGTAGTTTGGATTTATATTTTTTGTTTGAGAATGTAAACGATTAAATAAACGTCAGTAATTTAACACAAAGGTACTACTTTATTGGAAAGCACCTACTCATCTGCGACACACGCTTAAAACACGTTAAACGCGTGTGCAGAGTGGTGACGGCAGTGCAGAATCCAATTGTCACCGACCAGGGTGGTCGGTCTCTCTCTTTCTTTCCAGCGGTTGTCGTACCAAGCGCCTAAAGAATAACTGCCGCACTCAGAGACGTCAAAAAACTTTAATGAGTACCTAATGTCAAAAAATTTCAATTAAATCTAGACCATAGACCCGGCAAGAATAGTGACTAGTTTTGAATTGTCATTTTTTGACATTAAGTACTCATTATCGTTATTTGACGTCTCTGAGTGCGGCAGTAAAACTTAAAACAGTAATGGGCAGCAGCGTTCTTGTTATACCACCGAACAATATACCTACTGCAATTTACGTGCCCCATAGTTGTCAATTGGCATAACACATGGGACCTAACATACTTGGAAAAATTAGGGTACATACACTTATGCCTTTCTCTTCTTTTAAAGTCTGCAGTATGTGAACATGCTTAGATGGACACAAAAGATAATCACTACACACTTAGAATGATACGAAAGCTATTGAAATCAAGAAACATCCAAACTTCTAAAGGGATAATGGTTGCAATATACACCACCTGCTTGGGAACTGATCATCAGAACAATTAAATTCCAAGACCGTTCTCACATTGGCCTATTAGTTCAGTTTGTAGGAATCGGACCATATACATAATATGACAGTAGTTAACTCTAACTTTAATTAATCTGTCATTTTCCTCACCGTAACCATGACCGCATAAATTGATAAAGTACCCAAAAGTAAATAGTAAATATTCGCCAGTTGAATCGGTAAAAGTTAATTTATTACCAAGTGGATAAACACATTTATAAAGCAGCTAGAAAATGTTTAAATAGTGTTGCCGTCTGCAAGTCGTTTATTTTAGGATTATTTTGTGTATTGTGTATTGTTAATTCCCAAAATCTGCCAATCTTAGGACTCGAAGAGATTTACACGAGATTAGAACAGTGATATTTAGACTAATAATTGTAGTATAAATGAAAAAATCTGGTTAGTTATTGAATTTATTTAAAATTTCAATAACTTAACGCTTGTAGTTTTAGAAATATCGTCAAGTGAAGTGGAGCTATATTTCCGTATAGTGCAAAAAAAAGGTGCCCGTATTGGGGGGTGACATTGGTTTCCAGCATCCCGTAGGTACAAGGTTAATACTAAAAAAAAAGTCAATAAAACTAATTTCCTTCTTTCAATTGATTATGAAAAGACCGCTTAGGCCTTCCCCGTCACATTTCTCAATTCTTATTAAATTATTTCTTCTTTCAAACCACACCATTCTCTTATTCAATCGTTCAGTCTTACCCCAGTCACTCGCTCTTCAACACTCGTTACTACTACATTTATTCTACTTTCATGCTTCATCTCCCATACCCAATTTTCACTTTTCAAGGTCACCATCACCCTTCAATTTATCACACGTCAACTTGTTAACGATTAAAAGTGACTGGAAGAAGTTCACAAAAATAGAAGGACTATCTATGCCTTACTTGAAGTTCGCGGCAGCGGCGGTGTATCACCGTCACTGCTAGATGAAGTACCATTCGATGGCGTTCGTCAGCGTCGAGATCTCCTACTGCTTGTCCTTTCCTGGTTGTGGTTTCCATCTCCAGTGCGTCCGTAGTGCGCACTCAGCGACATCAACGTCACGCTAATGCTTTCATTTAAATACCGTAATATCCGCACTTCCTGGAAAATAACATTTCGATGCCGGTCACTGATACTAATATCGTTTACCGTAATAACCAGCAAATACATTTTGTGATTACCACCACCATTAATACTCTCCGTAATAACTTGCGAATATCTTTACATGATCAACAACACTTTGGAAACGGCACTTGAGTATAGTTCAATTTTGAATTGAAGTGATTATTGCTTAAGTAAAGGATCGCTTCTTAAATTTGTGTTTTATTCCAAAACGGCTATCAAGCTTGACTTACGTCAATTTAGTTTCAAATTTTTAATTCGAGACATCCCGATTCTACCTATGAGAGTGCGAAAAGATGTAGCAATGTAGGATAATAACTTTACTCAAGCGTGGCAATGAGATGTTTTGCGCGATTGTTAGCCGAGTGATGTTTCAAAATAAACGTAAACAGAGATCAATGAATTGATACTTAAATATTGTTCTAGAATAAAGGGTCCATGTTAATCATAGTTTAAAACGTTATTTATATCCAAGTCGTTACACAATACGGGCTTTATGGTCAATTAATAAGGACGTTACCGAGGATGATATTTCAAAAGGAAAAAAAAAAATGAATACTTCTCTTATTCCAAGAAAATTGTGGGTGTGTAATCTTTATCCCACTTCTGAGTTATTAAGAGTGATCTTCAGTCTCAGAAGCGAAACAACGATCAGCTTTAACCAATTGAGTTTTCAGCTATTCACGCCGTTCCCACCTCACATGCTCAGCGTCAACTGCTTCGACCTGAAACCCTCTTCAAAACTACACTTGATAAAACAAATAATCAAAGATCAATCGATCCCTCCCCAAATATCCGTCACCACAAACAATCAATCAATACAGATTCAATCAGCAACTAATTTACGAATTCAAATAGTGACCCGAATAATAACGTCTGCACCGCTCGAGTGACGAGCAGTGAATGTCCCTCGGCCCGATCTTCGGCCGGCTTTTATAGGCGGGTTTGGGCATGAATCATGCGATGGCGCATCGTACGATATTTGCAGCGTCATCGTGACTCCGCGCTCGCGCCGATAAATATGTTGTAGAGATTGCGTTAGTCTTACAATATGTAGGGGAAAGTGGCTCATAGCGGGCAAGCTGACTAAAACGGCTTCTCTCGTGTATAAAATCATTTTCATAACCGTGACAGATATGCTCGTCGGCCTTATTAACTGCTCCCTTGAGGGAATACACGGAGAGCAAAGTTCCCATCTGTCTCCATCATCAGCCTTTTAATGTCCCAACTGCTGGGGCACAGGCCTACCCTATAAATGGAAGAATATATGGGCCATAACCCACCACGCTGGCCCAGTGCGGGTTTGTGGGTATTAACGACTGCAGATGTAGTCGGGACCAACGGCTTAACCCAAGCACGGAGAAACTTCAGATAATAAATTTTTGGTCACCCATCCAATGACCGGCCTTAGCGAACATTACTTAATTTACGCAATCGCAGGCCAAGCGCGCTATGCCACTGCGCTAGCGAGCTTCATGAGCGTATGAAATCAATTTTATTTATACATAAGAGTAGTCGCTTTAGGCTGCATACCCGCTTTGGTCTACCCTCCTTTTTTCACTACCAAACCGGCACGAAAGACTATCCACAAGAGAAATAATGTACATGAAATAATTTGCAACCTGCTCTCCAAGATATTTCCACATATTCACTGTTCTCGAATATCTGTTATCATTTAGTGCTTAGGGGCCAAAGTGGATCTGCTTAGGCTAAAAGTGGAAAAACTATAAGCTCCCGCGTAAACTTTAAGCGGAGGGGGCTTAGTGGAACAAAACCTTTGCCGGGAACAACGGTACTAAAAACTGTGGAACCAGAATCCCGGTTAGACTTAAGTCTGGATTGTTAGACTTAAGTCTGGATTTGGGCTCAGCCGTATACGGCTCTAATTTCCACAGACCCTGAAATTAACAAGTTAGCAGTAGAGAACAGTGGGCACATGCCAAAAATGGGGATTTTAATTAAAACGTTTCTGTTTGTTTTCAAGCCACAATAAGTGTTTGCTCTGTCTTTTTGCAGAGCCACTCACTCTCGTATAATTTAGTTTTTGGTGTATATCTTCGCGACGTGCACGATTTTATTCCGGCGTTTAAATTTGCAAATATTTTTTTCAAGCAGAAGGTACAGTCAACAATTAGCCAGATCTGCTTGTTAGTTTACATTTTTTCATCTTCAATCATAAAAGTAGTCATGGTGGGCCGAGCAGTATTAATGTTTTTAGTGTTGTGAGAAATTAAAATAGTTGAAGTGACGTCGATACTAATCTGCACTAAGTAGCTCTTAATATAAAGCGTCGAGGTGCTCAGGTCAAGGAGTGGACAGGCCCTTGACTAATCGAGCTATTCCATCTTCGAGAGGCAAATAATCGGCGCGACCTATCTCTCTTATCTTTTGTGAATGTAGAAAGTCTTATTAGGAATAATTTGTGGACGTAGCCGAAAACGCCCTAAGGATGGAAACTTCCTCGTATCTTAATGAATAAACTTACCAAAGATTGAAACATAATTTAGACTGATGACAGCAGAAAATAATAAATTAGTTCTCGCACATCTCAAGGCGTCTTCGTAGAGTTTGTTGATTAATTTATGAGTAACGTTCCAGCGGGGTGCGCTTTGATAATGAGGGATTAAAATATGGATACGCGTCTTCAGCATTCGCAGAATTAAGGTGCCTACTATAATTGAACATACAGACATAAATCACGCCTATATCCCCGATGGGGTAGGCAGAGGTGATTTAACTCCCACGTTTCGCCAATCAGGTTAGGTCCCATGTAATAGATGGCGAGCCTATTGCCATTTATTGGGCACGGAAATCGCAGTACACTGCTAGGTGGTCTAAGATGAACCCTTCTGCCCATTACTCATTGCTGTTTTAACCCTTAGTCGCCTTGTAACACATCCGAGGGAGAGATGTGGTGGTGACAATTGTATTCTGCTCTGCCATCACCACACCACTATAATTGAAACACTAATTAAACAGGAAAGGTATTAGACATGACGATCCTTGGCAGTCGATTCGGTCGAATGGATAGATTGCTGGCTATTGGTCAAGAGATCCCTTGTTCTCTTTTTTTTTCTCTTTTATACCAGGGTTCAGCGTTCCTTTTAAGCCACCTAGCAGTACAGTGCGATGGGAATAGGCTCGCCCCCTATTACATGGGACATTTTTGGGTTAATTTTTGTGTTAATTGACCTGTGGCTACCTCTCCGGGGCAGGCGTGATTTATGCGTGTATGTATTATCTGGTTAATAATATATGCTACATTCATAATTAGGCGTGATTTATGAATGCATGTGTGTATTATCAACCAAATTGATACAACCGACTCATATTTTCTTATCACGGTCACAATCGACAAACACATCCCCGTATTCTAACTTATGTGAAGATTGAACGAAATTGAAAGAAAGTACGTGTCCGCAATACTAATGTGTTGTCCCGAAGCGAACGGATTAATATCGATCACCGAACGTGACCGGTGGCCGCGGTGGACGCCAACAAACAACTGCTGTTTGTATGGTTTCTTTCGTCCATTAGATAATATTTGACATTACCAGATTCATTGTAGGGTGGCGCGCGCCATGCGATTGCGGAAACTAAGCTATGTCTCGCAAAGGCCGAACTTTGGATGGGTGACAGAAAATATATTATCTCAACGACTCGGCAAGTTTTAAAACAAATGTAGTATACGTTAATACGTTTATAATTAGCTGGTATAAATACAAAAATCAATATACATCGAAAACCTGGGTGTCGTTTTTGTAAATATAAAATGAGTGAATGTCGCAAAATTGTAATTTTGTAACAGATATTTAAAACCAATTATTATGTATGGAAGGAGTGGAGGACAAAATGAGTCTAATTTATCGGGGAGTTGTTTCCTGAGTTGTCTGATTTAAGTGGTTTTAATGGCCGTCCGCTTGCCTGAAATCAAGAATGATGTTGAGGTTGTTTACAGGCGTAGGTGTGATGACATTCAATGGTCGAGAAAACTCCTTCATTCGCCTTTACGACACACACAGTGTAATAATATGACTTACTAGGTGACTTTCCCTTCTGCCACACCATGGACCTGGCCAGACCCGCAGCGTGAATCCATGGAATGCTAAGAGTTCCTACACTCTCACCTATCTTAACCTAAATTAGTGTAAGTACTTGTGCTATGGACACTAGATGACGGATAAATTTTAATATACACAATTATAATTATATGAACATAGAAAATATACTACATAACATTTAGCATAAGCACATAACATTAGCATACATTACTTGAGAACAAATATCAGCGTTCACCACACAAACATTGGCAACTGTCGGGATTCGAATTCAGAACATCTTGGTCAATAGTCAGAAATCGATCAACCCGGCCATCAAAATCGATATTCTTAAACTCTGTTCTCCTCTGGCACTAGGCAATACTTTAAACATACTAAATACATGTCCTGAAATAGAAATAGATGTTTCTTAAATAGGTACCTAAATAGTGCTTAAGTGAGAACGCCACAAGTTCACATACTAGACCATAATTACCGAAGTTAACTAATTAAACTTTAATCCACCCACAGTGACTCGCTGGGTTTCCTATGCCATCGTAATTTCCACATAGCCCACAAATTGTGTTTAAGTCGGTTCTATTTGAATCTGTTCGTGTCCCTTTGCGATATAATATTTCGTTTTTTTTGTCCTTATTGTCTTTGTAATAAGTTTTCTAAAATTTTGTAATGTTCAAGTAATATTTGAATTGTTCTTTGTTGTTTGTGAATTTGTTGGTCTAAATGTTTTCTTCTTCCTCTCCTTCTTTCAAATTGTTACGTTGTCAATTACCATACTACTTTCAGGGAATGCTTAGGTATAGATAGCGGCCGCCAGATGTATTTTTTGTCTTGGTAAGCTTTGCAAAATTGGTTTCAAAATTATTATTTTAGTAATAAGAGAGTGTCGCTGACAAAATATCCGTGTCCAACCGCCGTCTGCGCAGCCCATAGGATTTAGCAAAGTTTTTATGGAAATAGGCTCGTCCACTATTATATGGGAAGTAATATAGTTGACTAAATTTGGGTGTTAATACATTAATACAGGTGTAACTTATATTTGTGCCTATATTACTAATAGGATCTCGTTAGTACATTGACTAGCGCGCTCGGCCTACGGCTGCGTAAGCCGTAAGTAAGGAAAGGCAAAGATATGGAGTCTCTTGGATAGATGAAAAATATGCTATATATCTCGATTTCCTCCATACTTCTGAAGGTATGTTGAGCCGACGATCCCATAATCGATCATAAGTATATTATTCTTCTTTTTTCTATAGGAAAGGCCCGAGTCATTAGACATTAAAGGTCTGGTGATAGTAATGATCAAACTTGACATGCATTTTTGTTTGTGTTCCCTAACGATGGCGATACATCAGAAATTGTTCCACAACACAGCACCAGTGTTGGACTTTCAGCTCGCCGGGATTTAATCGGCGTCATTGTCAATAATCAAATATTGAATTCCGATTCGGCTGCCTTTCCATGCGATTTAGGTTCGGTATGTAATTACAAGTATTGTGTCGAGGTGTTAATGGTGTCAGCAGAATGTCCAGCCCTGATGAGGGTGGCTACCCTATTTGTTCCTCGGACACTAATCTAACTAGCTTCCGTATAACTAACCCTATTCGTTTTCTGATTTGATCGTAACTTATTTTGATCGGGCAGGCGTCGGCGGCGTCTCTGGTATGTCAATCGATGCGAGGGGTACGTGTAGAGTGACAAAGTCGAGCAACGCAATAATCACCTTCGCACCTTCGCCGTTAGGTGCAATTTGATCCGCGTTCATGATTTATTAGAACCTCCAAGCGGCATGTAGGCATTTAAAAACGCGTTAATATTAAAGACGGGAAAAGCTTTCTGCGCAGATTGAGTCTTTTTCCCTTCACGGATTACATTACTATTTTATTTTACTTTAAATGCCTTCTTAAGAAATAGCTACCTTAAGTGGCAATGATTTTGAGATACTTACCTATAATATTGTTCATATTGAAAAGAATCCTGAGCAAATGAAACTTGACGAAAGCTTCGGCGAGCCTTACATAATATTGACGTATCTGTATAGGTGCAAACTTAAAAGTAAAATGATCAACTTCGCGTAAAATCTTCAATTTTAAGAATAAAATAATTTTATATTCTAAATATTCATATTTAATTATAAATAATTTTATGAGAAGATCTTACTTATAAAATTATATCGGGTTTAGGTTAGGTGATAACTAGATTCGAACATGTCTATAAATAAACATTACGGACCTTGATATTTAGAAAAAAATATTTGTGTCAAAGCGAACTTTCGGCGATTAGTGCTTCGATGCAGGGTAATGGGGTATTTACCCTGTATTGTGTTGTTTCATTCTTGCTGGCACACTTACCCCCTTATTCATAAAACGCTGTTTTAACTAAATCACTGTCTGTTTCTTTGTATCAAAGTGTGTTTACGTTCGCGCGCTCTATGATGAATAGAGACCGATCAGTGCTTTAGTTAAAACGGTGTTTAGAAACTGATTTACATAAACATACATAAATCACGCCTATATCCCCGAAGGGCAGGCAGAGGTGAACTAGTACCCACGTTTCGCCAATTGTGTTAGATCCCATGTAATAGGTGGCGAGCCTATTGCCATCTATCGGGCACATAAAATTGCAGTATATTGCTAGGTGGTATTAGAGGAATGCTGCTGCCCATAACTCATTGGTATTTTTTTACCCTTAGTCGGCTTGTACGACACCCACGGGAGAAATGGGGGTGGTGACAGTTGTATTCTGCTCTGCTGTCACCACAGGGCAGAAAACTGCTACTGATATGGCAGAAACTGATTTGTTATTATGAATAAGGGGTGAATGTGTACGGGTGAAACACTCGTAGTAGTGAATTATTTTAATTCCAATTCATACAGATGCTCTAAAAGTGACCTATATGAAAATTTCGACAAAACGAAAGTATACAATGGGTACATGGATACGATACGTGAGGTATTAAACTTAAATAGAATAAAAATAAGAGCATATACCAAGGGAAATGCATGTTAATAAATACTTCTATGTTTATTTCCTAACAGTTACTGTCAATAAGTATCTATCACCAATCTGGATAAGAAAAAATCGTTCCGAGTCGCTTTTAAGTGTTTCATCACAGATTGTATTAAGATATTATGCATTCCTTGGTAAAAATCTTGCCCACCAGAATCATACCCTTAGAAAGCTTTAATACTATCTAACATTTGAGATAGGTCACTTTTGTTGCAATAGCGCGAAATTAAATAGTCCAACACTTTCCCGCACTACATAACTGAGAACTTAAAAACACTGCGTACTCAGAGACGTCAATCATCAACATTTTCGGTCACGCTGTTTGACGCTTGTAGCTTTACTGTCTTGATGTGAATTACATTGTGTGACAACGGTATCTTGTAAGACAATGGAACACAATGATTTACAGTTCCCTCTTCAACAGCAGATATTCTGAATAACCAGCAGATAAGCTTTTACTGTGCATTTTCTTTGTTAGTCGTTGCGTATTAAAATGTATTTTAATGTTAAGTTCTTGAAGTTATGAAACAAATACAATATTATAATAATATTATCTTCATAGTTTTTAACGAAACGTGAATAAAATAATTCACACTCCTTTAAGCGACAACTGATGCTTAATTTGATTTACAAAAGAAATACCTAAAGTGTATTTATTACCTTGACCTTTTAATGATAGATGTGTTGGTGATATCTCGTGTTGCCATCGGTATTATCAACGGCTTTTTTTATACTCACAGAGTAAAAAAAAAATATTAAAAGTGAGGCTTAACATAACCATTTTTCATCAAGTTGTTTTTTATTGAAATGGAGCACAATACAATTGTCACATTGCTAACAGCCTGTCCAGATGAATTCTTTTGCGATTTATGTACACTTCTGGTCTAAAGTAACAGCATTGTACTTAAATCCCTTGATGACAAGCTATGGATGATAAAACGCCTGTCACCCGCGCGTTTCCAAAACAGGGGCTTAGACTTGTCCAGAAGCACGCGCGAGTGAGACACGTTCGTTATGCATTCCTCTTTATTAAGAGCTTTACTAAAATTGTGTACTGTTCTCCCAGTAATGTACATCAAAACGCTAAAGAATTCGCGCATAAATCGCTTAATCTGGACGGACATTTTATTTCTCTCTTTACCTTGAGAGATACTGAGCGAAACTACGTCTCTCTTTTTATTTTCTTGCACCCTGGTCGTCCTAACCAGAATAACTGTTCTGTGGTGCAAGTCATCTACCGGGCATTAGAGAATCGCAGTATTGCTAGTTGGTGGACTAGGAATATAATAATAATAATAAGTTTCGATCATAAGAAACTGCACTGTAAAAATTACATAATAATATATATGTCATTAATACCTTAAGTTTGAGGCTGATGCCTGTGCTAGGTATAAAATACCAATGTTACAGGCCATGTCCCAGGAATGGCCTGCCTATTAGCTTGTACCGGGCATTAGTAAACGCAGTATTGCAAGTTGGTGGACCAGAAAAATTCAGTCATATCATCCATCATACCTGAAAGGTGCTAGTGATGAATGAATGTATGGAAGAGAGACGGAACGGACCATGTCGAGAGACGGATGAACAGAGAGAGTGTTAGGAATGACAACATTCCATACTGCTCAAGATTTTAGATAAGTTATTACATCCGGTCGCCTGCCTGACACCAACTCTCTTTGGGTATGCTGTTGTTGGTGGTTTGCCCTCTACCATTCGGGGTGGCCCCAAGGTGCTTAAATTGGTCTACACGGGGTAATCTCCCCTGGTCGACTTTTACGACATCCATTGGGATGATTTCGGGACTGGCACATTCTACGTTATTTTTTCGCTCCCAGGCCAGCATGGGAGTGTCCCATTATAATTAGATTATAAGGAGAAATAACAATACGAATTCAACTCCATCACAACCCTTAGTAAATAACAAACATTAAAGATCCACCGGCAACATCGAGACAGAATAATATCGTTAAACACTCTCGAACGCGAAAGTATTTTTGTTTTTATACGAAGTGATTTTTCCAATAAATGCTCCGAGTGTTTGCGTTAGGGATTCAAACAAGTGAATAAAGCGAAATTTGACAAGCCAGTAGAAAAGGTAAGCCAATCCGTGACATGAATAAATTATGACTTCCCCCTTCACGTTCGGTTTCATTCGGTGAGTGCGTTTGTATACGACAACAGCTTATTGTGATATTTGTTAGTTTGGCACGCTTAGCGGTATCATCTGGCAAAAGGAGTGTCGCGGTTTCATAAGTGATCACTCACTTTAAGTGTGTAGCATTGAACTAATTTTTGACTTGAAACCGTTGTTTTTTGTAGGGTATCTTGATCAGTATAAATATATTCATTCATAAATAAATCACGCCAATTTATCACCAGCCCTGGGGGCCTACCGCCTAACTCGATTGCTGATGATAGCTATATAGCAATGCACTGTTTACGGCTATAGCAGCCATCCTGAATTTTTAGGCAGTACGGTTTTTGCACCAAATTCATACAAAATCATTCGGTGATCATTCGTTCAAAGCTATCTCTAATAGTTTAGGTACATTTGGTGCGAAATGACAGAATGACGTCATAAACTATATCTTTTGCTTTAGCAATCGAGTTACGCCCAGGTGCCATGTGCCATGAGGCATGTAAATCGCATTATATTGCAAGGTGGTGTAAGGATATTGTAATGCTCTCATTCCTATCATTTTTGTATACAGTCCTTTCATATACAAAGTAAATATGAAAATAGTTCTACATACATACATAAATCACGCCTATATCCCCGAAGGGATAGGCAGAGGTAAATTAACACCCACGTTTCGCCAATTATGTTAGGTCCCATATAATAGGTGGCGAGCCTTTTGCAATTTATCGGACACGAAAGTCGCAGTACATTGCTAGGTGGTATAAGAGGAATGCTGCTGCCTATTCCTCATAACAGTTTAAAAATAATTGTAATTATATAAATATTGCGAATGTATTACATAATAATATCTGACTATTAGACCAAGCAGGCTGTCAGTACTAGACTCTCCCACTTAACGTAGAACCTAACTTGAGCTTGCGAAATGTTGGCGTACACATGAATACACCTCTGCCTACCCCTTTGGAGATAAAAAAATGCGTGATTTATGTCTGTAGTATTTTCTTCAAGGTGGTTTTATAGATCATGCGAAGATAAATGTTGACTCCCAGTACCTAGTTGCCGCAAGAGTCAAACTTATTTCTAGAACTGTGACACATCAGAAATATGTACGGGTTAGAATCTAAGCACCGAAACCCGACTTTATGTCACTTCGAGAAATTAGATGTTACTTTTGACTTTAAATAAAGGTCTTCGTTTTCTTGATCGTAGTTTGGATTTATATTTTTTGTTTGAGAATGTAAACGATTAAATAAACGTCAGTAATTTAACACAAAGGTACTACTTTATTGGAAAGCACCTACTCATCTGCGACACACGCTTAAAACACGTTAAACGCGTGTGCAGAGTGGTGACGGCAGTGCAGAATCCAATTGTCACCGACCAGGGTGGTCGGTCTCTCTCTTTCTTTCCAGCGGTTGTCGTACCAAGCGCCTAAAGAATAACTGCCGCACTCAGCGACGTCAATATTATCTTTAATGAGTATTTAATGTCAAAATTTTAATTCAAATCTAGACCATAGACTCGGCAAGAATAGCGGCTAGTTTTGAATTGTCATTTTTTGACATTAAGTACTCATTATCGTTATTTGACGTCTCTGAGTGCGGCAGTAAAACTTAAAACAGTAATGAGCAGCAGCGTTCTTGTTATACCACCGAACAATATACCTACTGCAATTTACGTGCCCCATAGTTGTCAATTGGCATAACACATGGGACCTAACATACTTGGAAAAATTAGGGTACATACACTTATGCCTTTCTCTTCTTTTAAAGTCTGCAGTATGTGAACATGCTTAGATGGACACAAAAGATAATCACTACACACTTAGAATGATACGAAAGCTATTGAAATCAAGAAATATCCAAACTTCTAAAGGGATAATGGTTGGAATATACACCACCTGCTTGGGAACTGATCATCAGAACAATTAAATTCCAAGACCGTTCTCACATTGGCCTATTAGTTCAGTTTGTAGGAATCGGACCATATACATAATATGACAGTAGTTAACTCTAACTTTAATTAATCTGTCATTTTCCTCACCGTAACCATGACCGCATAAATTGATAAAGTACCCAAAAGAAAATAGTAAATATTCGCCAGTTGAATCGGTAAAAGTTAATTTATTACCAAGTGGATAAACACATTTATAAAGCAGCTAGAAAATGTTTAAATAGTGTTGCCGTCTGCAAGTCGTTTATTTTAGGATTATTTTGTGTATTGTGTATTGTTAATTCCCAAAATCTGCCAATCTTAGGACTCGAAGAGATTTATTTTCTCAGCAATCCTTCGTGTATGTATTATGTTTTGTAACATAATTATTGTAACCATACATTCATAAATCACGCCTATATCCCCGAAGGGGTAGGCAGAGGTGAACTAGCACCCACGTCTCGCCAATTATGCTAGGTCCCATGTAATATGGTGGCGAGCCTATTGCCATTTATCGGGCACAAAAGTCGCAGTACATTGCAAGGTGGTATAAGAGGAACGCTGCTGCCCATTCCTCATCACTGATTTATTCTTAGTCGCCTTGTACGACACACACGGGAGAGATTTGGGGTGGTGACAATTGTATTCTACTCTGCCGTCACCACACGGCTAACTTATTGTAACCACCAAGGGCAAATACGTTGAAATTTTAATTAAAAAACCGATTAAAATTCGTGGACCAATTTTTATAGTTTTTTTTAAATAAACAGCCATGTGGTGACGGCAGAGCAGAATACAATTGTCACCACCCCCATCTCTCCCGTGGGTGTCGTACAAGGCGACTAAGGGTAAAGACAGCAATGAGTAAAGGGCAGCAGCATCTCTCTCATACCACTTAGCAGTATAAATTTGTACTGCGATTTATGTGCCCAATATATGGCAATAGGCTCGCCACCTGTTACATGGGACCGAACATAATTGGCGAAAAGTGTGTAAAATTCACCTCTGCCTACCCCTTCGGGGATATACGGGTGATTTATGTATGTTAAATAAACCCCGAGACATTAAAGACTTTGTTCTTGAGGAATAGCTGTCAGTTGCGCACGAAACATTACTATAGTACCCCAACAGGGTGCTATTCCGTTTCACCATAACCACCTACACTTCCACAGCTAGCTTGGAAATAACAAAGGCACCATGGTAACTAAGCATGTAGCAGGTCAATACACGTGGGTAAAATATCAACACTGACCGTGGCTCCCTTCGTTAATGAAAATAAACTTGTATGTGGTTCGACTCGGATATTACAATGATGCCTTTGAGTGTGTAACGTTTACAAATGCCTCTAGACGATTGTTGGACGGAAGGACTTAATGAAGTGGAAACGAACATTCAATCTGTTATTCACCGTGTAGATAACATAGACGGTAGCATATTAATGAAGGCTTTAACTAAAAAAAATCACGTAACTCACCTGAAAAATAAAATGGAGTTTAAGGAAGTAGGTTAATGAATTCGCATTGGGTCATCCTGGTGGGCTAAGACCCATCTTTCCTATATTCTTCCATCGGCAGGTAAGGTGTGTGGCCTAGCTGTATGGGACATTCAAAAGCTCTTGATAATGAGGTTAACGAAAATGTACACACATACATAAATCACGCCTATATCCCCGAAGGGGTAGGCAGAGGTGAACTAGCACCCACGTTTCGCCAAATATGTCAAGTCCCATGTAATAGGTGGCGAGCCTGTTGCCATTTATCGGGCACAAAAGTCGCAGTACATTGCTAGCCTAGGTGGTATAAGAGGAACGCTGCTGCCCATTCCTAATCATATTCAGATTTATCCTTAGTCGCCTTGTACGACACCCACAGGAAAGATTTGGGGTTAACGAAAATGTAGGTATTAGATATACCTACTGAATATAAATGGTTGTGTAATAGTAATTATAACGGTTGAATTATCTGTGTGTCGTCGTCGTAGTAGGGGAAGGTGACTAATATAGAAGAAAATTACGGATATTTAACATTCTCATTACTAAACATCATCGTGAGTTTATCTCACCATGATCTCGTTTATCTCACCAATCTCCCTATATTCTTTCTACCATCCATAGGGAAGACATGTAGTGGGAATACGATACAGCTACTAATGGTGACGAAGATGAAAAGAATAAAACAAGCATGTATGGATTTGGCCGTGTGGTGACGGCAGAGTAGAATACAATTGTCACCACCCCAAATCTCTCCCGTGGGTGTCGTACAAGGCGACTAAGGATAAATAAGTGATGAGGAATGGGCAGCAGCGTTCCTCTTATACCACCTAGCAATGTACCTACTGCGACTTTTGTGCCCGTTAAATGGCAATAGGCTCGCCACCTATGGGACCTAATATAATTGGCGAAACGCGGGTGCTAGTTCATCTCTGCCTACCCCTTCGGGGATATAGGCGTGATTTAGGTACATACATACATATGTATGTATGTATGGATTACTCAAACTCAATCCCATAATATAATTATGTATAGAAACCTTCATGTTATCACCTTTAATAATAAATGTGCAAACGTTAAATGCTAATAACTTTATTCATTTGATTTCTTGTACGTTACCTTTTTGCGGTGAAAAGTTTTGAACAAGGGTTCCGAACAAACTAGACGTTACGAACTTTTCGGTTCTCATATTATTTTCCGAAGATTGTAAACATCGAAATATATGTGAATTAGAATTGCTACAAAGAATATTATTATATATCTATAACAATTCTAAATCGCGGTAATAGAATATAGCGTACCTACCTACGGACAAATTACAAATATTACAATTTTACGCTGTATGTTGTTGGAAGTTTTATATTCTAATGTAAGTTTTAGTAAACATTAATTTTGCTTTCATACGTCTAGTATCTTGTGAGTCTCATAAAGGAATTTAAGTTTCTTCAAATAAATAGATACGTTAACTTAAAGTAATATGAATTTTCTTAATTTTTTTTAAATACATTGCTTTTTAATGTTAATTTTTTTTTAACATTTAAAAGTAAAAACTAAATTAAAAAACTAAAGCTTAACCAACTAAAACTAAATTAAATTTAAGATTAAAAACTAAATTAAAGGTAAAATACCTCGCCTAGGTCTTCTGAGACAGGAAATGTACCAATAACGCTGGCTTCATTACCTTGCTGAATGGCGATACTGTTTTTTTGCGCGAAATACAAACCAGCCTTTTTGTCACCCACTGTCTCACATAGCCGCTCTGGAATGTCCCGAAAAAGTAGGTGAGCTCCTGGACCCCATGGTCCTAGAGTCTCTACCCCAAACGGCTTAAATTGGTAGTCTCCAGTCGGTTAGCGATGTTTTATTAAAGTTGTATTTAACACATAGAAAGCTTATATTTTACGTAGATGTTCAAAAAAATACGCCGTGTGGTGACGGCAGAGTAGAATAAAATTGCCACAAACCACCCCAAATCTCTCCCGTGGGTGTCGTACAAGGCGACTAAGGATCAATCAGTGATGAGGAACGGGCAGCAGCGTTCCTCTTATACCTACCACCTAGCAAAGTACTGCGACTTTTGTGCCCGATAAATGGCAATAGGCTCGCCACCTATTACATGGGACCTAGCATAATTGTCGAAGCGTGGGTGCTAGTTCACCTCTGCCCTTCGGGGATATAGGCGTAAATTATGTATGTTCAAAAAAACCTGGTACAGTCAAAGGAAATATAAAAAAACATACGACATTTTTTATACATAAAGCATACTCATAATAAGCCAATTGTGATTACCGCTAGCAGCATGAGCAAGACGAAATATGTTGAAAGTGACTCACAAATTGGCATTGGAGCCCGATAATGCTGTGTCCAATTATCGTAATTGCAAAATCGCTAGTGAGAATTAGTAGAATTAAGCTTTGCCTGAGTTGTGTAGTCGAAGTAGTGTATTGTGTATTGTTGAAAACTCGCTATATTCAGAGTTAGATTTTGGCACAGAAGTTGACATTTAAAATGGTATGCGGTAATTTTGTTTTAAATGCTTTATTGTAAAGAAAATTTCTATAATACACTAACAATACTGACAATATCTGTACTAATTTATAAAGCTGAAGAGTTTGTTTGTTCGTTTGGTTGACTGGTTAAACGGGCTAATCTCAAAAAGTGCTGGTTCAAATTGAAAAATTATTTTGGTGTTGGATAGTCCATTTATTGAGAAGGGCTATAACAACCGACATTAACGCGGGCGACCACTAGTTACTATATAATTGCTCTTGTTTCATTTGAATATAGCATCAAATAAAATCAATATAAATAATTCGACTATTCATACTTATGAATCGTCAAGAATTCACCTTTTCCATTGAAAAGCTTTTTAAATGATATCGTCAAACACCGGCATGTCGATTGACAACGCCTAGAACGTTATCAATGCGGGTGTATTTATTAATGTCCAAAGAAATTCTTTCAACAGTCAGCTTTAGATGTAAAGCCTGGCCTCATAGCTAGCGGGCTGCGGGTGGGTTGACGTGGGCAGGCGTGTTTGGTCTGAATCAAAGATAGACCGGCTTGATTACTACAGTAGGTAAAAATGTCTTCTGATGAAGCCAGATTGCAGACGATAAGAAAAACGGGAATGAGAAAATTGGAAAAAGTGAAATAAAAAGAAGAAAACGATGAAAAGCAAAATTATGCTGCCACAGGAACGGGCCGTGTGGTGGGTGACGACAGAGCAGAAAATTGTTGCCACCATCCCCATTCTCAGCGGTGTTGTACACTAATACTAATTGATTAATTGATAAAACGGTGGTGAAGAATAGGCAACCGCGTTCTTGTTGCACAACCTAATATATTGTGGTTTACGTGCCCGATAGATGGCAATAGGGTCGCCCCCTAATACATCTATCTCCTAGAAGGTAAATAGGCCAGATTCATGTATACAGGATGAGGAATTAACTAAATTAAACTACCAAATTACCAACAATAATGCTCGTTTTGTCTTACATGTGGGGTGGGGTGCTTTTTAATAAAAATAATGTGGTTAACCCGGTATGAAGTCAAAATACATGCAAACAACACTTATTGCAGACAACACTTATCGTGACATCTCTACAATATAGCAAGATTTCAATATTAATTGTCGCCATCACTGCTACCATCTTGCCGCCATAGCTGTCGCGTATTGCTGACACCATCGCTGCTGCTGGTGCTGACGCGTCACTGCCGACAACGCTGTCGCGTAGCTGTCGATATTGCTGCCGCGTGGTTGCCGACATCGCTGCCGCTCCACAGCCCGCTGGTTTCGGCACCGCGGCCTCAGCTTCGAGTGAGGCGCCTTGTGGCACGCAATCGCGTGAGACATAAAAGGCTCGTTGCAATTACGAGTCGCCCCTCGGACTCACGCGACTGACTAACGAAGACATACTTCGTTTGGAAAGACTTTAATTAAAAAGATCTGTCTAGCTGTAATTTATTACCTATATGGACTTTATTATGGATTATTATCGTTTTAGCTCAAAAGCGAGTCGGGTCATATGAAGATATCTGAAAATTTCATTTGTTAATTGCATAGTTATATTGTTATATTTACATTGCCGTGTGGTAACGGCAGAGTAGAATACAATTGTCATCATCCCAAATCTCTCCCGTGGGTGTCGTACAAGGCGACATTTATGTTATATTCGGTTATAATATGTTACACACATGTATATATTCGAGGATATAGGCGTGATTTATGTATGTGTGTATATTTACATCTATGCCCTCACATAGGCATACGTAGATTTACCACGGCAAACTTAAATATGAGCAGTATGTCTAATAGTGACATCATTAAAATTTACAGACCTAGCTCGTATTTTAATGAAACCGTTGGTGTTTGCACCAGTACATGTATAGTGTAATAATTATTGCAACAAAGAGCTGTTTAAAGGTTAAAAAATAATTGCAATTTTAGAGTTTTAGATAATAATATGTTTTGGTCATAAGTAAGGGAAAGGCCGGGTAATATAAATATATTAGACAAGACGCAGTCGTATATTATATTTAATACATCCTCCCTTCTTTCCACTTTTCTATCACTCGACATCTCCTGTTGGGTCCTACATGTTAATCTCTTACCTAGCTTACCAAACCATGCGAGCATTCATTTCTCAATTCTTACCTTCGCAATAATATTTTAGGCTTAAGGTTTTAGGCTCGCTTCTGCTGAACTAGGCAAATGTACCTATGTATGTCATTTATGAGAAAGAGGAATGGCAATGATTTGATTATACCAGCCTGAATCGTAAAACGGAGTAGTTATTATAAAATATGAACTAATTGTTAACAGAATGTTCAATATTTTTTTTTATTACAACTTACGTTATAATAAGCTAAGAAGCTTAAGGCGCAAACATAAAAAAACGCAATCTGGAACAGAACAGGTATAATAATAATGCCCATTACACGCCTGTATTTTATTTTATATAAGTTATATTTTTTTCTAATATTTTCTCTACTAATCTATAATCTCAAAAGAAAAGGTAGATACGGCACCAATTTATTTATGTCTTATTTTTTTATTAAAAGTATTCAACAAAAACTCAAAATTCGACATTTTATAAGTAATAAACCTTACAAAGTCATGCGCATACTGTACCGTGGCAAAATTAAATTCGTAGTGTTAACAATTTAGGAGTTTTTAGCTTACCGTAGTATGACTGTCGTGGTGGTGACAAGTTATGAATGACATTTAACGAGAAAAACATAGAGCTTACACGTGGACTGACTCAGAACGAGAGGAAGAACAAAGAAACGATGGATGGATTGTGTGAAACATGATAGGAGAAAGAAGAAAGTGAATACTCAATCGATGAATAATAGAGGAGAATGGAAGACAAAGACACCGCTTCCTTAATTCAAAAGAGATACAACACATAATTGAATTCTTGCAACTGTAAGTCTTATCGTCTTAAATGTAGAACACACAATGATTTTCAGTATTTTTTGATTTGCGTCCCTCTCGTTCTGTGTGTATCGCGCCTAATATTTTAATAGGTATGGCCGCTGTCGTTACCTTCACTAACGCACACTGCGTAACAAAGATTGTGTAACAGGTGTCTGTAATCTCAAGCTAGCTCACCATCAACCTTATTTGTTGTTGCCATAAAAAATAAACTTTCCCGACGATTACACGTTCATACATTAATTTACGCAAATGCTCCCCCGAGAACCAATGTAACGTGAAACGTGACTACGTTATGGAGAATATTCTATTTCAAAGAGCCTTCACATCTTATTAAATATCTGGACTGGAACTCCTTATGTAGCATGAACAGAATAAGCGCAGCAACTCCAAGGAAATGTAAAGAATTCGCTAATGTGGAAAATTTGAAAGGTAACGAAGGGTGTAAACCGGGTTCACTGGTGTAAACAAAATAAAAGTATACTGCCTTCTTCTCTTAACATAAGGAACATTTTAATTTTTTATTTTGAAGTGTGTACACGAGAGGTAGTTTTACTTAATATTACAAGCTTATAATTAAATTTTGTTTAGATTTAATTATAAGCTTGTAAATTTAATTATTTATTAATAATTAAATTTACAAGCTTATAATTAAATCTATATATCTTATAATTAAATCTTTATTAAATTAAAAAAGCCTTGAATGGAGTAGCTAAACAATTTTTACTTTGGAACAGTGGGTAAACGAAGTGAATTTAAACAGTATTTTAGAAATAATTGATGACTTCCTACGCTGACTCTCAGGTTTACACTTTTCACTCAAATAATTAAATATATTTATATGTAATTTTTGTTGGTCATTTAATTTTGTTGATTAGAAAGCATCATACCCATCATTCTTATAGATTAGCTTCACACGATGCTACGAGAAAAGGGACCTTGCATCACGAAGAATTAGACGTTAAATTGGACAAACATTTAATTTCCTCACGGTCCAACATTTCGAAAGCTATACGCGCTTAAAGATAAAAGCGAGAGTATAATTAATTCATTGATGATACCTCCCAACGGCGTGGCTCATAAATTAGCCGAATCCCCGACGACGGTGTATAAATCATGTGAAATGCGAATTTCCAGAAAAGAAACATTCGTCGGCAACAAGAGAAAATTCAGCACTGATGTACTCTGCATAGAGCGCTCTGATTTCTTAAGATATTGTAATGTAATTAAAAATAAATACAAATTTATTGTTATATATTGTTATGTTATTTGTATATATATTGTTGGATGCGACAAATTAATAAGATATTGGTCCTTTGGCTGCGTAGGGAAAACAGGAAGGGCGCTTCCCGTAAGAAATAGATGAGGTTTTCGGGAATATTACCTTTTGTAATTTCAGTAATTGGGTTAGCAAAACCAAATTTTATGCGGCGTTTTAATCAAATTGACCGAATAAATCAAGTATTGCTTGAAGGTAGCCGCTTACTCAGTCTCAAGCCAAACAGAATGCTGGAATATTTTCATCAAAATAATTGTAATGGGTGAGACATTAAAAACAAAATTATAAATGATTTTATAAACATGGATGATGACAAGGAACGTCGTAAATAAGACTACTTTTATACTAAAACATATTCTATCACATGTGGGCTGGAAGAGATTTCTTTTAGTAATAAGCCACACCTTTTGTACTGATCATAATTTAGTGTTTTTCCTTGTGTTGTAATTCTCGTGTACAATAAACTATTAAATAAATAAAAGTGGCAAACTTTAGTGCATGTAATAACTGTAAAGAATTAATATGTCCGACACTCACACCTATCATCGAAGCAGCGGAAGCGTTTTCGTCATTGCAAATAGATAATAATACCTATATACAAGCAATGAAAAATAAATATAAAAATATAATGATTATCTACTTTATAAAACCCTAATGGTTTTTTACTCTAGTGCTCATCATAAAATATTTGCCTTTAGCCAAGATTCGAACCCGGGATCTCTTGGCCGATTGCCAGCATGCCGACAGTTCGATCAAATATGAATTTATCTAATAATAAAATTATCTTTTTATAAACGAGTAATTTTTATACTGTAAGCTAGGTAAAATTATATTGCATAATAATTAACAGAATTTATTATTAATCTTGTGGTGTGGTGACGGCAGAGTAGAATACAATTGTCACCACCCCAAATCTCTCCCGTGGGTGTTGTACAAGGCGACTAAGGATAAATCAGTGATGAGGAATGGGCAGCAGCGTTCCTCTTATACCACCTAACAATGTACTGCGACTTTTGTGCCCGATAAATGGCAATATGCTCCCCACCTGTTACATGGGACCTGACATAATTGGCGAAACGTGGGTGCTAGTTCACCTCTGCCTACCCCTTCGGGGATATGGGCGTGATTTATATATGTATGTATGTATTATTAACCTTGATTTAACCTCAATAACTTGACGAGTCCTTTGAAGTGCGACTTATACATTTATCATATTGTTTCAGGTCCTTTGGATCACGATGGATCTTAGTTCCGTGACGATTTGAGGTGAGTTACAACGTTTTTATATATATTTTAAATAGTATAGCGATTACGATTACGATTATAACTATTTCATTTAAGCTTCACATTTTAATGGAAGAGGCATTTTAATAGAGGATACTGCGCTGACCCTAGATAAACTGGGCACAGGGCAGGAAGAAGAAACCCGTTTATTCCCGAAGGAGTAGGCAGAAGTGAGATAATGAATATAAAAATTAAAAATAAATCATTAGAAAATTAGGTCAACCCAATGGCATCATAAATTCAACCAGAAACTGCCGTTTAAATCTTAACTGTTTAGATTGAAATTGAATGGAATAATCTTGATTAATTCATTCGTCACATAGAAACTCAAGTGCGCAGACCAACAATATCGCCATTTTATAAAACAGCAACGTTTAAAGCTCCCTTGAAAATTTTAATTTAAATGTGTGCACGGAACCTTTCATGATATATTTGGTATATTACCGATTTCAAGAGAGATTTATGTTAAATATTTTGCCTTCTGTGCAAGAAGCATCGATCATCCATCACTCGATCCCCACTATTACAGGGATAGGAACTTAATGGACATTTAATGCGATATTTTATCCAGAATATACTGGATATGGAACAGTTAACAGTATCTTATAAATATTTCAAATAGATATTTAAGCGACACAGGTGGGTTTTACTGTGTAGTGAATTTCTTATTGAAACTAGTTATGTTATTAGTATTGTAAAGAAGTTTAGTCACACCTGTTTATACATACATACATAAATCACATCTATTTATCACCACTAGACAGAGGTATATTAACATCCACATTTCGCCAATTATAGGTCCTATTTAATAGGGGTAAGCCTATCTTTTAGGGCATCTATTAGGTACGTAAATCGTAGTTTATTGCTAGGTGGTATAGCAAGGACGCTGCTCGTTACTGCATAGACCCATATGCATATAATCTCGAACGGTAATGCTTATGAGGTGTTGAATTTTGATATTTCATATGAACAATAATGTCAAAATCATGTGGGCCGCCTTGTACGACACCCGAACGAGACATTGGGGGTGGTGACAATTGCATTGTGGTCAAAAGCCGACGACGTAAATAATAAAACTATAACAGACATTTTGTGTTGAAAAATACGATGAATTCGATGAAGATGTCGTTATCAGCCAATATCAGATGTTAATAAGACCAAAATCCGTACCGGCAAATTACGAATAAAATCATTCCATTATTAGCAGGCAATTTGACAGATCGCCTGAAAGTGTTTGAATCATTTGAATAAAACGCATCTGTACATGCATTCCCCAGTTATGGCCAGTATAACAGCATAGCGGTTACCTATTACGTATTTGCGGCGTCTGATGAGCTTACGCGATGCATTCTCAACCACAAATGGTCTGACACTTGCTCTGTGTCAGTGTGTAGTAGGTACCCCAAACTCGCTATTGTAGAATTCCATTTGTAAAGGTTAATTGTTAATTAATTGTTCGTTACCATGTAATTTCGTTCTTGAATCTGCGTTATTATGGTAAAGCAGGATATTTCATTGCCCCAAAAATTCAAAAAGCTCTACCTATCTCAACAAAAGTAGCTTACACTTTCATCGCAAAACACGCCTTTCTCCCTTCAGGGGTAGGCAGAGGTGTTTTATCACCTGCGTTTCGTCAGCTTATTTCAGGTCCTGTGTAATAAGGGGCTAGCCTATTCTTATTGAACAAAACGTTACTTTCGAGAAAATGAAAAAAAAAAAAACAAATGTCACATAATTATATAATTTTTCTTGCCTGACGCCAACTCTCTTTGGGTATGCTAAGGTTGGTGGTTTTTCTTCCACAAGTCGGGTGCCCTAAGGTGCTTATTGGCGTATACTGGACAATCATCCTAGTCGACTTTTAAGACACCCCGGGGTAAGTAAGTCGCGGCTGACACATTCTATCTTAGTTTCCGCTTCCAGCCCAGCATGGAAGACAAATTATCATCCCTAATCTCTCCCACGGATGTCGTACAAGGCGGCTAAAAAACAGTGATGAGGTTTGGGATTATGAAGCCGCGTTTCTGTTATAAGGCCTAGCGATAAACTAAGATTTACGTGCCCGATAAACAGCAATAGACTTATTAAAGGATCTACATAATTACCTTTACGCGGATAAGTAGGCGTGATTTATACACATATGTAGACCTATGTATGTATATAAATGTAAGAAATTTCTTTTCAATTGTATTATACTCTGGCGTCATCACACGGCTATATATTTTTTATAACCTTCAATTAATAATATATCAAGTTCTTTATATAAGTAAAAGTAGGGTAATTAGAAATAGGAGCAGTAGTCATGGGATTACCTACACCTGCTTTAACCGTGAATTTATGAGACAGATGACGGGAAGGTAATGTGAGTCGCTCGCGTGACTTAGTACAATAGACCAGAGTGCCCAAGTTCATGTCGCAAATAATATGGCCATGTCTAATTTGAAAAGCATGAAAATGCTGTCAGGATTTATGTAAATTATGTTATGTCATTGTTGTTGCTTACTGTTTACCCAGTGAATAATGGTCAAGATAAGTTTTTGATATTATAAACTTGCGTTGACTTAATTATTATTCATTTACAGCCAGACATAATTAATCAGAATTATTTACCGTGTCTAAGTTCATCTTCATTCCTTCGTGTAAGTTCATGAAACAAAACTTGTGTTAATCTAATAGAACAGTAAGCCTATATTGCGATTTTGGTATTACTACAGTATGGTTTTGGTACAGAGTTTGAAGAGTAAGGACACAATCTTTAGTGAAACAAAATTAATCTCGATTTGCTTCATGATTGATGTTCACTTAAAGAAGTAACCATAAAATAATAAGATATTACGATAGCAATTATATAAGTATACAGACTGAACCAAAATACGAACAACCCGACATAGCCCATGTCTTAGACCAAATGAAGGAATAAAATAAGCGTATACTAGTAAGGTTGGTTAGTATACATTTTGTGTGATGTTAGAGAATATTGTTTCTTTTCGTAGTGGTCAAATATATTATTTCCTTTTTGTACGCGTGTAATATTATGAGCGTTCACAAGCAAATAAGAGATACCGCAAGGAACCTTTGACAGGCAATTCGGCAACGCAATAAGGATGAATTTGGCGTGTTAAGATATTGATCTGGTACGGACAGCTCATACTAATCACCGATGTGGAGTCAGTGTTCCGGTCTCATCGTTATTCTACTCTGGTTCCTTTGACTCGTCGTCGGCAGTTAATCGCCCACTCACTGTATTGTCTCCACGCCATTCTAGTTTAATGCTACGACGGTCATAATGTGGCCTGGTTGACTGTTCTGACAGCTTTATGTTCCCGGATACAGTCGAAGGGTTAGCGATCGAGATCGTTATCAGGTTCTCTGTCCATACATGAAAAATATTGAAGTGCCACACGCCCAGCGTTTTTATTGATTTGTTTGTGTTGTTTCCAACTATTGCCGTGTGGTGACGGCAGAGTAGAATACAATTGTCACCACCCCAAATCAGTGATAGGAATGGGCGGCAGCGTTCCTCTTATACCACCTAGCAATATACTGCCACTTTTGTGCCCGATAAATGGCAATAGGCTCGCCACCTTTTACATGGGACCTGACATATTGGCGAAACGTGGGTGCTAGTTCACCTCTGCCTACCCTTTCGGGGATATAGGCGTGATTTATGTATGTATGTATGTTTCCAACTATTCATCAATACCTATAGTGTATTAAAATGTAATTACTACCATTGTGTATCTGGTATCTCTACCACTTAGACCTCAGAATCTTACTTTGTTCTAGATGACTATCGAAAAACAATATTTTATGTAAAGGTGTGTTCATACAAGTTAAATTGCTAGGTTTCCAAATGTGAGCAAAATATTTAATCACATAAAATGCACGAAAAGATGGCAAGTGCAACTTAATGTAAAGGCCACTAGTGTGGACGAACCTTTACACACAGCCAACCAATATTTCGTAGTAACCTGATGTCATTTTCCTTTGTTTGATATTGCATTAGAAAAAAAAAATAACCGAAAAAAAATTGTTTGTTAAATGTGTTTATTTGCTTCGTGAGCCAACAAGTGATATTTACGTTGTGTCGATTTACGTTTCACCAGTTGGATTAATTAATAAAACGTGGATGTTATCAATCCATCGACCGGTCGGGTTGACACTTAGATTGATTAGGTTAACGCCCAATAGGCACACACAGATTGAACTCATAAATTAATAAGTTTGTTTCCTTACGTAATGTTTATGAAATGCCCAACCCAACGAATTGTCTACGATATAATAATATCGCTTATTTAATACATACAAGAGAGACGTAGCCCAAAAATACTAAGAATCGTTGTGTGTCCTTAATTTATCACAATAGTAGGTGTGACTTACTGTTGAAGATATGCAATTTTGAGTTGTATTTCATTTGGAATAATTTCGGTAATCTTTTTTAGTTACTATAACATAATTGTAATAAATAACAATTATTACAAATAAAAAAAGACGCCGGGTCCGTATCACCACATACATAACTTTTTTATGTAGAATTAGAGTATAAAAGCTCACAAATTCAATCTCAGCGTTCCAAAAATATAATAACATACATACATAAATCACGCCTATATCCCTGAAGGGGTAGGCAGAGGTGAACTAGCACCCACGTTTCGCCAATTATGTTGGGTCCCATGTAATAGGTGGCGAGCCTATAGCCATTTATCGGGCACAAAAGTCCCAGTACATTGCTATTGTTAGATGGTATAAGAGGAACGCTGCTGCTCATTCCTCATAATTAAAAATATTATAATTAGTTACAAATTCCTTCACCAAGCCGAGTCGATCTTCCTACACATAATAGTGGATATTTTCGTGGGGATTAATCTAGTCGCCGATTTCCTTTGACATTTCAACCTACACCTAAATATGGGTTGTCACGTATTTCAATACGGAAAGTACACAGACACAGTTATGCCCTTCGTAGGCGAGGACTGCCGAATTTTAAATGAATTCGAGCAGTTTAAGTTTGACGAACGGAAATAATTAAAGGATAGTCGCCTTTCAATTGCTTCCGTTTTTAAAGGATGTATCATCATCTATCTGCCTTGTTCACAGTTTACCTGGGGTTGAAGCAGTGTGTTTCGTCTTCCATTCATATCAGTCAGACGTTATCATGAAGCCATCAGCTCCCATTTGATTCATATTATCCGTCACACCGGAAAATAACAGAAAGGATATGAAAGGGGAAAAGGGCCATACCGAGAAAGAGAGAGTGATTGGCATGACAACATTCCAATCCATACTGTTCAAGATTTTAATTTCCTCCCATGAAAATGTTTTATGCATACATACATAAATCACACCTATATCCCCGAAGGGGTAGGCAGAGGTGAACTAGCACCCAAAATGTTTTATGGATACCGTATTTCACTACCATTGAATAAGTATTACAAACCTCTTATATGTAAAGAGTACTTTTATTTGACATGCGATAGAAATAAAATTACTTTACGGATTTAATTTAATCTTGTGTAATATTGTGATTAGTTTTGGGGTAGCAGGTACTTTTTTGATGGACGTACAGTCCATCAAATAGTCTAGTCTTAATAGAAATCATACTATAGACACAGTAATTAATATATTCGTTTGAATACCTATATCACATGTACAGAATAACTACACCAACAAGATTATTTTCATACTGTTACACGAAAAGACTCAGTTAAAGCAAATAATTTTTTTTTTACACTCACTCCTATCATCTAGCCCAAAGTAAGTAGCCTAAGCACTTGTGTTATGGATTCTAGATGACGGACATATTTTTAATGTTGAAATATATATATGTATATAAATGTTGAAAATATACTACATAAACATATACACAACCATGACTCGGAAACAAACATTTGTGGTCACCACAAAGTTTGCCCCTACCAGGATTCGAACCCGGGACCTATTGGCCAATACCCAGCAATCTGAGCATTTGACCAAGGCTGTCCACGAATGTTGTAATTTCAATTACTAACTCAAATATATAAAATTATTAAATTGCCGTGTGGTGACGGCAGAGTAGAATACAATTGTCACCACCCCAAATCTCTCCCGTGGGTGTCGTACAAGGCGAATAAGGATAATCAGTGATTAGGAAATGGGCAGAAGCGTCCTCTTATACCATCTAGCTATGTACCTACTGTGACTTTTGTGCCCGATAAATGGCATTAGGCTCGTCACCTAGTACATGGGACCTAACATAACTAGCGAAACGTGGGTGCTAGTTCACCTCTGCCTACCCCTTCGGGGATATAGGCGTGATTTATGTATGTATGTATGTATTTCACTAACACAGTAACAAACTACATGGTTGTTAAAGTAAAACAAATAAAATTACTAGGTTACATCTAAATAACAAGTAGTCTACATGCGAAATATTTCACGAGATTACAAAGAACACGCAAGCAATTTCATTCATGTTTAATTCTGATTGTCTTCCAGTGTGTTGAGGCTATTTTTCTGGCTATTCCAGCAATGGAGATTTATTACACTATTATACGCTAATTAGCATTATATTTCTTAAACTAATGTCATCATCATCATCATCACCAGCTAAATATAGCTCTCCACATAATACTCCTAATTGCCTATATTCAACCCTGCCTGTGGTTGAGTTAGTTGTTGCATATTTTACGATTTTTAAAATTGTTACTGTTGTTTTTCCAAGTGTAGTGTGTAATGTAAAGTCTGTAAACCTAGTGATTTGCGATTATTTTATGGAGTTCGTGGTTATTATTGTTGAATTAAGTACACAATATCAAAGATTGCTGTGACAGATTCGGGTCCGCTTGCATTGAGTTTGGGCTGTAAACTGTTATCAGTTACTACCTATAATTGCCGTAGCCAGGCCAGTTTGGTAATATAAAGAAACTACAAGGTACGTACCTGAGCCTGGAATGGAAATAAAATGTTTACTTTTTATAACCTATAAGTAAACATTATAAAGCAATTTTTACAATCTCCGAATCGACTACAACACCATCTATCAGTGATTTGGTGTACTAATACGTTTACGTATCCTGCTTACGATTCAAGGCACAGTTATTGATGTTTGCTAAGATCATCATATTAATTTTAATAGCTATCGCTAGAGGCGCTGCACTACCATTTTACTAAATAAATATCATTAAATTCTAGAAAGGATAGAATTAAAAAATAAGAAATATCACCAAAGTAAACATGCAGAGAACGCTACCTGCTTCGCTTTCTGCTTCTGCGCTCAGCTCTTCTGTGCCTAATATTAAGGACATGTCGGAATCTGACCCTAAAGTAAGCCTTGCTAATGATTACATTAACTTGCAAAGAAATAAGCGCTTAAGAACTGATGATGAACAGGAAAATCAGTTTGGAAGGTTCCAAGAGTCAATTCTGATTATGCTTACCGATTGGAAGACCGATCAAGATCGTCTATTAAAAAAATTAGCGGATGACATAAGCGAGGTTAAATTGCAAAATACCAAAATTGAGAAATCTAACCATGAAATTGAGAAGTCCATTGATTACTTGTCTAAGAAATACGATGATATTGAGGCAAAAATGTCAGGATTTGAGCAGCGGAGGAAGGAAGATCGTGCTGTAATAGCTTCACTGGAAAAACAGTGTAATAACCTGCAAAATAAAAATGATATACTTCAGTATGAAATAGACTCCAAAAAGCAATGGGACAGATCCAAAAATATAGAATTTAAATCTATTCCACAAACCAAAGATGAGAACCTCTTGGATTTAATATGCATGGTTGGAATTAAAATTAATTATCCAATAACGAAAACCGACATAGATTTTGTAACAAGAGTACAATCAAGAGAGCAGAACCAGCCTAAGCCTATTATTGCTTGCTTCACAAATAAATATATTAAAGAAAACTTCATTACTGCTGCAAAAAAGGCTATGAAAACCAATCATATTACACCAGCAGCCTTAGGACTTCAAGGAACTACCAAAATATTCATCAATGATCATCTTACCAATTCAAATAAGATTTTGTTGTCATCTACAAAGAAAATAGCCAAGGAGCGGGGGTTTCAATTTATCTGGGTCAATCACTGCAAGATATATGTTCGCAAAAATCCAACTTCACCTGTTCTACCTATTATTACCGAGAAAGATTTATTAAATATAAAGTAAATTATAATCGTTCCATTCTAATGTTATTGTTACTGTATTCGTTCTTGTTTGTTAGACTGTGGATGGCTTCAATTGTCAACTTGAGCTGTAAAATTAAATTTAACAGAGATATTTACTGTCATAAATATAATATGTATTTAGATTATATTTTCTTAATTGTAGTTAAGGATGTGTTTATATTGTTGTTACTCATTGCATCATACATTGAACTTTATTTAAAGAATTCTAATGTTTTAGTCTGTAAAAACAAATGCAGTACTGTTAAAAAATTTCACGAATATAACAACAAATGTTACACTCACAAAATATTTATACCAACAATGCTAACGTTGTTTCTTTTTGTTCAATCTATTTACTTGATACCAACATTACATATTTGCATACATTATGAGTTGATACTCAATAGCAATGCAAAAGATACTTTAAATAAATATAGAAAGTATTTCTGCAACTGTGTATTGTCATGGCAAGTTGTTATTAATATTGTACATTTACTTTTAAGTTCCAGTAACGATTTGCCACTGGAAATATATAGGTCAAATAAATATAAGTTTTTAAATTTATGTAAAAATTTGTTGAATAATTACTGCTTGTGCTGGAGGAGGGCAGGTCGTATTATATTATCTAAATTGTATTTTATTGACAACTTTGAATGCTTGTTTGATGGTTATATATTATATTCTCGAAATATGAAAAAAATCACTGCCTCTCTGATATTAATTAGGAACTATAGTAAGGTCTATAGAGTATTCTATGTCACAACATTGCTTATAGCTATATTAAAATACCAAATCATAAAAAATGGCATCTCTTAACTTCTACTACCAAAACGTACGTAGTTTACGTTCGAAAACAGATACTCTATATAGAATGGTTAGTCTAAGCAATTATGACGTCATAGCGCTAACGGAGACATGGCTTGTTGATAGCATAACGGATACGGAACTTTTCGATAGTCGATATCTGGTCTGGAGAAGTGATAGGGACTATGCACGTACTGGTCAGACCCTGGGTGGGGGAGTGTTATTGGCTATTAAGCGTAACTTTACCGTGATAGATAGGAGCGATTGGGGAAGCACGGCAGAAGATATCTGGATAACAATAACGATATGTGACAAACGACTTCAAGTGTCATACAACATCCATGTTTGTTGTGTATATCTTATAAAAGAGGAAAGGGGCTATAGTTATAAGATCCAGTTAGGAAATTTTATTGAGAAATTAACACAGTTGGTACTATCACACCCCCTGGATAAATTCATAGTTCTGGGTGATTTTAATCTGGGAAGCATGGTCAGTTGGGTCAGAGAGGAGGGTGGCGAGGAGTTGAAACCTATATTAGCTTCTAACCTGGAACACTTAGTGAGTTTTACTGACTGTCTTAATATTTGTAATTTAAGCCAATACAATAACGCCCTAAACTGTAACGAACGTACGTTGGACCTGGTGCTGTCCAACGACATAGTTAAAGTCCAAGCATGTGATTTACCCTTTATTAAAGAAGACCCACATCATAAGTCACTATGTATAGAAGCCACCTTTGTACAGCTTCACATGATCGAACAGGAGAATAGATCTCAATATAATTACAATAAAGCTGATTACACAGCTATCACCTCCGAACTTACAGATACCAACTGGGAAACCCTTCTCAATAATATACCACTCGAACAATCCATCGATAGATTTTATTCTCGTCTGCTTGAACTTCGTAATAAATATGTACCTATTAAAGTCTCCAAATCGAAATCGTATCCTCCTTGGTATAATGCAGCCCTCATAAAGATGTTAAAAGAAAAACATAAATATCATACAAAATATCGTATTTATAAAAATCTCTCTGATTATAACTCATTCTCACTTCTTCGTCGTCGTGCAGTTGAATTAGAACGCGATTGCTTCAATAACTATATGAAAAACATAGAAGATGGCATAACAATAAATCCAAAACGGTTTTGGTCTTACTTAAAAAGTAAAAATAAATCAGGCCCCTGTCCAAACAAGATGACTTTCAATAATGACTCAGCTGACACTGGACAAACCATTAGTGACTTATTTGCGAACTATTTTTTATCTACGTTTAACCAGCCCGAAGTCATAAACGCACCATCCGACTTATCCAATACTATTATATCATGTACAACTATCAGTTCCATCACTATTGATGCAGAGAATGTATTGGCGTTACTTAGGTCTCTTGATCCTCAAAAGTCAGGTGGTCCCGATCAAATACCTCCAAACCTAGTAATTAATTGTGCCAAAGGCCTTGTGGCACCTTTATGTATACTATACGAACGTTCCCTCACTGAGAGTATAATGCCATCTATATGGAAGTCTGCATTTATAACTCCTGTATTCAAAAAAGGTGATAGAAGTCAAGTGGAAAACTATAGACCGATCTCAAAGTTATGTTTATTTGCTAAGATACTTGAGAAAATAGTATACCGTCAGGTATATGCAGCTTTAAAAAATACACTGGGTGATGAACAGCATGGTTTTGTAGGAAATCGGTCTACAGTATCAAATCTCGTTGTAGCTAATGATATAATCACAGCGGGTATGGAACTTAGAGCCCAGGTCGATGTAATTTACACTGATTACAGTAAATGTTTCGATCGTATTAACCACATACTACTCATTAATAAGTTGGCATCTGCAGGGATACATGGTAGTCTGCTAAGATGGTTCGTATCATATATAAACAATCGCAGTCAAGCAGTAGCACTTTGTGGTTACATATCGACCTGGGGTCCTATCCCTTCTGGTGTGCCCCAAGGTTCCATATTGGGACCATTGCTCTTTAACATATTTATTTCAGATGTTAAGAACTGCTTTTTGCATTCAAGAGTATTACTATTTGCCGACGATATTAAAGTTTTTAAGACTATTCGTAATGAAGGTGATGTTAATGAACTTAAATCTGATCTCCAAAGATTCGAAAAGTATTGCGTTCACAATAGATTAGATCTAAACGTTTCGAAGTGCTTCTACATGTCATATACAAGGTGCCATCAAGCCATAGCTTCGAGGTATACTCTAAAAAATCAAGAATTATCAAAAGTACATGAGATCAGAGACCTCGGTGTTATACACGATGAAAAAATGTTATTTGATAAACACATTGACCATATAGTTAAAAAGGCATCCAAGGCATTGGGTTTCATTTTACGAAGATCACAAAACTTCAGTAATATGAAAACATTAAAAATATTATATTGCGCATACGTACGGAGCCATTTAGAGTATGCATCCCAAATTTGGAACCCTCAATATGAAACCTACAAATTAAGAATCGAACGTATACAAAACCGATTTTTGAGATATCTAGATTACAGATTTCACCAAACCACCAATGACTACTACCATAGATGCAGAAAGTACCATTTTCTTCCTCTTGAAAAGCGACGCAACATTAGTGACATCTGTTATGTTATGAATATCGCCAACGGATCGGTTGATTGTCCTGAGTTACTTTCTAAGGTAAAGCTTAAAACAAATCTACTGAGGTTTAGACATCGTTCTATTCTTGGTGTAAAATCAGCTAAGACCCGATATAGAGCAAACACATTCATCATTCGAGCAGGCAAATCATTCAATAAACTGTCTCATGATATTGACCTGTTTTGTTCCGGCATAGCTTCAGTTAGGAAACTTATTTCTAACGATTTCTTCCTGTCAAATGCAAGTTAATGTTAAGTTAATATTAATGTTTACAAGAATATGTAATCTAACCTTCATCTAGGTATAAGTAATATATAGGTTCTGATATTTGCTGTACTTTGTAAAATTTAAATTAAAACTGTCAACTATATACTGCAACTAACATTGATACATGTATGTGGAGATTTGTAAATGGCATTGTTTAACTTACAAATGTAATGCAATGGTTGATATTTGACTGTAAATCTTCCAACAAATAAATAAATAAATAAATACTGTTACACGAAAAGACTCAGTTAAAGCAAATAATTTTTTTTTTACACTCACTCCTATCATCTAGCCCAAAGTAAGTAGCCTAAGCACTTGTGTTATGGATTCTAGATGACGGACATATTTTTAATGTTAAAATATATATATGTATATAAATGTTGAAAATATACTACATAAACATATACACAACCATGACTCGGAAACAAACATTTGTGGTCACCACAAAGTTTGCCCCTACCAGGATTCGAACCCGGGACCTATTGGCCAATACCCAGCAATCTGAGCATTTGACCAAGGCGGCCGTCCACGAATGTTGTAATTTCAATTACTAACTCAAATATATAAAATTATTAAATTGCCGTGTGGTGACGGCAGAGTAGAATACAATTGTCACCACCCCAAATCTCTCCCGTGGGTGTCGTACAAGGCGAATAAGGATAATCAGTGATTAGGAAATGGGCAGAAGCGTCCTCTTATACCATCTAGCTATGTACCTACTGTGACTTTTGTGCCCGATAAATGGCATTAGGCTCGTCACCTAGTACATGGGACCTAACATAACTAGCGAAACGTGGGTGCTAGTTCACCTCTGCCTACCCCTTCGGGGATATAGGCGTGATTTATGTATGTATGTATGTATTTCACTAACACAGTAACAAACTACATGGTTGTTAAAGTAAAACAAATAAAATTACTAGGTTACATCTAAATAACAAGTAGTCTACATGCGAAATATTTCACGAGATTACAAAGAACACGCAAGCAATTTCATTCATGTTTAATTCTGATTGTCTTCCAGTGTGTTGAGGCTATTTTTCTGGCTATTCCAGCAATGGAGATTTATTACACTATTATACGCTAATTAGCATTATATTTCTTAAACTAATGTCATCATCATCATCATCACCAGCTAAATATAGCTCTCCACATAATACTCCTAATTGCCTATATTGGATTTAAATTTTCTTATGAATTAAATAATATAGAATATCACCCATCATGTGGGTGCGAGGTTCAGCGTGGTGGGATATGGCCCAATCTCCCTATATTCTACCATCCATTGGGAAGCCCCGCGCCCCATCAGTGGGGACATTAAAAGGCTGGTTATGGATGTGGGTTTCGTATGAGTTACATTTCCACTCATCAAATGATTGAATGAGAGATGATAGCTATAATCATAAGTATCTACTTGAAAATAAAACAGATCCATAAACTATTTGATTTTAATTTTAACATTATATAAATATTAGAAAAATTAGTACAATGATTCATAATATAGTGTATAGTTCCAATGAAAATACTACTTTATATAACAAATATCGGTTTAATAACAAAATTGAATAATTAATAATAATAATAATAAATTGTAAAAATGTAATGTTTAGAAATATGATTTTGTATGTATTTTAAATGTAATAAAAATAAATAATAATAATAAATATTTTTTTTACACTCACACCTATCATCTAGCCCAAAGTAAGTAGCCTAAGCACTTGTGTAATGGATACTAGATGACGGACATATTTTTAATATAATTATGTATATAAATGTTGAAAATATACTACATAAACATATACACAACCATGACTCGGAAACAAACATTTGTGGTCATCACAAAGTTTGCCCCTACCAGGATTCGAACACGGGACCTCTTAGCCAATACCCAGCAATCTGAGCATTCGACCAAGGTGGCGGTCATTAATAAACTATACGAAATAATATTTGGCAATATTTAGAAACTTTTAGAAACCAACTGCTAGTGACACCTATGTGATTCCTAATATAGGAACTCTAAACCTAAGTGTAAAATTCTAAAAGAGTACTTTAAGATGCCATAGTTTTGCATATATTTCCGGCCAGCTTGGTCGAATGGCCCAATGCTGGCTATGGCCAAGAGTTCCAGGTACCTTGTAGGGGAAAATCCTTGTGTGATGAATACACATAAATGTTAGGTACTTTCGAGTCATGGTTGTTTATATGTTTATGTAGTGTATTACCAATATACTTTATAAACTTATAAATATTATGTAAAATATTTCTCCATCTAGGAAAATATTTAGCGAACCCACCAACCCGCACTGAGGCAGCGTTGTGGGTTATGGCCCATTCTCTCTACATTCTTCCATCCATAGGGAAGGCCCGTGCCCCAGCAATGGGGACATTAAAGCGCTGGTGATGAAGATAATAATTAGCGATATCTGTTTTGTTCACAGGTAGATCGCCGACTAGGGGATGACGCTGGGCGGTGAGGACGAACGGTGCGGTGCGGGGTGAGCTGTTGCGGGGCATGTGGGTGCTGCTAATGCTGGCGCTGGCGGCGGCCGCCACAGCCGACTGCCCACGTCACTGCGAGTGCAAGTGGCGCAGCGGCAAGGAGTCCGCCCTATGCGCCCGCGCCGGCCTCACAGCGGTCCCGCCCCGCCTCGACCCCACCACGCAACTCTTAGACCTATCTGAAAACCGACTACCTACACTCCGAGAGGACGCGTTCGCTGCCGCCGGCCTCCTCAACCTACAGCGTCTTTACCTACCTTCCTGCAATATTCGCACCATTCGCCAATACGCATTCCGCGCACTAGTCAACCTCGTCGAACTGGATCTCTCACGAAATAGACTCGACTCCATACCTTCACAAGCTTTCGACTCGATACCAGAACTACGAGAGCTACGTCTCAACGGCAACCCGATCACTAAAGTACCAGACGAGGCGTTTTTGGCTTTACCCCATTTAGTGAGGCTCTCTTTGAGTGCTTGTAAGTTATCAGAAATAGAACCAAGGGGATTCATGGGACTTGAAGCGTCCTTAGAGTATCTGGAGCTGAGCAAAAATAAGTTGCAAATATTACACGTTGCCGTTTTAGCTCATTTAAGGTCATTGAAAGGTTTGGAACTTGCGAATAATCCCTGGGAATGTAGCTGTGCTCTGCGACCTATGCGTGATTGGATGATACGAAGAAATGTGCCTGCTACAGTAGTGCCAGAATGTGCTTTGCCACCCCGATTAATGGCCCATTCATGGGATCGCCTTGATTTGGAAGATTTCGCATGTAGACCTGAAGTGAGTGCAACGTCAAATCAGTTCAAAGGAGTGGAAGGAGAAGAGGTGACACTAGTGTGTCGAGTGTCTGGGGTGCCTGCTCCAAGGGTACGGTGGGTGCGTGGGGGTCGCTTGCTCGCTAACACCACTTCGTCTAGTATCAATTCTGGAAGAGCTTTTATGTTACGCAGTGAAGGACAGACTAGTAACTTAACTATAAAATCAGCTGATTTGCAAGATGCTGGATCCTACGTATGCAATGCAGAGAATCGAGCTGGTAAAGCTGAAGTGGTCTTAAGTTTATCAATAGAAAAGAAACCCCCACATAAAAATTTTGGAGGCCGCGCGCTTATGGCTGGAATGGCAGTCTCCGCTGTGATAGTGTTAAGCTCGTGTTTGATAGGCCTGTGTGCATATGAGACTCGTAAGAAAAGACAGTTAGATAGGTGGAATGAACAGATAGTGGCGACGAGTCACAGAGATGATAGTTATGAAAAAATAGAAGCTAATTTAAAAAATAACACTGTAGAAGTTCCGCGAGTGATACCTTCGGAAAGTGGTCGTAAAAGGGGGGATTATAGAAATGTGCCTTTACACGATCCTGAAGATGATTTCGAAGGATATTTGAAAAGTGAAGGTCGAGATGATACTTCATTAACGCCTCCGATGGAAGTAGGTTGGCGACGAGCAGATTATAAGCCAAGACCCCTAAGGAACGGTGTGACTGAACGAGATTTACACATACCGAGGTTCAGTGACTACAATTTAAGGTTAGATGATTGCCATTGATTAATTCACTATATTCCAACGTAATTGTGAACTTTCAATAAAAATATACCACTTAGCATTCTATTCAAGTCATATTTTGTTAAATCATATTCTGTAGTCTCTCTATTGTACCTCACAAAGGTAAATGAGGGATGATTCATTATCAAATCGATCAATATTCCTCAGATTCTGTGGTATGGTTCTCATGATTAATTGTATAAATTAATCATTTTGTTAATTACTTAATACAAACATTCAATATATTTTTTATGCGCCTATTAGTTTTATCATTTAAACTTTAAAGTAGCTTTTTGTCTATTTCAGATCTGATGGTACATCTGATTCAGTGCAAAGTTCAAACTCGACAGGAATAATAAACCCCCATGTAGAGATATTATCAGAAAGCAATCGGTACAACAATAACCCTCGATCGTGTCCTCGGCTGCGGACGCGTGATCGTCTCGACAACGATCTCTCTGGCAGTGACAGTGAAAAGAACTATCCCGATTTAATAGAAATGAGTGCTCTAGGCACTTCGTCTTACTTAAGAAGCGAAATGAAGCATGACCCCTATTACTTTTATACGATACCTCGGAGAAAAGAGGGCGATAGTCGTAGTCCACTTCTTAGTAGTAGGCGAAATAGTTCTGGAGGTGATTCAATAAATTTATTTGAGAAACCATACGAAAAAAATCGGCAACGTTCCTCAGGGCGAAGATCGAATAGTTTCCTTGATTTATCCACGGGTGGCAATCGGATTCGTCGCAATCCTAGCTTACCTGCTTCACCATCCCGTGAACAACCAACAGTACCGTCCGCTACGCCGCTTTTAGATTTATCTGGACTTAGAGATTATTCTCGAACGGGACAGCCTTTAGAAGACTTTGATTTCCGAGCTTCGCAATTAGAAAAATTTCTCGAGGAATACAGAACTTTGAGAGAACAGCTGTCTAGAATGAAAGAGACTAGAGAGAACCTGCAAAGAAACAGAGCTGGCGATAATGATGAAATTAGATCAGTTTTGAAAGGAAAACCAAGTGTAGCCGTGACTGAAACCTCTTCTTCAGTAGCACTGGCTGATGCTGCATCCCCATTAGCTCTCAGTCCCCCAGACTATAAGCCTCAGCAACCGAGACCAGAATGGCTCACTACTTTATTATATCGTAATTAATTAAGCCGATATGTGTACGGTGGAACGTTTATTCACATTTCGATTGTATTTACGGATGGAATCCCGTAGATTTGGTAAACTTGTAGAAAATTAATCTTTGTAAATATTAGAAGTGCCGATGGCGATAAGAATTTAAATTGTTTGTAAGTGGAATGATGTCATGGAAACGTTCTTCTAAAGTTGAAATTAAATTGAATTCAAAAAAATAATGGTATTTATTATTTACCCCAAATAAGAAGTTGCGCTTAAACAAGTTAAAGGTAAGTAACTTCGCTGGCGTTGAAATTTATAAATGCAAATGAACGTTGACTTTCAGGTCGAGTCAGGTACACAATAGCTCAGTGTAAAATACACTTACAGAATACTTTCATAATTTGGTGCTCCAGTATAATCAGAATGTATAATCACAAATTTTAATGAGGATTACTCTCCGATTATCATCAAGCGCAAAGTACTTAAGGAGCTTAAAGCGCTTGTGACATAGAAAATCCATAGATAAAGGGAAACTTTAGAAGAAAATTGACGTTGGGTCACTTTTCTTCAACTCATTGTAATCTTTAGGAAATTATCTCAAAGAAACAAATCTTATTCTGCGCCTATTTTTGATATTGCTATTTGGTCTCAGTATTACTAATTTGGATCATCATCACCAGCTCTTTAATATTCCCACTTCAGCCAGCACACAGGCCTTCCATAAAGATGGAAGGATTTTGTGATAAAGGGCCATCCGAAATAAAAAAAAATATCCGTCTCCATCAAACAAAAATACTTTACTCCAAGTAGAATAAAAGAAGGTAAGAATTATTTATTATTCGGTTACGTACTATCTAGAAATAGTTTTAATATAAATCCAAAAATAATTGCATGTTAGATCATGTTTAAATAATCAAAATAAATTAAAGTACGCTGTTCAGCGTTCTTGTTAAACTTTCGATTAGGAATATATTGCAAATTATGAGCCCAACAGATGGCAATACGCCCACCGTCTTCTACATACCTGCATAGTTACTGACCTCAGCGTGCCTTATGTATGTATGTAACCTAAAATTTATTTTCCTCCTTTACGAACAGAATATTCTGCAAGAAAAGCCAGGTTAAGGAAAATTAGCATGTAAAAAGTTGATAGCTCAATGAAAAATGCTTCACGGATGATATTTCATTTTATAAAACGGGGTATCTGCACAAAAACCGTTTCAATGAGGGCAAAAACAAAGGGTAAGGCGCTTATTCACGTTTCACGTGTCAAAATCGACGAAATGACTTCAAAAGCCCCCTAAAAAGTTGGGTAACAGTCGGCAAGCTCGTTAGTATAGCTGGAGGACATTGCCGCAGGGCACAGTTCTATTCGTGTTTTATCCAATTCCACATATAATTCTTCGCCGATTTATTTCGTTCTCTGGGAAAATATATTTGAACATGGAAAAGCATAGACGCTGTACGTTTGGCGTAAAATTTGAGAACAGTTAAATTCAAAACTCAAAACATAGTTATCTATAGGGTTTAGGTAATGAAAAAAGAGAGGAATGTATTTTTTTAATTATACAAAATTAATATTAATGCAACCGGAATTATTCTTGTCTATTATTTAAAAATGTTAACGCCCAGGGTCCAGTGGTTTTTTTGGGGAAGTACGTAGAAAACCATGTAGAGTATACTTGAGCCTTGAATTCGAGCACTCTTTCTCTTACTGCCGCACTCAGAGACGTCAAATAACGTTAATGAGTACTTAACGTCCAAAAATGACAATTCAAAACTAGTCGCTATTCTTGCCGGGTCTGGTGGGTCAAATCTAGACTGGATATGGTCTGGATTTGAATGAATTTTTTTGACATTAAATACTCATTAAAGTTAATTGACGTCTCTGAGTGCGGCAGTTAAAGAGTTACTCTGCGGCAGGCACGAACTCTAGATAATATATTTTTGATCACCCATTCAATGACGGGCCATAACAGTGATATAGTTAGTTTTCAAATTATTATTTAGTTATATTTTTGCATTGTTTTGTGGTTTGTGTTGTTTCTTGTGGCAAAATAGCTTAAGCTAATGATGATTCTGTACGTGAACACAATCTAAGTGGTAAATTGTATTGTATACTATCGTGACATACAGTTGACTTTTTATGTTCTTACATTTTTCATGGGATTTTTGGTTGTTGCTCGCTTGCACCCATATAAATATTAATTATTGCACACCGATTGAACAGCGGAAACCTCTCAGTACAGGTTTATTATAAACTTAAAGAGAGAATTCCCCCAACAAATTGTAAATAATATTTTTGGGAACAATAAATATTTTTCTATTTCTATTTCTATTTTCTATAACCAACATAACTCGGTTTCCGCAAATGCATGTCGAGCGCGCTAAGCCACAAGTAAATCTCACTTGCCACCGTGAATTGCCAGAATTGTGAAAGATTGATGTTTCTTTCTTTGTACAGCTAGCAGTACGTCAGAACATACAATACTGTCAAAAAACTCTTAATGATTATCAACTATAATGTGTTTGACTTAAAGCACAAACTCGACTAAATGCACAACCAAGTCAGATTAACACAATATTCAGATTTTCTTCACCGACGCTGTGTTTTATAAAACAAGGTAAGGTTGATAATCGGTTGGAGATATTGGACATTTTAATAATGTCTAACTTTCTGTTTACTATAATAAGATGTGACTAAGGCTGGTTTTAGTGTCACGCCGACGAACCGACCGTCAGCGCGCTGATCGTCATTCATTACTGTTTCTATATGGCGGTGAATTAATAGAGCTCATTGAATGGCCCGCAATGGCTCCTGATCAGCGCGCTGACGGTCGGTTCGTCGGCGTGACACTAAAACCAGCCTAAAGGTACCTTGGTTAGCATTTTATTAGGTAGATTTTTAAATAGCGAGATCACTATAATAATTTTAATTATAACTCGTACGTACGTATTACGACAATAAATTTATAATTCAAATTGTATGAAGTAGTATTTATTATTCGTTTATTACTCTACTCTCTCATACTCATCATTACTATTCAACTAGTAAATAGGTACTAGACAAAAAAAAACATAAACAGGTATTACCTATTCTTATAGGTAAGTAAAGTTGTTCTTTACAAAGAATATACCTATTTTTCTTTGTTTTCTCTATTAAAAATTATAGTACCTAAGGCTCTGTTCAAAAGAATTTAGAAATGTTTTTTTTATATTCCACCACATATTCTCTAGTAAATAGAAAAAGACTATAAAAACATACAGTTGATGTCCGCAATATTTTAATGAATAGCACTGGCACCATCTGGCAATTATCACAGAAAAAACAAGCTCACTATCCAATTAAAGATTTTCTTTTGAATCTCGAACACGGTAGACTAAGAAAAGGAAGACAGCAGGAAATAATGATCTGTATTGACTTTATATTGGACTTCAATGGGATGATTCCTTTATTTGTGAATTCCAGATGCTGTCAGTTTTGTAGTGTCTTGGGCACTCTTGGGATTTTGAACAGAATTTTCCTTTTAAGCCTGTTTCACTAGAATGTTTGAAAATGGAACGGAATGTTAGTACTATAAAGACTAAAACAATATTCAGAATTTACAATTTAAAGAGCGCTTTCTTATGTAGATATAAAATTAATTTTAATACACGCAAGTGAATATATCACCTATAGGTGATAGGACTGAGGAGCAGACAATGACACTGAATACAAAGTATTAATTATAAAAATGAATATCCGTTTTAGGTAGTATAACCTGTTTGTGCTGCCTCCCCTGTGCTTACAGAATAATTTTCTAACAATAAAAGAAAAAAGAAACATTATTCTGACACTGGAACCAATCTGATTTCCCGGTATTTGACTTTGATATGTTTTCTCTACACGAATTACCATCTTTATGAATACAACTTATGTGAAAAGAATTGAAGACATCTTCTTAACACTTAATAAATTGTCTTTACAATTTCTTTGTATCATTAAACATTATGCTTAAGCAGGCTTTTTCATTAACTAATTGTCATATGGTTCCTCAATATTTATTTACTAATGATCTCCTTTGTCAAGGGTCCCGATTAACTATCAGATTAGTAAGTCTTGGACAGATTAGTAAGCTTTGAGACTTACTAAGTTAGGTAGGTAATGACGCAAGACTTCTAGAACTAATTAACAGGTAATTTAGATTAATCGGGTCTTTGAGTAATTTGTAGGCATCTCAGTCGTAAGATACCTACAAATTATACTAAGTGGCAATCACCAGAGTTTAAAACTTAATAGACGATTAAACTCTACCTAACCCAAAGGCGTCGAGGTCCTCCTAGAAAGAGGTGGAGAGTCGATCTGGAGGCATACTGCAAGACATGGACGGAATTGGCTCGGGTTCGCTCGAGATGGAAGGGAGGCCTTTGCTCAGCAGTGGGATCTTATAGGTTGACTAAAAAAAACCCCAAGTGTAACATTGTTATTTTTAAAATCACTTTTAAATATTCTTGGGTTTCCTTTCATGCTAACGCATGTAACCAACATGTCCCCACCCCAAATACATATTTTTTCATGTATTAGGATTTCGACAACCCAGAGGCTTAGCGCGCTCGGCCTGAAATTTAACAGATATGCACAACATTTATTTAAACACAAAATAACAGTGAGTTACAGTAACGTGGCACACACAATGACATGTGAACTCAAAAAATTATAGTAAAGAATTTCTTCAAAATATACGCGAAGAACTTGCGGCATTGATTCTATTTGAAGCGGCCATTACAAGAAGCGGTGCACTGGGCCGTTTCAATAAAAGCGGCACTCCATTCTTGCGGACATGATGCTAAAATAGTGCAGCTTAAATTACGAAACCAATAGACAGCGAGCCCGGCAATTAGAGCGGTCCGAGCGAATTGTGTGTTCAACAATAACGGCGATACTTTTATTGTGGCTGTAAATTGTCGTGCCGGCGTCGACACGGCGTCGTTGCGTGCCCGTCCGTGCCGCCCGCTATAACTTAAGTTGATTTAGCTTTATTGTCCCCCGAATCTGTTGCAGTGGCTCTTTCCAATCTCGACGAGTCTTAGCCTTGTAAAGCGGGCGGTACTGTCGGCTGAAAAAGTTTAACGACTCCCCTGCTACCGTAATTGGCGAATAAAGCCGTTGGCTCCTCCGCCGAAAATGGGCCTCGCAAACGAATTGCGACTTCAGGACTATTGCGTTCGGGGTTATGTGTTCATCCGTACGTTGGGCCGGTACTGAACACACTCGCCGAGATTAAAGTTGGGCATGTAAAGGATTTTCTCACATCACCACGAGAAAAAGGGTAGCTAATGGGTTAATTCATTTGATAAATATCGGTTGATAGTATCTCTTGAAACTGGAGCAAACTATACATTTTTTTATTGTGGTTCTTAACATTTTACTCGCTCGTAGGTACCTGATATTTTGCGAGCGAAGGCGCCAACTCTTCTGATGGTGAAATGAGAGTGGTAAAAAAAGTAACTTATATTTGGAGTTACTTCCCATCAGAGTTTATAAGAGGAAAGTTCGGCGAAACGCAAGAATATTTATATTGAGAGACAAAAGCAAAAATATTACGGTTAAATTAATTCATTATCGCCGTACTAGAAGAAAACTTTTAGCAATAGCCTCACCCTGCAGACACCGGGTTTATAGTGTAGAAGCATGGGAAGTCAGGAGCAGCGCTTGGGACTTGTCAACCTATATGTGGTGAAGGGGTCCCTTCACTCATCATCATCATCGCCAGCCCTTTAATGTCCCCACTGGTGGGGCACGGGCCGTCCCGAATATAAGGAGATTGGGCCATAAACCACCACGCTGGCCCATTGCGAGTTAGTGGGTATTAACAACTGCAGACGCAGCCGGGACCAACGGCTTAACATGTCTTCCGAAGCACCACGAAGGAACTCGAGATAATACATTTTTGGTCACCCATCCAAAGACCGGCCTTAGCGTACATTCCTTAGTTTACGCAATCGCATGCCAAGCGCGCTATGCCACTGCGCTAGCGCTACCTCTTCACCGCATGTCATCAACCATCATTAACCCGACTTCTTTCTCTGCCCAGTCATATTTGGTAAGATTCTGTGAGAACCGCCTTAAAATTCTATACATGCCAAGGTCTTTTAGGTAAGTATTTATCTGGTATACCTTTTCACTCCCACCCCATTTCGGTTCGTATGCTACCAACAATGTAGCCATTTTTTGTTTAATCCATACTCCGTAAATATAACAGGGTAATGCCATTTGAAATGCCAGCTTATTGGGTCAACGTATGTGTTCCAACTTGTTGTGGCTCACGCGAACACGGTATTTGTGTTCATTATCAAACGCTGGCTTCAAAATATTACTAAAACATCTGAACTGAACATTACCGTATGGCGTTAGTACACACATAATAAACAGAATCAGCACTGACAATTGTGTTGGGTGTGTGAAAACAATTTCCAATCACTCTCTCCGTTCATCGATCTCTCGACATGGTCTGTTATGTCACTTTTTTATACATTTATTCACCAATAGCACCTTTACGGTGTGATGGATGATATGAATCAAAAGGGAGTGGATGGCTTGATGACGTCTGACCGATATGAATGGAAGAGGAAAACATACTGCGCCGACCCCAGATAGACTGGGAACAGGGCAGGGAGAAGAAGAAGTATGAAAACAATTCTCCTAACCTTTAGGTCACTTTATAAAAGCCGTGGTCACGGGGAGGCTAAGCCCAGGCGTTGTAATGTTGTAAAGTAAAGTAGTATTATTTCAAATCACCTTTTAACCAAGCAGTATGGAGACGACAAAGAAAAATACAATTGTCGACACCCTTACCTGTCTCGTAGATGTCATACAAGATGACTAACAGCCGCACTCAGAGACGTATATTAACTTTAATGACTACTTAATGTCAAAAAATTCCATTTCAATCTAGACCATAGCCCCGCAAGAAAAGCGACTAGTTTTGAAATGTAATTTTTTGACAATAAGTACACATTAACGTTAATTGACATCTCTGAGTGCGGTAGTAAGAGTTATAATCATGACGAGGAATAAGCAGTAGCGTTCATGGTGCACCTTCAGGCTAATAACTGCGATTAAATTACTCGGCGAATGACAATAGGCTTGCCAGAGAAAATGCGGGCGTTAATACACCTGCTTACCCCTAGGAAAAAGGCGTGATTTATGTATGAACGCGTGTTTTACCAAAGCATTTCCTTTTTGAAGCCGTAGAAGACCTTTACCGAGCTCTGAGTCTAAATATCAGCGATCGCACCATTCATTAGCAATCGACTGTCAGTACGTAATATATATTTAATCGCCTTACAGGCCGAGCTCAGGCCAATTACAATGATGTATTATTAGACCAGCTAGTTTCTGTAACATGAGACTTTATGAGTTGATTGAGTGAATGATATCAATAGCTACGCCGAATTATATATTTGTTAGTTATTTGTGTATTACCTTTAGGGCCTGCTTAGCAATCGACGAGTAAGTTCTGGATAGCTTACTTGGCAGATCATTTGATAGTTGTAATATGAAATATATGTCGATTCTAAAACAGGCCCTTAATAATTTAAAAAAAAGTTATTTAGATAAAGAGGTCAGTAATATTATAAATAATTATGCACCGATGCGGACTCAGAAAGACGCGGGTTGGAACCCTGCAATAGGACATAATTTACCGGATATTTTTTCTTCTCCTGCACTCTTCCATTTATATCAGTAAAACCTCATTTAACCATCCAGTCCCTTCTGATTCATGCATTATGTTAAATATTACTTTATATGAAGACACACATAAATTACATTTATTTAAGCAAAGGTCAGATTTTAATAAAATTAATGACAAACACAATTTAGTATGCGTAAGTAAAATCCTTCAAAGATTTTTCTCAAAAAAATACTTATTAAACTATTATACTCTCTCCCAATCACAGCTCTTTAAATGATACCGATTTAAATATTAAATTAAATTTTCATAATAAAATTATACACTCAAATAAAGCAAGGTAACAAAAAGACTGGGCTCGTCCGGGATTTGAACCCGGGACCTCTCGCACCCGAAGCGAGAATCATACCCCTAGACCAACGAGCCACGAGATTTTATAATAGAATACAGCGTTATACAAAACAAATTAAATAATGGTTATTATTATCGGTGTTCAAGTAAAACTAATATGTTTACATAACTATGATTTATTGCCGCGACGGCTTTTGTTCAGACTTAACGATAATGCAGGTTTAGGTAAACACTTGCGAACACTTACATTTATAATGTAACTAACTCCACCTAAATCTTATTTTGTTCCTACTGGGAAATACACCTTGAGGCCAAGAGCTTCGCATTCGTCGTTCTATTCGCCAGATTTTTAATATACAATTATCTTTTTTATTAGAAAAGAGATACAACTCAAAATTGCATTCCTGCAATAATAAGTCTTACTGTCATACATTTAGAACACAAAACGTTACTCACTATTAATTGAGTTGCGTCTTTTTTGTGTTAAATGAGCCAAAATAATGATAAAGAAATAGAGGTCAGAAAATATTTTCAAAAACCTGGCTAACCAGGACATCAGCCACCAAAGTCCTGGTTGGCCTAAGAGTAAAGACAGCCACTCGGATTGCGATGGACGCGGGTTCGATTCCCATTCCCACATTAGGAGCTAATTTTTCGAATTTTTCCTAACCTATTTTTTTTACCTATTCCTCTAACATTTCTATAATGTTCAAACAAAAAATAAAAGTTAATGTCAAAAGCTTCGGTCATTGTAGATGATCGAAGGTTAAAAGTTTGATTAATTGCAACAATTGTCAAGTATTTACTAAAATTAAACAGTAAAATTGTAGTGTTCAATAAACTTGTTCCGTTTCACTTATTGCTATAAAAAAACCAGCCAACTTGACAATTAATAAGGTTGCAAAGAAAACATTGTAAATTGTGGATGTTCTTTTCTCTCTGACAGTTGATGGATTATCGTGTTTTGATCACAAAAGATACGAAACTTGAACACGAAAGGGCAATCAGGTTTGGGGTGACCTAATAGTATTCTTCGTGTTAGCAAAAACGTAGTGTATATTTTCGAATAATGCTCTTTTTAGGTACACGTCTTTATCCATTAAAGAGTCTGAACTTGAACAAAAGAAAAAAATCGCCAGAAAGTTTCGTATACTTATCCTTATCCTTGATTGATCATTTTATTAACGAATCATTTTATGAAGCAGAATTTTCGGCAATATTCTGAACCAATTTTCTATGTAATATTTTTGTTACATTAATATTATAATGAACAACAAGTTTCTATATACTGTGCTATAAATACGGAATATTAAGTTAGGGCATTGAAAAGATGGTAAACTATGGTTAAGAAATCATGAGAATGACGAAACCCGATATTTGATATTATTGTGATTTGTTTGCCGTGTGGTGACGGCAGAGTAGAATGCAATTGTCACCTCCCCAAATCTCTCCCGTGGGTGTCGTACAAGGCGATAGGATAGGATAAATCAGTGATGAGGAATGGGCAGCAGCGTTCCTATTATACCACCTAGCAAAGTACTGAGACTTTTGGGCCCGATAAATTACATGGGACCTAACATAATTGGCGAAACGTGGGTGCTAGTTCACCTCTGCCTACTCCTTCGGGGATATACACAATACATACAATCATAATTCACGCTGAATTATGAATGTATGTATTGTGATTTGTAACAATTTATCAACAATTAGGTATAGTTTATTACTCTAACATAAATTACAATTAGTAACGATAATAATTAAAAGTTTAACTAACTAAAGCTAGGCCGATTATTCTGAATGTAGATTTTTAGGACAAGAAAATCTGATTGGGGCATTATACACGTAGCAACTATTTAGTAATCTGTGCCATTACTGTGTGGTGGATGATATTGATCACTTATCATGATTGTAATAAGTCATTTATAATATCCCGCATCTAGAATAATAAAAACAATAATAATAAATATTTTACACTCACACCTAACATCTATCCCAAAGTAAGTAGCCTAAGCACTTGTGTTATGGATACTAGATGACGGACATATTTTTAATGTAATTATGTATATAAATGTTGAAAATATACTACATAAACATATACACAACTATGACTCGGGAACAAACATTTGTGGTCAACACAAAGTTTGCCCCTACCAGGATTCGAACCCGGGACCTCTTGGCCAATACCCAGCGATCTGAGCATTCGACCAAGCCGGCCGACAGAATAATACAAATGTCTGAGCTACTTATTTAGAGTAGAATAATCTATGTATTTTATGACATTTCTAGCGAAATGTTTTATTTATGCGATTATAAAACAATTGGAAAGTGTACACCGCTTTGGATAACCTGACTTATGTAAAATAATCAACAAGTTTACTTAACACTGATATAAACACTGATTAACACTGATATAAACACTGTTTAACACTGATATCCCACTGATGTTACATACATACATACATACATAAATCACGCCTATATCCCCGAAGGGGTAGGAAAAGGTGTATTAGCACCCACGTTTCGCCAAATATGTCAGGTCCCATGTAATAGGTGGCGAGCCTATTGCCATTTATCGGGCACAAAAGTCGCAGTACTTTGCTAGGTGGTATAATAGGAACGCTGCTGCTCATTCCTCATCACTGATTTATCCTTAGTCACTGATGTGATGTTCTAATACTTTGTGAAATATTTGACTAATCCTATTCAACTTCCGAAGTGTTTTCCTTTATACTTGATGACTTACAAATACAACTAATACTTCCATGAAATCATAAACGCACGTTTGGAGACTAACAAAGAGTTTCTGGACAGTGATTCGGAAAACTGATAAGTTCCCACTCCAGACCGCCGTTCAGGGAATCGGGTCCGAATTGAATGAAGGCATGACCTATATAACCACCCCTTGGCGCTAGAGGGGACTGTAATGTCTTCATACTGGATATACTATATTTCTAAATATAAATCACGAAGATTGACACCAACAACCATTTGAAATATATCGTGAATAAAGTGCCCGCCATTACATGGGACTTTAGAATGGTTGGCAAAATGATGCACGTCGGCCTACCCCTTTAGGGATATAAATAAGGGTGAAATACATATATACGCATGTCAATCATAAAATATAATCAAAGTTGTACATTCAAGAGGCGAGCTTATCTATTCCCTCGACAATCACAGTATATTGGTAACAAGACCGCTGCTGCCCATTCCTCATCATTGCTTTACCTAAACCTGTCGCCTTGTACGGCACCCGCGGTTACAGATAAGGGGAGGTGATAAATATACCCTTCTGTTTAAGCATAGCATACCTGTTTACAATATTAGATTTGACGTTATCATTACCATTAATATCCCTAATTCTGATGACTAAATGTAGAATAAAAATAAATAAATATTTTTACACTCACACCTATCATCTAGCCCAAAGTAAGTAGCCTAAGCACTTGTGTTATGGATACTAGATGACGGACATATTTTTAATATAATAATGTATATAAATGTTGAAAATATACTACATAAACATATACACAACCATGACTCGGAAACAAACATTTGTGGTCATCACTTTTTGTGGTCATTGTGATGACCACAAATGTTTGTTCCCGTGTCATGGTTGTGTATATGTTTATGTAGTATATTTTCAACATTTATTTACATAATTATATATAAAATATGTCCGTCATCTAGTATCCATAACACAAGTGCTTAGGCTACTTACTTTGGGCTAGATGATAGGTGTGAGTGTAAAAAAAAAATTATTTATATTATTATTTATGCAGAGAAAATACCAGTTTTACAGTTTTTACAGAGAACATTGTTAATTGTAACAGTCCGTGGCAGAAGTTCTCTCAGCAGAAGTGCGTCAACACACTGTGATGAATAACGAGAACTTCTAAAACAAGATGCAAAGAGGCAAAATTAGATGAACACGCTTTTTCAACCTCACGCCTTCTTACTTCCTACGAAGAATTAACCGGAAATACACATCCTTACAAACGTACTTTCGTCCAACTTTTATTTTTGCCGGGCCACGACGCCCGACGCGCTCTCGCGATTTCTGAGGACCAAGTTTAAGACGCTTCGCAATTTTTTGTTAAGTCAAAAGATCGGCTTTCTTTTGTACAGAACAATATGGAAACATGATATGAATTGGGAAAGTTACGGTGAGGGAGCTCGCGTCGCGGGGTACCAGGGCATTATGAATTGTAAAGAGCCACCTCCTTATACAGTACAGAAGCACTTTAACAGTACAGAAGCACTTAAACGGCCAACAGTTTTATCCCCAAATACAGAAACGCTATCAAAGTTTGAATCTTGCTTATTATTTAAGTATTTTTAAAATTGACGTTTTTCCATACAAATTCTGCGGTAGGTATTCTGAGGTATTGATAAGGACGCAACAACACCTTCGTTTCCAAATAACCTCTAAAATCTAAGTCGTAAAGTCATAAATTCATGTGCAATTTCTAGAATCCAATAACTTAATTGACACCTCCTGCATTTGCTGTACGCTGCCTTCAACCGCGCACAGCGGTGAATGAATGGAGACGCCTCGAACACTTTACTCGTAATTAGGTTGGCATTCCTTCAATTCAGTACTCGAAAGCGGAAAGTAGGATATGTATTGTACACACACTATTTCAAATTGCATTGAGTTCGCTGACGCCTAAGTAAAAGGTGTCGCTTCAATTCGTAATCAGAATCATTTTACACATTCAGTGCATACAATGGAATACTGCTTAGAAAGTCGCCATCATAGACTATACATGTCGCCATGGTGCTAAGCAACATTGACTCAAAGCACAGTATGTGAGAGAGAAGGAAAGCAAAACATTTATGGTGTAAAGTAACTTCATCATCATCACCAGCTATTTAAGTCTGACATTCTAATATTTATGATGTTAAAATAACAGCTTTTTAATTTTGCGAGTAAAATCTGTTTACTAAATTCACGGTTCAAAACATTATTCTAAAAGTTATGCAATTGTGCCTAAGTGAGTTTTTGTGTACATTTTGAGTTAATCTTTGCAATAAAGCTATTGTGTTATATTGTCCAAGACCACACTTTCCCTACGTCATGGTAAGTGGAAGGAAGTCTTCAAGATTTTTAAATTAAATAAACCACGCCTGGTTATCCATCCCCGTAGGGTTGAGCAGGGCTGTATTATATTTCGCCAGTTTATATTAGATCCCGTGTGATAGGGGCGAGCTATATTACCATATACTGGACACTGTGATTGCAGTGCTATTAGGCCATATTATACCACTGAGAATTAAGGCCATATTATACTATTGCTCATTCCTCGTAATATTCATATCCCTCGCCTTGTAATACTACACCCGCGAGCTGTGGCTAATGTATTCTGATTTCATTGGCATATTTGTATAGCAAAATTACATAAATTAAAATGACAAGTTGATAATATTATTGTTTATAAGCAGTTTTCATGATATATAATTGTCAAGTTGCTTTATAATGGAACACAAAAGATTAAATTTTGTTACCTCACGTGTGTCTTATAGCTAAAAGTACCTAAGTAACTTCAGAGCTTACACGATAATATTTTATAAAAAATAGCTTGATAAGAACTTAGTTTTGAAGTAAAGATGAACAAAATTTAAAGTGAATACTACTTAACAGAGTGTTTGATGAAAGTACGTAACAAAGTTTTATTAATATTTACTGTACAACGGGCCTAGCCCAGGGACGTGGACAAGTCTCTCTCCACCACTTGACAGTGTTTTGTCTCGGGACTTAGTGGGAGTTAGAGCGAGAGGAAAAGATTTCTGTCCCCCGAAAGAGATGTGTCCACGTCCCGTGCTACGGGGGCAGGTGATATTAAAATGTCCCCTAATTGACTCAAGCCCGCGAGTATGACGCAAAGAATGCGAAGGTAATTTAAAAAATGTTGACCAGAAAGAGGAGCGTTCTAATTGTTAGTTAAGAAATTAAGTGTAATTAGCGTGCGTGCCATGTCATCTAGATTTAATGGGGACAATAATAATCCTGTAATAATAATTTAGAAATTGCTACTTAGCAATAGGGTCGCCTCTTGTACTATTCTGTGTTGTTGTATCTTTTCTGTTGTTTTTTTAGAGTGTGCAATCAAGAATATTTTTATTATATTGTAATATTATTACCACATTCAATGATCTTTATATGATTTAATAAAACACGATAAAGAAAAATGCTTTTAAGCCATGTCGTGACGGCAGAGCATATTAATACAATTGTCACCACCCCAAGTCTCAGCTGCGAGTGTCGTACAAGGCAACTGATGGTTGAAGTGAAGACTGGGCAGCAACTTTCTTCTTACCTAACAATATAATGCATTATAGGTGGCTAAATAAATATACAAAATGCTTCTATGCAAAAATTTTTAACTTTCGATGTGAAATATACCTACGCCAAGTTTTTGGCCTGACTTTATCAAGACGACTTCCTATCCGTTGGACCTAGAAGCATCTTGGCAATACTGGAATACAATCAAATATATGAATAAATAAATTTTGTATGTGTATAGAAAAACGAAGTTCAAATGTACTTGGGTAACCGAGGCAATGTATCGCGAGCGGTGATCGCCAGCAACAAATTGCGGTTTGCCGAGATAAAAAAGGTCCGTACGTCATTTTGCTAAACGAGCGACCGGAGGACGGCGCGGTTACACCGACGAGAAACGGCCACAACCCTTCTGGGCAGTATCAGCTCTGTCTTTGAAATTATACCGCTGTCAATTCTGTTTACGATAGTTCGTTGCGGCTCCGAGGCCTGCCAAGCCTGGGCTGGGAGCGAAAAAATAATAATAGAATGTGTCAGCCCTGACTCGCCCCAGGGGTGTAGTAAAGGTCGACTAAAGAAGATTGCTCGGTGTAGACTAACAAGCACCTTGGGGTAAGGGGAAAGCACTAACAACAGGATACCCAAAGAAGGTTGGTGTCCGCCAGAAACCTAAGCCAAAACCTTGAGCAGTGTAGATTCGAATGTTGTCATCCCTACATTCACACTAGCAGCTTTCCGGTGTGATGGATATGAATATGAATAAAAAGGCAATGGATGCCCACATCAAATAAACTAGGAACACGGCAGGAAGAAGTTACGGCTCCGCATATTGCTGTAGGTCTTTCGGCGAAAAATTGCATGAACCAAACACTCTCGAAGCTTTGGCCGGATTAATTGAAGTGCTCATTCAATTCATATATTCAATTCTCTTTTGGTTTACTTTTGAGCGTACACGTGTCAGCCATTTCACGATTTGCCTGGTTATATAGAGAAGAAGATTTAGCAAAGAGCAAAATGTGAAAATTTGATATTGAAAAATTGTCCTTTCATTACACACTCATTATAGATTGACTTTCTTCTCACTCATCACATCATCATCTCCCTGGCTTGTCCCCAGTTTATCCGGGATCGCCGCAGTATATTTCCTATTCCCTTAATATCGTTCAAACATTTTGATCCATACCATCCATCACACCGGCACACCAACATACACCAACTTTTTTATGGTATGCTGTTGTTTGTTGTTTGCCCTTAACCATTCGGGTGCTCGCCATAAGGTCTAGACTGGACAATCTCTCTTAGTCGACTTCTACGATACCCCGGGGTGAGTCAGGGCTAGCACATTCTTCGTTATATTATTTTATTTTGCTTCCAGGCCTCATGGAAGTTCCAACAAGAAAGTCATGTAAGACATTTGCAGACTGAAGTTAAAATACGGAATAAATCAAATAAGGAAAAATAAGAGCCTTTATACTGTAAGCTGTCTCTTAATAAGTTTCCTTCGACACGGCAGATCCCGCTAAAGTGGCGATTACTGGAGCCGTAATTAATACTCTTAACAATTACGTAATTAAGTAGTCCCATCGGCTCGGCTCGGATCGGGGAACAGGATTTGGACTCTTGTGCCGAGGAAGTTACGATTGTTTTTCGAGTGGCCTAAGCATTGTTGATAGGGATAGCGAGATCGTAACACGCCACGATGTGTCGTCAAACGGAATACTTTGAACTTGAGCGTACGAAATATCTATAAAGCTGTAGTGTAGTCTTATCTAGACAATGCAAGCCTCGTTTTATACTGCGCCAGGGGCCCATTAGAAGTCGCATGTGATTTATTCTCTGTTTGTAGAGTGATTTGAGACTGCAGTGTGCTGTAAGGCACTTCTTTGGACAACTCTGTTGCATTTACGTGTACCAGGAAACATAAAGCTCCTAAGTTCAGAACGCCATAAACTTGTATCAGAGGTGAGTTGTGTTCCTAGTGGCGCTTAATGTATTCGATGTGAGCGCTTAATGTACACGTTGGAATCAGAAGTAGGGTACAGTCAACACCACATCACACCAGACTTAACCTTAGTTTATGTGTACTGGGTGAAACCCAGACGATATAACGTCTCTTAGGGCCTGATTCACAATCGACAAGTAAGTTCAAAGTAGCTTACTTCGCAGATCATTTGACAGTTGTAATATGAAATATATGTCAATTGAACGGCCAAGTAAGCTACTTCGAACTTACTTGTCGATTGTGAAACAGGCCCTTAGTTTAACTGCTGTTGTGTTATGATAAAGTTCGACTCACCAATTACAGTTCAGCATTTGTGCTCGTACGGGTTCAAAACATTTTGCTGCACTGAGGATTCAAAACATCTTGCCCTGTGTTACGGTCGTACGTTAGATTAGAGTAATCTGGGAACCAATTGGGGAATTTTGAACTTAATATATTGGACCATAAGGACAAAAATGATTTAAAAAATATATACATTAAATACAGTTGGTTATATGTAATATATGTTATGTTTTTTGGCGGTGTCTATCCGGTGGTCAAAGTTTATACTTTAATATTGACCTTTTTTCGAGGAGCTCGGTAACGAAGTTGCATAGCGCGCTCGGCCTGCGATTGCGCAAACTAACCTAATGTTCGCTAAGACCGGTGACTTAATGGATGGGTGACCAAAATTGTTATATTATCTCGATTTCCTCCGTGTTACGCAAGCCTCATTTAAACACTGGTACTGGCTGCCTCTGGCAGTCTATAATACCCACCAATCGGCATTGGGACAGCGTCGTAGATTATGACAAAAACATTTTATTCAAAACAAAATAATTTTAGAGAAACAGATTTTTTAGTAGACATTTTATGAAATACCGAATTCAACGATCTGCATGCGACATTATACTTAGTTGACATACATTGCCTGTGAATACATTGTGATATGTGATAAAAATGTCCTGAAATATGTAGAAGCTATACTAAGTCATACAGAAAAATAAAACCATTTAAAAAGATATGACGAAGTCTGACTGCTGTAGTCTACAAAGTCAGTATACCTTTTCATCTTATCAGACAATTGATTGCTAAGTCATACATAATTCACGACTATATCCCCGAAGGGGTAGGCAGAGGTGAACTAGCACCCACGTTTCGCCAATTATGTTAGGTCCCATGTAATAGGTGGCGAGCCTATTGCCATTTACCGGGCACAAAAGTCGCAGTACTTTGCTAGGTGGTATAAGAGGAACGCTGCTGCCTAATCCTCATCACTGATTTATCCTTAGTCGCCTTGTACGACACCCACTGGAGAGATTCGGGGTGGTCAAAATTGTATTCTCGAGTAGAATTAGGATATAAGAATTTAGGGAGAATGGTATCAATGATTGCAGAAGTAGTCGGGACCAATTAAATAGCTTAACGTGTCTTACGAAGCACGGAGGAACTTGAAATAAAATATTCTTGGTCCTCCATCCAATGACCGTCATCAGAGAATATTGCTTAGTTTACGCAATCGCGGGCCAACCGCGCTAAACCACCACTTATCGAGCTCCTAAAACTAAAAATTACTGAAACGTGAACTTTTAAGTCAATTTATTCTATCTATCAGAACCGGAACACAGAAATACGAAACAATACAGTCATTCAACTACATCCCAATAGCTTCAGAGTTGTCCGGATTTTATCGGAAATATTTCGAGGTTCCAATGCATATAGGAGGTATTCGATTTTGCTCTCATTACCGTCAGCTGCAAGCGGCACATGTTCGCCGGAGAGAGGCCCGGAAAATAATATCTCCGGTTTTGAACTTGAGTGCAAAGAACTTGAATACTTTTATATCGGCGAGGTGAAATATGGTTTTCTATGCGTTCATAAATTTCCATAATATTATACATACATGTATAAACGCATAAATCATGCCTTTGTGCCCGAAGGCGTAGGCAGAGGTGAACTAGCACCCTCGTTTCGCCAATTATGTTAGGTCCCATGTATAGTATAATGTCGCAGTACATTGCTAGGTGGCATAAGAGGAACGCTGCTGCCCATTTTTCTGATCACTCTCACCCACGGGAGAGAATTGGGGTGGTGACAAATGTATTCTACTCTGCCGTCACCACATGGCATAATATTGTGTGCTTATATAATAGCAAAAGCTTTTACAAAAGTGTACAGAAGTACTTATACAAAAGCAATGACCACTAGTAAGGGTTAAGACAAGGATGAGTAATGGTCCCCTGATACCACATAGCAATAGATGGCATTAGGCTGACCCCTTATTAAATGGGACCTAATATTAATAGCAAATGGGTGTTAATTCGGGGCCAAATAGATGTGACTTATGTATGTATGACTGTATTACTATGATGTTACCAGTAGCATTACTGTATATTATATTGCGTACTTGGTCATAAAAACTAAAGATGTCTATGCAATAACAATATGCGGTAACAATATAGTACCTCCATAAAATAAATAATAATGGTATCTGTAATGTAAGAGATGCTGCTAGAATATAATTATAGCGTTATCGACCTACAAAATAAGTTACAATGTAAATCAGAGAAAGTTGGAGCGAATAGACAGGAAGAGAGACAGCTGACACTGCAGTACCTATTCATAAGTTTAAATAAAAATGCAAATTTATGTGAAAAAATATTTGAAAGTATCAATGATAATAGATATATTTATATCATCATTTAACACATCAGCAAGGGGCACGAATTACTCTTGCTATGGTAGATGAAACTAACAAGGTTAATTAGATACCTGAATCCGAATGCTAATTGGGTCTTTAAGTGAATAGGTTCCTCTATGTATCCCACCTTTTGAGTAACGATAGTTACTTGATTCAATCCCTTACATTTATGATGTGTATGTAAATTAGTAGGTGTATAAGTCCTAAAGTCAAAGGGTACTGTTTTATTATTCAAAGTTCTGTAATTAAACTTAATTTCTAAAAAATAAGTAGAAATGTGAAATGTAAAGTAGTAATTGTAAAGCAAAGAGTGGTGTGTCTCAGTCAGTTCTGTCTCACCCCAACAGTGTTGTAATAGTCGAATAAAGGACTAATTGCCCTGTGTATTCGTAATAGTTAACTAAGTCTAATAGTCATTCTTCAAAACATACTCATTTCCGCTGCATGCAATCCAATGTGCGCCTATTATTTTCATGATCTAACATTCAACTTCACACATACTTACATAATACATTACTCCTTTTTTCTCTAAGGGGTAGGCAAAGGTGTTCTAACACCCGCGTTTCGTCAGCTTATTTCAGATCCTATGTAATAGGGGGCGACCCTATTGCTATTCACCGGGAACATTAATCTCAGTCATTTACTAGTTGTTCTAGGTGGATATCTCATTATATCTCTTAGTCGAACGATACCCACGAGGGAACGGACGTGGCTCAATTCATACAGAAACTTCTTCTTCTCTCTGCTGTGTTCCCAGCTAATCTGGGGTTGGCGCAGTATGTTTTCCTCCATTCATATCGGTCAGACGTCATCAAGCCATCCACTCCCTTTTGATACATATCATCCATCACACGCAAAGGTGATCACAAGCAGTGATGAATAAATGTATAGAAAAGGACTTGAATTGACTTGGGGGATTTGGCTAAGGTTTTACAGTCGGCCGCCTGCCTGACACCAACCCTCTTTGGGTATGCTGTTGTTGGTGGTTTGCCCTCTACCATCCGGGTGCCCCAAGGTGCTTATTGGTCTACACCGGGCAATCTCCCTTAGTCGACTTTTACGACACCCATGGGATGAGTCGGGGCTGGCCTATTCTACGTTATTTGTTCGCTCCCAGGCTAGCATATAAGACAATTCATAAAGAAACAATATACAATAACTAAGACAACTGCTTTAAACGCTGACCAGCTATTAAGGAGATACTTTATGGAACACCGGCAATATTGCCAATATGATGGAAAGAAACATGCTATTTATTGGAAACCTTTCGAAACCGTAGCGCACGTAGCCATTCGATTTCGTTTTCATAACCGTCAGCTGCATACGGCACGTGGAGCTACAGTTCGGGAAATTAAGCCTTCAGAATTGGACATGAACTTTTCGGCAACTTTTGAATGATATACAAAGACTTATATAAAATGCCCGCATCATAGAAAAGAAGATCAACTTAGGTTTGATTATTTTGGAATTTATTGAATTGCGTCTATTTTGTATTAAATAAGCGGTATATTGTGCCGATCTCACTCAAAGCAGGATATATTCAGGGAACTGTTACTGTAATTGTACAATATTTCATAAATCATATAATTTAACATCGTATTAAGCTTAATTATCAGTGATCCGAATAGGTAGAGCGATTTGGTGTTATTCGGAAACTTAAGCTTAATCTTTGTGTGGATAATATTCCGAACTGTGGGTATTTTATCTACAAAAGCATTATTTTATTGCTAATAAGTATTATTATAGTAATGGGTATTATTATACTAACAAAATCGCTCTACCTATTCCGATCATTGTTAATTAGTCTTAAATAAAATAAGAACTTTATTTTCTGCAAAGAGGACATTTTAAAACATTTGTTCTTATTGCGTATATTCGGCCTCTGTCCATTATTTATAATTATGATTTTTTTTTCTACACCAGTGCCTATTTAGATAAAAATATAAATCATGACTGTTAGAAAAAACGCAATGATACTATTGATGAAATATTTTGCTTACGAAAAATCATGAATCTGTGAAGAGTATAAATAAAAAACACGAATTGAACGTTTATTCAAATAACTAATTAACTTAAATAACCAATTTTAAATTTGCATAATAATATCAGAAAACTGCGTTTTTAACGAAGTGGGATCTTCACTTCGTTCAAAACTCTCATAAGACCTGTCGTACTTATTGTATGGATCAGAGTGTTAGCGCAACGAAAGCGAGGGATAAAAGATAGAATACACGCAGCGGAGATAAGACTGTTAAGATGGATGTATGGGGTGACTAGAAAAGACGTCATTAGAAATGAGTACCCGAGAGGAAGTTTCAAAGTAGCGCTCTAAAATAGAAAAAATGAGGAGCAACACGTTAGCGTGGTAAAGGCATGTGATGAGGGATGAATGTTACATGACTAGAATTATGTTATGTATTGATGTGGATGTATGTATGTGTATCCATACATCCACATTCATACTTAACATTATCGGATGAATGTTACCCCTTATGTTAAGTATGAATGTGGCCTAGAATGAGAAGACCGAAAAAGAATTGGATGGATTGTGTGAAAGATGATATGAAGAAGAAGAACGATCATGTGGAGCTTACTTCTAATAGAAGAATGTTGAAGAGGAATGTTATGGCGACCCCCGCTTTAAAGTGGGATAATGTTATGGAGAAGGAGAAGTTAGTTTTTGGACGAATTTTTCAAAAGAACCAGCAGAATTAATATTGCGGTGTTTAAACCATAAAATTGGTACTTTACTGATAATAGATGTCATTTAGGTTTATCGAGTGTTGCTGCCACACAATATATTAGTTTAATTGCCAAAACTGCTCACCTTAATGTGAATGAAATGATTTTCATCACTTATTGCGGAATCGTGTGTGTTAAATGTATTCGTCACTGTTGCATATTTAGAATTCACCTAAATTGTCACAACGTGTTTTATTTATTTAAAATAATTAAATCTCTTTTTCGTTAATGCACAGTTTAATGTTAATCAGTAATTAATGTTTAACTTTTTTCGTCAAAGTAAAGTCCTAAGCTGTTAGGCACTCTACGCCAAACATGTTAAAGTATAAAATTCATTCGCAAAATTTGGATCGGTGACTTGACGTAATATTGACTGTACAATCAACAGGCCAACTAGTTAGCTAGGACTGTCAATTATGGCCAATAAATGTTGTCATACATAGTACAATGTTATGTAATACTTATCTTTATATAAGCATCTTAATCATTTCAATTAATATTATTGTTTGTGTTCAAATTTAAGCGTCTAACCAGTAAAATACAGTATTTCAGAACATAATCTGTAAACGTGTGGCTAACATAGACACATGTGCCGAAATCAGATTTATTTCGACTGTGGATAATGTTCCCTGCTAAATTGAGCAATCAGCGTATCGCACTGGCCTCTGTGATAAATTCAGCATTGAACAAAATACTGAATCGTGTATCTAGTGTGTTAGTGTTAAATAATCAGGAACATGACTAATTAGTTTTATTTTTAGGTTTGCTAACATTTGGGCACAACAATACTGACACTATTAAATAATACTTTAAAGTAGTATAAATGATTTAATTTAGTTTAAAGTTTGAAATATATAAAAAAAAATATGGTTTAATTTTTCTTATAAAAAAACATCATATAAATGTTTGAAAAAACATTACAAAAATATAAATAAAAATTTTGTCCCGCGAACGACTATGACACTATCGAGACATATTTGAAGTACAGGCATGGCAAAATTTCGCAGTCGATTTTGTGCTCTATTATTACCAAATTAAGGTTGACAATCGATTGAAGAAATTTGCAGTTTTGGGTAATCTGAAGTGCCGTTGTAGCCTGGATAATATTCCTTCTACATACATAGATGATAATGACAAATTATATTAGGTATCACGTAATAATGGGCAAACCTATACTATCTATCGGGTTCATAGATCGCAGTATATTAAAACGAATTAAAGGAACGCTGCAACCACACGGCTATTTTTTCCGTATTAAATAGTACTAAATAGTACCTAGAATATATAATTATTTCTTGTTTATAAGGTTTTTTTATCATCCCTCCTATTATACCGGTAATATAATGAATATCTACAAAGATAAAGAGATCAGAATATTTTCGACCGCCATTACGGCTACAAAACCGTAACCGTAACCGTAACCGTGTGGTGACGGCAGAGTAGAATTCAATTGATACCTTCCCAAATCTCTCCCGTTGGTGTCGTACAAGGCGACTAAGGATAAATCAATGATTAGATGGGCAGCAGCTTTTCTCTTATACCACCTAGCAATGTACTGCGAATTTTGTGCCCGATAAATGGCAATAGGTTCGCCACTTATTACATGGGACTTGACAAAGCTGGCGAAACGTGGCTGCTAGATCATATAGGCGTGATTTATGTATGTATGTAATATTTTCGAAAAATTATAGTCCTGGTGCGAGAATTGAACTCACACTTAGTCGTCTTGTACGACACCCGCAGGTAACATTTGCATTCTGCTCTGCCGTCACCACACGGCAACGGGTTGTTTTATTTTATTTAGAAAAAATATACAATACATACATCATAAATCACACCATACAATGTCCTAACTAAGGATGGCTTTGAATACACGTAGAGTATCATCGCCCTGGGAAGTCAATTAAGTTGCCTGCGCTTGGAGGAAATATAAATCGTGCATGCTTCTGAAACTGTATTCGATTTAGCTTGGAAGACGATGCTATTGTGGCCGGTATAAATCACCAAAATCAAGTGTCAACTGTGTATTTGTGATTTTATAACGAAACAATAGCAGTATTTGATATTGAAACCATGAGACCTAATATAATTTGAGGAGCTCACTAGCGCAGTGGCACGGCGCTCTTGGCCTGCGATTGCGTAAACTAAGCAAATTCGCTAAGGCCGGTCATAGGATGGGTGACCAAAAATTTACTATCGCAGATTCCTTCGAGCTTATGGCACATTAAGCCGGTGGTCCCGGCTGCATCTATAGTCGTTAATACCCACCAACCCGCACTGGGCCAGCGTGGTGGGTTATGGCCTAATCTCCCTATATTCTTCAGTCTATAGGGAAGGCCCGTGCCCCAGCAGTGGGGACATCAAAGGGCTGGTGATGATGATTATGATGATGATGATATTGAAATAAGTAGTCGATCTAAATAACTTAATTCTGAGAAGCTGGTTAGCCGCTTAACAAAATTCTTTAAATTGAGTTAAAACGGGATTTATACCGTGTACCTGGATTTTGTTACAATTCCGATATTTCGGCACAGTTTTAACTCAATTAAAAGATGAAAGTGACCACGTAAGCTTAAAACAAAATTACTTATTATTTATTTATTTATGTGACGACAGAGCAGAATAGGCACTGTTGCCAGTTGTGCCGGCAATAGGCTCACCACCTATTACATGGGATGGCGAGCCTATTGCCATTTTAACGGGCACAAAAACCGCAGTACATCAGCCCATTTCTCAACACTGATTTATCCTTAGTCGCCTTGTACGACACGACATCCACGGGAGAGATTTGGGGTGGTGACAATTGTATTCTACTCTGCCGTCACCACACGGCACTATTTATGTATGATTTATGTATATAATTAGTAAAATTACATTCTTATCTATGCAAAATATACGAGCAGGATATGACACTGAAAAAAGTCTACGGGGTCCCAAGATATTTCAAGCGATCGCCGATTTGGAAACGATACGTTAATATGTGTCCCCGAGCGGGTAAAAAATGAAACGATTTCCTGGTCACATTTGCCGACGTCAGTAATGCTTAAGCGGCGATATTACTTACATTGATTGTGTTCGTAATATATTTGTGTTTTAAAGTCTAATTAATGATTTGTTTTTATTTGTTCACCAACAACTAGTATAGGTACTAATACATTCTGGTTATTACAATATTGAGGCTCAAACTAAGTGCACAGTGACGAGACGATTCAGCATGAAAAAGCCTTATAAATGTTGTCATAAAAAGCTGCTACCATTCAATCACGCAAGTTGAAACTTTGCTAACGATAAATTATTATAAGTTTGATGAGGTCAGAAACCTTATTCATTAACTTTAGTATTCTGCATAAAGGAGACTTTGATCCCATTCTTGTGAGACGAATAGGGAACAGAGTGGTGTGCTATCACCACTCTGTTCCTTTCCACTTTCGTTGAGCAATAATTTAAAAAGAAAAATCATATCCAACGCATCCCTACGCTTGGACAGCTTGATCATATCAAAGCTCTCCAGATAATGAGTATAAACACTCTTTTAAATTTGAATAGCCAGTTTTAATATTAAACACAACATAAGCTTCGAAATATCAAGAACGTAATGTCCAATCAACAACACATCATACATACATAAATCACGCCTATATCCCCGAAGGGGTAGGCAGAGGTGAACTAGCACCCACGTTTCGCCAATTATGTTAGGTCCCATGTAATAGGTGGTGAGCCTATTGCCATTTATCGGGCACAAAAGTCGCAGTGCATTGCTTAGTGGTATAAGAGGAACGCTGCTGCCCATTCTTCATCACTGGTTTATCCTTAGTGCCTTGTATGACACCCACGGGAGAGATTTGGGGTGGTGACAATTGTATTTTACTCTGCCGTCACCACACAGTTATCAGCACATCAGATTTTACTAAAATTGTTTGACATAAAGCTCAAAATCGATTGAGAGATTGAGATGACGTGACATAGGCCATCCAACGATATATGATACATCTGTCTCTTATCTTGGTTGTTGCCAGAATCTATTACTTTTTTATGCAAGATAGGGAAGCTCTTGACCTTCGTCTCAGCTGATGGTAAGTGACGATAAGGGCCGAAGATGGAATCGAACTTCACCTGGAACCCTCAACCACAGAGGAGCTATCTGTTTGATCCCAAATTGTCGGAATACAATAACACTGTTAACATTATTATTATGTGGACAGATTTTGATATCACAGTGGAAGCTAGCCAGGCGGACTTAAAAAAAGTCCTACCACCAACCTAACCGAGAACAAATTAGTATTCCCTGGGGATCGAACCCGACACCTCGGGATCTAATTCCGGTGGGCGAACCGTTAGACCACGGAGGCGGTACTTAAACAACACTGGTCGTTACTTCTATTCTCTTTGGAATATTTTTTTTCGTTACAGGCTAAAAATATCTCTACCTAGAAAGTCCATCACTCGGAATTGAACATTCGTTAAAACTTTTAAATTGGACGGATTTAAGGCTTTGATTTTGGCTGGAACAGCGCTTGAAATATTTACATAACGGTGGAAATTACGTTTTAGACCTTCAAGAAACTAATGTATTAAAAACAATTCACTATTTTATTTAACCTTTATTTTATTTAATATTTATAAAAATATTAGTTTAATACAGAATTTGTTTCCTTAGTTGCTTGAAAAATAAGTAACTCTCAAAATTCTAGTCTGTCTCCTCTCTAATGATAATGTAACAATAATGTTAGATAGATAGGCAATAGGCTCGCCTTTTATTACAGATAGAGTATGTGGATATTAATACACAGCTATCATTATTTAATCTTTACTTACACATTATATGTATAGGTACATTTTAGAAAAAATATTACAATAGAACGCGGAGGATGCGGACTCGACTCCCGCAGGAATCACATTTTAGAAAATATTGTGACGTGTTTTTCTACGCCGTGTGGTGACGGCAGAGTAGAATACAATTGTCACCACCCCAAATCTCTCCCGTGGGTGTCGTACAAGGCGACTAAGGATAAATCAGTGATGGGGAATGGGCAGCAGTGTTCCTATTATACCACCTAGCAATGTACCTACTGCGACTTCTGTGCCCGATAAATGGCAATAGGCTCGCCATATTACATGGGACCTAACATAATTGGCGAAACGCGGGTGCTAGTTCACCTCTGCCTACCCCTTCGGGGATATAGGCGTGATTTATGTATGTGTGTGTTTTTCTTTGTTAATACTACGCTGCGTACTCCTTCAGGGAAAAAAAATAATGAAAAATCAGCTCGAAGAAAAATATACGCGTGAAACTACTAGCACAGCACTATCCATCCGGTTTTACCCTATAATATTATTAGGCTGCAGGTATACTAGTTAAATATTCGGAGTTCTAACGACAAATTTCGTGATGGATGAACGGCGAGTCCCTATTTCGTTCGTTTGTAATGTAAATTTACCTTTCCTTAGTTAGTGCGGGTCGGGCGCCATCTGTGGACGTTCAAAGGGGAACAAAATGGCTGACCTGTGTGGACGGTCACTAAGACGTGATAATTTAATAAGCTGCGGCATGGGGCAGCCCGCTGAAAATATAATAGGAATACACAACGTTTCACGTCAAGAAACAACTTCGTAATTTTTTTATTAACAGGAGGTCTGGAGTAGCTGAAATTGAGAGAAAGATTTTTCACACGACAAAAGACACAGAAGCATAAAATAAATAAATAAATTAAGTATTATTATTATGTAGTACCAGAATGTCTCCGCGTATTGCAAATTGAGCTTGGTATTGCAGGGAGCACGCCGATATTATAGTGCGTAGGTATTTTACCAAAACGCACTATTTTGGTGACAGCCATTTCCAACATGCCAATGAATCGTGTGATGACGTCGAAAGGTGAGCGCATTAAAGTAATATATAATATAAAGGTTTCAAAGCGGACTTCTATAAGTCCGACTTAAGGCGAAATCCATTTCGTCGCAATAAGTTATATTTCCCCGAATAGGTAATATTTTCCTTCCATATTACCGTTAAATCCTAAAAAGTAACCGAAACGCTCGAGTAGCCGTTATTCCATTTCCCGATATTTAACAGAAAATAAAATTGTCGCGCGCCGCGATTCCAGATATTTCGATTAGCACCAATCGTGGTCGTAATTTCCTGTTTTCAAACATGACGTCACAAAGAATTTTCGCTCGGTATTTTATTGTAACCAGTAATTAATGGAAAAAGATAAAAGGGTGACGTTGGAGCTGTTTTTCCTCGCCTGCATAATGTGCCGAATATTATGCAGCACGTTACCCAAAGTATGTTTTATGCCAAAGAAATTGTATAAACAGCATGAGAAATTTTCGACATCATAGAAAGTCTGAATGATTTTCGAAATGACAAATATTTTTTAATTTTAAGGGTTACAGGTTAATTTTCGGACCGTAGTCAGAAGATTCAGAGTCGGATTCCACTAGAATTAAGACTTTCTACAACGCTTTGCGACAGCATTATTATTCCTGATATAGCTTCGATGTGTGCAAATAAAGGATATTTACCTCGCGCCGCCTGTATATTTTGTGGATCATTTTGTCACCCAGCGAACAAAGTTGACGCGTCGAAAAATACGGAGCGCGTCCTGGGAATGTTTTCCTACGGCGGAGGCATCAGATAGCGGGAGAGCCAATTTTTAAAAATGGCGACGTTAGAAATAGTGGGTAGCTAGTAACTGTCTACAAGGGAACTCATTACCGAACTCCTTGAGGTACTATTTCGGGTGAATAGGGAGGCGGCGCGGCGAGATAGCAAGCGCTTATGAGCGATATCGCGACAAACGAAGTGCTCCCCTATTCCCCCACTCGCGGCTCCCGCCCATCCTCGAGATTGAAGCAATCTCTGCGCAAGCAAAAAACACGTCTATCTTGAACCTTAACATCCACCAAGTTTGGGCGACTTAACCAATCATACTGATAGAAATTGTGTCCTGATAAAAAATCATCCACGCGGAAATTAAAATCCTTTGATACAACAGACAATGATCATAGTGACAAGACATGATAGTATTTCATAGAACTAGAAAATTGGGTGGAATTGTTATATTTTAACATTGTAGTAAGTTTTTAAGGTACGAGTCTGAATCTTGGAATAAATGTACTCAGACCACAGCTGTTGCGAAAAATGTATGAACAATTTTGTTTCTGCCTTCTCAATACATTTACAGGGACTGTTATTGATTTGTTGTTATTACAGAACATTATTTTCATTTGACCTCTGGATTAATGTAAAGTTTATAAATATAGGTAACGTATTGTATTGTGTTTTGAATTAAATAATGTTTAAGTCGTGTATATTTAGATGTTTTGTATTATTATTGAAACGTGGGCTAAAATAATAGTAATGCTAAACACCTAAATTAACTAAGGTTTTTTTCAAATGTGTAGTGCTCGTGCAAATAATAATATATGAAAACCTTCTATGTAAACATTACATTCAGCCCGGTCTGTCTTATCCAACTATAGCTGTTTATGTTATTGGAATCAATCTCAGCGTGTAGGATCGATTGACATAAATTTACATTTCATGATACTTTCCTCGATGCAGCGAACTATTGCATTTTGTAGATTTTCAGGGGCCTGTGCTGTGCGATAATTACTAAAATTTTTGATTTTCCTACTGTTTCGTTTCGAATTCGATACTGTGCTTCTGTATTAACTTTATTGACAATCGATTTTGTACCGTTTAACGTTGGATTATTTGTTGTGTTCTAAATTGAACAGTATGAGAGCTTGTGTAACTAAATGACATACAAATGTACTGCACAACAGTATACTAAACAAACGTATAAATTACCATGACACGAGAACAAATTCATTGGTTTGTAATTGAAAATCGACGAAAAAAGGAAAAATATAAATAGTGACGTTAAAATTCATGAACCATCTCTATCGTCAAAAAAATGTTTCACATTAAAAAACAAATGCAAATTAAAATATTAAGTTACTATTATTGCAAATTGTGTGGTGACGGCAGAGTAGAATACAATTGTCACCACCCCAAATCTCTCCCGTGGGTGTCGTACAAGGCGACTAAGGATAAACCAGTGATGAGGAATGGGCAGCAGCGTTCCTCTTATACCTACCACTTAGCAAAGTACTGCGACTTTTGTGCCCGATAAATGGCAATAGGCTCGCCACCTATTACATGGGATCTAGCATAATTGGCGCAGCGTGGTTCACCTCTGCCTACCCCTTCGGGGATATAGGCGTGAATTATGTATGCTCACCTAAAATTATGTTACTAATTAAACTAGAAGAAAATATTGTTTTAAAAAAAGGCGCAAAAGGATTCGTTCTTACTCCGAAGAAGTGCCTTAGGCTTCAGTGGGACTTTCGCTACGGAACCTTAACTAAACTCACAACTTAGTACTTTACAAGTTTTGCTTGTGAAATTTTCTTTGTAAAGTCAGTGACGTCCTCGCAGACCTCTGATATGCAAAGTGAGGAAGTCGTGTGTCTTGTTTTATTTTTCTGTTGATTAATTATACTGAGAGGGCCGAGTGGACATTGCTTGCCGTAGCAAATGTTTGAGATTCACTTCATTTGAACTCTTAGTACGGAAAAACTTGGGGAGTAGTTACTCTTTTGTTACAGGTTTCTCCTTTATATTTGAATGTTTTTACGAATTTTAAAACTACTATTACGGATTAAACTCGCATAACCAGGGTAACAGCTTAATACTTGCCAACGTAGGGCTTCCAGTTTTACAATTTTCAGCTGCCAAAAATCACAACTGAAATGCTAACAGCAAAAACTGGTTTAGAACCTTTTTCTATGATACCCAGCAAAACCTTTTTCGTATTTTTTTCATTTTATTTCGATGCAGAATTAAAAACACACCATCTGCAATTAGCAAACTTAGATAAAGAGCAGTGTACTGAAAACGCTCCCGAGTCGTAATGCATAAATAAAACGTGAAAAAATAACCTTGCTGGCAACGTAATCAGGTTCCATTTGCAGTACACAGTTGTTTAAAGTGCCATCTTCTGATTGTCAGCGCGGAAAGTTCAGCAATATAATTTCATGAGCGCGCAAAAATAAATTTTCATACAAAGTTTAGATGCGGTCGCGGGTGCCGCTTGCAGTTTTGTATGAGGTGGTTAAAATTTCATGGATTAACAGAAGTTAAAGGGCAAAAGTTGTTTGAGGCAGCTGCTGTGTATTGCATCCAGTATTTCGAATTTTGTGTTTAAACGAGTTCTATTTTTGGAACTGTTGCATCGTAGTCAGATATTTGTGTCGGGTTATTTTGCTAGTATTATCAGTATTATCAGCCTATATTTTGCTAGACGGGAGATTTACTGCCGCACTCAGAGACGTCAAATAACGTTAATGAGTACTTAATGTGAAAAAATGACAATTCAGAACTAGTCGCTATGTTTTCCGGGTCTATGGTCTAGATTTAAATGAGATTTTTTGACATTAAGTACTCATTAAAGTTATTTGACGTCTCTGAGTGCGGCAGTTAGAGATTTACTGCCGTACTCAGAGACGTCAAATAACGTTAATGAGTACTTAACGTCAAAAAATGAAAATTCAAAACTAGTCGCTATTCTTGCCGGGTCTATGGTCCAGATTTGAATGAATTTTTTGACGTTAAGTACTCATTACGTTATTTGACGTCTCTAAGTGCGGCAGTTAGACATTATAAATTATCACTATTAATATTGACAGTTGAAAGTGACAATCCGGGGATGATATCTAATAGGAGTGAAGGGGAAAAAGATATTGCGCCGACACTAAATGAAATGCGAAAAGGGTAAGAGGATTAGGACAGTTGGAAGCTTGGTGACGGTAGAACAGAAAACAATTGTCCCCCTGTCTCTCCCTTTTTTTTTTTTTTTTTGACGGAGTGGAATGCATTTACGCACCGTGTCGGCCGCTAGCTAGACGGCCGACGTGTGTGGGACTCGCCCGACTCAAGATCGAGTCGGGAATACGCCACTAAACCACTCCGGTGTCCCTCCAGCCCTTCTGGCGGGGAGAGTCTGGGGTCTGCCGCGAGGCAATTCACCAGTCTCTCCCCAGGGCCTCCCGGCTTACGCCGGGGTCAGCGCCGAGGAGGGGATGTCCGGAACACTGGACATTCCCCCAGACGGGGTGGCCTGTGCAATGCACACACGGGGGCTAACCCGAGTGTGCAGGCCACTCTTGTCGGGCCTAACGAGGACGAACATGAGCTCGCCTCCTTCGGCCCGTCCGCCTACGCCGGAGGGGAGCGGCTAGAGCATCCTCTTCCCGCTCCCTCTCCGCTGCCTCCTTCTGCGACATGACAGCCTCGCAGAAGGAGGCGGCAGCCTCCCAGATCCTCTCACTCCCAACCATGAATCTGACCAGAGTCGGAAGCGAGAGGTGACCCCCGCCTAGCGCCGCGCGAAGTTCGCGGCGCTCAGGTCGCCAGGCCGGACACACGCAGAGTGTGTGCTCGGCCGTGTCATCCGGAGCGTCGCAGTGGTGACACCGCGACGACTCTTCCCGACGGGCGACCTTGTGCAGGTAGTGACCGAAGCACCCATGTCCGGTCAGCACCTGCACTAGGCGGTAGGTGAGGCTGCCGTGCCGGCGCCCAACCCACTCCTCCAACACCGGACGGATGGCTTCTACCGTCCGGTGGCCGGCACGCGGGGCAAGAAGTGCCTCTGCCCACTGGCCAAAGACGCGTCTTTTGGCCAGCGTCCGCACCCGTCTCACTTCCTCGAGAACGGGGCGTTCCCCCCGCTCTCTTGCCGCGACCCGCACTTGATGCACCTGGGCCAGAACCAGGGCATCAAGTTCCCACGGAGGCATGCCTGATAGGACGCAGGCAGCCTCGTGTCCAACCGTGCGGTAGGCCCGCACGGTCCGGGTCGCGATGGCCCTCTGCGGCTGTCGCAAAAGGGCCTTCGTGCGGGGGGAGAGGCACTCCGCCCAGACGGGGGCTCCATAGAGAGCCATCGACCGTATTACGTTCAGGTACAGTCGACGGCAGGCCGAACCGGGGCCCCCCAGATTGGGGAGGACTCGTCCGAGGGCGGCTGCGGCGGAGCACAGCCGGGGAGCAAGAAGCTTTAAATGCTCCTCAAAGCTCCACCGGGGGTCCAGGATGAGGCCGAGGTACTTTAGATGCACCTCGACAGGGATCCGGACCCCCTCCACTCGGACGGTCAGTCCCACTGGAGTTCTCCGCCTAGGAACATGAAACCACATGGCCCTCGTCTTGTTGAGGGCCACTTCCAAACCTAGCATGCGGATGCGCCGGACGACCAATGAGGTGCCGACCGACGCAAGATGCTCCGCATCTTCCCACTCCCGAGCCCTTGCCGCGACTAGAGTATCGTCCGCAAAGCAGACGATCTCCATCCGCGGCAAGAGCCGGCCACGCAGGACCCAGTTGTACCCCAGGTTCCAGAGGAGAGGTCCTAGTACAGACCCCTGGGGTACACCTGCCGCCATAGCCCATGATCGGACGCGGCCCTCCCCGTCCTCATACAGGACTACCCTCTCACGGAGGTAGTCCGAGACGAGGGCGCGGAGGTAGAGGGGCACCTCGTGAAATGCGAGTGCCGCCTCTATGCATTCGTGGGGGAGGCTGTTGAAAGCATTCGCGATGTCGAGTGACACCACGATGACAGCCTCCCCTTTTTCTGCGGCCGCCTTAGTCCACCTCCTGAGGCGGGCCACCGCGTCCATGGTGGACCGGCCGGTTCGGAAGCCAAACTGGGGCTCGGCTAGATCCGGCCCACGACTCTCCAGGTGCTGCAGGATCCGGGAAGCGAGAATCTTCTCGAGAAACTTCCCGGACTCATCCAGCAGCACCACCGGCCGATATCCCGATGGGGAGTCGGCAGGGCGTCCGTCTTTGCGGAGGAGGCAAAGTCTGCCGACCCTCCATCTCTTTGGAAAGCGGCCCGTCGCGATGCACGTGTTTAGCACCGCGCGGAACCGCTCCTCCAAGGGTCCCAAGGCTATGGCAGCCACCTTGGAAGGGACCCCGTCGGGCCCGGGAGCCTTGCCTTTGGTCCGGAGCCGGTCCCTTCCCCTGTCGAATTCGGCGTCCGTGACAGGGGGCCCAACGCTCCACACCTCCAGACTAGCTGTTCTGGGGGCGGAGGAGGCAGACCTGGGGGGGACGAAGTGTCCTGGATCCGGAAAAAGTGTCTCCAGGACACTTCTCAACAGGGCGGGCTCCATACAGGAGGTTGGCGGGGCGGCTTCGAGGAATTTGCCCCGCACGACCCTGTATGGCCTCCCCCAGGGGTCATTATCGAGGAGCGCTAAGAAGCGCTCCTCAGCCTCGGACTTGCCCCTGCTTATGGCAGTCCTAAGCTGCTTGTTCGCCTCTCTGAGTGCCCGGCGGAGTTCATCGATCTCCCCGGGCCTCCTCTCGACGCGCCTTCGTCTGCAGCGCAGGTAGGCGCGCCGTGCCCCGAGGGTAGTGGCACGCAGGGCGGCGATGTCCTGCGTCCACCAATACACCTCCTGTCGATTGGGACGGCCCCGAGAACGTGGCATAGCGGCGTTGCAGACGACTTCGAGGTCGTCCGCGAAGAGTGCCGCCATGCCCTCGGCGTCCCCCGTCAGATGGTCCGGCACCTCGAACCACGACCGGAAAATGGCCGCTTCCTCCGCTACATCACGCCGGAGTTTGGCGAGTGCCCACCTCGGAAAAGGAGAGTCACCCGCCACAGGGCCCAGATGAAGAGGGGCCCCGGGACCGGCAGTGGAGACCGCGTATCGGATATAGCGATGATCCGATAGGGCCTCCACGTCGGTTACCACTCGCCAGTCCCTAATCCGGGCGGCGAATGGTGAGGTGGCGAAGGTGGTGTCCACGATGGACTCACCTTGCCACCTGACACATGTCGGGGTGGAGCCCCGATTGAGGAGTTGGAGACCCAGTGAACATGCCCAGTCCACTAGGTCCTCCCCGAAGGCGTTGATGCGGGGGGAACCCCACGCCGTGTGTTTGGCATTAAAATCCCCCCCTACCAACACCGGGAGTGGCGCCGCTCTCCGCACCACTCCTTCAACCGCAGACAAGAAATTCTCAAACTCTACACGTCTGCGGTTGCCGGAGAAGTAGGTGGAGATCACCACCACTCCCCCCCACAGAACGGCCACAAAACCCTCCCCCCTCTCTCGGAGAGTGAGCGGGGGGGCGGCATTGGTGCCCACCCCGACTATCGCCGCCAGCCCATCAGTCGCCCCGAACCATCTCGGAGAATCCGGGATCCGGTAGGGCTCCGCCACGAGGACCAGGTCCACACCCCACTCCGCCATAACCTGGCACATCAGGTCTTGCGACCCTGCGCAGTGGTTTATGTTGACCTGGAGAATCTCACCAATGGTCCTACTGGGCATTGTGGGTGTCCATGGGTGAAACTCCCTGGTTGGCCGGAGCCCTTGTGGCCGTCAGAGGGCGGCCTTTGACTGGAGGGGGGTTACATGATGGACCCCCCATCCGATGAGCAGCGGGCAGACCGTGGTCCGTGCAGAGTGCACATTTAAAAGGCGCACTGCATGCTGCCGCCGTGTGTCCCGCCGCCCCGCAGCGGTAGCAGAGTCCGCTGCGGTCCTTGGTCGAAGGGCAGAGCTGGACCGTATGCCCCTTTTCCAGGCACTTGTGGCAGCGCATCGCGCGCTGCTCCAGTACCTGGACAGAAGCCGAACTCCACCCGACGCAAAGTCTGCCACCCACCGTGAGCTTGGGCAGCAGCTCGACCGGGCACGAGGCCACCACAGACCCCATGCCCCTGAAGCCTGAAACGATGGCGCCCACCTTGATCTTGTCAGGTGAGCACCCGAGCCTCTCCGCCAGAGCCTCCTTCAGCTCGAAAGCCGACACCGAGTCGTCAAGGCCGCTCACCCGGAAGTCGGCCATCTTAGTCGGGCGGGTCACTCGGGCGGTATCTCCCAAGACCTCCCCGATTTTCTGGGCCAACATGTCCGCCTGACTAGGAGTCGTCTCCTTCGGGAGCTCCATCAGGCAAGCCCCGGTCATAGTCCTCCTAAATTTGCCGGGGTGCGAGATGCCCAGCTCCCGGAGGGACACCTTGGATTTGGCGGTGGCCAGAGCGTCTTTGTACGTCACTCCCTCTGCCAGAGCCGTTGGCTGGAGAGCGACGACCACCGCCAAAGACCTAGGAGGTCTGGGGATCTTGGGAGACGCCGGAGCCACCTTCACCGGAGCCGGAGCCGACACCTTGGATGGGGCCTTGCGGACCTTCTTGACTACTGTCGTCCACTCACTGAAGGCGACAGGCAATTCCTCGCTGGAAGGTCCCGCGATTCGGTCCAGGGTTCTCTCCCTTGGTCTGGCCGTCTGGCCCTTGGGGGCCACCACCTTTCTGGGCACCACCGCTCTCGCCCTTTTAGGCAGGTTCGCAGCAGGGGCCTGAGTGGCCGTCGCCGCCCTGGAGAGGGCAGAACCCAAAATCGGACTCGCCGGACGCTTGCTGGGCACCTGCTTCGGCACCTGCTTGTCAAAGTGCAGGGGCGGGCGATGCAATTGGGCCGGCAATAGTCGGCCGTCCACCTCTAGTCCTTCAAGGCGGGCGTTAATAAACCCCCCAAAATGCACCATTAGCTCCTTCTGGAGCTTGGCCATGGCCTGGCCAAAGTCCTCGACAGTGAGGGGCGTCTTGCCTATATCGCCCTTTTTCTTCGGAGCCCTTTTCGGTTGGACCTCCGCTTCCGAAGCTTCCTCCTCCTCCGACATAGGATCGACCACCACAGGGCCCGCCACCTGCCCCTTGCGTGAGCGAGGGTTTTCCGCAAAGGCCCTACGCAGGGCAGCCACCTCTTCACCAAGGGCCGAGAGTTGGCCCTTGAGGCGTTTGTTGTCGGCATGAAGCCGACGAACAAGCTCGCTCTCCTCTCTGCGATCCGCCAAGTCTTGGACTACGGCCGCCATTTTGCCCATGGCCTGCTTCACCTCCTTGATACAGGTCCCTTTGAGCTTCTTGCTCTTCAAAAGGACCTGATTGATCTCGCCCGCACCCTCTTCAAACATGCGGCGCAACTCCTCCTTGGTCATCACCGGGATGGGTGACCGCTTCCCTTTCCCAGCCTTTTTGGGAGCAGGAACTGGCTCCGTTAAGGTTGGCTCCGATTCTGAGTTAGTGAAAGCAGACTCCCAATCGGTGTCAACCGGTCCCTCCCGCAACTCTCTACGGGCTTGGGAGAGCCCCACCGAATGGTGGTACCCCCCCCTTCCAGTCCTTGAACGAGGGATCTTCGGCGAGGCGACTGCCTCCGGGCTTCCCGGGACCTCAGCTGCCTCACCATCGGAATCCCCAGCGTTCCAGAGACGCCCACCAAGCGCCCTTTTTCTTCGGGCTAAAATCGTCCCCACTACAGAGCCATCGGTGAAGGATGTGTCGGATTCGATGTCCACCGGTAAGCCCACACCACCCTTAACCTCGGATGACTCAACCGCCGAGTCTGAGCGCCGAAAATCACCCATTTTAGGCTTCCCTCCCTTGGAATCCGGGTCAGAGGACACCTCTGACTCCCTCCCCCAATACCTCGCCCGATCCTCAATTTGTGCGCCCTCTGCGCTTGCTGCACCTTCATCCGCGCCCACTGCGCCTCGTCCCGCGCCCACTGCGCCTCGTCCCGCGCCCACTGCGCCTCGTCCCACGCCCACTGCGCCTTCGTCTTTTTGGGTTTTAAAGAATTTGTCCATAAAGATCCCACGAGTACACAGGAATTCAAACGTCCACCCGGGCAGAGCCTTATTACCCGGGCAACCCTTTTACGTCTCATCCAGTTCGGGTGGCTGGAGAGGAAAGGCCACTAGCTGGTGGGGGTATGCCCCCCCCACCTCCCGCAAATACGGGCATTCGACGCCGTGCTACCGCAACGCCGGAAGTCTGGGGTTTTTTATTGTGGTTGTCTCCACTCGGTGCGCCCAATTAAGGGAACACCCTTGTGTTGTTGACCAGCTGCTAGACATGATCAACACTCAGCGCCTAAAAAGGCGCTTCACTGGTCATCAACACAAGTTGCACGACGGGGGTCCCAAAAAGGACAGAGTTGACCACTACGCACGTATCAGTCAACCTCGCCGTGCCGCGACTACTCCCACTCGCCATAACCGCCCAAAAACGGGCTCCGCCAAAATGCCACTACGCCTCTCCTCCGAAAACGGAGATAAAAGAGAGGGAGCAGCTCCTCAAGAGTCCTGACCTTTCTCCCCCCCTCCGAAAACGGAGGATAAAAGAGGGAGAGACACCACAAAAAACACCAACTCAACGCCTCGTGGACACTTCAACCGCCGCCCCGCTATGCGGACAAAAGCAAACGGAGAGTGCCACGGTCCCTAGTCCGGTGTCAGCCGTCTGGTTGATGGTTCGACGCGGCAGGCGTCGATCCATCAACCAGCCGTTGCCCAAGGTGCACCACGAGGAGGTCCCGGATAATCGCACCCCCCCCCTGTCTCTCCCTCGAGTATTATATGGGTCGACCTGATAATGAAGAATAGGTAGCAGAGTTCCTGGTACATCAGTTAGTGGCACCAGGAATTAGAATATTTTTTGACGATCAGATTGTCAGATAACTGGCTCTCGCCCTCATGAGGTCTCGGTTTCGAATCCTGGGAGGCGCAAATGTCTGTGTGATGGAAACAGTCATTTGTTCTCGAGTTAAGATTGTTTGTTTATGTAGTGTATTTAGTTTCCATAACGCAAACGCTTAAACTGCTGACGTTTAGTTAGATATTTTAAGTAAGTAAAGGTTAAAATTTTATTTTATTTAAAGTGTCTGGTGAACGACAATAGACTTGCCATCGGAGAAACATAGTGGCCAAACGTGGGTGTAAACACTCGTCAGCTTTAACATTCAGGAATAAAAAGTGTTGATTTACTTTAGGATTGGGATAGGCAGCATAACCTAACGTGGCTTACGAATCAGTAAGGATATCGACCTAAGACGTTTCTGCTATGAGAGGGCCGAAGTTTAACCAAGCACCTCTTTGTACTAAAGCATTCAACTAAGCGCAGCGTTCAACTACCATTTCTTGAACGTATATCGGAAAACGATCGCATCTGAAAATTATGAAAAGCCAAACACACACACACACACACATACACACACACACACACACACACAACACACACACACACACACATACACACACACAAAACACACACACACACACACACACATACACACACACATAAGAGTATTTGTGAACCGTATGTACTTGTTTTCGGTTAACTCAAATATAACCGTTAAGTACTTGGTAACTTTTTATTCTGCAAGCATAGCTAATTAGCAATATTGCGACCATTACCCAGGCCCCCGTATAAGCAGACGAAATGTTAGTACCAACACACCTCTGTCTGATCTGTCGGGTATAATTAGGCGTGATAAGGGTACTTTTAATTAATCCCTTTCAAATAAATGAACAGATTTATTTGAAAGCGATTAATTAAAAGTTATGAAAGTTAAGATACTTGCTTCGGAAATCATTTTTAATTCTTTAATGTATATTGTCATATTTTTGTGTTTTCCTATATAATTGTTGTTGCATTATAACCCTGTGGTGTAAATATTTTTTTAAGTGCATGCACATGCTGTAATGTAACAATGTTGGCAGACCTAATAAATAAATAAAAATCCCAGCCTTCAGCTCTCTGCACCAGTACTGTAAATCTATTCAATGATAAAATCAATGTCTTCTTCACATAGAGATGTTAAAACCGCGACAGATGTGAATCGTTTCGTAAACTGGACACGTGACTATGCGATAAATTCAGTTTAACAATCTCAATATCAGAAACGGCATTTGAGAGGTAAAAAATGTTCATGACGTTATCTGCCACAGTCGAGCAGTTTTCAGCATAAAAACAGAATTCGTTCTACACGTTGTCTAAAGGTATCTTCATACCTAACGACAAAATACCCCGGACGCGACGTGGACGGGACGGGGACGGGGCCTCTCTCGTAGAAAACGCCCCGTGCACGTCCTCTCCGTGACTCGGTAACATAATCGTAGTCCTTCATGGTACATTTTGTATGAAACGATATTTCTGCAGTCCCCGTCCCGTCCGGGGTATATTCCCGTTACGTATATAGAGACCTTAAAATATGTATAAGTTCATAGTGGAGAGATTGTCACTAAGTGTATTGATATTCCTTAAATTGGTCTTTATCTTCTTGCCCTGTTCCCAGTTTAACTGGGGTTGTTGGGGTTGTCGCAATGTTTTATTTTAAGCAGGTTAAGGTCGGCACTATCCGGCGGAGCCAGATGACTATGGGCTTGGTCTGGGCGAGTTGCCTGGTGGTGGCGGCGAGCAAGCTGCAGGAAGGCAAGTTGCGGGTAGGCTGGGCCGTGGTGAGTGTAAAGCTCCTCCAAACCAGAGCCCTGAGGTGCTTTAGGTGCTTTGAGGCGGTCCACGTGGCCGGGAATTGTACTGCGCCGGTTGATCGTGGCCAGCAGTGCCACCGCTGCGGACAGAACGGTCACCACATGGCTGTCTGCAAGGCTGACCCCCACTGCACTCTGTGCCGATTCCGGGAAGTCAGCCAATCATTGGCTTGGGGGGAAGCTCTGTTCGGCGCCCAAGCAAAAGGTGAAGAGGAGAGGCCAAGCGCAGCCGGCAAATAAAGCTAGGCAGTCGCAGACCACCCAACTGAACGGGACCGGAGGAGAAGATATGGACACCGCTCAAACCTATATAGGATAGGTATTCCTTCACTTTCTTACAGGCGAATATTAACCACTGTGCCAGGTCTCAGGATTTATTGATCCAGAGCGCGGCACAGTGGTTGACAAACGTTTTGGTTGTCAGCGAACCGTGCTCGGTCCCCAACCGTGACGACTGGGTCGCGGACCACGATAAGTCGTTCGCCGTCGTCGTCAACACGGCTTTGGGCGCTCCTCCTTTTCGCCATACGGTAAGAGGGAGCGGCTACGTTGGTGTCCTGCTCGGGGACATCGCAGTAGTCAGCGTCTATTTTTTGCTCGAAAGTTGACATCACGCTCACAAGCCCCGGTCTCGCACGCCATGTCCAAGGCTGGAGAGTAGTGGTGGAAGAGGAATCTTTGTTCGATAATCGGTACATCCGATTTGATATCAACCTCACCCCACAACACCTCGGGAGGCAAAGCAGTTCAGCGGCGCACTCGGGACCAAGGTGGTCCCTGAAGCATATTGACCGGGACGCGGTTACACTAGCTGCTGTCGTCGAGAGCTGGGTACCAGGTCCGGGTACCAGTGGTTTAGCGAGGCAATGTTGCACATATGCGACGCCTCCATGCCACGCGTCAGAGCACTTCCGCCAAAACGCCAGGTTTATTGGTGGTCGGCCGAACTGGCACGTCTGCGCAAAGCGTGTGTCTCGGCCCGTCGCCGGTATGCTAGATACCGGAGAAGAGGGAGGAGACGGCGAAATCAGGACGAGGCAGAGGAGGCAAGGCTTTATGTCGTCTATCAAGAGACGAAAAAGCTCCCGCGGACCGAAATAGGCCAGGCCAAAGAGAAGGCCTGGAAGAAGCTCATAGATTCGTTGGAACGTGACCCATGGGACAGACCATAACGGCTCGTAATGAGCAAGCTCAGCCTCTGGGCTCCACCTATCACGTCCAACATGGACCCGGAGACACTTAACTCTATTATTGAGGCCTTATTCCCTTCAAGGAATATCAGAGCGACCCCTACTATCCCAAGGCCTTCGGTGGCGACGGATATGGTCGGTCAAATCCCAGAGGTATCGGTGGCGGAACTAGGGGTGGCCATTTTGAGGCTTCAAGCCAAGAATAAAGCCCCCGGCCCTGATGGGATATCCGGTGGGTGCTCGCTCTCAAAAGTGGACTGGAGGAGAGATTCCGGCGGTTGTTGACGGCTTGCCTTCAGGAGGAGCGTTTTCCGATGAACTGGAAGATTGGAAGGTTGGTGCTCCTGAAGAAGGAAGGGCGTCCTGTGGATCGCCGTCGGCGTATCGCCCAATTGTTCTTCTCAATGAGGTGGGCAAGCTTTTCGACCGTGTCATCGCTGTCCGTCTCATCCAACACCTGGATATGACAGGGCCAAATTTGGCCGAAAACCAATACGGGTTCCGGCGGGGCAGGTCTACCCAGAACGCGATAGCCAGGGTGAGGGCCCTTGCCGAGGAGGAGGTCGAGCGCGGAGGGGTTGTTTAGGCGATGTCTTTAGACATCGCCAACGCTTTTAACAGCCTGCCGCACGATAGCATCCAGGCGGCCCTCCGATATCACGGAATTCCCATCTACCGCAACTTGATTGCGGACTACCTTCGAGGACGGTGTGTGGAGTATCCCTCCAAAGAAGGCTGGCGCCGGAGAAATGTCGTGTGCGGTGTTCCACAGGGGTCCGTACTTGGCCGTACTTACTACTTACAACACTTGTGGAACATCGGATACGACTGGGTAATCCGGGGCGCCAACCTTAGAGGCGTAGAGACCGTGTGCTACGCTGACGACACGCTGGTACCTGTGCAACGTGGCGAGAACGGAGCAAACCCCGGCGTGTCACCATTGCCGGAGGACACGTCCCTGCACACTGTGCAGGAGTGCCCAGCTTGGTCTATCGAGCGGACAGCGCTGACCTCAGTGGTCGGCCAAGACCTGACGCTGCCGGCCCTTGTCAGGGCCATGGCTAGCAACACAGAGGCGTGGGAGGCGGTTTCCAATTTCTGCGAGGCCGTCCTGAGTGCGAAAGAGGCCGATGAGAGAAGGAGGGAGCAGGATCCCTCAGTACCTATTATCCGGCATCGGAGAGTAGGGCGGCGGCGCTGGGCTTTTGCCGTCTCGCTGCTCCCGTAGACCACCGAATGCTGGGCGGGACCCTTTTCCCAGTATTCGCTTGTTTGGTCCAATATGGCACGGCGACATACTCGTTCTCCGGTATGTCGCCGCGAAGAAGGTGAAGTGCGGTTCAAATCGGCATAGACGAGTCCGGATGCGGACAATAGGCCGAGCGGGGGACCCTGGGAGAAGGCTTAGCTGACGCCCTCATTCCCCCCGCGTAGTCGGCTGAAGATGGAGAACCGGGGATATTTTAGTGGTGTAGTCCCGGCGTTCTTTACGCCGGGGAGTCTCACAAACCCCCACGGTCCAAGTCCCGGGACTGTGGGAAGTGCGTAAAGGCATTTTAACCCCGATAAAAAAATTGTTTTATTTTCCATTCATGTCGGTCAAAGATCGTCAAGCAATCCACTCTTTTGATTTATTCCTCTATCACACCGACAAGGTATTTGTTTATATGCTGAGTTATATGTGAATTAACACCCACGTTTCGTAATTATGGTACGTCCCATGTAAGGACGAGCCTATTTCTATCTATTGGACATGTAAATCGCAGTATATCCTCTTGTTCGACACTCGCGGGAGATATTAAGGATGGTGATAATTGTATTATGCTCTGCCTACATATTATATTTATAACTTAAGGTGATTTGAGGTAAATTTCAAATACGAAACTCAACTCGTCACTCTTGTTTATAAACTTATAATAATTCCAAGTAACAATAGACCAGAAAGTCTTTTTGACTCTCGAGAGTTCTACCCTTCTAGAAACTTCGATTCACCAGTGCAATCGCCCAACTAACGCCCGACTTACTAATGCATTCGACTACTGGAATACCGAATTAAGTTTTAAATAGGCGGCTTTCCCCCGAATACAGAAACGCTACTCAAAGTTTGAGTCCTGCTTAACATTTAAGTCTTGTCAAAATTGGCGTTTTTCCGTACAATATCTAAAAAGTATTGTCCACTTAACTTTATAAGCAGTACTCAAAATTTGAGTAGCGTTTCTGTATTCACTGGTTTGCGGCCAAAATAGCGGGCACAATTTAATTTTAGAGAAGAGGGCTATTCGAAATGGGATCCGTCCGTTTGCGGTGGGGAGAATATGGGGCCACCGACAAATTGCAACCCCGACTAAGATAAAAAGGCCCCGTCATTTTGTTAAACGACTTGCAGACCTAGCCCGTACAGTGCTGCCGGCTGTACATCAATACAGACCGCGTGTTCGTTTCCGGCGACTAATTTCTGTCTGTCGATTACCTATCGTGTTGTACCGAGTTTTGGTTCGGGAACGGAACTAAAGGGAAATATTATTCTGCTCATCAAAACTAAATAACGAACTGGTTCTCTTCTTCTTCTCCCTGCCCTGTTCCCAGTCTATCTGGGGTCGGCGCAATATGTTTCCTCTCCCATTCATATCGGTCAGACGTCATCAAGCCATCCACTCCCTTTGGATTCATATCATCCATCACACCGTAAAGGTGCTTGTGATGAATAAATGTATAGAAAAGGACTTGAATTGACTTGGGGGATTTGGCTAAGGTTTTACAGTCGGCCGCCTGCCTGACACCAACCCTCTTTGGGTATGCTGTTGTTGGTGGTTTGCCCTCTACCATTCGGGTGCCCCAAGGTTTTTATTGGTCTACACCGGGCAATCTCCCTTAGTCGACTTTTACGACACCCATTGGATGAGTCGGGGCTGGCCTATTCTACGTTATTTGTTCGCTCCCAGGCTATCATATAAGACAATTCATAAAGAAACAATATACAATAACTATTGTGATGAATGAATGTATGGAAAAGAGACGGAACGGACCATGTCGTGAGATCGATGAATGGAGAGAGTGATTGGAATGACAACATTCCAATCCATACTGCTCAAAGTTTTGGCTTAGGTTTTACAGCCGGCCGCCTGCCAGACACCTACCGTCTTTGGATATATATAAATAACTAACTGGTACTAACATACACAAATCACAAATTGACACCGTCGTTTTGTTAATTATCTTCGGTGCATGTAATTGAGGGCGAGCCTATTGCAATCTATTGAGCATGGTAATGCGATTATCGTGCTCAATAGATTGCAATAGGCTAGGTGGTAGGTATAAGAGGGATGCTGCTCCTGGTAGGACACGTGCGTGAGAGATTTAGGGTTAGCAACAATTATATTATGTTCTGCAGTCACCACGTGGTTTTATAAATATGTCAATGTGTATTAAATCAATCATCAGCATTACAGTTATCCTCATCATCATCATCATCACCAGCCTATTAATGTCCCCACTGCTAGAGCACGGGTCTTTCCGATGGAAGAATATTGAATGCTGGCCTAGTGTGGATTGGTAGGTCTTAACGACTGCTGATGCAACCAACGGCTTAATGAGCCTTCCGAAGCACTTAATAGAATAAATTTTTGGTCACCCATTCAATGTCTTTGCTTGGTTTACGCACGCGCTCTAAGCAATTACGCTATCGAGTTTCATATCGAGAATTATTACATGCATACATAAATCACACCTATATCCCCGAAGGCGTAGGCAGAGGTGAATTCAACACCTACTTTTCGCCAAATTAGTAAGGCTTCATGTAATTAATAGGTGACCAGCCTATTACCATATATCGGGCACATAAATCGCAGTATATTGCTAGGTGGTATGAGAGAAATGCTGCTTCCCATTACTCATCGCTGTCTTTACCCCTTAGTCGCCTTGTACGTCACCCACGGGAGAGATGGGGGTGGTGACAATTGTATTCTGCTCTGCCATCACCATACATACATACATACATAAATCACGCCTATATCCCCGAAGGGGTAGGCAGAGGTGAACTAGCACCCACATTTCGCCAATTATGTTAGGTCCCATGTAATAGGTGGCGAGCCTATTGCCATATATCGGGCACAAAAGTGTCGCAGTACATTGCTAGGTAGAATAAGAGGAACGCTGCTGCCCATCCCACATCACTGATTTATCCTTAGTCGCCTTCTACAACACCCACGGGAGAGGTTTGGGGTGGTGACAATTGTATTCTACTCTGCCGTCACCACACGGCCAATATAATTATTAGATATTCTATTATTGCTAAACACTAATTTGGAGCGCAAATTAGATCATTGTTTCATTTTAATCAGTTTTGATGGCATTGAACAGTCGAATTACTCGGCAATGTTTTACGAATTCAGATAAATCCATTAATAATTTACTGGCATTGTTTTATGATTTCAGTTCCGTGAATATTAGTCGTTCGCACATTGTCTACTGGATATTGCGGTGAAATTGTATTGCCATTGTGTTACAGTAACGAGTATCCATGTTGTTGGGCTGTAATTGCATTCAATTGGTATTGCATTGAATTTGGCAAATTGTTTCTTCTAAAATCATAAGAATCTACTTGACACTTTTTGTCTGAATTATTTGGGTACTTTATTTTATTAGCGTATATTAGTTAAACTATCCGTAGACAGATTACGTCAATAATGTACATTTTAATGACAAAAAAGGTTTTAACTATTTATCGACACTACTACAGCCGATAACGCGATTTATGATAGAATGTTAAAGAGAAGTGGCGAAGGTGAGTGTTAATATGTTGGGTTGGGGCCCCAAGTGTAGGTCACAAGTCCCAAGCGCTACTCCTTCGCTACTCCTTCCCAGCCTCACTATGAACTCGACCCCCGCACGATGAATCTACGAAATTGTAAGATATTCGTCTCATCTTATCCTTCTTACTTACTATGTCCACCTAACACACTTCTCTAGAAAGATAGCAAACTGGATAAACTGACATCAATTAGTAAATCTATTCGCAAAGAAGATTTAGAAGCCTGGCATTAGTAAGCACTTACGTTGAATACACAATCACATAAGCACGAGTTGGGGACTTGCAACTACTCACAAGGCAATTACGAAGTTGTTAGAAGTCACCTGCTATACGCAAGTTGCCATATAAGTGCCTACAGTTAGACTCATAAGTTCTGAATCTCTGTTCTGATGTAGTTGTCATCGTATTACTGACGCAATGGCTTATAGTGTAACAAGTCTTACGTAATTGACTATAAACACAATGTCATTCGGCGTAGTTTTTGCTTAGTCCTGACTATTTGATTAAGTTTTATAATCTGCCCAATAAAAATAGGAGACCATATAAAAATAATGATATTTGAGGATTCTCGACTCTCTGGATCAATACCACCTTCCTGCCCCATTCCTACGTTATATGGGGGATTTGGGGAGTGAATTAATGTAATCAAACGCCATATGACTGTGGCACATACAATCAGTGCTAAATAATGAATTGCAATTAATAAAAAATGAAACTTTTTCTTTTGAGGTAATAAATAAAAATATACCACGGTTTGTTTACATAAGTATAATCTTGTGTGTAAAATCAGTGTCTACTTTAGTTAGTATGCTCGCTTTGGGATGACTTACCCTATTTCGCATTAAACTGACAATTTATATCACAAAAGATTTTAAGCATCATTTATAAGTTATGTTATTTCCACGATGAACTACAGTCGCACTATCTATGAAGGCCGAAGTCTTAATATTTTCCCGCAGAATAAAATATATAACCCGGATTATGGGTCTCTGGGTGAAGGAACTATCGTAATGCTGTTGCTTTGTCGCCGCTAAATCTATAAATTGACCAGTAATGGAGCACAAACACGATAGAGTTGACATGATGGCTGACAGTGTACAAGCACAAAAGGCCGTCGGAAATGGCCGAGTTACCAAGATATAAAACTTGCCGAGTTTCTTGCGGAGTTGAGTGCCTTTGTTGGTATATGATCACACTTACTACGTAATCCAAAGTCTTCATAGCTCGTCCAAGTTAGGTACACTACGTAATTATAATATTAGGTAGGGAAAGATGGCCTTACGACGGGTCCCAATATTCTATCTATAGTATAACTTACAAAAGTTTAGTTACCTGGCATTTTTTGTTATATTATACGATAAATTCACACTATATTGCTAGGTGGCTGCTGCCCATTTCTCATCACTGTTTTAACTCTTAGTCGCCTTGTAGGAGACCCGCGGCTGAGATTGGGGTGGTGACAATAATAATTGTATTCTGCTATGCCAATTGCAAAAAAAGTCCCTCAAACTAAAAACAGTATTCATTGTTGTTGATGATATTTTTGTAAAAAGTAAGAGTATGTCCCACCTACTGTATGTGTGTATGTATGTGGCTCCAGCCTCTTCTGAAATCATTTAATTCCTCCATCCGTTAAATACTACTCTTGGCAAACGTTGTAGGGTTCAGTCTAAGCAGCTCAGAGGTAATGCTTGACACAATAGAAAACAGTCGCTAAATATAACCGTTTTCTATGTTTACTGCAACTTACTAGTGAATTGTGAGACTTTAATGTCTACCTATTATCTAGTTCTAAGTTAAAAGGATAACCACTTGTGTTATGAATATTAGTACTTCACCGTCGATCATCACCTTTATGTACCTGCCCTGTTCTCAAGTTATCTGGGGTCAGCGCAGTATGTTTACCATTAATATTTTCTATTAATATTGGTCGGACGTCATCAAACCTTTTGATTCATATTATCCATCACACTGGAAAAGTGCTAGTAATGTATGTATAGGAAAGTGATGGTAGGAACCATGTCGAGAGACCGATGAACGCAGAAAGTGTTTAAGATGAGTACATTCCAATCCATACTGCTTAAGGCTTAGGTTTTACAGTTTTGGTGGCTTACCCTCCACCAACAATCAGGTGGACCAAGGTGCTTATTGGTCTACACCCTTAATTGACTTTTCCGACACCCCAGGCGGTCTAAAATGGCAAAATTGCATGTTTTATTTTTCTCTCATATTTTTTCTAAATCGTAAAATGAGAATTTTTTAGATGATTCAAAAAATGAAACAATAACATTTAATTTACTGGTATGCGCCAGGACTGGCACATTCTGAGTTAATTTTTCGTTACTTTTGCTTCCCCGTCTATAATATAATATTTTAAGGAAACTGTATTGTTACAGCTCCTATAGACAGGTTATCCTTTAAAGGGCAAGTTGACTGTTATCGCAATGTACACAACTCCGAACTCCGTCGAGTTAGGCATGGGTGGAGCTCTTTCAGCGCGCTTTCTTTGTCTATCTCCGAATTCATGTGTGAGCCGTCGCGAGGGAAGCAGACAATAAACTTTACACTGGGGGACAACTTTCGGTACAGTCAAGATATTAATTTGAATTCTACACCTTATGCAAGATTATAACATTGAATGGGAACTTTTAATATTAAATGGGAATTTAATATTACGTAGTAGTACTTGTTGTGTGCTATGTGGTTACGGCAGGGTGAATACAATTACACGTACATAAATCACGCCTATTTATGCCTAAAGGGGTAGACAAAGGTGAATTAACATCCACGTTTCGCTAAGAGATCTCCAAACGTTTACAGTATTATTGATAATTGTTACGGAGAATGTACAAACTGTGAAAGTATTAAAGTATACATGAAAAATAGGCATGGAGAAAAGGCATCCTGTTTTTAATGCTTATACAGCACTGTCAATTTGTGATTCTCTTGTAAAATGTTTTATTACATTTAACTTATAGGGAAAAATTAAGTAAGAATATTTAACAGTTGGTTTCTATTACCTCTGCCGGTAATAAGTACAAGTAATTAACAATATTGACGATATAAGGTTATGTTTTCTTATATTTGCACGAGCACTACACATTTGAAATAAAACAACTTTTACGGATAAGACAAAATCTGCAGTATGCCTGTATGAACATGCCTTAGACGGACCCAACCATTATTTAAGATTTGACAAACCGCAAATTCTAGCAAAAGAAAAACGATATATACCTAGAATGATACGTGAAGCTATTGAAATCAAGAAACATCCAAACTTCAATAGGGATAATGGTTGGAACATACCACCTGCTTGGGACCCAATTATTAGAATAATTAAATCCCAACACCGTCCTTATACTGCCAAAAACAATGATACTGTAAGCTCTGTTTGTGTAAATCGGAACACCTAAAATATCAAATATTATGACGGTAGTTAATTATTACTTGATTGTGAGGACACCTGTCATCTTTAGTCCCCCGTGACCACGGCTACTGTAAAGTGATCGAAACGTCGGGTTAAATAATTAATATGCCAAACACCAAATTATACGCGAGTCTTATCCGTAAAAGTTGTTTTATTTCAGATATAAGGTTAGTCGAAACCGAATTTAAAAACAAAAATAACAGAGATATTTTACAAAAATACTGCACGGTAATTTTGCAAGCCACCATCTTTTCTTTCAAAGCGGGGGAAAATTTGTCGTATGTGTATTTACAGCCTAAAAGCACCGTCTACGGCATGAATAGGGAAGTAAGTATCGGTGTTGTGAGCAGATAGTGTCTCGGCGAGGACGAGTTAACCAAGTTGCCAGCTAGAATGGTCCGCTTCGAAGCTCTACCTGGAAGTGCAGGGATTATGTAAAGGCGTATTTGGCTGTTGCGAGCTTATAAATCTTTCGTGTTACAAAAATTGATGACTTTATTTTGTAAGCTGTATAAACAGAACTTCTTTTCTGTGCGGTTAGCAACAAGCAAAATAAATAGGTTGTAACTATGTACCACGTATTTTATTTTTCCCCTATGGGAAAAGTGCCCAAAGTGGGCATACTGCTTAAATTAGGTATTCTAAAACTACTTGCCAATACGCAAGGCGATAAGTGAGTACTTTAGTTTCTTTTTGCCTCCTTAAGGGAGCAGACAATGAGGCTGGTATATAAAATATACATTTTCAAAATTGTTTTATACACTAGTGTCCGGTTTGGGCAGTATACCCGCTCTGAGCCACTATACCCTACGTAAAGTAAGTTTTTGCTATATTTATTTAAGTCCCGTATAATATGGGGCGAGCCTGTTACCATTCATCGTAAATTTTAATCGCAATAATTTGCTAGATAGTGCACGAGGAACGCTATGCCATACCCATTACTCCTTCAATGAAAATAACTCTTAAATGACAACCGCGAAAGAGATAGGGGTGGCGTCAATTGTATTCTTCTGTTTCGTATATTTATCTTGTGAAACGAGTTAAATATTCGTAATTTGCATAATCGATATGATTAAAGAATGTTTAAAACCTTGCAATAACTTTCGAGTCGTGTTTCGACAATCAAGTCACATCGAAGTCACATTCAGTCAAGTTACAATTTATTTAGGTATATCCATTATACATCACCCAGACTTTAGTATAAACGATTCAGGACTGAGCTCATATTTTCAAAAGAACTCCTCGCAACTCTGTCATTTAAAATGTGGCACACGGGCATTTTTTTCTAATATTTGAATAATTTGAATTTTGCGGTGGTGTTGAGTAAGTCCTTATGTTATTTTATGTTATCATAAACCGTTTACGGCTGAATATAATGGAAAAGCTTTTCGGCAGTGCAAAAATTTGTTCGTCTTTTTTTGTTAATTGCATTCGTATTTCTAAGTGCGTTTTCAATACAATTATATATCAGTTCTCCAGTTATAAATAACATCTTTGTACGGTAAGTTGATATTATTATTTCTCTTATGGCTTAAGTAGGCACTATCTCTTATATTTTATAAGAATACACTGTATTTTTATGCATTTTCTTACAAACTGTATCAGAACTGAGGTAGGTAACAATGCATTGGTATTCAAAAGAAGATTACCCTTCCAGGAATAGATAAAAAAAATTAAACTATGGTAATAGGAATATAACAATTTTTATTTTATTCTCTATGCCTAAAGACGCTGGTGTACAGCAGTAATACATAATCCAATTCCTTGAGCAGGAGTGATTGGAATTTTGTCATTCCAATCACTCTCTCTCCACTCATCGATTTCTCGACGTGGACCTTTCTATCACTTTTTATACATTTACTAATCGCTAACCACCTTTTGGGTGTGATGGATTCTATGTAAAGGGGAGTAGATAACTCGAAGTCGTATTAGCTATATGAATGAAATATTATTATTATTTTTAGGAAAAATGTCCAATCGTACCTATCTCGAATTTCGAAAGCTCCTTCGGTTTCAACGAAATAGAACTATCAAATCTAAGAGATTCTTTAAGATCGATTTTATTCGAAGCTGACGTTAAACGTATCCCGGATCTTTAAAGGGGAAAGAAGACTGTGTCTCTTTACACAAAGATTTAAAAGTTCCCGATGGTCATACAAGGTTCTTGGCTACGGATGCTGAGGAAAAAGACAAAACAAAGAACTGAAACCACTAGGGTTCCAGTTGGAAATGAGTATTGATTCAGAGCGAAGTTTCTTGCTGGTTAAACAGACAAGCAATGTACTTAGTGGCAACAGATTAATTATCTAAAAAGGTTTCGTTGACAAATCTCCCTAGACGAGGTGACCAGCACAGAGAACATGTTAAACATAACACGTTTGTTTGCTTCAAAAGGTTAGGCAGACATCTGTCTGACCTCTGTCTACTTAACCTTTCGAGGAAGGAGGAGGTTTGGCGACAATTAACACCCAGATTCGATAGCTTACTTTATTAAATTATTAAATCTTAAATTATTGACATTTCAATCTTTAGAAAGTTCTATAGTTACATACATAAAATAACCCAAATAAAATCAAAGTAATATTGCCAGTGTCCTATTACATCATCACACTATTACATATCGTAGCACATAGAAGTCAAATGGCAAGTCATAGGAAAGAGTTCAATAAAACCTTTGGGGGTGATAAAAAAGACGTATCAGCAAAAGTTTAGCTCGTAAACGCAGGACGTGTTCAAGAAGTGGATACGATAAGAGCCAAATCAATATCCGAATTATCGAAGGAACAATTACCCTACAAATTTTGATACGACGCTGCAGTTACAGCAAAAGGGAGTAGAGCAGATTTTTATTACTGAGAACTGCTGAATTGATGTACTTATAGCGCGCTTGGCCTACGATTGCGTAAACTAAGCAATTTTCGCTAAGGCCGGTCAATGGATAGGTGACCAAAAATTTACTATCTCGACTTCCTCCGTGCCTCGGAAGGCACGTTAAGCCGTTGATCCCGGTTGCATCTGCATTCGTTAATACCCACCAACCCGCACTGGGCCAGCGTGGTGGGTTATGGCCCAATCTCCATATATTTTTCCATCAATAGGGAAGGCCTGTGCCCTAGCACTGAGGACAACTTAACTTTGAACTGCTGTAGTTCTTGGGATTAAACGTAAAATACTACAAATATACAAGCAGAACCAGATATTACGAATTTCGGCGAGGCATCCGTGCCCAGCCGTAGCAGAAATAACTTTGTTATACAAGATAAGCAAAACACTCAAATTATTTCGGCCCAGATTGCCCCAAGACGTTGTTAAGAACCATTTTTACATTCGAACCAGCAAACCGTTTGGCGGTTAACTCAAAACGAGCATGACAAATTGGAACTGACATTTTTGATTTCATGCTGAAATCGCACGAATAAGAAGGGTCGGTTGATATAGTACACTGCCTAGTGGACTGCTTTGGTTTCTAACCATCGAATTAAATATTATTTTTATATAACATACATACGTATATACATACACAAATCACGCCTGTATCCCCGAAGGTGTAGGCAGAGGTGAACTAGCACCCACGTTTCGCCAGTTATGTTAGGTCCCATGTAATAAATAGGTGGCGAGCCTATTGCCATCTATCGGGCACAAAAGTCGCAGTAGGTACATAGCTAGATGGTATACGAGGAACGCTGCTGCCTATTCCTCATCACTGATTTATCCTTAGTCGCCTTGTACCATACCCACGGGAGAGATTTGGGGTGGTGGCAATTGTATTCTACTCTGCCGTCACCGCACGGCACTTTTATTTACCATAAATGTAAAAAGAGCTTTGGTAAGTTCTACACTGGTGTGTGTAATGACATGAAATGAAATTAAATGAAATTTGAGTTCAACTAAAATGTACATTATTTTGTCACTGTTACAATCATTTAGTAATATGATACATGCTCATTTACAATAATTTTTTAACAGCATCACTGGTCTTCACACTAGGATATCCTGTGTCGTGAAGACCAGACTTCCCAATTAAATTATACATGTATATATACTTGTGCGTGTGTTTGAATATGTGTAGAAGATATATACAATATATACAAAGAATACATTATTATAAATACCTACCTATATATTAATAGTTTATTAGTATATTTGTATGATATATGTAAGGTGGCTCTCATGGTATCTTACCAAATACTGATGGGCAGAGGGAAAAGTCTGGGTTGCGTAGGTGCGTGTTGACATATTGTGAAGGGATCCCGTACACCGACACTTGGCTTACAAGTCTCAAGCGCTACCACTGACTTCCCTCTCTGTCACACTATGGGCCCGGCACCCGCACAGTGAATCCATGGAATGCTAATAGTTATCGTGTCTCTCTATAATCAGCCAATCAGGTTAAAGCAGCCGCCTCGTATGTATGAAAAACAAAGGACAGGAATATGGTGATTTTTTGATGGGAAACTGGCAAATTGGTTAGGCTTCCATGAGAAAATAATTCATTAGCTATGGGTAAAATTTTCACAAAAACAGCATCTAACTACCATTACTAAAATGTATATGAATAGAGATTGTTGATAAATATTTACACTCATCCGCTAAAAGTTGTATGAGGCCACTTAGTCCTCTTTAAACTAAGTTAATTATAGTCCGAAATTTGCAAAGCCACAAGCACATCTAAGTTGGGCACACGGTCCCAAATTAGACAACGTCAGGAACATTTTGATTATGAACGTTAATTTATTTTATATTTAAGGTTGACAATTTTATGTAATTATTTTTGTGTGTACCGTGTGGTGACGGTAGATCAGAATTCAATTGTCACCACCCCCAATCTCCTACGAGGGTGTCGTGGGCAGCAGCCTCTTATACCTAGCAATATACTTCGATGTATGTGACCAATAGATGGAAATAGGCTCACGACATGGAACCTAAAATAATTGGCGGAACATGGGTGTTAATTCACCTTCACCCTTCGGGGATAAATAGGCGTGGTATGTATGTATGATTCTTTTTGTAATTGAAATAGATTTCCTTGCTAGAATAATTAATTACCATCCCTGCTGGCAACGAATAACAGTTCCTATTGTACCACCACATACATTCTTGCAGAATGTAAAAGTTGCGTTCTCTGGGTAGTGTAATAAATTTGCCAGATACAATTCCTTATTCGCAAAACTAAATGTTTTATCAGTAATGTTTTATCCTTAACAAATTGCGAACCTACCTCAAACCTCACTGGGTCACGCTAATCTTTCACTTTAGGAATCTTACATAATATTTATTTGGTAAGTAAATCATTTCTGATGGTTGGTGTCAATACAATTCAGGCGATGTTTTTTTTTGGGTATGAATTTAAATTTTACATACATACATACATAAATCACGCCTACATCCCCGAAGGGGTAGGCAGAGGTGAACTAGCACCCACGTTTCGCCAATTATGTTAGGTCCCATGTAATAGGTGGCGATCCTATTGCCATTTATCGGGCACAAAAATGTCGCAGTACATTGCTAGGTGGTATAAGAGGAACGCTGCTGCCCATTCCTCATCACTGGTTTATCCTTAGTGCCTTGCACGACACCCACGGGAGAGATTTGGGGTGGTGACAATTGTATTCTACGCTGCCAAATTTAAATTTTGCCATCCAATTACATTTCATTTACCATACAACATGATCATTTCTATCACTTTACAATACTTACATTCATTCATCAGTAATATGTCTCCGGTGTGATAGATAGTGCGAATCGAAGGCAATTGGATGTCTGGCTTCTGACCGACATGAACGGAAGAAAAAGAGTACTGCGCTGACATCAGATAATGGGAACAGGGGCCTTACCACCAACACTAAACGCGACTCAATTCCCATTGTTAAAGTGAGAGAAAGCAATACGCCGAGTAGAGCGGCGTCTCGTTTTGTCAACCGCGTTTGGATCGCACTAATACTTCATGGTACGGCCACAGGACAGGAGGTTGATGATTTATTCTGGGGATATTCTGGATTTTATAAGATCACATCTATTCATTTCGCATTTCAAAAATATATCGTTTTGCCATAAACGCGATTAAGATAATAAAGACTGATTGGTCTAGACTACTAAGTGTCAGTGTAAGGCATGAGTTTGAAGTGTATTTGACTGTGCATTTGAGAGGTCCAAATTCGTCGCCTCGATGCTTTAAGTCCGTACTTGAATCCGCATGAGAATGTTTGGGACATCCTTGAGCAAGATGTGAGGTCGGCCACCCTTGTTACACAATATACGACATAACTTCAAAGTGTGAAAGAAGGTTGGGCTCCGTGTTTGGAAAGCAAACACCATCCACAGAAGTATCTCCCTGAACCTTGCAGGTTCAAACAAATAAAGTATGTAATGTAGGTTATAATTTCACAGGACACCACAAATTCTGTAAATGAAATTTAGTTGTTATTTTATACAGGTTCTTAATTTTATGACCTTAATTTTCTGACCAAATTATGACTAAATTACTTAATTTAGTCATAATTTGGTCATCAGGTTGGTGGGTATTAACGACTGAAGATGCATCCGGGACCGGCTTAACGTGCCTTACGAAACAGAGAAACTCGAGATAGTAAATTTATGGTCACCCTTCCAATGACCGGTCTCAGCGAACGTTGCTTAGTTTACGCAATCGCAGGCCAATAGCACTGCCACTGCGCTAGCTAGCTCCTCTCCCACAGCCCTAATAGAGTAGCCAAATGTGACGCCGAGCGGCTGAATCGCAGCGGTTCTACAAATAAATTAAGCGCATTTCCATGCCATTCGTGTCGGCGCCAAAATAAAATTCAATGAGACTATACCCACCTACGTACATGTCACGGTGTGGGTGTAATTAAAATCGTTATAATCGGCACCGACAGCTCCTGCTCGGCTCGCGACCACTTTTAGACCGCACCGGCATGAATTTGAGAAACCCAGTTAATTTCAGACACGGAGACTCGGGCGGGCGAGGTCGCGGTATGCCCACCTTTTATAATTCACTTTTTATTAGCATCACGCGACCGGCGGAAACTACTCGACTACACGGCCAACATTAAAATTTGTGGAAAGTGGAAATTTCTTGAATGGGGTGTGTACACGTTTTTTCTCCTTCTGCATGGTTCAGTTGTTGCATGAGGAGGGAAGATAATTCGTAGGACGGAATTCCTAAATGCATACTATCAATAATGTGCCTAAAACTTATAAATTATATGTCCTGTTATTGGTACAAATGCACTTCATAAGGCCGCCAAATATAAAGTATTTTCTTCTGAAGGGGTAGGCAGAGGTGTATTAACACCCACATTTCGCCAACTATGTTAGGTGTCATAGTAGGAGTTAAGCTTATTGCCATCTATTCGGCACGTAAATCGTAGTAGTAGTAGTACGTACAACAAGAACGGTGTTGCCCATTCCTCTTTTCAGCCTTAGTTTTCATGTGCGATTTACATGAGATAGAACTTAATTTTGTTATATCTTGAGTTACTTCTTGCCTGTCCCGAGATTAACTGGAGTCATCACGTCACATGATTCCTCTTCCATTCATGTCGATTCCTAAGTACCCTTACCTAAAAGCTATTTCTATTAATAAAACTAAGGTAAATTTTATTTAAAAAAAATTATCAATACCTCAATCTATTTATATCTTTGCAAGACAATAATAGAGACACGAATAAGATGAACTTTCAAAGAACATCTGAAAGTATGTTAATAAAACGTTAAAGAAATGAACTGTTTATGGCCCCTCAGTGAACTAGCATTAAAATGCAATTTTCTCTATACATCCAGTTTGAGAAACTCGGGTGAATAGACACTGCAGAATAAATGAAATTACCCATCCAAGTAGCGAGAAAATGTTCACGAGCGACCAGATGATTAATTGCCGAAGCAAAGTACAAAGGGCGATTTCTTTGTGTCAGGTGACGATTGTTGCGTTTGCAGCAGCAATGAATAGTCGGGAGCAACGGAAGACCGTTTCTAGATTAAAAAGAGAACTTAATTGTACAGTTCGCCGCGCCAGGAGCTATTTTAGGTGGGCTTTGAGCAGGATCACATCGTGGAATTCAGGTTCATAAAAAAGACTCACTTTTTTCTTAAAATGCTCCCAGAGTATTTGGGCTTAGTGTCACAGTGTTCTTACTACAATTTTCTAACATAAATTTATTCATTTATCTAGTATATTTTCAATATTAAATTGCAAAGTATCCTGTATTTTTTTAATAAAAATTAAACAATACTCATATTCCTTCAACGACAAAAGCTCGTACGCACGTTGAACTAATAATAGCTTTGAGTATTAAAAATATTAATTAATTTATAAACAGGCCATGTTTGTAACCTCTATCAAGTTGATCACTAAATTATAAAAATACAGTTACTGAAGCTTAGTCAGAGAGTAGTTTTAACTAACGGAAATAGACAAATCACTAGCAATCAATCAAAAAGTCAACACAAACAAGTTTGGCACGAAAAACATTTGACTGCGACACATAGAACACAGTGAAAAAAAATGGATACGAAAATGGCCTTCCTAAAATGTGTATTCAAACTGTGTTCAATGGAGTCTAAAAAATAGCGTCAACCGATGATACGAAGCCAAAACTGTGAACTAGATATATAATAATGTACATGCTACGGATTTAGGAAGACTATTTTAGTACACACTGATTTTATCGTAAATCTTTCCGACTACGGAAACTGTTACACGCTTTCTACGGTTGCTACGTAATAGCTACGACGTAGAGTATAGAGACTGAGACGATACATTGGTCTACGAGTCATTATTCCTTATTATTTTAACTTTTTCATGCTCCATTTAGTGAACCAATGTAGCTGTAGGCCGTGTATATGTAAGTTACGTCTGAACGTGTACTGCGTGTTGCTACATTATGTCAGAAAAAATATTTGACAATTTATACTTTAGTTGAGGAAATAAAATATTGGGACTCCCTTTGAAAGCTTCGTCTTGAATGGGTTTGGGTAAGAAAACACTTAAAACAACAGTTCTAGAATGGTGGTGACGACAGAGCAGTGTACAACCGTCACCACCCTGAATGAGTAAAGCTTTTTGGATCCTGTAAAAGTATTTACTTTGCTACAAACAAATTACGTTTTCTCATTGCCAACTTAGAATCCAAAAAACAAACAGTAGAGCCAATTTTCTCGACTGTTTGAAATACAATAATTGAAGAATTATTTAGTGATTTATTCGTACCAAATTTATTCTTAATATTCACTAGACGGCACCTGCGAACCTATTTGTGGATAAGAAAAGTCATTAAATAAGTTTCCCGTGATAACTTGTCATGTTTCCTAAATCACTGAGGGTTTTATTTTGTCGTGACAACTTTGTAACGAGATCGTTACAAGTTTCACAATGATGTAATCTTGTTATTGTCAGAGACAAGAGTAGTCGAGTGACGTACCGTATTTCAGCCCTTATTACATTGGCTGTATGCAACAAAATAAGTTTTATTGTGAACTGTGCACATACAAACTTCTCGATTGTGGGCACAAGAATGTATGCAGATGATCTTTCGACAGTGTAGTTTACAGACTAAGATTGCGTACCTACACACGAAGTGATTTCGTTTAATCATGTTACAGCTGGGCACATATCTAGCACGTGAGAGCTTGAGGTGAGACATTTTCGTCATCATTTTTGCTGTTCATTAGCTTACGTGATAAATTAACATTTTATGTAAACTTCCTATTATTAGATAAGAGATAAATCTAGCAGAATCGAATTAATAATCTCCATATGCATGAAGCTAGACTTAGCCTTAGTACGAACAAGGAAGAACATGCTTCATCGAAGATTTTCGTGTGCGCTACTTCCAAACAGTCTATATCTAAAACTTTGCGCAAACTGCGAACGGTGAAAATAATTAGCGCGCTATTCAGTTGGGCCAACCAGACTAATAACTTCGCAGATAAAAGCCGCATCGAATCGTGTGTTCTCGCGAGTGACACTGCCTTAATAATTAAGAGAGCGTGGCGTGGCATAGCAAACAGAACACTTAATTTATGCCTTCCGATCTTGTGAGTGGGAAATTAAAAGATCCTCGTGGGAAAGTGGCCCGTATAATTTAATTAACGGAATGAATGCATAAATTGTTTTGAACCAAGCCTCGTCGTTGTCACCGAAGACTCCGAAGTATGTTCAAAACAAACGGTTGTTTATACTTCGTGATGTGGAAATTACAGAACTGTTAAACGGGCTCTTTGGTGAATAATTTAAAAATTATACACATCCATGTTTATAATTTACGGGCCTGCGAGACTAAAGAGTTATTTTTCACTCTCACGGACCGCAATGGGTAATTTAATGGCACTGCTGATGGCCCAACAAAATGTTTATTACGAAAAATCTTAGTATTTTTAATGAAATGTGAATTTAATGAAAAAATACTAACTGCCGCACTCAGAGACGTCAATTAACTTTAATAAGTATTTAATGTCAAAAATTTTCATTCAAATCTAGACCATAGACCCGGCATAATAGCGACTAGTTTTGAATTGTCATTTTTTGACGTTAAGTACTCATTAACGTTATTTGACGTCTCTGAGTGCGGCAGTAAGTCCTATAAATATTTAATAAGTCTGCAAAATTGGTAGACTGTCATTTTAGGAATATTGCGTATGATATCATTTACTATGCCTGTTTCCTATTATTTCTCTGTAACTATTGGAGCTTCATCCTTCAAGATATTCAATTAAGGATTTACCCACTTTGCTCATTGGTAAACTGATACGTTATAAGACGAATACGTTATAAGTAACTTGTGTTACTTATTATTCAATATAGCGTATCTTTTCTCTTTATTCCTTCTTTATTTGTTTGTTATTTGGCCATTATAGAAATGTCAAATTAATATTATTATAAAAAAGGATACTGTACTGTATAGCTTAACAATAATCATATTATAATAAAGATATAGCTTAATAATACTAGAGTGTTACTTCAACTCATTTGCCTTATCAGTCAGGAATGAGGCTATATTTACGCCAAAAAATATTTTTTTAAATTTTTTTGTGAATTTTTGTAATATAAAACTTCACAAGATTACAACATTTCCGATTATTATACTTCTGGATCAGATCCCTTTGATATGACGACGTACAATTGAATATATTGAATCGTTTGCAGCCAACTGGAAATATTCAAGCGATTTCGTCAGAAGAGCGTTTGACCTAGAAAAAATGTTCTTCTTATTCAACTCTTGGTAGGTACTTTTCATTGCAAACGCGATCACTGAGACGTTTGATTTTAACGATGACAGTATACACAATTAGCCGCATTGCGTAGTTGTTAAGGTAGCGAAGGAACTGGATACTAAACTTCTTTACTTCGTTTGTAGTTCCTAATTGGTAACCGATTAAGCTAAAAACATGTAGCCTTTACTAGTAATAGTTTCATTGTTTAATTAATATTATAATTCATTGTATGTAGTGTAGTGTAGTGTAGTGTTGTACATGTTATCATTTTCAGGGTATTAATTTCAAGTATGCCTCTAGTTTTTAAGTCTTCATACTATACCAACTTAACTAATACCTGATAGGATGATGAATTGCACGGTTTCATCACATCATCACCAAGAGATGAACGTTCAGCCGTGCCTGGAAATTACAACCTGGATATTAATCTGAGATTTAAGGGCCCGTGGTTAATCTACATTAGAGACCACCTCTAATTAAATCGTCCCCTGTATTTGTTTATAAATTTGGTAATACAGTCAATAACACAAAATTTTATGTTGGTCGTCCTCCTTTGTATGAAGCCACCAATCAGTTATTGTGGTGGGTTATGGCCAATTCTTCATATATTCTTCCATCCACAGGGAAGTCCTGTGTCCTATTTAATGGTTGTTTCCTTATATTTATGAAGGCCAAAGTTTCCCTCAAACCAGTTGGGTCATGATGGTTTAACAGCCATTCCCAACCCGGCTATTAGAGGTATTGTGACACGATCGCCTAAATAACTAAGCAAAACCTTCTTGACAGGGTTCTATAAGCACATACATAAGTAACGATGACCGATAGATTGATATTGCCCGCGTGCTTTTGTTAAGGTCTACTCATCAATAACCTCATATACGGTACCCACTTTTCACGAAAATGCGTATAACGCCCCGGCTCCCGAAAGAAAACCTTTGATGGATCACGTCCTGTTCAGTATTTTCTACAACGTTGATAAATTGTTTATTTTTCTGGAGGCTCGCAGTTATAACTCGTTAACTTTCTGCTTGTGTTGTAATGAGTTTGATGTTGAGGGATTATTAAAATTTGTAAGGGAATTGGGTAATTTACCGTTATCGAATACCTCCGAGTAAATGTTGTCCGACGTGGATTTAAATTCGGTATTTGGATGGCAAATAATAAAGGTATCCCACCAAACTGCTCTGAGCCATCGTGGTGGGTTATATTATCTCTACATTCTACAAACGGATTCAATATTGGGCCGAACAGAATAATAATTATGATCAAAGTTATACACTCATCAACTTTTTCTAAGGATATTTTATTAACTTTACTTTATGTTGTATCGGCAATCATTCTATAAATACTGATAATTTCTATGCAATTTATTCAATGTTATGACGGATGACCATAATGAAGAAAGTCATTGAAAAACTGCCAAGAATATGCCAGTATTATAAGAATGGAGGCTGATAGAACATGAAGTAGGTACAGTCAACGGCTCTTCAGACTACCCAAAACTGTCAAATTTCTTCAATCGATTGTCAACCTTATCTTGGTGGCGGTAGAGCCAAAAGTCGACTGAGAAAATTTAACATTTTGTGGTAGTCTGGTAGTGTGAACATGAGCATGCTTTCAATAATAATACTATTTAATAAAACTACACTGTTCATAAGCACAGTGCAAAACTGTGCCATGTGTATGGAAACAAAATATTTATTTTAACACAAATAAGAGCGCTTGAAACCAGAGTCCATATTCGGTATTAGCTGTATTAGCATTCAAAATTAAGTGCTATAATTAGCAACGTGATCAAATTAGTAAAACTAAACCGCCTCAGCTGCAGATCACAACTATAATTTAAATTTTATGAACTTTGTTGTTCGGGGTCTGCGTATTGGCAATTTCACTAAGTGCATCAACGATGGAAATGTTAACAAAGAAAAATAAACGATTATAGTTAATGCAGTTAATGTTATTAAATTTTTAAATTGGATTCTACGTGATTATTAAGCTTAGTCTAGAAGACCTGGCGGACTTTTTTTTTTTTTTTTGACGGAGTGGAATGCATTTACGCACCGTATCGGCCGCTAGCTAGACGGCCGACGTGTGTGGGACTCGCCCGACTCAAGATCGAGTCGCCACTAAACCACTCCGGTGTCCCTCCAGCCCTTCTGGCGGGGAGAGTCTGGGGTCTGCCGCGAGGCAATTCACCAGTCAAAAAAAGAAGACCTGGCGGACTAGGCTTACAATTTTATAAAATAAGCAATGTTCACTTAGACCCATCATGGACGTGTGACCAAAAATAGGCTTATTACACAAATCTGCTTAGATGATCCGCTGCCTGGGGATGTGTCGATGTTTCGTGGACAAATCCTCTGAGCATCGCCGGAGGGGATTTCTACACTAAAAGTTCTCAAATCCCCTTATACAATATATCTTTTAAAGTGCCTTCGTGTTTCGGAAGGCACGTTAAACCGCTGGTCTCAGCTGCATCTGCAATCGTTAACACTATGCTATGGGCCATTCTCCCGATATTCTCCCATTTACAGGGAAGGCCCAGCACTGCAGTCGATACAATTCATTATTATCACTCTTTAAGGCATTTAAAAAGTCTTACGAAATAAACCCATTTGAAATGTAAATCTCGGTCGTTGTAGCGGGTCACTCTACGGAAAAATAAGACGCTCAGTTCGTCGCTTCTCGGTTACGTTGGCTTGTATTTTCCAGACACATCCCTGAGTGCTAGGATTTGCAAAAATGTGCTCTCTGTCACTTGACAGTAGGGCTAAATTCATGTATCTGGTCTCTCTGTTGTTACGGTAAATATTTTCCCAAAATCTCTCCTAATGTTTCGCGATGATGTGGCCGAAGGTTATACTTACCTGCTTACATAGGAACCATTTCAAGAATACATATTTTATATTGCTTATATTAAACAATCCCTTGTTTTGCATTCATGCTGGTATTAGAGATTATATTAGATCGTTGAATATATCTTGACTCACATATATCAACTATTCGATTTTAATTTTAACATTATATAAATGTTAGAAAAATGAGTACAAAGATTTTGGTGGTTTTTCGAAATTCTTTTTCTAACCACCAAAATCACATATTTTATATTAATTAATTTCATAAAGACCGGACGTTATTAAATTCCAGGACAATCATTATTAAGAATAGAATTAAAGCCGTTAAGAAAGTAAGAAATAAATGTGTAATAAAAATAAGCAAATTACAGAACTATAATAATAATAAATAAATTTGTTAATAAAAGAAAAGGTGTTTGCGTTATTCACTATTTAATTATAAATCAAAAGCATGAAATCTGGGTTTGGTTAATAATTTATTTTATTTTATTTTGAAACGGTTAGACTGCTTTATTGATTACAAATTAATGAAGATAAGTACTTCTGATCAGATTATAATTAATCTTTTTTCATGGCAGAAGATGTGGTAAGGTGTTGCACTTAGTGCCTTTGACGATACTCACACACCTACCTATATCATTAATAGCTACTAATATGATATTAAATAATATGTAAAAAGAGTCATTCTCTCTCTATTTATATAATGTAATTGTAGATAAAAACCAAGCAATGTCAGCAGTTGTGAATAATAATAGTAGTCCCTAAAGTTTTCAAACAAGCGTCAATTAAAAACTTATACTCAAAGTTTATGCATTAAACAAGGGAAAAAGTATAACAGTAGCTTTGGTTTGTGTTCGAGATGAGGGAACGCTTGGGCGTGTCAAACAAGTGAAAGACGATACAACTCCTTGCAAAAGTATCTCTCGCCTTCAATTAAAAATATTTTTATTTAGACATATTATGTTTCGTCTATTTACCTTAAAAGACAAACTTTTATATAAATACATACTTCTCTTCAAAAACGGTTGATCAAATAATATCCAGAGGAAGCCCGTGATTGAAGTGAACCCGTGAAAGCGACCCGATAATTTTTACATTATTAGCAAAAAAAATATTTAAATTTTTCCATACTTATGTGTTTTCTATAATATTTCATTATTGTCTTGATAGACTCACATTGACTTACTGGTAAGATCTGGAGCGTATTTAAAAAGGTTTTTTGATTTATAACCATACATACATACATAAATCACGCCCATATCCCCGAAGGGGTAGGCAGAGGTGAATTCTCACCCGCGTTTCGCCAATTATGTTAAGTCCCATGTAATAGGTGGCGAGCCTATTGCCATTTATCGGGCACAAAAGTCGCAGTACATTGTCAAGACGGTAGTATAAGAGGAACGCTGCTGCCCATTCCTCATCACTGATTTATCCTTAGTCGCGTTGTACGACACCCACGGGAGAGATTTGGGATGTTGACAATTGTATTCTACTCTGCCGTCACCACACGGCAATCACCAGGCTACCACCAAGCAGACCAAAAGTTATGATAAAATGGCGTTAAATAATTTAAAAAAAAGTCCAATGGAGGGTTACAAAAGCTTTTCGATATATGAACAACGCACACATATTACCATATTCCTCATTTCGCTCCATTAATGTAAACCATGCTTTATTTTACGACAGTTAGTGAGCATACTGGCTGAACATTTTATAAGCTGTTATTTTTGCTTACTATAACCAACATTCATTGGGATCTATTTATCAGAAGAGCTGTTTCATTTTATCATTTATTAGCGACCAGAGAACACTTAAGTAATGGTTTGTCACACGAAGATTACTTTATAAGGTTTTAAGCACACGATTTTCTCGTTAACACAGAATTGGAAAAGTAACCTTATACCGGATAGGTTAGTAAGCACGAAGCTGTGTACATATTAAATGAATATTTGAGCGTATGAATAAGAAGACTACATAGACCAAGCAAATCTTTTAACAGTATATCATATTAGTTTTTTGTTTAAGTGTAAAAAACAAAAGAAGTTTCTCCGAGTGAACAATTTGCTATATATAACGGCAACTATGTCTTTGTACTTAATAATAAATTATGTAACAGTTTTTATTGTATACTCAGTACGCAAATACACATTTGATTTGATATTTCTTAGAAGACGTTAAAGTCTTTATTAACATATGATACAGTTGTAAGTTTCTTTTACTAACAAAGGTCTCATAAATGTACATTTGTAACTGGCTGTTTCATATTGTAGTGCAGGTTTTACTTTTGCCGCACAAAACGCCTTTGTCATAGTCCATTTTATACCAATACAAGCCCATAAGTTATAAAGAAAGAGTCGAGTCGGCATTCCTTTCAAGAACCTTGTGTAGCACAAATCCCCGATTTTCCTTTTACCATCGGTTTCTCTCCCTTATTTAGCGATATGGCTGAGGCCTTTTAATGGGTACCTACTACCGATAAATTACGAAGGGTTCTCGTCAGAACTTTATATCAATCAATAACTTTTTAATCTTTAATTGAAAGTAAATTATACCCACAGAAGGTAACCACAGGTAGAAATCAAAGGGCCTGATATTTCCAGATTTACTAATAAATTACACTGACTGAATTTAATTAAACGTAAAAAACGGCTTCTGAAAAACAGGTTGTATATTTCAATTATCAAATCTTCTAACCTATACTTAGCTTATTAAAATAATTGACAGCAGATGTAATTAAAGAAAAAAATAAATCACGGCACGTTAAATATGCTTAATATTTTGTAATTAATTCGTTGAAGAATAATTATTTTAACTTCTGAACATAGAATCGCGAATCGCTCATCGAAACTCACTAATATACCTATAATAGCTATAATAAATATCTGTTTGGTTATGTCATTGCCATCACAGCAGATTATCGCAATAATGAAATCATACACGACTATTTATTGCGTGACATGCCGAGATGTTGAGACATCGACAAGTGGAATAGTGTTTACTAGCCTATAATGTTGGGTTCGTTCGATAGATAAGTCTCGTGGAGTAGTTATCGGACCGCAAGGGCAGTAAAGGCTAATTGGTGGGGTGGCAGTTAACACTAGGGTTGTCACCGAGAAGATAATATTAAGGTACATTATATCGGTATACGAACACTCTTTTGTTTCAAAGTAAGGAACTCTCGAGGCGTGTCTTGTGGATTTGCGAAACGTCGCAATTGTTCCTTTGCTATATTGAAAGGGGCCCGTTTGTGGGGTAAGAGATAACCCTAATATCCGTAGGACGTTAACGCGGCACAGGGATTGCGAAAATTAACCTCTTCCGAGAGACCCAATTGGTGGGCTATGATTAGTTTGTAATTTGTGACGGCCCCGCCGAATTGTGGTCGATTTCTATGTTCTGGTTTTGTTATATTAACGTTTAAATTAGATTCTCGGCTCGAGTGTATTACAGTCGGTTTAATTGAATGCCGTGTAATTATGGCTCCTTTGTGATTTCCGCGTGGCAAAAGCTACTGAAATAAATTGGTCTACACGGATTGTTCAAACGATTTTGCGCAAACTTCAACTAATTACGACAAATATGTTAGGTCCCATGTAATAGGGGGTGAGCCTATAGCCATCTAAAATGTAAGGCATATAAATCGCAATATATTGGTAGGTGTCTTAACTATCGATCACTCTAACTGCAAGATGATGCACTATTACCAACACTTAGGGGAAGGCGGCCCAAAGTGGGTATAATGACTACAACGGGCACTTTAATAAAGTCAAAGTCAAAGTCAAAATTCATTTATTCATATCTGGTATGATTACAATACACTTATGAATCGTCAAGACGCTAGATACCGAAAACCCGTGTGTCCAAGAAAAAAAAAATAGTAGAAAAAAAACAGTGGAGTGCGCAGCATGCCTCAGTCTGTAATGATAGGTCTCCCAAACCCGCCCACGCCCCGGTCCGCAACGAAGCGCCGACCCTGCCGCGTTCAATACCAAGATGGTACTAAACGCATCAGGGCCCAACGCTCCGCTAGCAGAACGGCACGCAAGTAGGCTGTAGAGAAACCCACCATTGTCAACGAGTTATGACATTGCAGGTACATTGTAAATTATGCACCAAATACAATCCCACAACTCGCCAATCACATAAACCGAAACATGCCGCGCACTACCAATCAATCCCCCATCCCCCACCCTACCTATACGGACACACAAGTTTTCAATATCTAGCGAAAAATCTACGCCATCCGTTCGTAAACTACCGGGAGGCCCTGTTCTGAGAAGAACGGGCAAGAAACTCAGTCGGGTATTTTCCTCCCTTAGTTACATATATAATATATAATCTAAATTCAATGAAAATTTAATGAAAGATGTCAATAGCTTTAACGTCAAGTAATAATAATTAGAGTCACAATTTCTGAAGCTATCAACATCCTTCATTACAGACAGAACAGCATATTAATCATCGATTATATAAAAATAAAAGTTATTTATTCCAAACATCCTTGTCATCTAGATAATCCTGAATTTTATAGTATCCTTTTGCCATTAGTACTTTTTTTACATAAGGCTTAAATTTGTGTTGAGGCAGTTCAGTCAAAGATCCTGGTATCTTATTATAGAAGAGTATACATTTCCCCATAAAAGAATTAGCAACCTTGTGCAATCTGAATCTAGTAAAGGCAAGTTTATTTTTATTTCTAGTGTTGTGTTTATAAATATCACTAATTTTAGCAAATGTATTTAAGTATTTATAAACATATAGAATGCAATCGTATATGTATTGTGAAGCAAGAGTGAGGATATTAATATCTTTAAACAGACTTTTAAGTGAATCGCGAGGCTTTAATAGGTAAATAGCACGTATAGCTCTTTTTTGTAAAATAAATATATCCTGAATATCTGCAGCTGTACCCCAAAGAAGTAAGCTATACGACATTACACTATGAAAGTAACTAAAATAAACAAGCCGGGCTGTTTCAACATCAGTTAATAGCCTTATTTTTTTTACCGCATATGCTGCTGAACTTAGTCTCTCGGATAAAGTTGAAATATGAGGATTCCATTGCAATTTGGAGTCCAACTTTATTCCTAAGAATACTGTAGAATTGACACATTCTATCGTTTCATTATTAATTGTAATCGGACTACTAACTTGCCTAACATTTGGTAATGAAAATTTAATACATTTGGTCTTCTTAGAATTGAGTAACAAGTTGTTATTTGTAAACCAATCAAGAACTTTGGAAATAGCTATATTGATGTCATCATAATTATCTTTACCTCTGTCTACTTTGAAAATTAATGAGGTGTCATCTGCGAATAGTACCGTATCACATAGAGATTCTGTGTAGAAGGGAAGGTCATTTATATATATTATGAATAGTAATGGTCCCAGTATTGATCCTTGAGGAACACCCATTTGCATTGGTGAACCCGAAGATTCGGCTTTATTAATTACTACTTTTTGAATCCTATCACTCAGGTATGACTTTATCAGTTTCAATGAGGCAGCAGATACACCGTAATACTTTAATTTTGCTAATAACGTTTGATGTGAAACACAATCAAATGCCTTAGAAAGATCACAAAAGATACCCAAAGCATCCTGCCGATTTTCCCAAGCATCAAATATGTGCTTAATGAGGGTTATTCCAGCGTCAGTGGTGGATTTTCCCCTCGTGAACCCAAACTGTTTAGCATGTAACAGTTTGTTAGCAGTGAAGTGAGAAAGCAACTGGTTCAACATAATTTTTTCAAAGATTTTACTAAGGGACGGTAATATAGAAATGGGACGAAAATTATTGGGTTCACATTTGTCTCCAGATTTAAACAAAGGTATTAGTTTACTATGCTTCATTAAGTTTGGAAAACAGCCGTTATCTATACATTTATTAAAGATTGATGTCAGCTGAGGAGCGATGACATTAATGATGGGATTCAAAATGCTAACTGATAGACCCCACAAATCTTCAGTTTTCTTCATATTTAATGTCTTGTACGTTTTGATAATAGTGTCCATATTAATTTTGTGAAAATCAAAAGGTATATTACATTCGACTGTACTTAATTGTAGTAGAGACAGAGCTCTTTTTGTGCAAGAGTTGAGCTTGCTGGTTACTCGAGCAGGGATGTCGGTGAAAAAAGTTTCAAAGGCATCTGCAACCTCACCATCGGACTCCATAACCTTATTATCCATTTTAATTTTAAAAGATCTTTCGCTGTTTCTAAGTTTTCCGGTTTCTGAATTGATAATTCTCCAAGTTGTTTTTATTTTATTATCAGAATTTTTTATTTTATTGCTAATTGAGATCGATTTGGCAGTGTTGCAGACTTTTTTGAATATTTTGGAATAGTTCCTGACGTAGTCTATGAAGGTGGAATCAACAGACGTGTATTTTTGGCTATATAAGTCATAAAGTTTCCTTCTACTTATATAAATTCCGGGGGTAGCCCAGTCACTGAATTTCTTTTTAGGGTGTATTGTTTTGAATTTTTGTTTAAAAATCTTATGAAATTCGTCATTAATAGGATTAAACATATTATTGTACATTACATCAGGACAGTCATTGTTATCATTTATAAGGTAATTAAGTCTATTTGTAACATTATTTCCAAATAACTGCAACTGCTTTTGTGTTATTGGCCGAAATATTATCTTTATTGGTTTATGAACATTTTCATATTCAACAGTAATTTTTTGGCCAGTATGATCTGAATTAATACAATTTATAATTGATTTATCTAATATATTACAATTACAAAACGCGTTATCTAAGCAAGTGCCTGATGTTGGAGTAATTCTTGTTGGTTCATAAAATGTATAGAAAAGGTTATAGGATCCGAATAAGTTGATAAATCTGTCTGAGTGAGAACAGGTGACTAATATATCTACATTAAAGTCACCAAGGACGGCTAGTTTTTTGTTTTTATTACAAAGTTTATTTAGTATACCTTCCATTGAAGTCTCAAAAAGTTCATAGTTTCCCGTAGGGGCCTGTATATACAAACAACAATTAGCTCCTCAAGTTCTACACAAGATACTTCAATTATTTGTTCAATAGAATATTGTACAATATCTTTTCGTTCTTTGTATTTCAGTCCTTCTTGCAATGCTATTAAAGAACCGCCTCTAATAGCCGTTTTCCGGCTAAAGGCGCTACCGATGTTGTAATTTTCATAATTCGAAAGTATTTCAGTACTTTTTAACCAATGTTCAGTTAAACATAAGACGTGAGCCTGTATACTATTTAGGTATAACAATAATTCCAGATCCTTACCCGAAAAGCCTTGGATGTTTTGGTGGACTATTTTCAATGCACTAAACTTAGGCAATTCGCTAGAGACTTTCTCTATTGTCTTACGTACTAATTTAAATTACTTGGAATATATTCCACTGTACAATTTTGTACGTCAGAACATGTTTGCTCAATAAAAGCATTGTCAGAACACGATCGCTCAATAAAAGCATTGTCGGAAGATGATCGCTCAATAGAAGCGTTGTCATAACGTGATTGCTCAATAAAAGCATTGTCATAATGTGATCGCTCAATAAAAGCATTGTCAATATATTTTCTATTACTAATGATATATTGATTAGCCAAATTATTGGCTAACGTTTTTAAAGTATAGCATAGCGACATGGCTATTTGTTTTTTGTAAAAATTGGATAAAAACATTCTACCTCCCGTTATACGAAAATTATGGGTCATTTTGTTCGTATCTATGACATGTATTTTATTACAGTACTGTGTCATGGTATGCAGACTTAAATTCAAAATGTATCTTTTATGATTTTCCTCTGATGACAGGCTATTACTGTACGGCAAAGTGTACAAAATTATTTGTTTCACATTTAACAAAGATAATTTTGAAATGTAGCCTTTAAAAGTATTTTTATTTTCTCGGCTCCTATTTCCTATAAATATAATAACTGTGTCAGTTTGTAAGAATTGGCATTGTAGTAATTTATCCATTACGTTCTCAAAGCTACTGCCTGGCATGCAGTAGTTAAATGCTAGTTGGCCACACTGTTCTGAGAATAATTTACTAAAGTTTTTACCAATGTCATCACTAAATATTAAATATCTATCAGTCAATGTACCATTAGAACTCTGACAACTTTTCACACATTCTACATTATTTGGTATTAGTTGATTGCCCACTGCTGGGACCGAGTTAGTCAAACTTTGACATTCACCCGCGGAACTCAGCTGGTTCAGCAGTGGACATGCAGCTATTTGAGACCTATTTTTTTGTAACAAAATGTTACTACATTGTTTTTTGTTCAATGCATCAAACCTGTCAGCATTATAATTACACATATCTTCCATATCCCGACATAATATTTTTTGGTAATTTAAATTTTTTTCAGACAAGACCTCAATATTTTTAAACATTTTCACTATAGATTTTTCCAAAGAATTAAATCTGTCTTCTACCGTTTTAGTGTACAATCCATACTCAATTTCACTCTGTGAAGTTTTACTTTTGATATTCTGTAATTTATTTATTAAATCTGACCTTTGTTTTCTTAACATAATGTGACTCTTAAAATTATTTTGTCTGTTAATTAATTTGTTAGTTAATTTGATAAATTTATTTATTTTAATATATTTTTTAAGTTTTTTAGAAGAATTCATGTGAGGAGTATGGCTTGCACACAAAGTATTACTAATGACAGGTTTGTCATAATTACACAATGATAATTCACTGAACAAACTGTTGGAGCAATTCATATTATCTAAATTATTATTTTCTGACTTAGCTCTGTTTAGAGCATTGTGAGCCTCTGATAAACTACATTCTAACTCTTTTATTTTGTAAAGTGCATGTTCATGTGTGTCACTGCATTCTTGAAAGGATTTAATTTGGTCTTGTAATTCACTGCAAAGATCTGCTGCATCTACATACTTAAAGTGAAGTTCAGCTAACTCGTTCTTTAATTCCTTATTTTTGTCTAATATTTTGACTATTTCTTGCTCACTTTCTTCCCGCTCCTGCATTAGTTGATCGCAAAGCTCTCTTGAAGTTGCAAGGTCTAACAGTGCCTGCTTCAGTTTTCTCTCTGCGTCAGAAACAGATGCTTTCCTGGTCATCATTTTGAGTTACACTTCAGCTTCTATGCTCAGTCAGTACAAGCTTTTCAGCACAGGAACGCTGAAAAGTTATCAACACAATCAAATTGATGTCTGCCTAGGACTTTTATTATTAATTAAAGACTATTATGATTAATGATATTTATTTATACAAAATAATAATAGAAATATATGGGGATAAATAGGTAATAAATATATTTTCTTTATAATGGATAAAATAATTACTTATGTGTGAAACTTTTATTGACAACTAGGGTTTTTAATTATTACTATTGCAAAAATATTGGTCCAAATTATGGGCGTGTCAAAAGAACAGTGTGAGTGTGTTGGTGATTGTCTGAGGCAATAATTATAGTCACCATCAACTTTACTTCCACTTATAGTCAAGTAAAGAGAGATTAACTGATGCCAAAAGTGTGTAATTGACGTATCTCACTGTGGTGAGAAGTGTTTAGTATTGTATTGTATTTAATAAATCAATTACTTTATAATATAAAATGCACTAACTAACTAGATGAATAACAGGTTATTCCTTAACAACAAATTCTAACTAGTTCAAATCGGTTTCTAAATGCAATTTGACAATATTTACCCTATAAATTGCCATTAAAGTAAGCTTGTTGCAGTTTGTAGCTGATATAGTTTAAAAACGATCATAAAATAATAATATTTTTGTCAGTTACTGATATTGTGGGTAAATGTATAAGCAAACTAATATGGGTTTAAAATATTCAAGAAAACAAAGTAAACTAAAGGAATGTTAGTCATGTATGTATATTTTAAGCATAAATAATGAAAACAATACTCCCCGGGTACTTTTATTCCAGTTTCGTTGATTCGAAATTGAATTGTTCGTTGACAGCCGGCCGGCTAGAAGGTTCGTCACGTAATCTTGTTTATTTTAATATACACTGTATTAAAGTACTAGTATTAAAGTACTATAAATAATTAATTTTAAAATTTATTTCATCAGCTGTTAATAAGACAACCATCCAACAGTGTTGCCAACAACTGAAAAGCCTAAATAATTTGAATACTTGTATATTCCCGTAAGCTTAATTCTATGCTCCCGTGAACAGTCTCGGACAAATTTGTGTACCTACCCACACCCCTTGAGTGTTTAGAAATTAAATTACACCGGAGAGTAGCCGCATTAGCCAGTATGCCCATTTTAAGGTTCCCTTCCCCTACTGATGGTAATTATATCGTCGACAGTGCCATATATTCATCATATTATTATCAGGTCCTTCTGACAGCGAGAATGTAGACCATTATAACCACATCCGTGGTCTAGCGGTTCGCCCACCGGAATTAGGATCAAGAGGTCGATCCCCAGTAGGGCACAACTTTTGTGCTCGGTTTGGTTGGTGGTAGGACTTCTTTCAAGTCCACCTGGCTAGCTACCGCCATCTTATCAAAACCTGTCGCCATAATAATAACATACATACATACTTAAATCACGCCTATATCCCCGAAGTTGTAGGCAGAGGTGAACTAGCACCCACGTTTCGCCAATTATGTTGGGTCCCATGTAATAGGTGGCGAGCCTATTGCCATATATCGGGCACAAAAGTGTCGCAGTACATTGCCAGGTGGTATAAGAGGAACGCTGCTGCCCATTCCTCATCACTGATTTATTCTTAGTCGCCTTGTACGATACCCACAGGAGAGATTTGGGGTGATGACAATTGTATTCTACTCTGCCGTCACCACACGGCAAATATCAATAATATCCATCAATAATAAACATCATTATAATTGTGTTCCGACAATATTGTGATTAGATAGCCAGCCCCTCTGTGGTTGAGGGTTCCAGGTGAAGCGTCACTTAACATCAGGTGAGATAAAAGGCAAGAGATACCTTGTCTAGTATAAAAAAATACATTGGAAGACAACCTCGCAGCTTTTAGCATTACCGAAGTATTTATACCTGCGGCGCACAAGAAAAAATCTAGTAATCATTTGTCAATAAGAGCCGGTCGAGATGGGGTGATTTATGTGCAAATTCTTATGCGATTCCAAGTCATCGTTAGCTATATAGGTACCTTTTTGCTAAACCGTCAAGATAGCCGCTTGGTGACGGCAGAGTGGAATATAATTGTCACCACCCCAATCTCTTTCACGGGTGTGAAAACCATAACACACTACGCTGGCCTAGTGCGGATTGGTGGGTTAGGTATGTACGCCTTCCAAAGCCAATTTGTTTTAGATTACCATGCTCGGCCTTAACGGACATTTGCTTAGTTTACGCATCGCGCAAAGCCACTGTACTTGGCGCAGAGGTACATTAATTAACACTTATATTTAGCCAGCTTATGTGGTCTCATGTAATAGGGGGAGAGCCTATTGCCATCGAACGGGGACTAAAATCGCAGAAAATCGCTAAAATCTAAATAGTTACTGTTTTGATTTTAATTTGAATATTATATAAATATAAGAAAATATAGTACAAAGAATGAGGTTAGAAAAAGTTCGTTAAATGAGGGACGCGGGTTCTCTTCCGAATCAAGACTATAATTTTTTGAACTTTTTCAAACCACAATATTCTTTAGTAAATAGTGTTTCATTCACTCGTTATATTATAACTTTTAGTCACCTTTTACGACACCCGCAAGAGAAATATGGGCGGTGACAATTATCGATTCTCAACCAATACACACACGGCTGAGAATCGTCAACATTTAAACATCCACCTATCTATGTGTACCTATAGCATACATCACTTTATGCTTGAACAACTACGCCTACAAAGCTGCAATAAATTCGTAACAAGTTTTAATACTGCGGGAACCTCTCACTGCGCTGTTCGAATACAATTTATCACAATTGATCTGCGATTCTCGAGCGGCGAGTACAAAAATTAAAAGCTCTTCATAAAAGAGGAATTCTCAGTTCGGTTGATTGCGCACCGTAATGCTTCTGGGGTGAATAAACAAGAAATATGTGGTCGCTTGTGTTTCGTTTTTGTTTCTGTAAAGCCAGGGCGACTTTATGGCTTATGACGTAATAATGTAGGCCTTAAAAAGTGCCGCCCTTACAGTCGCAGAATTGAGCACTTCTTGAGACAATTTTAATAATATTCTTTTAGGGGAAGGGACTTTGAAAGGTCTTTGTGTAGAAGAGTCCTGTCATCAATTTCTGGAAACGTCCTGAATATAAATATCAGAAGGTTTTATGTAAAGAAAACATGTTGCTGTATAAATCAAGGCAGTGACTTTTGTTTTTTTATGCATGAGAACGCTGCATAAATAAGCAACTGTTTATCGATGAAGCGTGTGAATTGACTTTGAAAAAAATTTTGAACTTTGATTACAGTTTAAATTATAGTCAACTTTGAACGCATGTTTTTTTATATATTAGTAAAAGTTTTTATTATACTTACATTAGAAATATATATGGCCGTTTGTATATTTAATTACTCAATTGAATATTGATGAACAGGGATTCCTGTCCATCCTGCTTGAATGAACTTAGGTGATATTGCTTGTTATACTCCGAACACAAAAGTGTATATTTTTGTCCTTATTAAAAACTATTTACTAGCGTTATTGAATGACTGTGTGCATGGGAAATCTTAAAAACAAGAATTCCATTATAGTCGATTCCATTATAAATCATTATTTAAATTTAAAACATTGTTCACATTCCATAGATTTCAATCTTTTGCAACAATGTTAACGGTCACCAAAATACTTCAGCTCAAACTTTGCCTAGCGCTGACTCAGTGATTCTAAGGAGTTTTAAAAGATTATTATTATCTCAGAAGGTTCGCTGATAGAATCACCGATAAAATTCATCTCAGACTTAGGAAAATTGAAAACGTTCCATATTTTACGGAGCAGCGGATTGAAATAAGGTTTGACGGAATGAAGGGCGTCACAAATCAATACCAAATTGCTTTTTGACACAAATTAATATTCAGCCATAAACTAAGCCGAGCTTAGTAAAACCTTACAGTGGTGTAGGTAGATTAGAGCCTGTGTAGTAATCGTGATCCTTTCATCAAGGTAAGCCAATCCAATCTTTCGGATTTCCTAATATTAATAAGATATAGTGATACTTCATTGAAAGCGTATTGTCCGCTTTTAGGAAATCAAATAAAATCCAGCCTTGTGTCTGCTCTAGCATAAGTATTCCGTAACTCACAGAAAAGGGCGAAATTATTGAAGAGGTCCTGAAGGAGCAGGACGGCTGCGACGACTCAATTGTGAGACAGTAAGTCCCAGGCCCTTTTACGGTCTATATTATTGAGCTATAAACCATAAGGGCGCCCGCTTTATAAAAGCAAAAACAAAACAAGCAACCGCGTAATATTTCTTGTTTATTCACTCTAGCAACATTACGGCACGCAATCAGGCGGAGTGAGATTTTCTCTTCAGCGGAGGGCTTTTAATTTTTTCTCTCGTTCTAGATTTACAGATCATTCGTGATAAATTGTGATAGCGAAGTAATAGCATTTCTATCGGATCGGTTTTCGTGGCGGTGAGGAGCAATGGAGCGTTAGGACCGTCTGCATTGATAGTTGCTGCCAGAAGTTTTAGTTTTTTATTAAGTGTTACTTATATACTCGTACGAGTACACACGAGTATTCATTTAACTTATATTATAATATAACTAAAATAATCTCATTACGACAAAGCGGATGTTAATTCGTTAATTTTTGGGAACATTTGCATTACCGTATAACATTTTTACATGACAGCAACCGTTAATTAAATGCTCTATTAGACCCATGTTCCACAAATCATTCTCTGTATAAATCAGTACTAGAAACTTTTCTAGACGATGATGCTTAGATTGTATATGTCTGAGGAAGCTATATGAGATTGATATTAAATTTAGATAAGATTTATTTTATCGGCATTACTTAGAATTTTGTTCCGAAAGAAGTTCACCATTACGTAATAAATGAAAAGATATTGGAAGCTTGCAGAACAACTTTGGGCGTGTTATGGGAAAGGAAGACATTTCTTTTTATGATGCAATTTTGTAACCTATGCATACATAAACATACCCGTATTATATACAGTTAAATATGAGCATAAATTATTGGTTTTATAAAATGTATTATTGTGTAACATGTGTTACTTTCAAACATTATGTTGATCAGTTGGTCGGGTGGTTAGACGACATTCAAAGTTACCTCCGACTATCTGACGGACAAGTGTTTTTAGTCTGATGATGGGGTGTTTGTGAACTCGGCTCTTAAAAAAATAAGGCTCAACTCAAAGATGAATCGATTTATTTTCTTTTGTTATTATAAGTCTTCAACGTTTAGAACACATTGTTCACATTCTATAGCGCGTTATGGAACTACGTTAGCGAGCTCCTCCTCTCTTAAGTTATGGCATTTTGTTATACATTAGCGACTTGCACTTGAGGTAAGTTTGTTTTTATGAGTACCTACATTATTAGATATATTATTATTTCATTAGCATGTAGCTGTCTATAAATCAATCGCTTAAGGAAGAGGACATATAAGCTTAAAGCCTTGTTTTTACCTCATAACTTTATGTTTTATAAAATCTATTATGTGAAATTAAGTGTCCTAGAGGAACTTTTAAGCTTAGGTGTTAAGTATTAAGCTTAACGGGCATAACGTGTTATTTATATTTCCTTAATAATCACTGAAAATATCTTACTAAAAATTAAAGGCCCTTTATATCGTAGACGTGAAACATATTAGGTTGGGGAAAAAGTCTTTTCGCATTATAGTATGTATAAACTTGTAATAAAATCTCTTTGGCTATACTATTTGTATCTGGCTGGTTTTGGTATCATTGAAAGTTTAAATTTTAAAGAACATAATTCCAAATTCAAATTAGGAAAATGTGTGACTTTCATTTGTTTTTTGTACCGCCAAGATGAGTGAATCTAATGAAGAAATTCGATACATTTTAAAATTTTACCACAAAAAAGGTAAAAATGCAACGCAAGCCGCGAAAAAAATTTGCGATGTTTATGGACCTAGTGCAGTGTCTGTGAGAGTAGCACAAATTTGGTTTAAGCGTTTTCAATCCGGAAATTTTGATGTCAAAGATGCACGTCGCTCTGGTCGCCATATTACAGATAAAATGGATGCCATTTTTTAAAAAGTGGAGCAAGATCGGCATGTCGGTAGTTACGACGTAGCTGAAGAACTGGGAATTGACCACAAAACAGTATTGGCGCATTTGAAAAAAACTGGGTACACAAAAAAGCTCGACATTTGGGTACCTCGCGAGCTCACTGAAAGAAACCTAATGAACCGTGTACTCATTTGTGATTCTTTATTACGACGTAATGAAACCGAACGAAGAAGCTGAAGAAGCTGATAACTGGTGATGAAAAGTGGATCACGTACGACAAGAACGTGCGAAAAAGATCGTGGTCAAAGGCCGGACAGGCTTCACAGACTGTGGCGAAACCCGGGTTAACTCGCAACAAGGTGATGCTGTGTGTGTGGTGGAATTGGAAGGGCATTATTTATTATGAGCTGTTACCACCAGGCAGGACCATTGATTCTGAACTCTACTGCGAACAACTGATGAGATTAAAGCAAGAAGTTTAGAGAAAGCGGCGGGAATTAATCAACAGAAGGGGTGTGGTTTTTCATCATGATAACGCTTGACCTCACACATCTTTAGCCACTCAGCAAAAATTAAGAGAGTTTCGCTGGGAGGTGTTAATGCATCCGCCGTAGATTCCTGACCTGGCACCTTCAGATTTCCACCTGTTTCGGTCTCTTCAGAATTCTTTAAGCAGTGTCAGGTTAACATCACGAGAGGACTGCCAAAACCACTTGTCGCGGTATTTTGACCAGAAGTCCCAAAGTTTCTATAGCAATGGGATCATGTCCCTACCTACAAGATGGCTAAAAGTTATCGAACAAAATGGTACCTACATACTTTAGTTAAATGTAAATAAACTATATAAAAATGTTTTGAATTTTCTTAAAAAATGCGAAGAAACTTTTTCCCCAACCTATTATGATAGTTGTGCATTCCAAACTTTGATCTGATTAAAGCCAATCAATAGTGAAGCCAATACAAATTCTGAAATTTCTACGTAGGTCCACATATTGTGTCGTTTGATCACTTAGAGCAGGTAGTTCTGTCGACGTACGTCAAAAGGGGAAAGGTAGCGTTTGAATCAAATTACTCGGCTGTTTACGCTGTGACAAACGCTGCTTTAAGGTCTCTACATACGTAACGGGAAAATACCCCGGACGAGACGTGGACAGGACGGGACGAGGACGAGGCCGCTCTCGTTCAAAACGGCCCCTGCACGTCCCGTATGTGACTCCTTAATGTTACATTTTCGATGAATATATGAAATAACAAATAAAATAAAAACTTTTTTGTTTGCATGAATACAATATTTTAGGGATCTTAAAAAGTAGGTTTATTTGTCATAGTATGAAAAGATATTTCTGCAGTCACGTCTCCGTCCCGTCCACGTCCGGTCCGGGGTATTTGCCGTTACGTATGCAGAGACCTTTAAGCAAACAAATGGCATTCGGGCGAATCGGAGCGGCCGGCGCGTCAGTCGCCGATCGAGTGGCGAGCCGTGTCCCGAACCCGCAACAAACTAACTTTGGACAAATTTCGGAGTCAGTCAACAACTGCCCAGCATGCGGTCCATGGCTTACCTATCGATAGATGCGCTTAGCAAAAACTTTTCCAACTGAATTTTTGGTCCACTTCAGCGGGGAGCTGCTTCAAAGCTACGACTGAGTTGAAATTGAACTAGATTTGTGTCCAGTTAATTGGAAAAAAAATGTTTCAGCATTCTGTTATCGCATTTTTAAAGAAAATTTTGTAGGGAATCGCATCTAATATTAAACAACAACTTACATACATACATATATAAATCACGCCTATATCCCCAAAGGGGTAGGCAGAGGTAAACTAGCACCCACGTTTCGCCAAATATGTCAAGTCCCACGTAATAGGTGACAAGCCTATTGCCATTAATCGGGCACAAAAGTCGCAGTACATTGCTAGCCTAGGTGGTATAAGAGGAACGCTGCTGCCCATTCCTAATCATATTCAGATTTATCCTTAGTCGCCTTGTACGACGGTACCCACGGGATAGATTTGGGGTCGTGACAATTGTATTCTACTCTGCCATCACCACGCGTTTGAACAACAACTTGGTACACAGAAAACAGCTTAGCTTAGGCCACGACTTCTATTAGTTACTTGCCCATACAAGTTTCAACGAAAGCCTCATTGTCATTTGCCTTGAAATATCGCTTCTAACGCTAAACTTAATCTGAAGCACCATCGAAGGCAAGTGGGCAGACAAAGCTATTGATATAATTTCCGTTGTTTAGTTCGTTTGGCATCAGTAAGATTACCACGTAGTAAACATTAATATTACAAACTGCTTTTGGGGTAAACTTTAAGATATACTGCCCCCAAGTCGGCTAGATTTAGGTGCGTTCCGAATATTTACGTCACGCTATGTATACGTAAATATCACACGAAGCAAGATAACTAAAATTAATGTTCAATTCTAGATAACTGTATGTATAATATATAAAGCAAAATTTAATTGGTTTTTAGACTCAAAACGGACCTAGGTGGTCCGTTTTAACTCTATTAAACAATAAAATTACATTTAAAAATACATGAATAAATAAATGTTTTTATGTATGTTAACTATTAACTATTGAAAGGTTATAGAAAGGACAATGTCAAGCGGCCAATGAAAGAAGAGAGTGATAAAGATGACAGCGTTTTAATCTAATACATGGCCATAAATGATTACTAATTTTTTTTTGTAAATATATTGGGTTACTGCAAATAATATTAAACATTGAAATGAAATACAATAGACACGCAATCTTTTTTAATTTGTTCGTTGATTTCATTATAATTTTAAGCGAATAATCTTACTTAAATATTACCTAAGAATGATAATTGATATGATTCTGATGATCATCATAGATGTAACTTTAAAAGTCGGTTATAATAAATATAACAAAAAATGGGTAAAGAGCAACTTATACTGTCCGTTTGACCATAGAAAAAGGGTAGTCAATGCTCCGCTGTTGAATGGTGGTGTTACACTTTGACAGAGATAACGCGTGAAAAAGAAATAGGCCTTTTTCTAGTCGACAAGGCGTGAACGCAACGCATCACCTATTTCTAAGGGAGCGTAAATACACGCACCTTGAAGAGTGCGTCTGAATCGACACATATGCGGACCCTCCGTTTGTCAATAGAAATGCGGCACAGACGGTAGTATTCTGACAGCTGATATCCATTTCCACTTAGAATAGAATTGACAAGAATTTTAAAGGCACGGTAAATATAGTAATCCCTTTCAGAGCTCTTAATACGTCTGTCTTTTCACTTGATAATTAAAGTTTAGAATTATTTTAATTTGTATTTAAAGCAATTTGCGCTAATGTGCCATTTTATATTATAAAAACTAATTATACTGCCACATATATTTCTGTAAAATTTATTATTAAGCCATCATCCAACATTTACAATATATGAATGGTGAAATAAAAATACACTTGAAACAAGAAGACATTTACTTGCCCTAGTAGTTAAAAAATTAACTGGACATTCTAATAACCATAACTTCTCATTAAACTTTTTTAAATTATTTATTTAGGATATCACAGCATTATTGATTTTGTTAACATTAATAATATAAACTTACGCGCTCTATTTATTTCTACATTTCACAGTAACAGTACCTAATTAAAACACTCGTTAAATATGGCTTTTTGATTAGTTACCAAATATGAGATCCTGTCGACTCAAAAGTTGTTAGAAACTAGAATTCTGTATCTGACATAATTATTTACCACGACTATTCGGCGAAACTTGATTTTTCTCAAACAAAAATAGCACAAGCGTGATACTTGAAATTAGAAAGTTGGAAATTAACGAGATGGCTTGGACATCTTGAGCAGACAGCACCTGCTAGGTAATTCCCTAATTTAAGGAATAGATTAATGGCAGCTTTTTAAGCTGAGATATTTTGGCAGATGAATTTTGGCTCACGTGACTTCCGATTTGAAAATTTTCTCTATTTCGTTTTCCCTTCCCATGATGACTGCATAAAATGGGATCCCGTAAAAATCCTGCGTCATTATGGCGCGTGTGCCATATCGCATTTATGATGATGCCCTGATATCTTACAGATCGGAAGTGACGTCAAGTCGTATTTCTTTGTCGTAAGTGCGAACACTGAAGCGATTTTAAGAAAATACTTCTAAGTCATCCTTCAATTGAACTCGGAACTCTTAAGATAAAACTTCATTATCGTTTGTGTTACACTGCATGAGCTATGAAATAAACCAAAAAAGTAGCATAAATAAAAACAATATTCGCTATTTATTATTTAAAAGTTGACTATAAAAGTCTTTATTTGGCGAACCTTAGTTATTAGGGTTATTAGAGACTATTTTCTCTCGAAATATATCTTTCTAATATCACAATTATTACTTTTTTTTTAATAATTTTCCGGTCTAAAAGCTCTCGCGTGGTGACGGTGAAACAATAACATTCACGTTACAGCAGAGGTCGGAAAGGGTTGTCAACTTAGTAAACTATAAAATTAACGTAATTAAATATTGATATAATTGACACAATCAATCGTTTAATAAGTGTTATCTGTAGCCACAAGATGTTTTATTATAAAAAACAAATATTATTTGTAGTTTACGGTATCGCACAAGGCAAAAAGAGTTGTTATAAAAAACGAGAGTATACATAATAATGTTCCCATTGCACAATGAAACAATACTGTGATTTACACGCCCGGTGGTTCGCAATAGGATCGTGCCTGATATATTTTACTTGATATTTATAAGCATTTATTTGATTATTTAATGCGATTTTCAAAATGGCAATTAGAGTGCGCACGCGGCGATAGACACCTGAGACAGTGCGTAGCACAATTTAACAAAGAAAAAAAATCAAGATTAATTTATAAATCTAACCTCTTTTACGTTGTAATCTTATATTTATATAATAGTCAAATAACAAACAAAAAAAACTACAGGGGGTGGGGTTTTGTTATATATTTCCTAAGAAGAAGCTACAACGTGGCCAGTTCTTATTGGAGGGATATCTTTTCCGCAACGAATTGACTAAAGCAGTGGGATAAAATAATATTAACCCTTCCGCGACCCTAACGTAAATAGGTACAGCAAGAAAATCCTTGTGGTGGATTTAACTGCGCCGCCAGACGCTCCGCTTGATAGTTTTTGTCCCGGAGTCCATTTCTCTTTGAGGTTACTTTTACAAAAGCCGTATAAAATCGTTTTTTCAAAGTGTTACTGGGCTATTTTGCACCGTTTCGTGAATACTTTATGTAATTTTTCTTAGTACGGTACAGTACAGGAGCAATAGAGGAGAGGTACATGAGCTCGATGTCGCTGTGGCCTAACACACTCGATGTGCGATTTTGTAAATTAAGTAATGTTCACTAGGGCTGGGCTAAAATAAATATTATCTGGTGTTACTCCGTGTTTCGGAAGGCACATTAAGCAATTGGTCCCGGCTGCATCTGCGGTCGTCAATAACTAAGCACTGGAGGAACCTGGTATGTTATGGCCTATTCTCCGTACATTATTTTATGCATAGGCAAGCTTATATTATGTACTACCTAGTAGTGACAACTATTATTTAAATGCTCTGCACTCTCTGAGATACAATATATCATACTAACTGACTGACCATACTGCAACCAAGCTTTTATTGATTTCTTGTTTGACCTCCTGTCATTCGTTGACAGTATTTGTTTGAAAATAAATCGAAGCAATCAGTCCGCTGTGTTGCATGTTTATATTGTGCAAACGATCATTTTGTTCGCACGATAACGGTCGTGAAAATCGAATTTGCCTACTATAAGTCAAATTTGTTTTAGAACCGATAAATCTAATAAATTAATTTTTTATTTTAAAATGTTGTACAAAAGTACACGAATAGGTATTTAAAAAATAGGACGTGCATAATTATTAATTAATTTAAAATTAGTGAACTAGTGGTCGCCCGCGGTTTCGCTCGCGTTAATTTCCGTTATTATATAGCCTTAAGCGATAAATGGACTATCCAACACAAAAAGAATTTTTCAATTTGAGACACTAGTTCCTGAGATTAACCAACCAACCAAACAAACAAACTCTTCATCAGCTTTTTAATATTAGTAGGTATAGATTAGAATTACACAAATTACAGAAATAATAAAAAAATAGTCTCCTTCCATCTTCCAGAATAATGCCTCTTATACCTTAGCTATATTCACAGAACGTTTCTAATTACCACAACTTCTGATGGTTGTCTTTGGCACGCCATCAAAGGGCTTGTAAGTGTCACCGCTTCCGGCAAACTCTTTTCCTTTCTTTAAAAGAGAAATAGATACAATATACAAAAAATATTTCTAAGAACTTGTTTCGGAATACTGTTAATTTTGGACGTCTAAAATACCTAAGAATTTTTTTAATACCTGTATCCTGCCTATATCCCCGAAGGGGTAGGCAGAGGTGAACTAGCACCCGCGTTAGCACCTAGAAAGAAAATGTCTAGAAATAAATTTGGAGACGGCAGAGCAAAATCTGTCACCACCCCCAATCTCTCCCGGTATCGGTATTGGTTAAGGCGACTAAGAGTTAAAACATACTGGTCCCATGCAATAGGAGGCAAGCCTATTGCCAAAAATTGGTAAGTGGTATAACCTTAACCTTAACCCTTAGGCGCCTTGTAATTGGCGAAATGTGAAAAAAAATGTTTAATTTTATTTTCACTGGACAATGTTTTACATAGCAACCAATATTTGAGATAAGGCGATATCCAAACAATTAGATATTTTCTATCATCTGGCTAAGAAAATCGCTGTTACGATGATAGCTATCCTTCGGAAATTGTTTGTCCAAAAAAGGCTCGTCTCATCCCAATTTGTTTATTCGCCCCGTTTGCTGTATAATCCGAGGGCTAAAGTCTTATCCAATATTTCAGGAGCTAAGATATTCCCGTAGGAAACAAACTAATGCAATATACATAAATAAGGAGGAGAATCCGTTTGTTCGAGTGTTCAAAAGAAATCAAGTTATGCGAATAAATCACAGACAGAACAAACTTCGTGGAGATCTGCAAATCCGACTGGAGCCGGTGGAGTAACATTAATCGTCTGGAGCAAACTAGTTCCACTAATTATTTCCTCGCCTTCGACCTCAAGGTTTTGTCTCTCAAATTACTCCGCTTCGAGGAACGACATTTGAATAGTTGCAGTCCAATTGAACTATACAAATGTACTAACCAGATTTTTTGGTGCTAGCTAGTAAAACATATAAATACAACATACATGCATAAAACACACATATAAATCCGCGAAGGAGCAGAGGTGTATTAACACCCACTATTCGCTATGTTAGGTTCTATTTAATAGGGGGCGAGCCTGTAAGTATTGCGTGTAGTGTAATGTTAGGTGGTAAAATAACAACGTTGCTGCATCATCACTATTTCAATCCTTGTTTAGTCTATAATTACTTTGCGGTTGCCACACGGCACGTAACAAAATCTACCTTCTAAATAAATATATAGATACCAAGTTCGTGTAATTACAATCACATACATATCTTATTACGAAAACATTCTCCAAATGTCAAATTAAAGCGATAAAATTGTCTATATTGTAAGAAGCATGATCCTCAACATTGCAGAAAATTTATCTCCTCTTAATAGTCCTCACAACTTCCTCGCCCTAAAACAAGCCTCCAATGTATATTCACACCAGCGGCAAAGATTGGGGGTGTTGACGATATATTTACAAAATGTTCATAAAAAGTAAATAGTTAACTTTCAAATTTATTATGATGTACGATCTAGTTTTAAAGTAGGTACAAATAAACCGTTAATACAACAAAGAAGTTTGAAAAATTATAGTTTTGATGCGGGAATCGAACCCGCTTTCTCCGCGTTCCAGACAGATGCCTATAAAATATAGTTGAAATAAAAATCAAAATTAACCATTAATAAAATTTTGATGTCACTAGAAATATAAGCTTGATACTTGGTGAAACATTTAAGAGAATAGACACTTTAGTATCACTTGCCGACTTCGGTGTCTTCTTTATCATTTATCACTTTCTGTTCCTAAAGGCTCCCACAGGAAAACGGGGTCACAGTAAATAGGTTTGAAGATGCTTCAGATATGCGTTAAATTGTGTACAAAGGAAAGTAGTACTGTAGTACTGTCAGTTAGTTGTTAGAAGCACATTTCTTTGAATTTGTACACACAAAAAATATAAATTGCAGATGTTTGAAAAATCATAACCAATGACAGATGTTGTGTGATTTTAAGGCGTATTCGCTAATTCTAATAATTTATCCTCGAAGGTCATGCAGAGGTCTATCACTACCAGTGGCGTGGCGTGAAAAAAAAAAGTTAGGCAAGCCCCAGTAAAAATTAGGACCCACAAAAAATTTTGAAACTGCTTTCCTTCACTTAGCAAGAAATCAACAATCTATGTGCATCAAAGCGGCCATTATTGTGCCAAGAGAAAATAAACCAAAATTATTTAAAAACTAAAACCTACCTATTAAATCCCTGCAGAGCGACACAATTCACAAAATCACAATACACCTTTAAAACAACAACACAGGTTAGTTAAATTTTACTATTTCATTGAATTACTGCTAAAATTATAATAAAACTAATTAATTACGTTAAGTTTAAGTGAGTGCAAGTAAATTTCAAAACAGAATAAACTATTTCCAATTAGATTAGATGAGAGGTCAATATACAAACACTGGCTAAGTAGGACAGAGAAAGAACTAAAATTCGGGCAGCATCGGTAAAGACCGCTATTTCTCAGCAAGGCCAGAAAGAGAGATCATAAAGGGAAGGACGATTCAACTCGGTCCGGAGCGGCTTGTCGGAGCGGCGCAAGACCGCGATATTGAGTGCAGTTCACAAAAGAAATTCCGCTTTTATGGCTATTGTAATAAGATCTAAAATATTTACTTTTGACGGAACTTGTTTTCGTGGGAGTTTATTACTAATGTGTGCGTGTGTCGTAGTGTATCGATGCATGAGCGCGTAGGCTGCCGAAATGCCGGCTTGTAGGCAATCTTTAGGTACTATTTCTCGTTGCGTGCGCCTGACAAGACTACGCTTGTCTGTGTGCGTGCTGCGTGCGTCCATAACTCGATATTTAGCGAGTTAATTGAAGGAATCTAGAGAGCGGGAGCGAATTGTATGTACCTGTGTTGCATACTGTTTCGCGCGCGTTTAATACTGTTATGATAAGATTTTATTGATGGATTTTTTTTATTTGTTTATAAAATGGTATTGTACTTGCATTATGTAATGTAATGATTTTTTTATGCTCGCTGGTTTGGTACGGCTGTTGGGAATCGGGTTAAATGGACGCTCCGCCACTGATCACTATCCACGTTAATTAAGTTAAATACCATGTAATGAGAAAGGGATGCTTGCATTGTTGGTCACATGAAAATAACTACTCAAAAAGGGTTTATTGTTATAGAACATCAACATTGAAAATATTGGAAAGTAGTAAGCGCAAGCAATAGAAGGCTTGAGATCGAAATAATTAATGGAAAAGGAGACGCACTACACCGACCCCAGATAAACTTGGAACAGGGCAGATTATAGATGTTCCCACTGCTGGATCAGAGGTTTTGCTTTAGATAGAAGAAATTGAATTAATATAAGAATTATATAAGAATTATAGCCCTATAACCCACCAATTAGTCCCTGTGCGAGTTAGTGGGTGTTATACACACAGATGCAAGTGCCACTAATGCTTAACACGCCTACCGAATAGAGGCGGAACTACATACATGCATACATAAATCACGCCTATATCCCCGAATGGGTAGGCAGAGGTGAATTAACACCCACTTTTCGCCAATTAAGTTCGGTCCCCTGTAATAGGTGGCGAGCCTATTGCCATCTACCGGGTACATAAATCGCAGTATATGGCTTTGCTGTATTTACCCTTAGTCGCCTTGTACGACACCCAACGGGAGAGATAGGGGTGATGTCAATTGTATTTTGCTCTGCTATACGGTAGTAATACAATTAGTAGGCGGAACTAAATATATTATATTGCGGTCTTCCATTCAGTGACCAACCATTGGGAACATTTATTTTCTTACAGAATTGCACTCACTGTACCAAGCGACATCCTCGGTATTTCATCGCTACATATGATTTAATATACTGTCTTTGTCCACGAACCCTTTTGATAATAACCAAGCGAGAGAGCTTACCGACGGTCACTGAGTGTTCCTCTGCCCTGGGTTTTTATTGACATGCGTGGGTCTGCTACTCATTACATATTTATAGGGGCGTGAGTAAAACTGAATGCTGGGGGTAAGCTAATATTAATGGTCCAAAGACATCCGTTTGAACGGACAACAAACTACGCATATATATTACAGAAAGGAATTTGTTTTGTTGAAACATTTGTTTGGTATTTAAGCTCATAAAGCATTAGTAAATGGCTCATCAGCGTTGTTTGGTAGTGAATTTTACGCCGTGTGGTGACGGCAGAGTAGAATACAATTGTCACCACCCCAAATCTCTCCCGTGGGTGTCGTAAAAGGCGACTAAGGATAAAGCAGTGATGAGGAATGCGCAGCAGCGTTCCTCTTATACCACCTAGCAATAGTACTGCGACTTTTGTACCCGATAAATGGCAATAGGCTCGCCACCTATTACATGGGATCTAACATAATTAGCGAAACGTGGGTGCTAGTTCACCTCTGCCTACCTCTTCGGGGATATAGGCGTGATTTATGTATGTATGTATGAATTTTATGTTGTCATAGCAAAATTTGGTTAGGAAAAATTTTGTCTTGCTGGTCTTTTATAATTTATAACTATCCTACAACAACTATCATGATACTTGATAACTAATCTATAGTTTTATCTATCTATCCTATAGATACTGCGACTTTCATGCCCGATAAATGGCAATATGCTCGCCACCTATTACATAGGACCCAACAAAATCGGCGAAACGTGGGTTTGTATTTAATTTACCTCTGCCTACCCCTTCGGGGATATAGGCGTGATTTCTGTATGTATCTTTGAGACTAATCAGAGGTTTCAGAGCAGCGGTGAATGACGTACGTAACTAAAATTCTTTTAGCAGAGAACCCCGGACGTTGAGACTGTCTCATTATGACTGAGCAAGGTGTAATTTGGAGGGTAGCAAGAGAGCTCTCCTAAATAGTATTGGCATCACAACAACACAGTAATGACTATGCATGAACTTGCCAAGACTCCTCCAGGTGAAATAATCATTTACACACGTCAAAACGCGTGTAGGTAATTCTCGTGACACTCGCGGAGGCAATTTGATATACCAAACAATTAAATGCAAACCATTTACGTAAGTGGCGGAGTTCAGTCTTCATGAAGAGGCTCATTAGGTTAAGCTTGGTGCCTCGAATGAAATAGACGCGCTGCAGGTGTCACATATTCGAGAACCGTCGCCTTCTGATTACGTGTCTCATTGCGCGATGCAGAACTTAGCGAGGGTTCGTGTAATATAATTTCAGTTGCGCTCTGTGATAAACGAAGTCCAATTAGCCTGTTCTAAAGCTGAAATATATTCTGTCACGGTGCTCCGACATTAGTTATAGATGTTGTTTCTTGCATCATCGCTTCTGATGCTTAGTTCTTATACCGCTTAACTCAAGGGGAGAGCAAAAGCGCAGTGACTTAGTGCGCTCAGCCTACGATGGCATAAACTAAGTAATGTTCGCTAAGGTCGGTCATTGGATGGGTGAACAAAAAATATAATATTATACAGAGTTTCTCTGTGCTTCGGAAGGCATGCTAAGCCGTTGGTCCGGGCTGTATCTGGAGTCTTTAATACCCACCAATACATACTGGGTAGTGAGTTATGTTCTTCCATCCATAGGGAATGCCTGTGGCCCCAGCAGTGGGGACATTAAAAGATGATGCCCATTAAGGCATGCCGTTTTCCTTATTCAATATAATGTTTTCCAAGCCTGTTGCCAAAAATTACAAGTCTTGTGAATGTTTCGCCAACGATTTTTACTTTTAGGATATTAATATGACGTACATAAATCACGGCTAATAATCCCCGAAGGGGTAGAGATGTATTGACACCCACATTTTGCCAACTATGAACAGTCTCTGACAAAATGGACAAATTTAAAGGGCAAGCAATATTTTTTCGGAATTATTCTGACATCTCTTTGTAGTTATGTTTCTAACATTTATAAGGTTAAGATAAAACTGAAATAATAACATAAAATATAATTTCACAAGCTTTTATAAAAATGGAAAGCTGCCAGTAAGTATAGTTTTGTTTTTATTTGCAGGTGTCTAAACAAATAAAATCTAATATCAACATCCAACTATAAAACAAAGCCTCTAGCTAGATGGTAATGTAATTATTTTCTTTCATTCGAGTTTTCATTACCTATGCCCTCGAATGAAAGCAATTTTGGACTGTAATATAAAATAGATAGATTAGATACTACAGGGTTTGATGAGGGTGTAACATCTCAGGACTATCGACAATTGCGTCTCGAAAAACCCGAATATCAATCGACCTTGCGCTTTTCTCGCTTTATCGGTAACTGTGTCTATTCGGTTTTGTGTGGTTTGGCCTACAATACATCAGCTGGCTTCAACTCAAGAAAATTGAACAGATATTCTAAAAGTAGGGTGACGACACTATATAATGCAATCGTCACCACCCCCAATATCTCCCGAGGAAGTCATACGTTTTCCCCCCCATCATAAAAACAAGTATTTTTCTTCTTCCATTCATATCGGTAGGACGTCATCGAGTCATCCACTTTATACCATTCGTCGCACTGGAATCGAATGAATGAATGTATATAAAAGTAATGTAAAGAACGATGTCGTGGGCCGATGAACGGCGAGAGCATTGTGACAATATTTCAATTCACACAGCTCAAAGTTTTGGCTTAGGTTTTATAGAGTGGATGGCTTGAGGACTTCTGGCCGATATATATGGAAAAGGAAACATATGGTGCCAAACTAGTAATAGGACAGGAAGATGAATATACTACATGTAACTTTTCACACAAAAAAATTAATAAATTACAATTACACTTATGTAATAAATATAAATATAGTATACTAAACAAGATTATAACTTTAAGACTAAAAGAAAAATATTTAATGAATATTTGAACTTTAATGTTTACTATAACAATAGATCCATTTTAATAAATGGTGATTTCAATAACTTACAAATTATTTAAAAACGTAAAATTTTCTTTAGACTTTATTAGAAGGATTACATCTATTCTATGGTGATACACGTGTACGATTGCAGAGATTCAGATGGAAATCATAGTGAATACTCGAATTAATCGTACCTCTATGATAAATGGTTGCGAGTTACCTCTGCCAGACTAGATTGCTAAACACTGTGTCTAATTAACGTGTTCGAGTACTGTACCAGATACCCAGATAGTAAGCAAATAAATAAAACCAATCAAAATTTGAATTAACGAACGTGTTGCTAAACATGAACAAATGTAGTGAGAGCTTAAACATCGAGGAAGGAGAGACTTCAAAATACGTACCTAGATTCGCGTGGGTGTGTACCTAATTTTCATTCCTCGAAAATTTTCGAGTTAGCAAAACACATATTTTCATCTCCACATCGTAAATTAAAAGCCAAATATCAGGAAAGCGTTTTACATGCCAAACATTTGCAATCAAGCGAGTTTTAAACCCTACGCATATGATAATAAACATCGCAATCAGGGTTTGTTTGCATAAGAACCATGCTATTTATTTACAAAACTCTCGAGGGACCACGAGCGGGCGGCCTAATTTTCGAAGCCAGTAACTGAATAAGCATTTGACTGCAGATATTGTAAGCATACAATGAATATTGGGTGTCCGTGGCTCACAAAACGTTTGCACTACCAAACTCTGTAGCGACTCTTAATTACAAGATCGATCATCAGCGTAATGCGTCCGCCGTAAATAAATAAAAAAAGAATAAGATTTTTTTTTAAATATTCACTCGTATAAGTTGTCATCTCCTCATTCACATTCATGTCTTCCATCTCTTCTGCGCTCTTCCTCATCCTCTCCATCTCTTAACATAACAATTATGTTCTCATCTTCTCTGTCAATGGTGCAACAAATTGATATATCTGCGGGTGCTACTTTCAAACTTACTCCTAAATACTTAATCCTCACATTACCCATTCTTCTGTCGCACCATTCCCATCTCTGCTACATTTAAATTTAAAAATGTCTAGTGCGGTAACGCAAAAAATAGTGAGAAGAAAAACAATTTTTTTCTAGTAAGTAAACAATTCTGCCATGGAAAAGAATCGATTCTTTAATTATACTCCTATTGATCTTATAACTATAGTCAACAAAACAAAACTGTCAAATAACTCCTATCGATTGTCAATCTTAATTTGTTTTTCGTAAAGCACTTATTCGTTTGACAAAATTAAAGATAGTATTGTTGTGAGCAGATCTACTGTTGACTGTACATAATGGATGCCCCATAAAAGAATCGCACGGAAGTTGCTCTGGAGCAGTACCGCTGAAGTTGTTTAATTAAGTGAAGGCTTGAAATATAGTCTGTAATAAAAATATCGTCCCTCATAATTATAAGCTCGCTACCTCTCTAAGTGTTAAATAATGACTTTCGACCAAGCGTAAAAATGGACCGGTTATTATCGTATCGCCGTTCCCTGTTATTTTTAAACGTAACTGTGGTTCAATGTTTGTCCTATTTCGCTGATTTTTGTTATTCGTTTTCTTTTTTTTATTGTTTTTTAATTTAGTAAAGTACGTTATACATTACTCGGCTTACTTCATTGCTATGAAGATAGGCGCGAATTACGTCACTCCTATTTTCATACTGTGATAAATAAGTGCCGTGTGGTGACGGCAGGGTGGAATACAATTGTCACCACCCCAAATCTCTCCCGCGGGTGTTGTACAAGGCGACTAAGGATAAATCAATTATGAAGAATGGGCAGCAGCGTTCCTCTTATACCACCTAGCAATAGCATTGTACTCTGATTTTTGTGCCCGATAAATGGCAAAAGGCCACCTATTACATAGGACCTAACATAATTAGCGAAACGTGGGTGCTAGTTCACCTCTGACTACCCCTTCGGGGATATAGGCGTGATTTTCTAAAACAATTTTTTTACACAATAAACGTTAGGTATAATTGTTTTTTAGGGTATTTAAATTTATGATATCACAATTTGTTAAACAACGGATATTTACGGATAGATACGGCGTGATTTATGTATGTATGTATGATACATAAAATGTATTACCATTTTACTGATAAGTACTTTACATAAAAATTTGCATGTAAATTCATTCATTTCATTTGTACTTTTAGCCAGGGCCTTCGCTATACGGTCAAATAGGATCATTAAGTTCATTATATATCTGTGGAACTGCTGATATAAGGCCAACCACAAATAGTTAATGAAAGCCCGGCAAGCTGCAATTAACGCTTCATTAAGTTATGTCTCGCAATTATTATCATGTAATATGATATACAAGAAGACCAGCAAGGATTATTACGGTCGCTTATGTTTGGATGTCGATAATGAAGCAACTTGAGCGTGCATAACGTATACCTATATATAGATTCATAATATTTCATAATTAATCTGCCGCGTGGTGACAGCAGAGTAGAATACAATTGTCACCACCCCAAATCTCTCCCGTGGGTGTCGTACAAGGCGACTAAGGATAAAACAGTGATCAGAGAAATGGGCAGCGGCGTTCCTCTTACGCCACCTAGCAATGTAATGCGACATTTATACCCGATAAATAAAGGCTCGCCACCTATTACATGAGACCTAACATAATTGGTGAAACGTGGGTGCTAATTCACCTCTGCCTACCCCTTCGGGAATATATGCGTGATTTATGTATGTGTGTACTATCTGTATCAAAGCACATCGGTTTTTTTATCAGCTTGTTTTGTTGGTAACAATGGATTCCTTAGTCTTGATATTAGGGAGATGTTAGGAAGTCACGAAATAAAATATGTCGTCACTATGCACTGGAAGACGTAAAATAAGACTTGAACATAACTGTAGTTTTTACAACCGCTTCCAACTTTCCTATCTTTATACTTTGGCGAAGTATAAAGTTATAATAATCTCATCAAAACTATCTGTCATTATGTCGAAGGTGGTTAGCATTTTACAGTTTTAAAGCGTAACTTACTGACATTATGTGAATAAATTTTTATTTTACTTTATTTACAATGTTTTTTTTACACTTGTCTCTGGAAGATTTTTGCATAAAAAGTAACACAATTTTTTTTTTAGCTTTATAACGAATAACAGACTTCATACCATATGGCGTACATTTTTTTCACTATTATGCTCTAATACATACTTCATCATCATACATCATCATAATCATCACCAGCACGCACGGGCCTTCCCTATGGATGGAAGAATATAGGGAGATTGGGCCATAAACCACCACGCTGGCCTAGTGTGGTTTGGTGGGTATTAACGACTGCCGATGCAGCCGAAACCAACAGCATAACGTGCCTCCGAAGCACGGAGGAACTCGAGATAATAAAAGTTTCGGTCGCCCATCCAATGATCGGCCTTATCGAACATTGCTTAGTTTACGCAATCGCATGCCAAGCGCGCTATGCCACTACGCTCGCGAGCTCTTATATGACAGACATGCGCTAATACTTATTAAACTGAAAAGATGAGACGAAATATGGAGTGCAAAATTCTTGGTACTTCTGCACGGTGATGTGTCTTATCCCTTTCCCTGTCATCGCTAATATAAAACAGCAATGAATAGGAGGTAAACATACCGAACCATTACGTATAGAGCACTCTCAAATTTCCCCCTCGTATGCACGAAACCGACGCATAAGGCTTGCTTCGTTTGCCTCTACTCGTCTGCAATCTTGTATCTCCGGAGTTTAAGTGTTTGACCTCCCTTTGCCCAAATGAACCTCACGTATACAGCGAAGATTCATTCTGTAACGTGCAGCCTCTATTCCTTCGAAGCCACGGTCGCTAATCCACTGATGGCAAACCACGAGTATTTTTGTCGGTTGCTGCCTTTTGTATTTCTTTTCTGTTTTTTCTCCACAGTCAGGAGAATTAAGCAGCTCCAATCCAAGTCTACGTTAGCGGCCCATGAGAGAAATGGCACGTAAAATGGCTGAATACGAGTTTTGCATCATTTTTTACAGCGCAGGGGAATGTGAGGTCTGTATGTTTACCTTTTTTCGTGAGTATGAAGTCCAAAATGATGGGTGCCGTCTGTAGTAACAAAACGAAAGCTTGTTTACGCCTTACTGATATTTTAAGATAGTAACTTGAACAGAACTTGTATTTGTATGATCATGGAGTAATATTTTATCTTTATCACAACTATAATTTCCCCCGATGATCAGAGTTAGAATGATAGGAATCATTGCAACAAGATGTCAGCATCGAAACCCACAACCAATGTGCGGAAGCCAAGGTTCTGCAGATTATTAAAGTTTGGTCACCCCCTAACGGGCGCCAAATTACGTTATGGCAAAAGTTGCTCTGCTTTTGGTATTAAACTCAAGTTTACTAAGAAACATCTTCTTCTATGAAATTGTATTCCAATATTTCTTTAAGATAATTTGAAATAAAGATAATGTAAAATAATAATTTTGTAACACTAAATTAAAAAGAAAGAAAGAATACTCTTGAGGGCTAAAATAGTGCAAGACTTTAGAAGCGGGAGGTTAAGCTATGTGGTATGATGTGGCTTTAGATAAAGCATTGTCTTCATCTATCCAATGGGATCCATCAATCTTGAAGCCACAATTAACTTACGTAGTTATGCTAGATTTTTTTTCAAGATAATTTATTTAGAATAATTAGAATATAAATAAGAATCGTTTGGCCGAAAATGATAATAATGATATGAATCGCGTATATAGGGCTGCTGCTGTAGTGATTCCACCTAACACACATCATATTTTTCTCCCACACACCTTCTGAACAACACTTACTCCGTGTGATTTTCGTCTATTATCACAGCAGAAACAGCCCTACTTAATCATGACCAAGCTCAAAATTCATTTTAAAAAGGATTTAAGTAAATATTTACGCAAAATATTTGTATCAACGGCTTTTCTAAAACAATTCATCGGAAACAATGTAATCAAGAGTCTCAAATCAACTCAAATGATAATGGCAATCGAAAAATTACCGTGAGATGCCGTACAGTGACGGCAGAGTGGAATACAATTGTCACCACCCCAAATATCTAGGTGATTAAAACAGTTGGCAAGCAAGGGGTTAAAACAGTGATGAGGAATGATGGGCCGCAGCGTCCCTCTTATACCAACTAGCAATGTACTGCGATTTTCGTGCTCGATAAATGGCAATAGGCTCGCCATATATTATGGGACCTAACATAACTGGCGAAACGTGGGTGTTAATTCACATCTGCCTACAATATTCATAAATCCCACTTATATACCTACGATATAGGCGTGATTTTTGAATGTATGTATGTATGAAGAATTACCTTACAAGCTAGGCAAATTGTAAAAATGAACAAGAAGTAAATTTTCCCAAAGAAAGTTATTGGCATGAATTGATGTAGATACGTGTTGCTTTATATATTTTTTGCCAGCACTTTTTTCGTTATCCCGTGCCTGACTGGGCTCTACATGAAAAAAGTAAAAGAAGGGTTAGCTACTGCTTTGTCCGGTAGAAAAAGCAACGTCAATCCTTGCCTATTGCATTCATTTTACGGAACGCTTTTGACCAGAATACAGAATACTATTGTTGAAGATTGTAAATAAGCAGTAGGGGAAGGCAGCTCAAATTTGTATACATTTTAATAATAATCCTAAATCATTTTAATAATTGATAATTTGTAATCGGCCTGATTTTCTGTTTCTTAGAAGTGATAGATCGAAATATAAGCTTCCTCCTATTTGGATATATTATTACGGAAATATTTTACACACTAGAGTACCCTCCTTTGGTACGGCCAACCCCTTACATGGCATCCTTCCCTTAATAAAATACATTAAATGATATCTTATAGAACATTCGATAAATTTGAGCCAGTTTTAAGAATTCTTACATAAAAGTATTGAAGATTACTATTTCACCCCATACATTATACCTAACTGTAAAATAAAAAAAATATTTTAAAGCTTAAATTCACCGTCAAGCCAAAAAAGCAAAACAATTCAAATTACCGTATTTTACATACATACATACATACGTCACGCCCTTCTCCCACAGGGGTAGGCAGAGATCACTTCCATCCACTTGCTACGATCCTTACATACTTCTTTCGCTTCATCCAATCTCATCAATCTCTTCATGCATGCCCGTCGGTTTCGGGTACTCTTGACCTGGCCCTTTTTCAATAGACTTTCAATTTGATTATGAAAGATCCGCCTAGGCCTTCCCCTTGCCATTTCTCCATTCACTTTCGCCATGTAAATCCTTTTTGTCATTCTCCTTTCATCCTATCTTTCGACGTGACCAAACCATGCGAGCATCCCTTTCTCAATCCTTGTCATTACATCTTCTTTCAAACCACACCTTTCTCTTATCACACTGTTATACAATCGGTCGCTCAGCCTTACTCCAGCCATACTCCTCAACGCTCTCATTTCTACTGCATTTATTCTACTTTCATGCTTCTTCTCCCATACCCAACTTTCGCTTCCATACATTAATGTCGGAACCAGCACTCCGTTATGAACAGCCATACGAGCCTTTCATTACTATACGAGTATTTTATATTTCAATAAAAATGCTTTTTAAATAAATAATAAATTAAATATGTTAAACCTTTTATTTTATTAGCGCTTTGCATATTCCTTGCTGGTGGATGCTATAAGTTGGAAACTCCAGAAAATTCACCTATGAAAAGGCCCCTGTGATATTTACTTCAATAAAATATCAAACACAAAATGTGATAAGTTTCAAAAGTACCAAAACGGTTCAACCTCAAAGCCCCAGTGAAAACTGCATACATTTTAGAGAACCCAGCTTTTATTTAGCATCGTAGATTACGTGCCGTATAAAATGGTGCTCTCGTACGAGGAATGCAAATGACACTCACACGTGTAAGAGGTATTTCCCGATAGACCAAGATTTTGTAGTGCCATAAAACATATATCTGACACAGCCAGTGCCGGCTACATCGAGATTGCGCCTTCCATGCGAGCTCAACGAAAATTTTTAAATATCGCAAAAATATTTCCGTAAACCACCCTGCCTCTTCGTTACGTTTTTTTACGATACACTTGCTCATGTAAATATACATTTTGTTTCGTCGTCATTCAATTTTTCATAAAATTTAAGGAAGATAAAGATTATCTATGTAAAACAAACGTGTTTGCAAGGATTTGTGCGTGCATTCTGTTGTTTCTCACATCACACTTACCCACAGGGCTTACCGTTATGAATATCATTGTTGTGATTGTATCATGGCAATTATTTTTGCCTATTGAGCACTTATAACAACGACGGAAGTTTACGAATAAACCTTTCGGGGTTTTGTCACACTATTATGCATTACAAAGAAAAATAGCCCAGAAAAAGTTCGAAAAATTAATATTGATGCGAGAATCGAACCCGCGTTTAACGCAATCCGGGCGGCTATACAGATCCGCCAACCAAGAATAGGTCCTCCACACTACCTTGCAGCTGGATTGTTTTTAAGATTTCCACAACTTTAACAAAATACTATGGATGCTTAAGAAAGACTTTGCAACGAAAATTCAAAAGCTTTTTAAATAGTAATAGAATAAAACATAACAAGATTACCTTTTTAAGTAATTCAATAAAAACATCAAGTTTCGCATTTCTTATAGTAAGATATTAGTTTCGACGAGCCTTGCGAGAATCGAAACATTCTGATTCCACACACGAAAAGAACTTTACAAATTATAATATTTCCCTAGTAACGATATGTGACTGGCAGCAAAACGGGCAGAATTTACGCGTCGAGAGTTTTGTGAATCTCAATACTATTTCGTTTCATTCTCAGCGGCTAGGTTTTGCATAAAAAAAGGACCTGGATTTTACCAAGGCTTCGCAACGTTTAGAAAAAGATACCTATTAGTTGTGTGCCATAGCTTAGAGTAAGTGCTCAGCTGTGTATTTGGAGTTAAGTAGAAAAGGAACGTGCCTATTTATCCCTGTAGGGATAAACAGAGGTGTGCCCGTTAGATGACAATATGCTCGCATCCTATTACATGGCGAATCGTGGGTTAATTCACCTTTATTTACTCCTTCACTATGCTGTTGAAGATTGTCTCTTGGATATGCACCCTGATTATAGTCGTAATAAAATACATCGCTTTATGTGGATACATCAGCTTTGTGGTCGTGTTCTGACAAAATAAAGGAAAACTCGTATAATATTCGTTTCATTACGTCATCGTCAACATGTAACAGTCATGTGGGATGCCCCATGCCCCATGAAATAGGATGCGAATTTATTATCATCGACCAAGCACGTTATGAGGTATTCCTAGGTAGTGTAACCAAGAACATTACTGCCTATTCCTCATCACGTAAACGAAAAGATACACCTCGTAATGTAGAAATAAATATCTATCATCCAAATCAGGTAAAAAAGTAGACTATATCTATAATTATATTTTTATATATTTTCTATCTATAAAATTAATTCATCATAGTACTTCTACTTACCTATTAGAATAAAGAGGACATAAAGTTTAGACGGTTTATGAAGATTTGGCGGATTATGAAAAAATTACTTAGAATATTATAATGCAGTTAGGATACTGTAATATTATAATACCGTAACCACTGCAAAAATTGGCATCTGAAACTAAACTGACATCTACTTAAACGTGACAAGCTTCCAAGAGGCATAAATTTCGTTAACTGGCTAAATTACTTTACGCCTAATTATAACCTTACTCCTTAAATTCTTCTACCTATTAGGAAAGGCCCAACCAGTGGTGAGAAAGATTTCAGTTATTATTCTTATTGTAGATTGTCTAATACCTTAGGATTACAATACAATAAATCCCTCGTTAACACTAATTACCGTAACACGCAAACCTATAGCTTCTAGCCTCGTCTGTAGTCACCACTACTTACAGAATTGTTCTGATATATTATCTCCTTTAATAATTACTTTAGGTTAGCCTCTACTCAGAAAAGGAAAACTGAAAAAGGAACAATTTCGTGCGACATTTTCTTTCAGGTAATTTATCAGGAACATAAACGGAAATGGCGGAACTGATACAAGTAAAACAGATACCTACTCTCAATATTCAATATTCAAGGATAAAACGGTATATATTTTTTATATATTTGAAACACAATATAACAAATGTCTTGAGAATCATTCACAAGTGGAAAACTTTAACGAGTCGTAAAAATATAACAATTTTTACCTTGGTAGAGAACACCTATACGTCATTACTAATACTCAAGTCCTCCATCCAAATCAATCCTTTTTATCGTCGAAGGGATAGAACACACATGTTTCGTCAATTATGTTAGTTCTTATTGACGGCCGCCTTGGTCGAATGCTCAGATTGCTGGGTATTGGCCAAGAGGTCCCGGGTTCGAATCCTGGTAGGGGCAAACTTTGTGATGACCACAAATGTTTGTTTCCGAGTCATGGTTGTGTATATGTTTACGGGTTTGTGTATATGTTTTTTTGGTGACGGCAGAGCAGAATACAATTCTCACCACCCCCATCTCTCCTGTGGGTGTCGTACAAGGCGACTATGGGTAAAGACAGCAATGAGTAATGGGCAGCAGCATTTCTCTCATACCACCTAGCAACATAAATTTATACTGCGATTTATGTGCCCGATATATGGCAATAGGCTCGCCACCTGTTACATGGGTCCGTACATAATTGGCGTAAAGTGGGTGTTAATTTACCTCTGCCTACCAATTCGGGGATATAGGCGTGATTTATGTATGTATGTAATATAATTATCCATCAACATTATGTATGTATGTAATATAATAATCCTATTTCAGTTTTTAGAACCGTGCTTATCCACGAGGTGTCTGAAATCGGCATTCGTAAAGAATCATGAGGAAACTTGCGACGTATGGAGATAAAATGTGTCGTAAAGGTTCCCCCGCTCATAAAATAAAGTTATGCCAAGTTTAATTTACATCTGTTTGGTAGTTCTGTGTGATTCGTGAATAAAAGGGTTATCAGGTAAAACAGATAAGGTTAGCAGAACTTTATGTGGCTTGTCGAATTATAGAACTCTTGTGATTTTATATTACATTTACGACTTTATCGGATCTAACCAGCGTATTATTATAATGATTAAACCTCAGAATCCTCGTTTTACGGTCTAGCTTTATATCTCGACCAATTAAGTCATAGGAAATTATTAAGTTTAAATTTTTTCGGTGATATTATTATTTGAACGTCAGGAACGACTATTTTCTTCTTGTAGATAGATAATCTTTGTGAAATCGCGATATCTTTGATACTTTTTGAAACACCTGGTTTTAATTTGATATTAATTTTTAATTTCGAAATAGATTGATGGGAAGTTAAATTACGATAATTATATCCCTACAAGATAACAGTCTATAAGGCTAACGGTTATAAATCGATTTTTAACATGGTCTTATACACGAGAGTGCCCAAGTAGTATACTCGCTTTGGATCCCCTTCCCCTATACACATACCTGGAGGGGTAAATAATACGACCATATTTTATGTGAATGTAATAGGATAGTTATTATACTACCTTTATGCGTTCTCTTGGGATGATATCTGTGGTCCCCTACGAATAATCTCAAGGAAACAAATGACTTTTTTTGAAGGAGTTTGGCCACCACCGACTTAGACGTCGTAACTGAAATGTTACATCTGGTAATCCTAAAAAGAAATGAGTGTGACGTATGGGAGTATTTTTTCAAAGTCCTGTTAGACATTTCTCGTACTTTGTGCCCCTAAGAACGCTATAAAAGTAGCTTGCCCGTATAAATTATGTTGATGAAAAAATATATGAGTTCTTACATCTTGCCACAAATCAGTGGCATGTGGGAGTTATCTTGTAAGTTAATCTGGTTTCGTTGTGGTTATTTGCATTTGTAATAAAACATCCGACGTGTGGTGACGGCAAAACATAATACAATTGTAACCAATCTCTTCCGCAGTTGTCATACAAGATTTAAGGTAAATAAAGTGATAAATTGGTTGCTGCCTATTCCTCTTATACCACTTAGCAATACGATTTACGAGTCCGATAGATGACAATAGGCTCACCATGGGATGTAACATAATTAACAAGACGTGGGTGTTAATTCGCCTCTGCCTAAGTCGTCTTTTTCTCCCTGCCCTGTTCCCAGTCTATCTGGGGTGGGCGCAGTATGTTTCCTCTTCCAATTAAATCGATCAGACGTCATCAAGCCATCCACTCCCTTTTGATTCATATCACACCGTAAGGGTGCTAGTGATGAATGAATCACACCGTAAGGGTGCTAGTGATGAATGAATGACTAGAAAAGAGACGGAACGGACCATGTCGAGAGACCGATGAACGGAGAGAGCGATTGGAATGACACCATTCCAATCAATACTGCTCAAAGTTTTGGCTTAGATTTTACAACTGGCCGCCGCCTGACACCATCCCTCTTTGGGTATGCTGTTGTTGGTGGTTTGCCCTCCACCATTTAGGTGCCCCAAGGTGCTTATTGGTCTACACCGGGCGTAGGAGTCACCCAGGCCAGCATAGAAGACCGCCTTTGCCTAAGTCTTAAGGGATAAATTGGCGCGATTTATTTATGTATGTGCAATAATTATGTCCCTTTTCTACTTGGTAATATCAACTCTATAATTATAAGCGTCTCGTCAAAATACAGAATATTTATTCTATTCTCCACTTTGTATTCAAATGTAATCAATTTTGATCAAGATGCTTTATAAACTGACTGGTTATTGCAAGATGTTTTTAAAGACTTATAAAATTATGCTAAACTTAATCAACAAGAGCCATGTTTGTTTCATTAAATTACTATCATCACCTGTCAACAATAATTCCCAATTCCCGAACAAAAATCAACAGGTATAAAAAATTAAAAGGAACGTCTTTTGTATTATTTTATTAATATTGTCTCTGTGTTTATATTTTTCTTAGATAGGTACTAAAATTAAACATTATTAACTCTTTTTTTTCTTTTGTATGCATACTTGAGATAGCCCTCTGTCCTTACAATGGCTTAAGTTGTCAAAATTTTGAGTTTATAGGGCTTTTAATAATTTTAAAATAATTCTTTTCTGGCTATTGAATAAGTTTAAACGGGCTTTTTTCCCCAATTTTAGATAGTGTCGTGATTTATGTAGGTATATATGTAGAAAAAAAAATATCCTGGCAATATTATTAGTAGTTCACGAGTGATAGCGAAGATAATATGTAAGTATATTAATACCCGGCATGTTTCAAACGTACACGACAGCGGCATATCAAATGACATGGAAATTTAAGCTCGCTATGAGTTCATTTATTATACATTATATATTTGGGATTAAGACGACAGGGTGTTTAGTTACAACGTACTAAGGCAGAATTTTCAACATTGAATAATATATATGTCGTGGGCCTTGACTTGTGTTAGCCAAGAACAAGAACATTTTATTGTTAGCTAAATTAGTAGTACAATGTGTAATTATAATAATAACATTGTTACTAAACGAGTTTTACAAGCGTAGGTGCTTATGTAGAGGTGTTGTTTTTATTTATTTATTGGTCTAATTTAATTAACAACAGTTTTGATAGCATTCGTAATAATGTTGAAATTGGATTAACAAAAAGCTGCTTTTAGAATAACTTTGTTCAACTGGGAAATTTTTATGCAGCATTTGGTTGTCTAAGACGTTTTACATACATACATACATAAATCACGCACATATCCCCGAAGGGGTAGGCAGAGGTGAATTCTTACCCGCGTTTTGCCAATTATGTTAAGTCCCATGTAATAGGTGGCGAGCCTATTGCCATTTATCGGGCACAAAAGTCGCAGTACATTGTCAGGACGGTAGTATAAGAGGAACGCTGCTGCCCATTCCTCATCACTGATTTATCCTTAGTCGCCTTGTACGACACCCACGGGAGAGATTTGGGATGGTGACAATTGTATTCTACTCTGCCGTCACCACACGGCTAAGACGTTTTGCTATCTAATATATATTTTTTAATATAAGGTAGGTCTTTTGGGTACATCTTTTCTGTTATTTGTACTTTTAAGTGTGTAATAAAATAAATTAATATTTTTCTCATGACTATAGTCTGTTTACCATAGGATGAAACGGATGACAGCTATCATATTCATCTTAGTATATACTGTTTATTTAATAGTCACAGAACATATCCTGCCCGGCTAGCATAACCACCGAAACACGATTATAAAATATATGATAAAGCCATTTATCGCTTTGAATTGTCAAAGATCCATAGATTTTGGTGGTTAGAAAAAGAATTTCGAAAAATTATGATCTTGAGGCGGGAATCGAACCCGCGTCCGCTGCTATCCGGGCAGGGGCCTGACCGCTCGGCCACCCAAGACACTAATTAACTTGCCGAAATTATTCTAACCTTTACACTTGACGTTGTAAGCCGACACCAAAATCTTTGTACAAAGTTTTTTAACATTTTTATAATGTTAAAATTAAAATCGAAAAGATCCATAGGTTTTGACAGTTCAAAGCGATAAAATGACTTTAACATATCATGTTTCGGTGGTCAAGCTAGCCGGGCTGGTTTAAAAGAGGTATAAGTACTAAAATCAAAATCGTACTTTATGCTAATACCCAATACTCCTCAGCTTGCACAGAAATCAGGATCGGGACAAGCTGCGGTACACAGCATTTGATGTTATATTATTTATTTGATATTATACGAGATAGATCAGCTATATTTTATTACGAAAACTTGTGCTCCCCAAGCGCTACCCACGAGAGCCTGGTGACGTAATAAAATATTCCCTACGTTTTGTTTTTTATCGATTTGTTTTCGGCTAGTTTTATAGCTAAATGAGGTTCTGGTAAATGCCATTAGAGCCTTAATTGTTATAAGAATTGTAAGGTACAGGTAGGCTAAACAAGCTTTTCACTTACACGCTCTTTTAGGAAACGTGGTGGTTTGACTGACATTGGTCTCTTGTTGTCTCGGCAATAGGATATAATTTATATAATAATTATGCTTAAAAATACATAAGTCTTAATTAAATTTTGATTTAATTTTAAAGTAGATATCTATGTTTTTAATGCACTGTTTTATTTATTTGCACCTACTGTTGATATAAAATAAACAACATACATACATAACTCACACCCACATCCCCGAAGGGCCAGGCAGAGGCGAACCAGCACCCACGCTTCGCCAATCATGCCAGGTTCCATGTAATAGGTAGCGAGCCTTTTGCCATTTATCGGGCACAAAAGTCGCAGTACTTTGCTAGGTGGTAGGTATAAGAGGAACGCTGTTGCCCATTCCTCATCACTGATTTATATCCTTAGTCGGTTTGTACGACACCCACGGGAGAGATTTGACGGGGTGGTGACAATTGTATTCTACCCGTCACCACACGACCATAAAATAAACAAATTATAAATATTTCTTCATAATAAATGTTTCGGCAAATCAACATAGCTAGTAATATTCAGAAATTGTATAATATTAAAACTATACATACGGGTTTTGCTATAATGTAATAAGTACATTTTATATGAAAAGAAAGATCAAACGAGTATGCTTGTGCCCATGCCTCTTCAGTCGTTCGAAGTGAATAGCGCTCCAGGCCTAATACAAACACGTATTTATACTCAAACATGTATACATTTATAATACAACCTTTAAGTAAGAGCCCGTACACAACTGCGAATCGGCGCGATGCGAATTCGCAACGCATAAAACTACAACGTAAATTACTGCGCTGCGGTGCGGCAATACGTAAATTGGTGCGGCAAAGCGGCGAAACAAAGACGAAGGAAATTGAAGGAATGAGCGATGCGAATCAATTTGCAAATTCTTGCGGCGTGCGAGCTCTCAGATTTTTACGATGTAACGTCGCATCGTAGTTTTGTGTAGAGGCTGTTACTCGCATCTACTAGAGTCGGTAGAAATACGGTAAATGCAATATTATTATTTCTATTTTTTTTTTATATTCTATTTATTTTATTTTCTATTTTCTATTATTAATTTTATAGTCTTCATCAGTTTTCAAGGAGGAGCTCGATACACAGTGGCTTAACGCGCTCGGACTGCGATTGCAGAAACTAAGTAATGTTCGCATTCATTGGACGGGTGACCAACAATATATTATCTCGTGACTGTGCTTCGGATGGCACGCAAGCCAGGACGTTAAAGCCTCGTTCCCTAATATTCCTATATAAACTATGAAACAATAAATTCTCCTGTGTCTATGGGAATTGATGAAAATTTTAACAGTGGAAACAATGGAAGTGAACACGAAAAGAAAAGGCTCATCTACATTTTTAATCAATTTGAACTAACAATAATAATTGCTATTTGGTGTAATTAGAAAAATTAAAAATTGTTACAAATGGCATAAAGCCCAAATAATAAGAAAAATACTTGAAACAGCTGGCTATTAACAAAAAAGGTTTATAGAAATCAAGTTGTCAGCTACAAAGCAATTGAGGTCTCGGGTTCGAATCCTGGTAGGGGCAAATTTTGTGATGAACACAAATACTTGTTCCCGAGCCATGGTTGTTTATGTTATTTACAACATTTAAATACATTTTTTTATTGTGATTATAAAAATATACCCGTTATCAAGTATCCATAACACAAGTGCTTAGGCTATCCTTACTTAGTTTGGGCTAGATAAATGTGAGTGTAAAAAAAATATTTATATATTTATCTAGTTCTGTTGAAATTCTAAACATGATATATTCAGATCCGACCGCTCACTGCACGGCCCCAGCCTTATACTCATTTACACGAAGTAAGTTTCTCGCCCATTTGGGACTAGAAATCGCGGGCCATTGTATGAATGTGCGACCTCCCCTACTTTCCTAGAGCTGAGACGTATTTCCGACCTTGGTTATTAAATCTTCTTCTATCTCATAAAGTGCTCCTATAGTTCACCAATAGAGATATTGCTGCTGAATTATGGGATACTGTTGGAACATCAGAAATATATTAAATTTGTTTGACTCAAAAAAGCAGTGTGGTTACGGCGGAACAGAATACAATTGTCACCACTCCCATCTCTCCTGCAGGTGTCGTACTTGCGATGAGTGAGGCAGCACCGTTCCTCTTATGCCACCTAGCAATTACATGGGACCTAATCTAATTGGCGAAAAGTGGATGTTATTTCACCTCGGCGTGATTTATGTAAGTGTATGTATGATAGTAATAAAGCTCCTTCCGTGCTGGCCTGGCAACTAAAAAATAACGTTTTATGCAACAGCCTCGACCCACACCCGAGGTGTCCAAAAGTTGACTAGGGGAGATTGCCCGGTGTATACCATACAGCACCTTGGGGTACCAAAATGGTGGAGGGCAAACTACCAATAACAGCATACCCAAAGAGGGTAAGTGTCAGGCAGGCTGCTGGCTGTAAAACGTTAACCAAAACCTTGAGCAGTATGGATTAGAATGTTGTCATCCAAATGTTCCGTTGCATCACTTTTCTGAATATTCCACCATCACTAGCACTTTTCTAGTGCCATCACCAGAAAAGTGCTTATATTAATTAAAAGCTTGTTGTTGCTTGATGATGACGCCTGACTGATATAAATGGAAGAGGAAGCATCCTGCGCCGAACCCAGATAAACTTGCAATTACCAATAGAAAAACATTTACCAATAGAATACCTAGTCCATTTATGTAGATTTTTATGGATCAATAATTATTCTTTACATTACTAATCAACTCGTAATTGGCCTTAACCTAAATATTGACGTTGCCATTTCAAAGCTTAGATCTTCCAGTAGTCTCATTATAAAATATTTACTCTATTATTTTCATAAGACTATCCAGAGCTACACTATCTGAACGAAAACAGATAAAACAAAGCTTCGTCCTTTCGACGCTTGACGCGCTTCACATATTTCCATTTGTCAAATGAAATGAAGTCCACTTCGTCTGGATAATCTTAAAATTGTGTTTCAAACATGCAGGTCTACTCTGAAACTCCGAACGATTAACTCAAATCTATCCGTCTTTCTCACCCACTTCGTATTAAAATAAGAGCGACAAAGACGCAGACTCGAACGAACGAAATAAACTTCCAGAGTAACGCCTACGGTCCCTCGCAGCTCGCAGCAAATATTCTCCAGTTGTGAGATGTTTTATTGCTGTTTCTCGCATCGATCTGTGTCAACGCAGCAAAGAGCTTATATTTTTGTACACTTGAAGAAACGATGCAGTTTATTTCAGCTCAAATTAGCGCAAAAACATTGCAGTACCCAGAACGCAAGAGTAATTTCTGTAAACGTACCTTGTGGAGCTTGTCTGCGTCTATTAAAGCGCTTATTGCTTTCTTTGAGAATTGTAAACTTGGGGAACAATAATTAAAATAAATAGTATCCCGGTTAGAAAAAGAATTTCGAAAAATTATGATCTTGATGAGGCGGGAATCGAACCCGCGTCCGCTGCTATCCGGGCAGGTGCCTGACCGCTCGGCCACCCAAGACACTAATTAACTTACCGAAATTCTTCTAACCTTTACACTTCACGTTGTAAGCCAACGGGTACCCTCGCAATGTAGAAATAAATTTCAAACATTCCAAAGCAGATATTTTTACAAATACAGTGCGTTCGGTTAAGCTTGGGTTTGCTTTATAAACTATTCGATTTTAATTTTAACATTATATAAATGTTAGAAAAATTAGTACAAAGATTTGTAAAAATATCTGCTTTGGAATGTTTGAAATTTATTTCTACATTGCGAGGGTACCCGTTGGCTTAAAACGTGAAGTGTAAAGGTAAGAAGAATTTCGGCAAGTTAATTAGTGTCTTGGGTGGCCGAGCGGTCAGGGACCTGCCCGGATAGCAGCGGACGCGGGTTCGATTCAGGCCTCAAGATCATAATTTTTCGAAATTCTTTTTCTTACCACCAAAATTTTTGTACTAATTTTTCTAACATTTATATAATGTTAAAATTAAAATCGAATAGTAAATAGTATTTTTATAAATATCTGACGGAATATATCTCACCAAATCATCCGTTTTATTTTGTTTCATATAATGCATCACACCGCAAAGGTGCTACTAATGAATGCATTTATAGAAAGAACCAAGACAAGAGGCCGATGAGCGGAGAGGGTGATTGAGATGACATAATTACGATCAACAATCCTCAAGGAATGAACGCAACGGGCAAGTTCTGAATAGCTCGCTTGGCAGATCATTTGACAGTTATTATGAAATATATGTAAATTTAACAGATACAATTGTCACCACCCCAAATCTATCCCGTGGGAGTCGTACAAGGCGACTAAGGATAAATCAGTGATGAGGAATGGGCAGCAGCGTTCCTCTTATACCATCCAGGAATAGCAATGTACTGAGATTTATATGCCCGATAAATGGCAACAGGCTCGCCACCTATTACATGGGACCTAACATAATTGGCGAAACGTGGGCGCTAGTTCATCTCTGCCTGCCCCTTCGGGGATATAGGCGTGATTTTTGTATGCATATATGTACCCGTCGATTGTGAAACTGGCCCTAAGCATACAGAAGAAACGTGAAAGCATAAAAGAAAGTGAGCAACGAAATTTTTTGTCCTGTGTTCCAGTTCATTTCTTGTTCGCCCTACGCTCCGTGACGTAATTGCACCACGAAATAATTGTCAAGCTGACTGATGAACCGTTCTATCGTAGTTGGTTGACGGAATAAAGGGAACAATGTTCCGCAATATAAACACTAGGTGTAGGTGCCTCCTAATTTATAGCCCTCACAACCACGCAACCGAGCGAGCTATTTCATATCTTTCTCACAAAATATCTTGTCTGATAAATATATTTACTCTTCTGTTGCGGCGTGAACAATCATAATACTTAGGGAAATGCGATGCAAACATTTAATATTTGTAGTGTAAAATATTTCATCACAACAATGTAGAAATTCTTTTTTAGACACCGTAATCGATAAAATCTGATTTTAGGTAGGTCTAGTAGTAGTATGCCGTGTGGTGACGGCAGAGTAGAATATAATTGTCACCACCCCAAATCTCTCCCGTGGGTGTCGTACAAGGCGACTAAGGATAAGTCAGTGATGATGAATGGGCAGCAGCGTTCCTCTTATACCACCTAGCAATGTACTGCGACTTTTGTGTCCGATAAATGGCAATAAGCTGGCCACCTATTACATGGGACCTAACATAACTGGCGAAACGTGGGTGCTAGATCACCTCTGCCTACCCCTTCGGGGATATAGGCGTGATTTATGTATGTATGTATGTAGTAGTAGTCATATTGGCGATTCGTAAGTGTGTGGTAATACCAGATTTTCGGTTCGGCTGATTACTTATATAATAACGCAAAATAGGAAACTTGCCACGGCATTGTGCTTAACTTCAATATTGTTATACTCCGTTTTGATTGTATTCTAGTAAGTATCCATCTTGAAGACCACAGAGCTTAAATTTATTTAGTGATTGATAATCGACAATGATATTGAATAATGCCTTGTGGTGAAGGCAGAGCAGAATACAATTGTCACCACACCAAATCTCTCCCGCGGGTGCCATACAAGGCGACTAAGGGTTAAAACAGTAGTAAGGAATGGGCAGTAGCGTTGCTCTTATACCACCTAGCAATGTACCGCGACATCCGTGCCCGATAAATAGCAATATGCTCGCCACCTGGGACCTAACATAATTGGCGAAACGTGGGCGTTAATTCACCTCTCCCTACCCCTTCGGGGATATAGGCGTGATTTATGTTATGTATGTATGTATATTGAATTATGCTACTGCACGTACTTTAGTTCATTCTAACTAGAAAAGTTGGAATGCATTAGTTTGGTTAAGCGTTTTCATTTACCGAGTGCGCGAAAGTCGGCTTGCTCTGAGCTGCTCAGAATACTAAGTGAGGATGAAGCTTTAAAATACCCAACATTGACTTCATATTTTAAAACGGGCTGTCCATTCTAATCGCGCATTAATAAGAGATGGGAACGGGCAGAGCTTACACGATTATTTTGACTGCGATACGTGTAATTATCCTTTTTTAGTTTCGTCGCCATAGTAATACGGTGTCAACAACAATTAGACTGTTTTAAACACGTCAACTGATTTTATAATTTAATTGTACACATTTAATTATACAATAATAATGAATTTCTGTTTCACTTAGTCACGCCATAGGACCTTTACCTTTAATACTGCCGTACTCAAAAACTTTAATGAGCATATTTTTAATACAAAATAATGTCAATCAAAACTGGACCCGGCAAGTAGAGTGACTAGTTTTGAATTGACATGTTTTTGTATAATGTACTCATTAATGTTAATTGAAATCTCTGAGTGCGGGAGTTACATTTTGTTAAGGTGTTACTTCTTCTTCAATGTTTACGTTACCCTGTTCATTTTATACAAAAAAGAAGGGAGAACCATGTCGAGATAACGGAGAGAGTGATTTGAATGACAACATTCCACTCCATACTGCTCAAGGTTTTAGCTTTAGGTTTTACAGCCGGCCGCCTGCCTGACTTCAACCCTCTTTGGATAAGGTATTCTAGTAGAAATAATTAATTATTCTTGACATCATGTAAATTGCATAATATGCAGTCTACATCTTAGTCCATATCATTGCAAAATTACCTCACTCTCTCTTCGTTTTACTATCAAACATACTACTTAGACAGAGTGGATTATTATGACAAGTATAATAGAAGCTATAAAGGAAGGCACACAATATAAAAATGGAGGCCATGTATTTAATACGATGCTTTACATAAATACTGCCGACCAGTTTGCTAACGAGCCGGCTATGAATATTCCTGCATATTCAACAGGGTATGAATCACAACACTTTTATATTTTAGAAGTTGGTAAAAAACGATGGAATACTAAATATAGGTCAGATATCATTTTTTTCAATTGGTTCTAAGTAAGCATATTGATAAATTAAAAGTGAAAAGATTTTTGTAGTTTTATACAGAAAGACTCATTTTAGTACATACGTGATGCGCAAAATATTACAGGTGGCAATCTCTAGCTGGAGTATTCAATCACCAAAAATTACCAACTGAAAATTTTTCGTAAATATTATTCGTATAAATATTATTTGTCTCCAAAGGGGTAGTGTATATTTACTAACACCAACATTTGGAAAACTGTGTCAGGCCTATCGCCATCTGTCAGGTAGCACGTTGCAATGTGTGTAGGTGATAATAATATTTATGAATATGAATGAATATGAATAGATTATGGTTGGTGACAATTGTATTTTGCTCTGCCGTCACCACACGGATTATAAAGCAGCATAACCAGATTTCTACCTTAAATTTAAAACAATATAGGTAGGTATACTTTTCCCAAATGTAAAACGTCTTCGATTTATTTGGCTAGGTTTAAGGAAAAAGAACATTTATTAACTTGGAACCTTTTATTAACTCCGTTTTAACCCCACCAAAAGTTTTATCATGATCGAGGCAGAAGGAACTCATTTGTAGCTATTTAAAAGGAACATTTAAATTGCACAATAAGTAGTCTTCTATTTAATTACAGAGAAGTTGGCTTCTCTCCAGCGATAATGAAGTACGTACATATTTACAATCTCAATTCCTTGTTGCGGGCCCGCGCTATTTTAACCAAAAACTTAAACTACCATTCCATTTAAGCGTGGATCCTATCTGTATTAGAATCTACCATAGGTACATTAAAGGGTTTAGGTTTAGATTCTGTCTACACAAGAATATATCGAAACTATCTACAATACTAATGGTTTGATTTTTATTTGAACATTACATAAATTTTAGAAACAATATTACAAAGTGTAAGAGGTCAGATAATTTTCGAAAAATCCGGGCGGACATAACCACCAGACCAGGACATAACGTTTTGATTTTTCATTGCCTTTGTATCTACTATCAACTACAAATGTGGCCAGGACTAACAGTTTAGCACGCCTTCTGACGCACGGAGTAACTCGAGATAACATATTGTTGGTTACCTGCATCCAATGACCGACCTTAGTGAACATTGCTTAGTTTTCACAATCGCAGCGTAGACGCGATACGCTATGTCCCATAGAGCTCCTCGTTTTTCTTAATACATAAAAGCAGAAACATTTTGTCAAAGTATTGAAATAGTGGTGAAGAACATTTTTCAAATACCAGTATAATACGATAGACAGGTATAAAATTTATTTAAATTAAATAGCAAGATCGTCCCTTTGATTCTGAATCTGGATGAATGAACTGTGGTAGAACAAAAATCATGTGGGTATGAAGATTCAAATGCAGTTGACCTGGCTTCTATCCAAAATGACAACGGTTACGTGTGCTACGATGTTAACTGCTTGTTTGTGGTCGATATGGTTTACCAACTTACCAGATGTTATCGCTTTAAATTAAGGGATATTGCTCTCTAAGGGACTTACTAAGTTAGTTTATCCTTTAATACAATTCTAAAATTCGCGCTGGTGATACTCGCATTTTATCTTTAATTATTCATATGACTTGGCCATTATTAACTCAAATTATCAAATCATATAATAATAATATACTAACACAATTTACTAACAGAAGTCGGGAAAATGTGCATCATTAGGTTCTGACTTAGTTATAAACATTGAAAGCATTTCTAAATAAAAATAAAATATTATTAATTAGACAACAACCATGATAAGCGGTAGAAAACGTTATCTTTATTCATCATAAAACCCTTTTTAGTCCTAAAGGTTAACAAGTTAGTATTAAATTAATATGAAGAAATCAAATAAAAAGAACAGTTCGTGACAATTAATGACAATTGTATTGTATTACAAAAAATGCAAATTTACTTTATTTAGCCCATAAAATATTTCAGTTCAATTCAAACTAATATAAATCGTTGATGCATACCTTTAAAATACATGTATAAATTAGAAATAAACATTGTAAATAGTATTAAGAGATGAGCATCTCTGTATCAATGAACAATAAAAAAACTAACTTTACTAAACTAAAATTAAATGTAAAGTAAGAACCAACTAAAGAAACTCATCTTTCACTATCCCTACAGAATGTAGGTGTAATATTGTCTTCACCAGACACTTTCTTAATCGATCTATCTCCTTAGTCGGCGATGCGAAAATTTCTTGCTTAAAGCCTCGCTTCCAATCTCGACTCGCTGTAATTTACAAGTGAACCTTGTTTTTCTTGCGTCATTATTTTAGACAAAATATATTTAGGTATTTAGATTTAATGGAAAAGCAGTAAACAATTTTATAAAAATAACACACACGCTTAAAATTATAAAATTCCACATAGTATAACAACTCGCCCTAATCAGACTCAACCGTGAATTCAATTTTTATTTTTTATTTTCTTTTTCATTGTTCTAACCTAACCTATTCATTTATTTCAAATGTTTTAATAAAAATATTTGACATAAGCAAAACTTGAAATCACTAGAAGCTTAAAAAGCTGATAATTTCGAAGTGCTTTAATACAATTACTGTAAAGGGAAATTAAGAGAGTAAATTAAAAAAATATATATATTTTAAAATGTACACAAGAATTATCGGTCTAGCTAACAGCCAAGTAGATATGTGTATATATTATAATATAATCTTTATTATAATCCAAATAAAATTTCTATACTAAATTCTGTGTATATAGGCTGCAAAAATTAGGGTGGATCCATGAAAATATTTTTAAAGGACGGATTACACTTACCGACAGGTTGAAAAGTGTCCTCTTCTGGAAACAATATTTCTGTGACGTATTTCTATAGTTTTATATAAATGGAAAGTGTAAGTAGCACTTGGGATATTTAGCTATCTTTTATTGACAAATTTATATAAATTTGAACTCACGCCTATAATCTGGCCTGAAGTAACCAGTTTAACAAAGTAAAAATTTTATTATAACAATAAACTTAAACACAAACAAACAGTGTCTCAAGGACATGACTCTGTCCGTGTTTATCACAAAACCATCTCCTTACCAAAAAATTATTTCTCCCTCAACCATTATTATTCGACACCATGTGGTTTATGCATGCGCTCTACGCATCCAATGTAAATCCAAAATAGAAATCGCTTCTTCTTTTTCTTCTTCTGATTAAAAGTTAATTTTAATATAAGACTGTAGAAAACAGAACCTTTGGGTTACCAGAACCATATTTGATGGTATGCGCTAAGTTAACTTTAATTATAAAATAAATCCATGTGTGTGATGTGTGGTATTATATGGACTTCAGATAATGATAAAATGATATCCACATTTTGTAGATTTAATAAAACAGACTTGTTAATTACAATTTTAGTTAATTACAATCCTCCAACATATTATGGTATTATAATGAACAATTTTGATTTAATTAAACCAAACATTAATTTAATTTCATAATTACATTGGGTGACACTTTAATTAATTCTTCCTAATGCAAAATTCCAATAACCTAATTTGATTAGAATACGGTCCACAAATGACGCTGATACTTCTAGGTGAAATCTAAAATGACAAGAGCGAAATCTAACTTAACATTATTTGCCATCAAAGCCTTGATTAAAACGTTTCAATGTTGGCTTATACAGGTTGTTTTAAACCGAGCGTTGTCGGTTATAAAGTGATGTACTGCTCATTTAAATAATTAAGTATTGTTGATTGTTTTAATATTGTTTCGGTTATTTTGATTCGACTATATTTGAGTAGGTATTTCACTCTTCTTGTGCAAGCATAATATTTGCCTAAGCCTTGACCCCAGTTTGACTTACATGCTCCTACGATCCGTTAACAAAACAACCCTCAGAAGGACAACATAAATCTCATCAATGTATTAAGACATACTCAGCTCTTCGAATATTATTTCATCACGCCGGTCTCCTGCAATAGTTTTTTACAATTGGCAGATTTGCGGCTACGAGCCGCTAGATTTAAAAATGCAAGTACATAATTATTTATTCACATTTGAGCTTCTTGTTGGAGTTGACGGGGCTGGAGATATCCCTTCAACTCCACGGGGAATCTAAACTTCGTTTATGATAGTTGTAAAGCCATCATCCTTACTACAGGGTTCTAGTATAGAAGTCATCCATGATCAATCAATCTGTTTTGCATGATGATTACATAGCTGGCAATTTTCACACAAATGAAGAGTTCATTTGTCTCTCATTTGTTTTATTGAGGTATTATGTATGAAAAGCAATTTTGACACTTTCAATTCTATTTGCTAATGACATTTACATATGCGTGGCATAAAATCGAAATATTGTAACATATTTGTAGTTAGTTCGAAAAAAAGATGTAAAAGTACATACATACATAAATCACGCCTATATCCCCGAAGGGGTAGGCAGAGGTGAACTAGTAACTACTGTAAAATTACGATAACGTTAAATCTCAAAATTGACTCAAATCTACTTACCGTTTTGTTTAATCTTTATAAATTGGTCGCAATAATACAAAGACCGGAGATCACCAAAAAATAATAGAACATGCATAATAAATTTATAGCTATAATTACAATTACGTCTGGTTCACGGATTTATTTAAAAAAAAACTTTTGCAATCTAAACCAGTTCAAATAACGCACTGTGATTCATTGTTACAGTATTTATTGTTGAACGCCTGATCCCCGGCAATATTTTACAACATTTTGGGAGGGCCCTTTATATATCTATTGGACCAGAGCTACACCGAGTGACAGGAACAATCTGTTTTCGAATAATTACTCCTGAAAGCCGAGCCGTGGAAATTAATTTCTTTGGCACAACTTAGCTTTAGTTAAAACGATGTCGTTGTGATATCCCGATGATTTAAAATTGACGAGGTAATTAATGCTTTATGTCGTAAACAATAAACACTCGAATATAATAAATCCCAATAACTCAAAGGAAGTTTGCAATCAATTACTGTTTCGATAAAGGCGACTTTAGTGATTTATATTGCTTTAGCAGTCTTTGTCTTTTTATTTCGTTACTAAAGGACACTATCTTTTGTTTCTAATAACAATAAAAAGGTACTAACGAACAATGTACATCAAACTAATGAAAGTGTACAGAGGAGGCATTCTTTTATCCGTGGATTGCATAAAGGAACCAACGAGCTGTACTTTCACCAAAAATAGAAAAGATATGACCGTGCTTTAATTAAGTTTTGACGACAAATAAAGTTCGTGTAAGGCAGCAAATGGGCGAGTAAAAATATAAAAAATGTTGTTTACAAAACTCAAGGTGAGTACTTAACGAAAGGCTCACACAAAAGCAGACACCTAGCCTCCCAGTCTTTGTACTCGCTAAAATTAACAAAAGCCGGAAGATAGGATTTCCTGATTACATTTTTCAAGTCCCCACAAAGGAGTGCTCTTACTTTGCGTCACCTTAAACCATTTAAAGCGGTGACCTGTCTGAAATCATAATGTGGTTATTATTTCACCCTGGCTTGCGGCAGAGACTCTGCCGTCGACAAGTCGCCCATTTGCGCTAAATTATCGCTACTCGGCTCCGCAGCGACAGAATCGGGGAGGTCCTGACTTGCACCAAGCATTAACGAAAAATATTAAATATATAAAGAAAATAGCACCTTCCCCTGGCCTTAATGCTAAGAGCTCGTGTACTCCAGAGATATGCGGACGTGAACTGTCGCCGACTGCTTCGCAAATGTTTTCTTCGCGGTAGACAAAGGATGCGAATATTTTGAATTATCTCAAGTAGGTTGTATAAGTTACTTGGTTACTTCCATGTGCCAGCTCCAGCTCACCCCAGATGTGTCATATAAAAGTCGAAAGGGAGGTAGTCTGGTGTAGTCCAAAAAGAAACTTGGGGCACCTGATGATGACAAACCACCAACAATAGTATACCTAAAGAGGGTTGGTGTCATGTAAGCGGCCGGGTGTAAAATCTAATCCAAAATCTGGTTGGAATGTTTTCATCCGAATCACTCTCTATTCATCGGTCTTTCGATATGGTCACTTTTCTATGTATTCATTAATCACTGGCACCTTATATTGAGTTATACCTAAGTTATTAAATGGGATATGGGTTGCTGATACAAGCGAGCAATAGACGCTATGGCTCGCTTACGCATCGCTTTCCCTACTATCTATTATACTCACACAGCTCCGACACGCAATGATACTTTGCCATACGCTACTAGTAAGTTAGCTCATTTCTTTTATTTATTTAAAAATATCGTAAAGCTAATACGCTTTGATGAACAAAAAAAGGTGCAGAGGGTGAGGCTTAGTGATCATGACGAATCCTAAATGTAAATTGACCAAGACCCAATTAAGATCACGAAAATTTAGTATGTATTGCAAATTAAATACATAAAATTAACGTCTAATTTGTTAGTTTGAGGCGTGTCTAATAACATGATTTTTTAACCCACCACACGCGTCTCTTAAAATCTGAAAGTAATGAAAAATACTCTTAAAGTTTATAAGTTTCCATGCTTTGTTTTGTGGTGGCATAAAATTACACCCAACAAGCAGACACATTGGGTCGGCTCAATATTTGTATGTAATTCTAATACCTTCACTTTATTTGGGTCAATACACAGAAATCCCTGCTTTGATCCCGTGTGGGAAAATTAAGGTAACAGCCTTTTCTCAATTATGTTTCTTCCTTCAGCAATCCTTTGAGAGCGACCAATCTGTGTGTCAGGAATATTTGCATTTTAATAAAACACCAAATGAGATGTACATAATTTATTTCATTCGGCAGAGTTTGAATGTAGAAGGCATCCGTATTAATAAGATTTATGATTTAGCAGCATGGAAATGACAAATATAGCCAGTGATTTTCCTAGAAGTACTTAATTACGTGATACACATTCATGATAACTTTACCTTTTCATGTTAATGAAGTTATGTACACAGAAAATAAGCAAATGACATGTTTTAATAATTATAATCCCACGTGCATATTTGAGGTGCTGGCTTTAAATTTCATCAGAAACAAATTTTGACCAACGGCTTTGACTTTTTTATAGTTTTTAACAAAAAGTCTACGTACTTAACTCATACCTTAAAACCCTAAGGGGTAGGCAGAGGTGTATTAACGCCAGCTTATTTCAGGCCCCATGAAATAAGGGCGAGCCTAGTGACGGCCGCCTTGGTCTAATGCTCAGATTGCTGGGTATTGGCCAGATTAAGAGGTCCCGGGTTCGAATCCTGGTAGGGGCAAACTTTGTGATGACCACAAATGTTTGTTTCCGAGTCATGGTTTTGTATATGTTTATGTAGTATATTATCAACATTTATATACATAATTTTATTAAAAATACGTCCGTCATCTAGTATCCATAACACAAGTGCTTAGGCTACTTACTTTGGGCTAGATGATAGGTGTGAGTGTAAAAATATTTATTTATTATTTATTTATTTATTGGTATTCACCGGGAAGTTTAATCGCAGTGATTTACTAACCAGTGCAACAGGAACTCCTTTCGTCGTTATATTATAATCCTAGGCTCGAGTTCACCAACACGTAAAGCAAGTGATTAAAACATAACTATGAGTTTATGATAGTTCTTTAATACGATAAAATCGACGGTTAAATAATAATCGCTTGATGTGTTGTACGACACCCGCCAGATAAGTACCAGCGGTGACAGTTATTTTTCTGTGCCGTCACCACACGGCAAGCCCGTAATACAACCATATTGAAAAGTATTATCAAAATTTTGCTGCCCTGTTCCCAATTTACCTAGCCATCCATTACACCAAGAAAGTAATGCAAAAGAACATGTTTGAATTAGGTACGCTATAAATAATAATATAATGATATGTATAAAAGAAAATGTCGTAGCAGCAATTTCATTCCACGGAAACGAGATGAGATCTAAATTAAAACCGACTCGAATTAGTCCCATCCAAAGTGTCTGTTTGCGTCCCGTAGATATGCCACCTAATTCTTCCCGCATGGCAAATGCACTCTCATTCATTAAAATTCAAGCGGCGCTTTACTTTCGCAAAGAAAGCGGGCAAATTTAAAGTGAATCTACCAAGATTTAGTGGTGGTTGACGACAAAAGCAGGGAGCGGAGCTATGTGGGCGGGACGCGGTAAGAAATATCTGCTACGCTTGCCAAACTCTGGAACGAGATAAAAATACTCATATTTCTATCAGTTGGAGAAAGGATAACAAACGCACAGAGAGATTTATTTAAACCCCCGTGTGTTTTGGAAATACGAGCACTCGGGATATTCTTGCCATGCATTTGTTTCATATTATGAAAGCAGGCATGATATTGATAAATCGTTTCACTCAAACTGGTTTCTTGTACTGCCCATGTAGTTTGATTTTTTATTTTTAGTGTGACTTGTGCCAATCGCTATTTTAGTAGCATAACATTTCATCAGAAATTGTTTGTCGGTTAAATTAAAGTACCTACTCACATTGCACGCAGCGCATTCGTCAACCCTTGACGACGCCACTAAGGTGGTGTATCAAGTGATATAACAAAATGGAATAAGTATATTAGAAACACGAAAGCTATTCGTCACTACAACTGCCTCTGATTATCATCTCAACTTTACTAAGTATATGACGTAGTAAAAATAACAAAAAGACTTTACTGATGCGATTTTGCAAATACTTGTGTAAATCTATTGGTGAATGTCTATAAACCTAGACGCTGTTGGTGTATACAGCTATCAATTGAGCTCGTATGGCAGAGAGAAGTAATCCTGAACACAAATTGAATACATGATTCTTCGGGCTTACTATAGGCTATTTGCGTTTACAATCCGGCTCATCTAAACCGTGCCAATTTGAAATGAAATTGCGTTACGTGACTAGCTCTTGCGCGCAACTTTCTTTTCATAGGCTATATTTTGAGCTAGTTGTTGCAGCCTTTAAGCTTCTATAAATATATAACACTGTAACCGAGCTCAAACACCTAATAATGGTCAATATTTTTTCTTGTCTCAACAACAAGTTTAATGAAAAATTGTACAAGACTCGGATTTTTAAATATCTTTTACTATCTTAATTATGTTTGTTTGATTTGTTTCACGATATCACTTTTACACTTTTGTTTTGCTAGTAATAACCAAACATAAGCAAGATCACAATGTTATGACAGAACATGCGTATAGATTGTAAGCAAAATTATAAGAGACAACAAAATATGGTAACTTGAATGTTTAGGGCCTGTTTCACAATCAATAAGTAAGTTCGAAGTAGCTTACTTTGCAGTTTAATTGACAAATATTTCATATTACAACTGTCAAATGATCTGCGTAGTAAGCTACTTAGAACTTACTTGTCGATTGTGAAACAGGCCCTTAGTCTATGGAATAAGATGTCTACTTTAATCTCAAAATTCACTTAACCCGACGAGCGTAAGTTTACACCCAGGCCAACATAAATTGACTATTATTTTAATAGCGAATTATTATTATGCTTTGTGCGCCTGAATAGCTGTCCAGGAGAAGATTAGGAAGCGTCGATTGCCACGGCTAAGTCAATCGCCTTCCTGAAAACTGTGTGGACGAAGATGAAGTTGTCACCGGGTGTGTTGAACCTACCTTACGCGCTATGTAACAAATTTGAAAAGGCCATTTTTTTCTATTATTTTTTTTCTGTTTTGTCTTATTTTATTTTGAAGATACTAATCTAAAATGTTGCTCTAAGATAACCAAAGTTGGTTTATGCGTCTTTTCGAAGAAACTGACGTCACTTCTTCTGACAAATCCTGTAGTGACTACGATATTGACAATGTGAGTGAAAGAAGCTATGAAAGCTAGAGAGCAGGAGTTATTATAGCAAAGAACAGTAAGTAGTGTATGTAGAAATAATAGGGAAGGTAATGGTAAAATAATATTTCCTGCTGAAGAATAAACAAACTGGTTTACAGTACCAGAATGGTCTAATTATTTTTACACAATATGAAAAGACGGTGAATGGTAATTTTTTATGCAGTTTTGAATATATCAGGTATAAAAGGCATGATAATCTATAAAACCAGTAACTACTCTTCAGGCGTGTGGTGACGGCAGAGTAGAATACAATTGTAACCACGCCAAATCTCTCCCGTGGGTGTCGTATAAGGCGACTAAGGATAAATCAGTGATGAGGAATGGGCAGCAGCGTTCTTCTTATACCTACCACCTAGCAAAGTACTGCGACTTGTGTGCCCGATAAATGGCAATAGGCTCACCAGCTATTACATGGGACCTAGCATAATTGGCGAAGCGTGGGTGCTAGTTCACCTCTGCCTAACCCTTCGGGGATATAGGCGTGAATTATGTGTGTATGTACTCTTCAGTAAAGCAAAGATATTTCATTGGATACTTACGAATAGGTTTGATTTCAGAACAAGAAGGAAAATTTTATTTACCAATGGTGCTATGTAAATGGAAACAATATAGTGTTGGTGAATCCTCAAAAAACCACCACAAAAATTAACCAGACCTATACGGAGATGAAAACTATTATGTACATACATACATACATAAATCACGCCCACATCCCCGAAAGGGTAGGCAGAGGTGAACTAGCACCCACGTTTCACCAAATATGTCAAGTCCCATGTAATAGATGGCGAGCCTATTGCCATTTATCGGGCACAAAAGTCGCAATACATTGCTAGCCTAGGTGGTATAAGAGGAACGCTGCTGCCCATTCCTAATCATATTCAGTTTTATCTTTAGTCGCCTTGTACGACACCCACTGGAAAGATTTGGGGTGGTGACAATTGTATTCTACTCTGCCGTCACCACGCGGCTATTATGTCCAACTATAAAAAATCGCAAAACAATAATTTTGTTACCGATGCAACCGTGACTGATGGCACATGCCATTTTCGTCAGTGATATCTCCTCAAGATCTCAAGATGCATAAGTAATTTTTTAATAGTTTTATGATAAAGTAAAAGTATTGTTTTGTTTGTATGTTTAGTCTATTAGACGAAAAAATTATTTATCTTGATTTTGTTTTAACATTTTTAATTAAAAGTGATCATCATTTATTTTGCCTTAAGTAAAAAACATAAGTTCAAATTGTTAATTTTATTAACTATTATATTGATAAATACTATGATTTATTTATTTTTCCATTTTATCCTTATATTTAGTTCAGAATATAGGTAAACAACATTTTAATATTGAATAAAATCATAAATAACCATTATATTGTATTTAAGTCACAAAATCATTATCAGGGTGTGCTGCACCCACCTAGCGCTCCGTGTTACACATTCTAACCTGCCGCTCGCCGGGTTAAAAATACGACTCACTCAGGGATCAAGAAAACAAAGTACAATCAGTTATTTTTAATTAATATTATTAGTAGTACTTAACCCGAAAAAATATTCTGCCGTATAAATATAATTTCACACTCGAGTACGAAATGTAAATAAAATTCAAATGCGGAGAAGGGGACCGGCCTAGTCTTGCAAACGGAGATTCAATCAAGGACGGATTGAATTGTACTTTCTGTTTCATTCAAATGAATAAGCAAGCTTTAATGTAAAATATACAAATTCGGCAGTCCCTTTGAATTACCCCAGTTCTATTATGGCTGATTTCTATAAGCAGCTGATTACGTTACAGCTCGGTTCACTTATGTTTCGCCAAGGCACATTTGACAAATTTTCGCGTAACAATCAGTTTCATAACGTATAAATTTAGCAAACAACTTCTTGATCAAAGATTTAATATATATGTTACCCGAAATAAGTCACGCCGCTGTCCACTAAGGGCCTGCCCCAAAGGGGCTTTAACACACACTTTTCAGGTCCCATGTAATAAAGGGTGACTGATGTTTGGTTTAGATATAGAGATCTAAACCAAACATCAGTTTGTAAATTAACTAAATACCAAATCCATTTGTTAATCGTACATTGTCAAAAAAAAATTGTCAATGAACTTTCGGAAAAACGACGGATACCATTTTTATGAACCAGGGTACAGAATTTTAAGTACCTATGTAAGTCCGTTAAAGGCTACGATCAAAGAGATTAAGCAACTTTTACGAATAAAAATGTTTGTCACTAATTTCTTAAATTAATTTGTATTTTTGAGCGTGTTGTTCATTGTCATAGACAGTTTTTATTTTACAGTTTGCCAAACAATTCGGTTTATTTTATAGATATATTTATGCAACATGCATTTCGTTTCCTCTTATAACAACAACCAAGTCAAACGATTCCCTTTCAAAAGATATTCTCAATTGTATTGTAACACAGAAAGACTATATTCACTGCTTGTATCAGTAAAACATTTCTGCCCTTTTGCTTCAATATAATTTCAGCAAATTCAAGGCGCTCGTTTTGAAGTTTTGAAGACAACATTTGACATCAAACTGAAATTGAAAACCAATACATTACAGACAGCGGCAGCGCACTCGTGACGTACTGTGCACAACAAGAAACAATAATAGCTGTGCTAAAGTCCCTAGTTTCCTTAACAAGCAGTTGGAGGACAGCCAAAACTACGAACGTTAAGTAAACCGTAGTATACAAAGAATGACGCGTACCAAGTGGTAAAGAAAATAGAAAATTGCTCACTTTGTTGAATAGTCCTTCTGATTCATTTTGACTGTATAGCTACGCTTTTTTATCAACAGCACAGATAGTCAGTCACTGAGAGGCAATTTGATTTGCTGCTCTACATTAATGCCAAATATATCACCTAGGCCAATACCTACTTAAACGTCATTTCTGAATAACGGTGACAAAAACTTTTATCCGTACACCTACTCTGTGTTTTTTAACAGAGTAGCCCTCTGATGACTTTTGTTTCTAGGACAACTATTTGGACACAGATCGTCCATCGGTCCATCGTGTGATAGAGAACGGAAAGATGAACAATGTAGAGGAGACTTGCAACCTACTAACGCGGCTTCGGGAATCTGTTTTATTGTGGAGCTCTTATTATATCGAGGTCTTGTAGCAAGTACACGTATTTTGTTGGTTTATCTCTAGCTCCCATCTCAACCGCATAAGGATTGAAAAGGTAATCAGTTGGAATATTCGATTATGTTTTGAATTAATATTTACCGCATCTGAACAAAAGTGTTTCCAAATTATTCTGATCTTAATTTATCTTTGTAGAATAATTAAAATTCACCTGCAATCTCGATTAACGATCGTTTTCCGCAAAGATATGAAATCGCAAGGCTCTGTCTTATGAACAAATGAAAAGACCTACTATCTTGTAAATTACAAATCAGGTTGTGTGTTATCGGATTTGATCCGTACGCCTTCTGAATCGCCAAAGGGTTGATTTATTAAATTACTTTGGGGCCTGTAGTGCGGCTAACCTTAAATAGAATTTAAATATAAATGAATTTGTATCATGGCTACCTACTGAAGTTTTAGTCGACATATTTCAAGATTGTGCGCAATACTGGCTGTTAAATATATTAAATTAACTATTAATTTTGAGCAGAGTCCCTCAAGAATAGTGATTTTTTTAAAATAAGATGATGATTTGAAATATGACATAAATCACGCCTGTTTATACCCAAAGTACTAGGCAGAAGCTTAGTAGCACCTACATTTCGCCAACTAATTTAGGTCCCATGTTACAGGGCTCATAAAATATTATGGAATAAGATTGGATTACTTTTGACTAACATGTACACCGTTATGATTGCAAAGTTTCTTTTTGTAGGTATAACTTTCGCATTTCACCTAAATACTACTCATGTTAACATCGCTTCATGCAATCTCGGTAATGTTCTCATCCCGTCAGATTCGGGTACTTCTTTACCTTTATATATTTTTAATTAGATTGTGATAATTCCACTTAGACCTTTCTCTTCCGATTTCTTTATTCACTTTCTACATATATTTTTTGTCATTCATCTTTCACTCATTCTTTCTACGTGCAGGTATCAAGTATTTCTCAATTCTTGAAGTGACTACTAAGAAAATTTTATTTAGAAAGTATTTAGAAACTGGTTTGAATAAAGACGTAATACTAAGAGTTTTCTGTCATTTCTGGACAAAGACCATTCATGAATTGAAAGTTATTAGTTTAGGTAAGTATTACAATAATAATGTAAGTTGAGAAATAAATCCGATCCCGCTTGTATAGAACTGGCTTAAGGATGTTGAATTGCATTCGTACTGTTTTGAGACGACAACTTGAAATGGGCATGGCCATTTAATTTCTCAAAAAAGTCCCCAACCACAGCTAAATACAGTACAAGGATTTAGCATAATTGATATACATATTGTCCCGTGTAAGGACAGGCTTAAGTAGCGCCTTTCATTAACATGGCTCTGAATTTTTATGCATGCAACATTCACATTTTCTGCGGCCATGGCGATGTTTTGTTGGTAATTAATGCTGCAACTAAAGCAAACAGAATGTTGTTCTTATTATTTTATTTTATTATCAACTCTACTGTGTGTACTAATGATACAGCTTAATTTATTGGTATTTTTACATTACCTAAATTCCTAATATATAATATTCCTTTGGTCTTTGAAATCTCCGTTGATAATATGATGTAAACTAAATACCTGGCAGCTACCTCGGACAAAGAATAAGTATAGCTATTCAAAGGGAGAAAGCTGCCAGTATCTTCGGAACCTTACCTAAAGGGACTACTTTTAATAATATATTTTAGTTATTACATTATATTTTTTAAGAATTAAATACTAAGTAATGTGTTATCTTTAAGTAAATTACAATATTTATTGTTATTTTTGGTGAACCTATACTTGGATCACAAGTTCCAATTGCTGCTCCTAACTTCCCTTTGCAACACTGGAATGACAGAATGAGTTTTCGTCTCTTTTATATTCTCTTAAGCATCACAAATAAATTAATAAAACCTTTTAAACGAAAACTCAATGGCTTATATTTCTCGGTGCTTTTTTAAATTATGTTAGCTAATAAATCTTGTTCCATAATGGTCATTCCCTGGAACAACAATTGTAATACATAGGCGCTATAGAATAAGCACCCTGGGGAGGCAAGTCTAAGTTGACCGCAGTAAATCTCGCACATTGGACCCAAAGGCCTTGTTTTAGTACAGCCGAGGCTGCGCTCGTGGGAATGATTCCATTTTACAAGTAACCCGATTTAGAATCTTCGCTCATCTCTGGCAAATGTAATTTTAATGATAAACGGTTGCAATGTTTGGGTTAGTAATTGTTGTGGCGTCCAACCTACATACGCGACTTTATAACTCACTGTAATGTCTTGATATAATGACAAAACACGAGTACCAGCCACATATAAAGTACAATATAATAATATGTACAAGCGGTGTACATAAAATATCCTTAGGTAGTTGATAGTCACATCGCAAAGTCTATATCGCATAGTTTCAAAACGAAAGTCTTGCCAGTGATGACATATGGAGATGTGGGTTACTCACAATGGGCATCATAAGATGATTCTAGATTAAACAACTGTGTATTAGTTTTTGTCAGAGGTTAATGGAATAAGGCTCGCCGCTTATTATGGAACCTACCAAGCTGAGGTGATGTAGGTTACACAGAAATTTAAAAAATGTCTTAATTTTATGCAGACATGTATTTTATGAGTTCTTTTCGTTCTTAAAAAATGCTACTCAATTGAAACATGCAGGGTACGAGATTCTGCATTGAAAAGGTTCTTGCAGCCCACTATTTCAACGTCAAACATAACGGAGATATTTCCTAATTAAAAAATAATTTCAAAACATGGAATAGTAAATCATACCTACATCTTGATAAAAGCAATTTCAAAAATACTCGTTTCACAAGAGAACCACACTCAAACAGTTTTAATCCAATTCCCTTAATGTAATCTTAATTACCTAGAGTCCTTTTCTTTTCATATTGATGAGGGGTGGTGATAGATAGGTACAGAAATTAAAATCGTAATCTTTATATCTGTAATCAAATCAACAATTTAAGTTGTGAAAAGTATAAATCATAATTATAATTTTATTACAAGTTGACCATAAAAGTTGTACAATATCGAGAAACGCAACTACGAATAACTAGGGCAGCAATCGGTAAGGCGTATTTTTCTGTTCAATTCCGAAAATGTCAAATGTATTATGCTACACAAACAGTGTGTTGGAAAACTGGGGGTCCTTTAGCGATCTCACAATACACTCATTATTATGTTTATAAGCAAGGGGCGAGGAGATAGCACCTGGGGCTTTACAAAGAACTCTGAACCCGATCCAAACACAAAGTTGGAGTAGGATGCTATTCTACATAAAAAAAGGATGTTATTCTACAGTGCTACCAATTTATCCAGGCAATTGGTGGTCCCATATAGTGCATAAAGAGGTCTCATAAAATTTTCAAAAATTATACATAGGTATATACATAAATCACGCCTATATAGCCAGAGGTGAACTAGCACCCACGTTTCGCCAATTATGTTAGGTCCCATGTAATAGGTGGCGAGCCTATTGCCATTTATCGGGCACAAAAGTCGCAGTAATTGCTATTGCTAGGTGGTATAAGAGGAACGCTGCTGCCCATTCCTCATAATTGATTTAACCTTAGTCGCCTTGTACAACATCCACGGGAGAGATTTGGGGTGGTGACAATTGTATTCTAATCTGCCGTCACCACACGGCACGTAAAAAATTATGTCTACTATTAATGTTCTATGCATCGATATCACACAAGTTATGCTATCCCTTCATAGTAAACACGAGAGCTCATAATAATAAATGATTCTTTTTCAGATTAAAATATCTAACCCACCTTATTAGAGCTCGCTTTGAGTCTATTTTTATAATTCATTGACACAAGTGAAAGCAAAGTAGTAGTGATTTCACATATTTCCTGACTTCTTAAGTTTTCCTCCGCATTTTTCATATGATTTGTGGAATTTGTTTAGACATATTCAGAACAATATTTAGGTGCTTTTCGCCAAAGCTAAAGTTACAAGTGAAATCGTAAAGAGATTTAACAATTGAATTAAGAGAAAGGTACATACATACATAAATCACGCCTATATCCCCGAAGGCAGAGGTGAACTAGCACCCATGTTTCGCCAATTATGTTAGGTCCCATGTAATAGGTGGCGAGCCCATTGCCATACATCGGGCACCAAAGTCGCAGTACATTGCTATTGCTAGGTGGTATTAGAGGAACGCTGCTGCTCATTCCTCATCATTGATTTATCCTTAGTCGCCTTGTACGACACCAACGGGAGAGATTTGGGGTGGTGACAATTGTATTCTACTCTGCCGTCACCACACGGCACGAGAAAGGTGTTTTTTCTTAATACACAAGAGGGGTCTTGTGTGTTTTGACATTCGGGTGTTTTATTATTCGATCAATTTGGTTTGCACTTGGTAAACAAAACAATATTCTATAATAACATTTCTAAGAAGTGAGGCTAGTGTGTTTAATTATCCTTTAACATTTTTCTCGGTGGTCCTTCGAGCCGGATAAGAACAACGTTTGTTGGAAAAAAAGTTCACACTGCCTAAGCCACTGGACACTAATATGCAGCACCCATTTTTATACAAAGTAGGCAAATATCAACGAGCTAGCAGAGCTCTGCCTGCGAGTGGATTCGCGGCCTTAATAGTTTGCATGCAAATACGGCGTTGTCTGCGACTAATCTTTTAGTCCGGCATCGCGACGTCGCAACCTCACGTGTTCTCAGCAAGCGTGGCTAATATGCAGGGTGCAACGCTATCCAGGCTTTTAGCCCCTTCCTTCCGTTGCTGTTTACGCGCCACGGACCTAAATGAGGGCACTCCGACTTAATGACAACCACCGCCATTTTGGTAACGACGAAAGACACATTCGTTCCGTTCCCTGGAATGTTATCGTGAAAAATTGCTTTGGGCATCACTGTATAAAATTCTTAGCGGTTACTTATATGTTTCGGATATTTAAGCAAATGAGTTGTTAGGTAGTATTTAAAGCCGGCCTTGGCCTCTTAAATGGCATATTGTGCGTATATAAAAAATTGTTCATATATTTTGTTGTTAATTTTAAAAATCTATTTATCAATATAATTCGTATCAAATAAATGTTACAAGTATTATAAAGAAAAACTACCGAACGATGGTTAGCTCCAGAAGCAGTAAAAATCAAATTTGATATTTTTAAGCAGAGCAAATCTAGGCAAGTAATAAGAGGTATTAACCTGTGTGTTCGAATAAATCCCAACAGAACCTTTATAAACCCGGCTTCCAGATATGAGAGCTGCGGAGAAAATATTAGAGTAATCAATACGGGTCATGTTAAATATAGATGGAATAGGCACATATTGAGAATATGAAATAAAAGATTAATTTACATAAAACCTGGGCAGAAACGAGAATTTATAGCAGTATTTTTTTAAACGCATAAGAGCGACTGCGCTTTTTCTTTTATCTAAACGGCCTGAAAATAAGGCTTTGTTTGCTTTGGCACTGCATGCTTTATCTAATAAAAATGATTACAACAAGATTGATGCCCCTAACTGGACCTTAATGTTGAGAGCATCGACCTATTTGACTAATTGCATGACATTAGAAATATATTTATGTTTCAAACTTATAATTATACTTTATATTTGAAATGTTATTTAATACGATAATCTAAGAAATTTCTATTATTATACTGTATTTTTGGGTCCATGAAACATTACTAATGAAGGAATCTGGTCGCACGAATCGGGTCCACTTAAAAGTTGCAATGAATTTATCAACTCCTCTGGGATAACCCAATTCAATACAAGAGACACTACGGCTCTTTGTGAATATTTTAAGTATTTCTAAGTAGTGATGTATTCATGAAATAGCTAAAGAGCGTTTACCTTTCTTGATCCCGGCTTTGGTGTAGGAAATTGAGTTGTAAGCTTCAAGAAGTCTTAGATGGGGCGCGGGCGGTTCGACTTAAGCCAAGCAAAGCTATATTATGGCGAACGCTCTCTCGTCTCTCTTTATTGTTTATTCGACGAGAAATTGCAGATATTTTACAATTCAGTATAAAAAAGTCTCAGACGCCTTTAACTATTGTTTCATATTCATCAGCATCATCCTCCTGATCTGCTCCCAGCTTATCTGGGTTGGCGCAGTATGTTTTCTCCTCCATTCAGTCAGACTTCATCAAGTCATGCACTCCTTTTAGATTGATTTTATCCTTTACACCAGAAAGGTTGCAGTTATGAATGAATGTATAGAAAAGAGATTTAATGGACTGTTAGCGGTCAATCTTTTCTAAAAAACAACAAGCGTGTTATGCAAACAAAATAACTAAAGCCATAAAAATGGAATGCAAATACAAATGTTCATTCTGCATAATGACGCAAAACGACTATGAATTTATTATTGTTAAAAAGTAAGTAACTATACGACCACAGAGACATCTCAATAAATGACGTAAGTCGAGGTGATGACAAAAAAATATGAAATGGGATAGTGCCAAGGCTCACTCAGTCGAATGGACGAATGACCCCATCGGAAACGATAACGTATTATGACAGTAGTTCTGTAATATTTATATCCTACTTAGAACCTTCGGGTGCCAGTCGTATACCCTAACATTATTTGACTATTTAATATATTTTACTACATCATATTATATTTTATTTATAAAATCATTAGATTTAATTATTACAGTTAACATGTTTAGATCATGATCAAAGATGTAGTTTTAAGACTAAATCTTTTGAGTTCATACTATGATACATGTTTGATTATTTGCCGAGAGGCTAGGGCTATTTTATATGCCTTTAAATAAAGCTTTAGTTTTCTTAAACCTTTATAGGGAAGCGTTAAAATAGTTGCTGTCAAAAAATTAGAATCTTAATCTTAGCCTTACGAATATACAAAGATTTAAAACAAACAGAAAAATTTATATTCGCTGCTTGATAATGGTAAAACAGTTATAATTATCAGTAACAATGGAATGGTTATCTTGTAAATCTAGCATTATTCTATTTGTTTCTCGAGCTCAAACGCAATAGAGTTGGCATTGTCACTAACAACCCACCCACTATTCCATACAGACAGAGCCTTTGTAGATCGAGATGAAATAACGCATATTGCTCGGCGCATATCATATTTATTGTTGGATTCGCAACAATCGTCGGAAGCACGCACGACGCAGCAACAATGGGCCTTGCAGTAAATTGCTGTTGCAGCCGTATCACACTACGCCTTGAACTGTGCCGGCTTGCAGGGTAGGGTTTCCACGTATCGTGTTGGGATATAACTGAAATTAAATGTTTGTTACTCTTAAATGAGTTCTATCTAGTGAATGCTATGGGGCTATGGGGAAGAAATATTATAAGATTTATTTTTGCTTCTCCTATTTAAATTTTTCTCTATACTCTAAAACTAGTGGTCGCCTGCGGTTTCGCTCGCGTTAATGTCGGTTATTATATAGCCTATAGCCTTAATCGATAAATGGACTATACAACACAAAGCCGTGTGGTAACGGTAGAGTAGAATACAATTGTCACCTCCCCAAATCTCTCCCGTGGGTGTCGTACAAGGCGACTAAGGATAAATCAGCGATGAGGAATGGGCTGCAGCGTTCCTCTTATACCACCTAGCAATAGCAATGTACTGCTACTTTTGTGCCCGATAAATGGCAATAGGCTCGCCACCTATTACATGGGACCTAACATAATTGGCGAAACGTGGGTGCTAGATCACCTCTGCCTACCCCTTCGGGGATATAGGCGTGATTTATGTATGTATGTACAACACAAAAAGAGTTTTTCAATTTGAGCCGATAGTTCCTGAGATTAGCCGTTTTAACCAACCAAACAAATAAACTCTTCAGCTTTATAATATTAGTATAGATTACACCGATTTATAACAGAAGAAGTAGGCAGAGGTGTGAAGAAGTATTACACCTCTATCCACTCCTTTTCAGATGAAAATTTGTATTCGTGCCTGTCTTGTATCTTTTTGCTACCGCATACGGCAATAATTTTGTCCCTTGACACAAACCTTACTATTTAACACGTATTGGCCATCGTTCTCGTCTTCCTGCTCTATTCCGAGCTACTGTGCCATTCACATCGGCCAGACGTCGTCAAGTTATCCACCCCCTTTGACGCATAATAATTTATCACACAGCCAAGCTTTTAGTGATAAATGATTGTATAGAAAAACTATGAAAGGACTATGTCGATAGAATGGAAACAGTGATTGGGACGACAACATTCCGATCCATTCTGCTCAAGGTTTTGGCATAGGTTTCACAACGAGCCGCTTGCCTCTCACCAAATTTCGTTGGATATGCTGTTGTTGATGTTAAAGTCGACAATCACCCTTAGTAGAATTTTACAACACCCCTGCGGTGAGTCGGGGCTGGCACATTCTGCTTTATTGTTTCATTCCCAGCCCAGCATCGAAGGGACAAATAATGTGAGTGAAAATAATAAATCCTAGGGCATGCAGAAGTGCCTGCCCTAGGATATAGTTTAAGCTTTATTAGGCATAGGTGTAATGATGAAAAGAAAAAGGCAAAACCGACTCGTGTACGCACTACCCGAAGCACAGTCCACAGAAAAACCTGCAACATACTACCCTAAAACCGTGGTTAAGCTTTGGAGCTTGGACTGCACCAGTATTCGTATTATCCATTTATAGCGCATAATAATTTATGAATAATTCCTGGTGGACTATTTCGTATGCAATATGATGATAAATTAAATTTTATTTGGACTGGAAAAAAATGTGCTTAATTTGAAACTCATTTATGTACACGCTCATTGCTGCTTACAATGTCTACATTGTATCGTATCACATGTTTTACCTTTAGGTCATTTCATACATTTTAAATCGAAAAACTCGGCGGTTTGAGCCTTTGTTCTCCGTTAATAATCTATGTACGGCAACCCTATGTAGAACGATAAATGGATGAATCCGTCGCTTTTGTCATTATACCGGCTTGAGTACTTAACATCCATTGTTTCCGTTTGAAATCGAATCTGGAGATAAGATAAATTAAATACGTAACTGCGCATATTAAAGGCCTTTCTCCTTACAGGCTCCGCTTCCGAATTAATAATTATAAACTAAGCATTGGTGTTCTGAGAGAATATATTAATGATTTTATGCTAGATAAAAAATGTATGAGTTAATTATCAATGTTAATAGTTTAACGCTTTATTTTCCATTAGGGAAAACCAAATTGTTACCAATGGCGTTTGCTAATCACTGTAGAACACTTATCTATTATACCTCTAACAAACGAGTAACACATAGAGGTGTATTTTACAATATCAACGACTTATTAACAGGAATGTCTAATCATAATAACCTGTACCATAGTGTCTAGTAAAAAAAAAACATACGGGTACGAATTGAGTAACCTACTCCATTTTTTCGTCGGTTAATTAACTGACATTCTCAAATTCAGTGAGAAAACTAGAATGTTGTAAATAGTTTTCACTGCCCCTAAAATAGATACAAATAAATCGAGTATTATCCATTGTAATAATATTTCTACCATAATAATGTTCAAATAACTATTAAATAATAAATAACTAAAAAATATTTATGTATACAAACGACAAAATGCGATGCGCATTATTAATTGGCTACTGAACCCGAAAATTTACATTCATAATGTAAATTTTCCGTTTCGGCTGTCAAAGGAAATAGCAGTAAGATATTATTAGCGAGGCTGTACGTGGAATTTGTGAAATTATCTGACGTGGTTACTTTGACCGATTCAATAACAACGCTTCAAACAGTGTCATTGTAGCACTAACTAAAGTTTCGTAGTTCTATGGACACTACATGTCAATTTAATATTCACATACCGCATTCCTAAAATTAAAATTACCTATAACTATTTGGTTTTTGATTGCGACATTTGGGTGTCCTCCTCTTTGCCCATGCCTACCCTACTGTCATATCCAGTCATGATAACTTACACCATTTATGTTGCGTTATTGAGACATTACATATATGTTATAAAACTGATTACAAAGAAAAGGACAGAATTATGTATGTTGTTTGAAGATTCTAGAAATTATATTACGGCATATAGCCTGAGAACATAGTTTAGCCCGTAACATGTCCATACCAAACCAAACGATTCCCTTCAATGGTGCCACTTCCAAACTACGTCTTATATACACATTCCTTACTTTATCTATTCTAGACACGCGCACATCCGTCTTAACATTTTCATCTCTGATGCATGAAATTTTCCTTTTTTACAGTATACCATACCGAAAGTTGACAGGGCTTCTACGGTAATGGATGCCAACATAATTTACAGGCAATTATTGCAACAAAGTAGTAAAGTTTTAAATTGTTTTTAGGTTGTTAACTTTTTTTGTTATGTTAGTGATGTAGAGAAAGAAATACAATATAGAATAGAAATCTTTATTCGATTTATACTCAACGCGTTATTCATTTGTGTTTGTGATTGTGGATGAAAAATTGAGAAGTAAGGTTCAGAGGATACAAGAGTGTTCCGAGTAGCGGTCTTTATTCAGACCACTTCCTTGTAGTTAGCTGAATAAGTGGTCTGTTTAATAGATGGCGGCACTGTACCACGGCCCCTGTAAGTATCCTGGAAAGGATAAAAGTAGAAAATTTGCAAGAGGTGCATGAGGAATATGTGCGGAAGTAGAATTAAAGGTTAATTGAATCTGACATAGATTCAGTAGCTGAGATAGAAGACATATGGAAGGTTTTTAAAGGTGACGTTGTGAATGTAGCTACTGAAGTATGCAGTGTGGCGAAAAGAGGAAAAGAAAAGAGACAGGAGAGTGAATGGATGGATGGATAAGTACAGAAGGTAGTGAAAGATAAGAAGAAAGCTTGGCAAGATTGGTTAGCAACGAGAGCTGACCAAAGGATATGTGAGGTGACAATAGCGGATGTAGATGAAGCAAAAAAGGAATATAAAAGATTGAATTTGTTAGTGAAGAGTGTAGTGAATAGAAAGAAACAGAGGCGCTACTCTGGAAGTTTATTTCGTTCGATCGAGTCGTTGCGTCTTTGTCGCTCTTATTTTAACACGCAGTGGCGTGAGAAAGACGGATAGATGTTCGTTCGTTCGTTCGGAGTTCCAGAGTAGGCCCCCTGGAACGAAAAGATGAGTTTGATAGAAAAATCTCTGACAATTTCCAAAATAACATTAAAGTTTTTTGGAAATCTGTACGGACAGCTCGAGGAAAGAGCGCAAACTCGGAGCTGAAACGAGTCAGAGACAAGGATGGAAGTGTTATAAATGGCGAAGAAATAGGTGGAAGGAATATTTTGAAAGTTTGTTTGAAAGATTAGATGATGTAGTCCTGTCCCAGGCTAATCATGTGGAAGAAAATTTGAATGAGAATGAAATAAGTATGCATGAGATTGTGCAAACATTGAAAGGTATGAGAGCAGGAAAGGCAGCAGGGTGTGATAGGATATCGGTCGAGATGCTGAGGGCTGGTGAGGGTACCATTGCAAAGCAGCTGCACCGCCTTTTGAACCTATGTTCGGTAAGTGGCCAAGTACCAAAAGACTGGCGTAAAGCTGTCATTGTGCCACTGTACAAAGGTAAAGGGTCGCAGCTGGTATGCAAATTAGCCTTCTCAGTGTTGTCGGCAAATTGTATGCAAAGATTCTGATTGAAAGGGATTATGAAAGAGACTAATCATATAATATGGGAAGTGCAAGCAGGGTTTCGAAAAGGAATGGGATGTACGGATTAGTCAGCAGCCTAATACAGGCATTGAAATCTCTCTATGAGGATTTGAACGCTTGTGTTAGGATAAATGGCGCATACACAGGATGGTAACAGTTATGCATGAAGCTCTGACAGAGAAAGGGATGAAAGTATATGTAAGCCAGACCAAGGTCATGGTTTTTTAAAGGGATGAACAAATGACGAATTGTGAAATTAAGATACCGGGTGAGAATGTTGAACAGATTAAAGAGTTTGTATATTTAGGATCTGTATTTACGAGAGATGGAAAGTGTGATAGTGATATTGTAAAGCTGGTGAAAGCTGGGAATATGGGAAACGGGTTTTGCAGACTTTTATGAACAGCCAAAGCGTGTCCACAAAGGCTCGTATGGCTGTTCACAATGGAGTGCTGGTCCCGACATTAATGTTTGGAAGTGAAAGTTGGGTATGCGAGAAGAAGTATGAAAGTAGAATAAATGCAGTAGAAATGATAGCGCTGAGGAGCATGGCTGGGGTAAGGCTGATCGATTGATTGTATAACAGTGTGACAAGAGAAAGGTTTGGTTTGAAAGAAGATGTAATGACAGGGATTAAGAAAGGGATGCTCTCATGGTTTGGTCACGTCGAAAGAATGGATGAAAGGAGAATGACAAAAAGGATTTACATGGCGAAATTGAATGGAGAAATGGGAAGGGGAAGGCCTAGGCGGATCTTTCATAATCAAATTAGAAGTCTATTAAAAAAGGGCCAGGTCAACCGTACCCGAAACCGACGGGCATGCATGAAGAGATTGATGAGATTGGATGAAGCGAAAGAAGTATGTAAGGATCGCAGCAAGTGGAAAGAAGTGATCTCTGCCTACCCCTGTGGGAGAAAGGCGTGACGTATGTATGTATGTTATTCATTTATTAAATAAATCATCCCTATGAAATTCAATATACACTCCACGATAGGAAACCATGGCGACGGGCTCGCTAACGCATGGTTAGCTATACATCGAAGGGTGACCATGATATTTTAAATATTATATAAGGACAAAATCTTACATTTTTTTACAATTTGAATTTATCTGACATTCTACAAATCATAACACTGTCATCTCGCCCCTGTTACTTTATAATCAGAAGCGTGTATTTTACTGCTTTAGTGTCGATATAGTAGTATTCTACTATATTAGATTTCACTACTTACTTTAACAAAATAACAAATTTATTCGAGAATAATAAACTTACAGGTAGCGTGGAGAATTCGTTTTAATATTTAAAAGCACAAAAGATTTTGGGGTTAGAAAAAGAATATCGAAAAATTATGATCTTGAGGCGGGAATCGAACCCTTTGTACTAATTTTTCTAACATTTATATAATGTTAAAATTAAAATCGAATATTTAAAAGCATTTTTAATAAAAGCAACTTGAATCAAAATGTGGTTTTAAAATTTGTAACTTCGTCGTCTCGGGCTTCGCAGTGCCACTTATATGCATCCCTGTATTAAGTTGAGTGTGGGCAAGCGTTTACTGAAGTCTGAACTATTTTGTAGGAGCGGAGCGAGTGGCTGCCGCCAAACCCTCCCCACGTTATATTAGTAAAGTTCAACGATCACATGAAATAGAAACTTAGGGGAGTTCCTTTCAATTGGACTTTTATGTGACAATTTATTATTTATTAAATTGAATTATGTTAACATTTCTTAGCTTAAAAATATCTATTGTAAAGTAACTTATTGTTAAGGTATTTAACGATATAAATAGGACCATTACACTAAAGAACTTTTTGTCATTACGATAAATTTAAAAAAAGCACACAAACCTGAAATACCCATGTAGGCTATTAAGGTATATAAAATACCTACCTGGCATTGAATTTCCCACTTCCTTCCTTCGTCAAACAGAAATCATAGTAGTTTATTTAAGTTACAAAACTATCTTGGGACGTAAGTAATAAAAGTAACTTCGGGAAAGATTTTTCTGTTACGTTATAAAGGATGAACGTCAACTATATATTTGGACCATATTTATATGGCAACTAAATAAGATAATATCGGACTTTTGTAGCAGTTTATTAGTAAATCACTCCTGTTTATCCACGCAGGTTACTCCTGCGTGGATAAATAGGAGTAATAGGCTGACAATTCACCCCTGCTGTAGGGGTGAATTGTCACCTATGTTTCGCCAATTATGTTAGGTTCTATGTAATATGGGGGTGAGCACATTGTCATCTATCGGCCACGTAAATCGCAGTTAGGTGGTATAAAAGGAACGCTGCTGCCCATTACTCATCGCCGCCTTTCCTCTTAATCACCTTGTACGATATAGGATGTAGTGACAATTGTATTCTACTCTGCCGTCACCACACGGCTTACCGTCACCTGTGAATGAAATACGAAATGAAGGAGGAAGGAGATAATAAAATATTTGAAATTATATTTTGGGACGAAGGAAGCTTAGCTTAGTTTAGCTGGGCCTTTTCTGCACTTAGCCCCTGATTAGACGAAGAAACCATATTATTTGGGACGATCAGATAAGACAAAATTCAGTGGGACAAAAGAAGAATAAATCAAAATTAACACTAAGAAAATATTTGTACCTACCATGTTTAAACAGAATTTTTGGGTTTTTTTCTGACCTATTAGTTTTTATAATCCAAATCTAATGGGTAAATGTCTTAAGCTTTCGTGTTCATGTAAACGAAAGTGAAAGAATTCCCATGGAATGCCATTTTATTCGAAGGTTTTGAGAAACTTGCTTTAGGTAGTGCGAATTTAAGTCGTGCCATCCCCTCTTGGGATTAGCAGTCAGCAGTTGAATAGCGACTTAAAACTAACCGTGTGAGTAAACAGTCACCGGCACCTAACCGGTTGATCCTGTGTTGTTTTCAAAGTTTAATGGTCGCGCGGTCAACCAAAAGTAATACTGCTAAGGGGACTTTCGTGTTTGCGTACGTATCGTAAGCCGTAGATCGAACTTTCTCGAACCCCAGCATTATGCTTTTCCTGGCCCTGTACCAACAGATACATACATACATACATAAATCACGCCCATATCCCCGAAGGGGTAGGCAGAGGTGAATTCTCACCCGCGTTTGGCCAATTATGTTAAGTCCCATGTAATAGGTGGCGAGCCTATTGCCATTTATCGGGCACAAAAGTCGCAGTACATTGTCAGGACGGTAGTATAAGAGGAATGCTGCTGCCCATTCCTCATCACTGATTTATCCTTAGTCGCCTTGTACGACACCCACGGGAGAAATTTGGGATGGTGACAATTGTATTCTACTCTGCCGTCACCACACGGCTATGCCGTCACCACACCAACAGATACCTACCGTAAAATGTGGAAAACAGAAAAAAATAAAACATTTTTATTTCTATAGCCTGTAACGTCTCTGTCTTAGCAGCATGACTAACTTTCTGAGTAGTTATTTTATCTTCCGTGTCAGAATGATTAAAACTACACGAATATATATTCCTTAGGTTCAAACTATTCATATTTGATGAAAACGGGTAACAGTGGGTCAACTTTCAAACTTTATTTAGCTCTTACAAACATGTGTGTGTTCACTGAGTGATGTTCTCTATTACCAAATACATACATAAATCTAACCTATGTAGGCAGAGGTCAAATAACATTACTTTCAAATATTTTTCGGAGTTTATTTTTTCTATTTATTTATTTGGACTATCAACAGAAGAAACGGTTTAAAATGATGTTAAATTAAAGTAAAGTAATTAGAACTAAGTACTTAAATTATTAAGCTTTCATATTATAATTATATTAAACAGAATTTAATGCACACGAAAGTGAAAAAAAAAAAAAAGTATTCGCGTCACTAATCCTAACGAACCGCAGCTCTACTCCCAGTGGGTAAGTAATTAAATAATACCAAATTGAATAATGAATATTGTTTTTTTAACAGCCATTACAATAACGTAGCTTCGCTCCATTTACAAGGTTCGTGGTCATAGACGGTAACGATAACTTGGTACAGCCATTAGACTGTGAATTCAAGTTTCGATCACGGTTATTATGAAATACGTTGATGATTTTATACTTACCTACATTCTTTTAATTTGCCTTGCCTATAACGTCAATAAAACATAGGGGAAGTTCAACTTTTGAGAATACACTTCATCAACATCCCTTTGAGTATTAAATATGAAAAATGCGAGATTAAGGCTGAAGTTCACCAACACTTAAACAGGCGTTTAAAAGATAATCGTCAGTTTTAGTAGTTATTCCATACGGTAAAATGTCAAAAATCGCCGGTTAAATAATAATCGTCTGTTTAAGTGTTAGTGAGCTTAGGCTTTAGTGGCTCAATTTAGCAAGTGGTTTGAACTACTGTACCTTCCCCTAAAATTTAGGGCCTAAATGTTATTAAGATCAAAAAGTGTCGCAAAGAAAAATATTATAATATAAAATTAGACACATTCTGAAAGAGGTTATAGCGATGCATATACCAAATATATTCAGAAGCTTTTCTGAACCCAATCACTCTCTGATTTGACAATTAATTATTGATTCATAGTAAGCATGAGGAGCTATTTAATGTTAGGTTTAATTTCACTTTGTAGCTAATGTTCGCATATCCACGCCGGTTCTGAATAATTCAATCTTGTTTGTTAATTATGCGTCTAAATCAAGCAATGTTTGGCATCCAATCAGACCAGAGTATTATATATTATGTTGAAAATGGTATGTAACTGTTAACTTTCACAATAGAAATTCTTTCTTTTGCTAATATGCATTGTGCTTTCTACAGTTTAATAATTTTAAAATCGTAATAACGTTTTCGATAGTAAATCAGTCAGTAACAAATATTTACAGTTCAAAAATCCAAAAAATATTGTCTATTAAAATGACTGTCTTCTAGAATCCTTAACATAAGTGCTTATTCTACTCACATTTGGCTAAATTAAAGACGTGAGCTTCATCATAGTCATCACCAGCCTTTTAATGTCCCCATTGCAGGGGCACAGGCCTACCCTATGGATGGAGGAATATATGGGTAATGGGCCATAACCCACCACGCTGGCTCAGTGCGGGTTGGTATTAACGTCTGCAGATGCAGCCGGAACCAAGAGCTTAACGTGCCTTCCGAAGCCCGGAGGACTCGACATAATAAATTTTTGGTCACCCATCCAATGACCGGTCTTTGCGAACATTTCTTAGTTTACGCAATCCTTCGATCCGAGTGCGCTATACCACTGCGCCAGCGGACTTCTCAGACGTGAGCCTAAGAAATGTTTATTTATCATATTTTATCATTTATATTTTGCCGTGTGGTGACGGCAGAGTAGAATACAATTGTCACCACCCCAAATCTCTCCCGTGGGTGTCGTACAAGGCGACTAAGGATAAAACAGTGATGAGGAATGGGCAGCAGCGTTCCTCTTATACCACCTAGCAATGTACTGCGACACTTTTGTGCCGGATATATGGCAATAGGCTCGCCACCTATTACATGGGACCTAACATAATTGGCCAAACATGGGTGCTAGTTCACCTCTGATTACGCCTTCGGGGATATAGGCGTGATTTATGTATGTATCATTTATAATAATATTAAAAAACTGCTTCTCTGGTGAAGAAATCCAGGCGTTTTAGAAAAACAGGAATTTAGGTAGTTGCGGGTAGCAGATGGCGCTCCGCAAGCCGGCCCCTGCGCCAGCGACAATTTAACCACCCCCCTAGTAAACTCCCTCACTTCTTGCGTTTGCACAGAAATAATGCGAAAAGTTTAGGTTTCTTTTCAGCTACCACTTGTGTCAAGAGTTAGAGTTAATGTTTATTTACATACTGGCTTGTGTTCATAGTGGATCTTTAAAGTCAGACGTCTGCGTTGTGGCTTGGTTTCTTTGCAAATTGTTTGTTTCTAGTCTTCAAGTAGTGTGAGCTGAGTTTTTCATAATAAAAATATAACTATTACGTCAACAAGTAACACACATGCAGGTAGAACTTTCTAACGTCATATTAGTATAATATGACAAATTGTCTCAATCGACTTTGTACTTTGCGTCAAGTAATTTAAGGAAAATAATCAGTAGTAGACATAAGACAGTTTTGTACAGTCTGAATAAAATAATAATTGTCACCACCCCAAATCTCTCCCGTGGGTGTCGTACAAGGCGACTAAGGGTAAATCAATTATGGGGAATGTGCAGCAGCGTTCCTCTTATACCACCTAGCAATAGCAATGTACTGCGACTTTTGTGCCCGATAAATGGCAATAGACTCGCCACCTATTACATGGGACCTAACATAATTGGCGAAACGTGGGTGCTAGTTCACCTCTGCCTACCCCTTCGGGGATATAGGCGTGATTTATGTATGTATGAATAAAGTCAAGACTACGGTCCTCAAATGGTTAACCATTAATTAATTGATACTATTTTATTACACATAGCTATTAAAATAAATACATAAATGAAGCCTAATTAAACCTTTAATGTAGGGGTAGTAGTAGAGTTGTATCAACACCCACGTCTCGCCAATTATGTCATGTCCCGTGTGTAGGTAGGTGTAGGTGGGGACCTATTGCCATCTATGGGGCACATAAATAGGAGTATATTGCTAGGTGGTATAAGGGGAACGGTGCTGTCCATTACTCATCGCTGTTTTAACCTTAATTCTTAATCGTCTTGTATGACACCCGCGGGATGGATTCGGGTTGGTGACAATTGTATGCTGCTCTGCCGGCACCACATAAAATATTGCGTCAAAAAATGTTTACTTAATATTTGTTAAAGAAAAGTCTCTTTTTCATCTAACGTAATAAAAAAGTTTGTTAATAAAAACTGCCTACCTATTTCTAGTAACCTTGAAACAAAAGTGCCATCACGAAATGAATAATCCTCTAGGGAAAGACACTTCCAACAATTTGATTTAAAATTCTTTCCGTAACCAAAATCGCGCCGGGTCACATAGTTTGCGGAACTTTTACAACATTACGTAGTAAATGTAACAGAGGTAGATAACTTAAGACTCGTATTGTATTAAGGAACTGGCATTATTTTAGGATCTTGCTGAAATTAAGCCCTTTCAAGACTTACGATAGTTTTTTCCAAAAAAAAATTGCTGCCCATCTTTCTTTGTAACTACTTTTCTTAAAATATTAGAAATCAACTTATCGAGGCAATAGCTCCAATCCCTGTGTACGACTTTAAAAGAAACGAGAAATGAAAAGAGGTCGATTATCTAAAAACATTAGTGTTTAACTTGGCAGAAATAAAAAAAAAGGAAGAAGAAGATTAGTGTTTAACTTTTCAACATCGAAACGTAATCAACGCGAAGGGGTTTGTTTGTGTTAGAATTCCATCACAAATCTCTCTAATACGTTGTTGGAGGTAAATACAGCAGATTACGTAATTGTATTAGTATAGATCCTCTTGGAACTCGTGCGATATTACTCTTACGGAGCACTTCGACTATATCTCAGTGATAAAACGACTTAACTCAATATATAAGGAAGCCTAACAAGATTTTCTAATTATGAACATAGCAAACATTGTTCACTGATTGTCGTTTTATATTATTCAATATGGTCGTTGGCCCCTGACTCTTTCTTCACTGGATAAATACTTTAATCACCAGGCCTTGCCTGACTGATGGATGATATGAATCAAAAGGAAGTGGCTTTGATGACGTCTGACCGGTATAAATGGAAGAGGATACAATACTGCGCCGACCCCAGATAAACTGGGAACAGGACAGGAAAATGATGAAGAATCGAACGTGTGTGCAAAATTTATGTAAACCACTCCCTTTTGCAATAAAACTCAGCTTGTCTTTGTACATATTTGTCTCCTGTGACCACAAACTGAAAAGGGTTCGAGCCGCGGTGCTTAAATAAAATGTAAAGAGTAAAGGTAAAGGTCGCTATTCGTAGAACGAAGTGAGAGTAGTTTGATTTTTATAACGAAACCGACACTTAAAACGGTGGACTAACCTCCGAATACTGAAACGGTACTCAAAGTTTGAGTCTTGATTAACATTTAAGTATTGTCAAAATTGACATTTTTCCATACAAATTCTGACAGGTATTGGCCACTTAATTTTGAAGCAGTTCTCAAAAATGTTTAAGTAGTGTTTATGTATTCGGGGGTCTGCCAGCCACTTTAAATTATATTGGATAATACAATTCTTTACAAGGTCTTTCCCTCAGTAGCCTTGGCCGACGTCCGCCGAGATTGATGGCGGGTGGTGACAATTGTATTCGGGCTATAAAATAATTATTAAAATTTTGTCTATTTATACTGTTTATTTATTAAAGCCAAACTCAGGCTAATTTAGTTACGACTGGTGAATTGCTGCGAGGCAGATCCCAGACTTTCCCCGCTTACAGGGCTAGGAGGAACACCGGAGTGGTTTAGTGGGTACTGCCGGCGCTTAGTACTTTGGGTGAGTCCCACACACGCCAGTCGCCTAGCTAGCTGGTGTGGTGCTTAAAAGCATTCCACTCCGACAAAAAAAAAGGCTAATTTAGTCATATTCTTACTTTAGGCTTGACTTTTAAAAAGGTATAATATTTTGACAAGATCACATTTTGTCTACTTTACAGAATGAAGTAGATTATAAAAAATAGGTTACTCCGCTTCTGAGCAAGACCAGACAACGGAACAAAAAACGTAGAACAATGGGCACTTGCTGAATAAAATTATTAACAATGCACTTTTCTTACAGACAGGGTCCAAGTTAATACAAAAAAAAGGTCACCTGCGGAGCAAAATTGTGTCATTTCATTTTGCAATAGAGTTGAGAGCTTACTCCCGCCAGATGTAACAGTTACGGAGTAATGTAATATCAAAACGCAATTATGACATCGCCGTAGTTACGCCTCCGTTCTTGAGTTACGGCCATCCGACAGAGTAATCCGATTAAATGAACGAAATGTACGAACCGTGGATTCGCACTTTGCCACCGATTATTATTTCGACGTTCAAATGACGACTGTCTGACTATACTTTATTCTGATCTTAAAAGACATAAAATACGTCGGTATACCATAGTATATGTATTTATTTCCCATAACGATCGCTTTAATTTTCCAAGCCTGCAAGCTTGAAACAACAACAAACAAGCTTGAAACAAGCTATAATGTTTCAATCTGTAAAGCTTGAAACGTTAAAGTTATTTTATAGATAGGTGTCAGTCATAGGTGTCTGTGACATTTCTAGTCAAGTGAATGTAATACTAATATTTCCATCCAATTTCGTCTCACCGCGCCCTCATTTCTGGCGAGAGTAATAAATTACCTTTAAATTTACAATAATTGTAAAATATTTCCTGACCATACATTATTATTTTGGAGTTAGGATTTCGTACTATACAGGGGAAGGTGGCCCCAAACGGGTATACCGCCTAAAGCGGGCATACCCAAATAGACAGATCGGAACTTAAATTTCGACTCTAAAGATCAAACATTCTAGCTCACTGTAAATTATCAATTTTTTAAATCAATAAAATATTCTCGATCAAACCCCATTTTAGGCAGTATACATACACGCTTTTGGCGCCTTCCCTTAAGCATTGGCAGAGTTAAAGTATTCACTAGGTTGTTTTAAAACCTCAAATTAATGTTCTGCCGTGTGGTGACGGCAGAGTAGAATACAATTGTCACCACCACAAATCTCTCCCGTGGGTGCCGTACAAGGCGACTAAGGATAAATCAGTGATGAGGAATGGGCAGCAGCGTTCCTCTTATACCTACCACCTAGCAAAATACTGCGACTTTTGTGCCCGATAAATGGCAATAGGCTCGCCACCTTTTTTTTTTTTTTTTTTTTCTCGGAGTGGAATGCTTTGAAGCACCATACCAGCTGCTAGCTAGACGACTGGCGTGTGTGGGACTCGCCAAGGCACGAAGCGGCCAGCACTACCCACTAAACCACTCCGGTGTTCCTCCTAGCCCTGTAAGAGGGGAAAGTCTGGGATCTGCCTCGCGGCAATTCACCAGTCTCTCCCCAGGGTCTCCCAGCTTACGCCAGGGTTAGCGCCGAGGGGGAGATGTCCGAAACACTGGACATCCCCCCAGATGGGGTGGCCTGTGCAATGCACACAGGGGGGCTAACCCATGTGTGCAGGCCACCCTTGACGGACCTAGGGAGGACGAAGATGAGCTCGCCTCCTTCGGCCCGTCCGTCTGCGCCGGAGGGGAGCGGCAAACGCATCGTCTTCCCGGTCCCTCTCCGCTGCCTCCTTCTGCGACATGACAGTCTCGCAGAAGGAAGCGGAAGCCTCCCAGATTCTCTCGCTCCCAACCATGGATCTAACCAAAGTTGGGAGCGAGAGATAACCACCGCCAAGCGCCACACGGAGTGTGCGGCGCTCAAGTCGCCAGGCCGGGCATACGCAAAGTGTATGCTCAGCCGTATCATCAGGAGCGTCGCAGTGATGACACCGCAACGACTCCTCCCGACGGGCGACCTTGTGCAGGTAGTGACCGAAACAGCCATGTCCGGTCAACACCTGCACAAGGCGGTAAGTGAGGCTGCCGTGCCGGCGCCCAACCCACTCCTCCAACACCGGACGGATGGCCTCAACCGTCCGGTGGCCGGCACGCGGGACTAGCAGTGCCTCTCCCCACTGAGCAACGGCCTCCCGCTTGGCCAGGGTACGCACCCGTCTGATCTCCTCGAGAACGGGGCGTTCCCCCCGCGCCCTGGCTGCGACCCGTGCTCGATACACCCGGGACAGAACCCGAGCTTCGAGCTGCCAGGGAGGCATACCTGCTAATACGCAGGCAGCCTCGTGGCTGACCGTGCGGTATGCTCGCACGGTCCGGGTCGCGATGACCCTCTGCGGTTGACGCAAGAGGGCCTGCGTGCGTGTGGTGAGGCACTCCGCCCATACCGGGGCTCCGTACAGTGCCATCGACCGTATCCCGCTGTGATACAGTCGACGGCAGGCCGTACCAGGCCCCCCCAAGTTAGGGAGGACACGTCCGAGGGCAGCTGCGGCGGCGCACAGCCGAGGAGCGAGGAGCTTAAAGTGCTTCTCGAAACTCCACCGGGGATCCAGAATCAGGCCGAGGTACTTCATATGCACCTCGACGGGAATCAGAACCCCCTCCACTCGGACCTGGAGCCCCGGTGGGGTTCTGCGGCGTTGGGCGTGGAACGGCATGGCTCTCGTTTTGGTGAGGGCCACTTCCAGCCCCAACATACGGATGCGCCGGACGACTAGCGATGTGCCGACCGACGCAAGGTGGACCGCATCCTCCCATTCGCGAGCCCTTGCCGCGACTAAAGTGTCGTCCGCGAAGCACACAACCTCCATCCGCGGCAAGAGCTGGCCCCGCAGAACCCAGTTATACCCCAGGTTCCATAGCAAGGGTCCAAGCACGGAACCTTGGGTTACACCCGCCGCCATGGACAATAGGCTCGCCACCTATTACATGGGACCTAGTATAATTGGCGAAGCGTGGGTGCTAGTTCACCTCTGCCTACCCCTTCGGGGATATAGGCGTGAATTATGTATGTATGTATGTAAATTAATGTTCACAGCTTTTAGGTTTACACGCCAATTAGAACTCCCGATAACAATTTAATACTATCTGAACTAGTTATACAAACACGCTTAAGATAACGTCCAGATGTTATCAGCGCCATCTTTTGGCTGGCCATTTGATTGTCATCTAGATACCTCTACGTGTATTCCAAAAATCCCCGACGGCCGTAACACCTACACTTGCTCAGTGGAAATAGAGACATTGGCGTAAAGCCAGCGCAATCATCGTTAAATAATACCTAGGTATTCCTATTTGCCGAGCGTTTGTGATAATGCCAACAACGTTAGCATTCCACGGCTCTAAATATTATTGCAACTTTGGGATTATCTTTGAGAACTGCGGCCTCTGTTTGTTGTATATGTATGCATCCTTTGCCTTGCCTTGATTTATGGACGGATTAAAAATAAATAAAAAAAGGACACGGCGATAGTGGCCACTTGTCAAGACATAAGTGATAATTGATTATAAGACATGATTGTAAATTGTAATCCAAAGAGATCTAAATAAATAATAAATAAAACACAACGATAAAGTTTATTAATTTATCATACGAAACACTGTTTCTGTCTTGGTTAGGGTAAATCGATGGGCTATGTTCACTGGGATCTTTTCTACATCTGAAGATCGGAGAGTGGTAACTGTATTTCTTTACACATACATACATAAATCACGCCTATATCCCCGAAGGGGTAGGCAGAGGTGAACTAGCACACACGTTTCGCCAATTATGTCAGGTCCCATGTAATGGTGGCGAGCCTAGTGCCATTAAGGACGCCTTTACACGCCATAAAGGATTTTGGTTGTGTACGCAGTTACTATTAGGTCAATAAAAAAAGCATTTACATCATACTCTTTGATGTTTAACCGACGAAAAAACCGAGGAGGTTACTCAATTCATACCCGTATGTTTTTTTTTATGTTAGACCACGCAAAACTTCGTCGTTTATGGACCGATTTTGATCATTCTTTTTTTTTTTATTCAAGATATTCATTTTTAAATACGTGTAATACATCATACAAAATATTCAATCGTATCTATAGAATTTTTTGTAATAATAAACAAATGACTGTTCCATATGAATTTAAATTAGGCTATTTAGCATATTTATGGTTAAGTTAGGAAAGAAAGTCATGGGGTGCGAAGTTCCGAGACCTCCACGTGGTGCACCCTGGGCAACGGCTGGTTGATGGATCGACGCCTGCCGCGTCGAACCATCAACCAGACGGCTAGCTTCGGAACAGAGGAGGTACGGCCTTTGGTCGTAGTGGTCTCCAATGGTGGTGCCGGAAGAGGCAGCGTTGGCTGGTCGATGCAGACCCTGGTGCCCTCACTGGTGCGTTGGACTTCCCACCTAAGACGTGGGGGTAGCGGCGCATTTGCGCTTCGGCCACGGGATGGCCACGGCCTTCGGAGGGGGGGCAATGCGTAGACCGTAGCCATAATTTTAACGCTGAGTTTCATCCGGGCCCTTTTGTCACCACTGTTGGAGACGTGTGTGGGGCCGCGTCGGGGCGTTTGTCCGGCGGCGTGTGAGGGAGGAGGCCGCTTGTGAGGCCTGCAGGAGGGGGGAAGGCCGCCTCCCGTCCCTCTGTTACCAGAGGGAGGGGCGGTAGGCCCGTGAAACGGCCCTTTTCAGGGCCGTTTCACCAACTAGTGGCTGTCCCCAATCGTGGCACCGGAAAAGTGCTTACCCTTCTGGCGCCACTGTTGGAGACGTGTGTGGAGCCGTGTCGGGGCGTTTGTCCGGCGGCTGTGTGCATAGGTGGGGAGGGCTTGGCTCCGGGCTTGCTCGTTTGCAGCAGGAGGGGTTCGTTCGCCGAGCCGGGAACATTAGCCCGACGGGGGAACTCCTGGGGAGAGCCGCGGCGCCCGGTGATACGGGGGCTGCGGCACTAGGTAGAGGAGAGCCCGCTACTGCGGGCAACGCGATGGGGGTCAATGGATGGGAGACTTCTTGTCATGTCCTAGGCCCCCATCAACGCGTTGAGGTGTATCACCCAGGGGATGTTTAGTGGCGTATGGAGGGAACCTCTTCCCTCGAGTCCCATATATCCTTCAAGGCGGCGTTCCCGTCGCTGCGAAGGAATGCGTAACTGCAGTTTACCCCTGGTTAAAAAAAAAAAAGGAAAGAAAGTCATAATGTATAAAACAGCGTTAATAAGTATAAAAGTATAGTTGCTAACTGAAATGCCAGTTTGTCGACTTAATTAACAAAAAATAAATTATATAGTAAAAGTTTTAGGTACATACAAATTAACAAATCCATCCAATCTTTCGAATCGCTCAAAATATCCGGTTGAACAATATTGCTTCAGCTAGTCAGTTCGTTCACTCCTTCGAATGACGTTTTGCTAATGACGTTTCAAATTGACATTTAAAGTTAATAGGTTTGTTTGATGCGGGTTGACACGTTCCTGGAGAACTTAGAAGTTCAAGATTCAGCTGTCGACATCAATGTTGGATTATTTATGATACAGTAGGTGTTAGAATACAGAGTAAGTTTGATGGGTAAGTACTAAAAATTTTTATGTTATAACATTATGCGATCGTAAATACCTTTATATGCCTCTTATAGTGTCTATAAATCCAATTGACTAATCGACATTTATTTGGCTTTATTTAACAAGGCCTTATGCAACGTTTAATAACTCAACCATAAGACCAAATTAGCGACAGTATAGTTGGGCTCTGCATTAGTATAATTATTTTATTGAAGCAGAGTTCTGGGTTAGGAACAGTATTTATAATTGAGAGATGTATATAATATTTCAGTATAGGATAGGCCTGAGTTAAAAGCAGTAGTATAATTGGGCAATTGCCTAGTTTAATTATTTTAGTCTAGCGTAAAACTGAGTTGGGAATAATTGACATTAGCGAACATTGCTTAGTTTACGCAATCGCAGACCAAGCCCGCTAAGCCACTGCGCTAAAGAGCTCCTCAGACATAAAGTATTGTATTCTATAAATAAAATTTGAAGTATTTCTAGCATAAATTTTCTCATTTAATTTTTATTATTTCACGCAAGAAATTCCTCAAATACCCCGCATGATCGTTGGGGTATCTCCAATAATATCACAAGTTCCAAACAAATACCTACCCCGTTCACCCGGGACGGCAGTAAGCAGAAGTGAGACGCGAGCAATAATTTCGTACGGGCCGTATCTCGGCTTGTGTTTACGACACTTTCTTTATCCGCCTCGAGTAAATCAGAGACATTTTGGAGATTTTTCGATTTGCCGCTACACACGCCGATGCCGCGATTGATTGACTCAGAGATCCGACGACGTAACGTTTCCCATTTATATGAAGATCTCAGACATTTCCACCAAGATTCGGGGCCGAATTTGTGAAGGTTCGTTACTTGTATTTTAACAAGCTCGGATTTGTTTTTCTTGAGTTATCTGACGTGGAAAATGTAATGTCAATTTAAGGGACGCGGAAATTCATTTGAGTGTTAATTTGGTCTACGGATGTAACTCTGTTTTTTTTTTAATTTGACAACCAATTGAATACTACCTGATTGGTCAGTACTATCAGACTAAAGGGGTCATAGCTAAAAAAGTTCATGTTTGACTTTTTTAACGTTGGTTAAAACTTCACAATAAATTAGTATAACACACTGTTGATAAGATCTGATTGCTTTTATGTCTCACGGACGTTTTGGTCACCCAAAAAATCCAAATGAGCTTGGTGCAGTAAGAAGTGCGTTTGACCAGATGTTCGCTAATGTCAATCATGGGATGAGTGAGGAAAAATATAAACTTCAAAGTTCATCCGTGCTTTAGAAGGCACATTGAATCCACTAATTCCTACAACTGCAGTCTTTCACACTGACTAACCCGCAATGGGTCCTCATGAAGAGTTAAGGCTGTTCTTCTTTATAAGAGCTAGTCCTGATCACAATAGTCGGCCCTAATGACCGAGTTAACACAGAGTCAGTATTTGTTAATAATTAGCATTAGAATTGCAAAAACGAATTGCTCCACACAGAAACTGACTACGAGGAAAGTCTTAAAAGATCCCAGAGCTCAGAAAAAACGGATATAATACTGAAAGAGGTTAGGAAATTGAAAATTGTGCTGCGGAATATAACCCCATTACTAAGGAAATGAGGTACGTGAGTATGTTTTAGAATTTCGCCACCCTTCTCTGGGCCGGCGAGACGAAATGAGTTCCACCTGCATTCCGTCCCAACATTCTGCCGCTATGATACCTCTTGTATTTGACTATTTCATGGCCACGTTCTGTGGACATTACACATGCCGCACTACTGATACACGTGCAACAAGTTGTTTGATTAACGGGCTGGTGGAGGATACCCAAATCGGGCATATCAAATAAATCAGAATCTTTTTGGAAAAAAGCTGTACCGGCCACATATAGAAGTATCAAGTAAAAAATTAAATAGTTGATCAGCGAAAAGACCAAAGAAAAGATGGATGGATTGTAAAAAGGAGGATTTATTAGCGAGAGGAGTGGATGAGAAATTAGTGAAGGATAGATATCAGTGGAAGAAGAAATGTAGTGCCGACTCCGCCTAGAGCGGGATAAGGGCAGGAAGAAAAAGAAGGTTGATCAGGGAAAAGTGCGATAGTTCACGATAACAATGTAGTCAAGTGTAGGAAAGTTTAGAGCATAACTCAGAATATATATTTAAAAGATCCGATGGTTCCCGAGCGCACACATGGCTTGGAGGAAGATCCTTCCTTTTCGATAATGATGCTTCCGCATTACAAGGAATCATTTTCATTATAAAAATATATTTTCATCTAATACCTCTAGCGTTTCCAAAGACGGTTGTTGACTGGCAGGTTCCATCCGTTGGAACCTATCAAAATTCTAGGACACAGCGGAGAAGAAGAAGAAGATTTCAATCTACAATACTGCCTAAATTTGAAGAGTCAAAAACTTCCATCTGCACTAATGGTAGAAATTTATATTCTCACCTAGGATATTGAATTACCTAATGTTAAAGGGGTGATGACAATTCGATTGGGGCTTCTCCCGCGGGTGTCGTACTAGGAGACTTTTGTTCTATACTTGGTATCTATTATTAAGTAATTAATAACTATGTTACTGATAAGTATTATTAGTGTTATTAGTTTACCATTTTATTTAAACATGTTATAAATATTCTTCCACATTGAAATGAACACAAAATTTAAGCGGTAATTAAAAAAAAAACTTTGCCATTTCTTTATAATAACTCTTCTAATAATTATACTATAATGTTCAAATGAAAATCACATCATAAATATATAACTTACCAGTTATCAAATTTAAAATTATCATTGTTCGCATAGCGTACAGATTTCCAATCGATTTCAAGCTCTCAAAGTACAAAATCGATTAATAAAATTTTAAACGTTCAGTGGCTACTTGCTTTTCATCATCATCATCATCATCATCCTCACCAGCCCTTTAATGTCCTCACTGCTGGGTCACGGGCCTTCCCTATGAGTGGAAGAATATAGGGAGATTGGGCCATAACCCACCACGCTGGCCCAGTGCGGGTTGGTGGATATTAACGACTGCATATTATGCAGCCGGGACCAACGGCTTAGCGTGCCTTTCTTCCTTTTGGTCACCCATCCAATGACCGGCCTTAGCGAACATTGTTTAGTTTACGCAATCGCAGTCCAAGCGCCCACTGCGCTAGCGAGCTCCTCAACTTGCTATTGGCTGTACTTAAATACCAAATAAGAAAAGGAGGTCCCTTTGGTATTGATGTACCAACAACAACGTATTTATTTACGATCAGATTGAATAAATTGTTAGACGAATTTCGATGAATTAGTCAACGTCATGGTCTTGGGAACGTAGTAGAGGCAGCCGCTTGATTTGCGACATCCATTCCGTGATCAGAGGGGTAACTATACCTTATTGAAGTGAGATGCCGATATACACTACGTATCTTGCGTCTCGTTTCTACAACGAATGCTTGAACAGTGCTTTAAGAGGTCGCAAATAATAAATACGTAATTTATTATAATGTATTATCTAAAACGGCGCTTTGAGTCACTTTTATGAAATTCTCATAGAATCGTCTACAACACGGAAGTTCACGCAGTTTCAATAATCAAATTAATTAATATTGAAAATTGCTGTAATATCATTTAATTTTAAACAATATAATTATTAAAATAATGCACTAATAAAATGATTTGACAGCGCAGTGGCTTGTGATTGATTGCGTAAAATAAGCAATGTTTGCTAAGGTTGGTACCAAAAAAATATTATTTCAAGTTTCCACGTGCTCGCGAGGTCCCGGCTGCATCTGCATTACGAAAATGATAAAATTTTTGAATATTATTAAAATTATTCGATTTTAATTTTAACATTATATAAATGTTAGAAAAATTAGTACAAAGATTTTGGGGTTAGAAAATTTCGATTCCCGCCTCAAGATCATAATTTTTCGAAATTCTTTTTCTAACCCCAAAATCTTTGTACTAATTTTTCTAACATTTATATAATGTTAAAATTAAAATCGAATAGTTTATAAAGCAAACCCAAGCTTAACCGAACGCACGGTATTTGTAAAAATATCTGCTTTGGAATATTTGAAATTTTATTTCTACATTGCGAGGGTACCCGTTGGCTTACAACGTGAAGTGTAAAGGTTAGAAGAATTTCGGCAAGTTAATTAGTGTCTTGGGTGGCCGAGCGGTCAGGCACCTGCCCGGATAGCAGCGGACGCGGGTTCGATTCCCGCCTCAAGATCATAATTTTTCGAAATTCTTTTTCTTACCCCAAAATCTTTTTATTAAAATTAATGAATGGATGAATTCTTCTTCTTCTCCCTGCCCTTATCCTACTCTAAGTAGGGTCGGCACAATGAATGGATGAATTATTACCAAATATTATTCATTCACGTATCACGTGTGACTAAATCTGCGAACAGTCTCCCGCAGCGGTTGATCGTATTAAGACCCTTAAAATGAAAATGACAACTTAATTATAAGAACCGCAAAATTTGGTCGTATTTCACCATTTGTAATTACCAAGGGCCTAACATCAGACTTACAGATCAAGCACTTTCTTTAACCTCAAGTATTTTTTGCAGAATCGCCAGCTGCATACATGCTGGCTGCTGGCTGGGTACATTGTTAGTGACAGGAGTTATGCACTTGTTGTGGTGATTATTATTGCATATTGCAGTGCGTATTGGTATGTATTATGAACTACAGGCGCTACCAGGATCAACTGCTTAACGTGCCTTCCTAAGCACGGACGAAATCGGGATAATACGTTTTTGATCACTTATCCAATGACCAGCCTTGGCGTAATTTGCTTAGTTTATGCATACTGGTAGAGCGCGCTAAGCCACTGCTCTATCACGGTCCTTCATACTACATAATAAATATTTAAAAAAATTCAAATATACTAAATAAAAATAAAAACAACCATAACTCAAGAACAAATTTCGGTATTGGATCTATTGGGCGGTAGCCAGCGTATGATCATTCAAACCAGCTGTCTTTGGATATTTGTTTAAAAGTAAGCACAGATTCAAAGATCTTAACTTCGGATCCAGTTATGCGCGGTCCAAACTGAATAGGTATGTATAAAGTTGTTTATAAATCTACCGTGTACCGTCTTCTACCAAGCTGGTCTGGGAGCGAAAAAATTACGTAGAATTGCCTCAGAATTTCCCAGGGGTCTCATAAAAGTCGAGTAAGGGAGATTGCCCGGTGTAGACCTATAGGCACCTTTGGTCAACCTAATGGTAGAGCGCATACCACCAAAAACAGCGTGTCGAAAGAAAGTTGTTGTCAAGCAGGCGGCCGGTTGAACAACCTAGGCCAAAACCTTGAGCAGTATAGATTAGGATGATGAAACCCCATATTTAATTTTGCGTATAAGAAACAAGCCGTATGGGCACAGCAGAAAACAATTGTCACCACCACCAATATCTCTCCCACGGGTGTCATAAAAGGCGACTAAGGGTAAAGACACGATGAGTAATGGGCAGATACGTTCTTCCTATACCACCTAGCAATAAACGCGATTTTCGTTACCGGTAGATGGCGAAAGGCTCGTCCCCTATTGTATGGAACCTAACATAATTATTGGCCAAAGGTGGGTGGGTTGGGTAATTCACCTCTGCCTGCGTGCGTGATTTATTTATGTATGTTATAAAACCGTAATATCCACGTGTGTTCCGCAGCAAGAACAACAGAGCCAATAATTTATTCCCGCTCCAAATTTAAAAGTGCGAGTGTCGGAAACAAGAAAGTTGAAAGTGGGGTAAAAAGCTTTTGAATTGATTGTCCAGTGTCATGGAGTTGTTAGGGGCAAGCATTGTTTCGAGACACACAGGGGCTATCCAACTTTTCTCATTAGGGCAATCTGTTTTGGTTCCTCGCGCCATCCAGACTTACAATACTCGGTGCGTTGCCAACAATCGCTTATTTTAATCGGCAAAACTTGTACGGACCCAATTAATCTGCGCTTCACTGGTTAACGGTTACACGACTAATACAAACGTGAAATTAATAGGTATCGTACCTACGTGAAAGTACGTACTGTTTCTAATCAAAGTGTTTTAAACAGAACTAAATAATAAATGACACCATTCTGGGGGGGTTAATAGTTATTTGTTGTGCGTGAGTGCAAAGTTATTTTTTAACCGCGTGCTCAATTTTGATAACAATGACAATTAAAAAATTAGAATCCTGAGCGATAGCGAGGGAATCAAAAGAGCACAAGGTGAAAAATCTTTGCACTCGAGTGCAACACGTAACTTTTCATCCCCCCCAACGAGGAAATTGCAAAATACAAAAAAAATAATACAATCACAACAGTTTCTGTTTTCACCCAGAAACTTCCACAACACCCTCCCATCAACCCAAACACACTCTCAACACCCACCCAGCCCATTTCTTAAGGATTACATATTTATATTTGCTATCGACCGTTTCTGGATTTAACAATTTTAGAGAAGTAATTCAAATCGATTATCATTTAATTGTCTTGTGACTACATCCCTATATTCACCTCAGCAGTAGCGATATTTAAAAGAATATAATAGTAAAATGCGATACAAAAAAATAAAATTTCACTATTATATTCTACGAATTAATAGTAGAATATAATAGTGAAATTTTACTTATTTGACTCAGGTGTATTTACATTGGCCGTGTGGTGACGGCAGAGTAGAATACAATTGTCACCATCCCAAATCTCTCCCGTGGGTGTCGTACAAGGCGACTTAGGATAAATCAGTGATGAGGAATGGGCAGCAGCGTTCCTTTATACCACCGTCCTGGCAATGTACTGCGACTTTTGTGCCCGATAAATGGCAATAGGCTCGCCACCTATTACATGGGACTTAACATAATTGGCGAAACGCGGGTGCTAGTTCACCTCTGCCTACCCCTTCGGGGATATAGGCGTGATTTATGTATGTATGTATTTACATAATATAATACCTTTAGCATAATAATATACTTTGCATATACAAGAAAAACGAACCGTAGAAGGAATATGAAATTGGACCTAGCGAGAATAGAATAATTAAAATTATCTTTTTGGGGCGAAGGATGCATAATAATAGTATGATTTGAGACGACCCCTAACATAGAATAAACCGTAATTTGTCCCTGGCCAGTTTAATAGTACGTGAAGCAAAGAAAATTGTTGATAGAAAAAGTAAAAAAAATAATAATCTTGATACGGAAAACGAACCCGCGTCCTCTGATGTCTATACCGCTCGGCAAACCACTATAGTTACCATTATCATACCAACCAAGCCAACCAATAAGATAAGACGTTAAAGACTATAATTTTTCGATTTTTTTCTAACCACATTTTCTTTGTGATAATTTTTCAACATTGAAATAAAAATCAGAATAATAATGTACCTATGTGAAGTTTTAACAGGTAGTATGTAAGGTCAACGGCCCTTCAGCCTATGCAAATTGTAAAATTTATTTAATCGTTTTATGTCAACCTTAACTTGTTTGTAGTAAAGCACAAAGTCGATAAAGAAAATTTGACGCGCTGGTGCCTGTACAACTACAAACTGGCAGGTAACTTATTTTGCGTGTTTTACCCTTTTTAAATATAGGGTTAAGTCGGACGGAAATTTCAATCACTTCCACAAAAAACGTGATCGTTAATGCGTAGAAATACCGGTTATGGCATGCTCCCTGGCCGTCTAGGATTTTTTTTTCAAAACTTTATAGACCAATATTTTAAATAAGTCAGAAGAAAGATTTTGATATCGTAGGCGTATCTATGGTGGTGCATCTAAAAATCCGAATCAAATTCGTTTATTTATATCTGGTATGATTATAATACCTAGCAATATACTGCGATTTACCTTTTCCCTAATGCCATAAAATATATCTGTCACCTTTTACATGATACTTAACATAATTGGCGAACGTGGGCGTTAATACACCTTGCTGAACCATCGGGTATATAATATAGTCGTGATTTATGTATATAGTATGAGTATCAGTCTTCAATGTCATACCTCATTTACAACACTTTCTCAGAGTTAGATAAAATATGAACTGCATGCAGACAAAGCCACTCTTAAATTATCTAAGATAATGACTTCACACGGGTAAATAATCAAAAATGTGTATTGTTAATTTTAATTTCAACATTTATATAAATGTTAGAAAAATTAGTACAAAGAATATGGTGCTTAGAAAAAGTTCAAAAAAATTATGGTCAAGCATCAAGACCATAATTTTTCAAACTTTCTCTAACCACTATATTCTTTGTAAAAATGTGTATGATAAAATAACAATTTCGGGTCGCTTACACTGGATCGATGATTATGCAAAAACTTGCAGAAACTCTGGCTAGGGGAGCGAAATGGGCCGTTGTCCCGCGCCACATAATGCAGCCCACCCTTAATCACTCTTGACATCTTGTTTTGGCAATTACCAGTAAGCAGAGCCTAATCGATGGCTAATCGAATCTCGTCCCATTACCCACCCATAAAGTGATCCGGAACTTGCGAAGTGGCATTATGATCAGTAGAAGCAACCTCTAACTTCAAGGGATCGTTTCACATCCTTGGAACTTAAAGACTCCGAATAAAGTTATTTATTTATTGATTTTCAATCAATCCGGCCACTTCATGCCTATAAACAAGCGTTTTTTTTAATATAACAGAAGGCGCGTATAAAATCGTAATATAAGTGCCAAGGAACGCTCAGTGGAAGTGAGTATCAAAAAAGGGTGACGACTTGAATCGCCCCTTGGATCTTGCCCATAATTCCTAAGTGTATTGACTCGCCCCTTTGACAATTAGAAGCCTTAACTTGCCCCCGTTTGTTATCAAGTTAAAACTACTGTCAGCACTGTAAGTTTACAAATATTTAAATAAATAATATTTTTTCTAAAAACTTCTATGTTTCTTCTTGGGATTTAAAGGTGGATATTAAAATAAAAGTGCACATAGATATAAAATAGGGTAATTTGGAATGTAATCACAATTATAATGTTTTAAGTACTTAACAATTAAATATTGTTATATTTTTTGGTTTATAGATATATAAATAAAAATTACAGATCAAAGTTATGGAATGAACACTTATATGACTAAAACGTACAAAATAATCACAGATTTTTTAATTAAAGATTTTATACAAATAGTATAGTAGGTTTTACCTCCACACATATAACATAAGATATTAGGTATACGACATATAACAGAAACGAATTCTTAAAAAGTAGTGGATAAAATAAAATAAAATCAAAAATACATTAACTATGTCAAATTCCTTGTGTGCATGATAAAATATAAAATAGGTCACAAAACACTGGATATCAGGTCATAAATTGTATTATTTGTACAAAAAAATGCACTTTTTAAAGCTATTTTTTTTTAAATAGAACTTAAATTTCTTAAAATTAAGCCATAAGGGGCTTACCATAAAAGATTATGAGTAATTATTATTTTCTATCATATTAGCTTCCAAAGGAAGAAAAAATCTAAATTATTACTTTAAAAACGCACTAGATAAGTTTTCTATTTGTTTTTTCTGTTTTTTGTCAATAATTAATGATCTAAGTTTCACCCCCTTGCAGGATTGCACTTTATCCAGGGTCACACTATATAAGTGCAATGGTGTTATTAAAAGATCGAAATTGTATTTTTTTTCTTCCTCTTTAATAAGCAGAATATCTATAATAATCTATATTAATTATGTAAAATTCTAAAATTAATTTCACAATATTAAATTTTTAACACTATAGTTTTATATGACTAAGTTGGCAAGCGTAGTATTCGGGGTGTGGGCTAGCTAGTTCTTTTACAAATTTAATTCAACAAAACTATGGCTTATTTATTCGAAAATTTTCGTCAACAATGTGCTTTGTAAAAATATGGAAATTCGATTGTAATAAAAACTTACCTTAATTAACGCCCATTCATGAATTACACTCATTGACAATACACAGGAATATTCAACCTACTTACTAACACTTGAGGTAAGTACTAAACTAGTAAATTGTTTAGCAAATATTGCAAAACGCATCCCTTTGCCGTTATAATACGAAGTTAGAAAGAGAAAGCTTTATATACGGTTCTCTCAACGAGTAACATACTATAACAAACCTTTTGCTTATTGGAACCATGAATAATAATAACTATAACCTTTGTAATAATAGCCAGGTAGGAAAAACTATCACTAGTGTTACGAGTCAGTGAGATTAAAAATAGCGTGATTAAAAGTAATCAAACATTTCGTTTAGTGGAGTGCCCTTAGCCAAAATTTCGAAACCCAGTTACTTAGAACATATTATTATAAGAACTATGGGATTGTATTAGTAATAAGGTATTATAAGTAATGTTAATGGGAAACTTTGTAATATACCTTATTACTAATAAAATCACATAGTTATTACAATAATACGTTCAAAGGAACTGGGTTCCGAAGTTTTAGTACTACAAGTTCTAAAGGTACTCAACTAGTTATTCATAATGATTTTTCTGTCAACTATAGCTTTTTTAGTTAAATTTCAAAGGAAATACCGCAAGGGTTGATTCGATGCTTTAAAATAATATTTTTTGTGTCAATTTTTAAACACGCCCCTTCGCAAGGGGCGAATCACTACTTCAAAATAAATAAAAACGGGGTGAGTTGAACATTTCGAGACTCCTGATTACAGGGGTATAGGCCCAAGAGGCTGGCAACATTGCCACTTTGAATGGCAATACTTACAAAGAAAAACATTTATAATGATAGTATATTAATGTTCCACTAATCAAATACCTAATAAAAGTAAAGGTAAAAAATGCTAGGTAAAGGTAAAAAAAATGGCTGTATAAAATGCTTTGTTCAAAAAAAGTTTTCCTGTTGTTTTACATTTTAGTTATTAAGTTTTTTTGTTGTGACTTTTAAATTAGATATTCGCTAAGGGTAAACTGCTAACTCCTATGCAATATGGGTTATGGACTATAACCAGCAAAATTGTAATATAGAAAGTATATGTAATAAACCTTATCCTATTTTAAGAAACAGGCTAGCACTTTATCATAGCATTTTATCTTCCTGAAAATTAGGTAGGTATATATATATCAGTCCAGTCGACGGTAGGTAAATCTAAAATCGGCCAGCGTCACTAATTTTAAAGAAGCGACCAGTTATTTCAGCGGTGACCTCACTTGTTTCACCTTTTTCCGTTACGGCGACGGGAGAGCCAACGGAGTTAGTATTCTTGTTTGCAGAAGCTCATACAGTGGGGTGTTGGGTTTTTCTGTAATTACTATGTAGCTCTCTCCGCACCTGTCACCGGTACCGTCAAGAGCGAATTTGCACCTAATAATCTTTGGATCTTGAGTGATAAATCAAATTGAAATCATCTCGCAGTTTGACCGAATTTTTGAGATAAGATGAGATGTCGCGTAAAATAATTTGTGCCTGGTGTCTTTCTTATTTTTGGACCCGCGGTAAAGAATGTTGACTGTGAACATCCACATTTGGCCAAGTACGTCTCGTCCCATGTAAAAGGGGCAATCTGATTGTCCTCTATCAGGGATGTAAATGTACAAAATAAAACTAATTTTACATACATACACGAAGATGATGTGTCAATATTATCATATGCGGCTTTTACCGCTAAGTATATAAATGAATATGAAGCTATTAGCGGCATTACCTTATGAAATTAAACTGTCACTGTAGCTGCGTTAACAAATCTGCATGTGGGTGTAATGATTTACTGCAGTGTGACACGGCTCGCTATCCACAAATTAAATTATGGCCAAAATTAAATTCGATTTCCATATATTTCAATAGGACTTTGGAAGATGAATTCTATGTTGCAGTGGCAAACGCGATATGCCTGCAGTTATGAAAAGCTAAGCAATATACGCAAAAGATTTGTCTTTAGATGGGTGACCGACAATGGGTGACATCTTAAAATTTCATTTCGATATTTTATTCCAAAGAAAACGATCCCAGACAAACTGGGAAGCCCTGTGCAAGAAACACAACCTTTAACAGATTGTTTTGCAACGTGTTAAATCTTCTTCTCCCTGCCCTGTTCCCAGTCTATCTGGGGTCGGCGCAGTATGTTTCCTCTTCCATTCATATGTCAGACGTCATCAAGCCATCCAATCCATCCATCCCACCGTAATGGTGTTAGTGATAAATGAATGTATAGAAAAGAGACTGCAAGGACCATGTCGAGAGCCCCATGAACGGAGAGAGTGATTAGAATGACAACATTCTATTCCATACTGCTCAAGGTTTTGGCTTAGGTTTTACAGCTGGCCGCCTGCCTGACACCAACCCTCTTTGGGTACGCTGTTGTTGGTGGTTTGCCCTCCACCATTCGGGTGCCCCAAGGTGCTTATTGTTCTACACCAGGCAATCTCCCTTAGTCGACTCTTACGACACCCACGGGATGAGTTGGGGCTGGCCTATTCTACGTTATTTGTTCGCTCCCAGGCCAGCATAGAAGGCTTACACGGCAACGTGTTAAATGTGTTAAGAAAACACTTTTTGTTGTAATAACACTGTTATATTATGTTTATGGAATTCACTAAAACAGCTTCTCAAAGTTTTGTTTCCGTTTGTTACAAAGTTTTGTAGGTACCAAGTAACTCAGTTGAAAAATGGCGGAGCGTTTAAGACACGTGCTGTGTTAGAACATGCTGCACGACAAACTTGTGTGATTATAATGAATAAAGTTGTGTTTTGACATTCCTCAACAATGACTACACCTGGTTCTTAGTAATAATATTAAGAGCTGCAATGCTTACTGTTCAATTTTTCACGGTTCATAAAATACTAAAGTAGTTTTAGATTTTATTGAAGAGTAATTAAAAGAGAACTTTTAGAAAAGATAATGCTGAAAGTCTCTTACAATATTATTAGTACCTAATCTAATAATATAGTAAGAGACTTTCAGCATTGATCAAACAGGAGAAGTCAATGATAGAAATGCCGATGATGTTTATCAATAGCAAAAATACGGCCCGTGAACTCTTTACAATTTATTTTGGTAGGTACTTACGTTTCTCTCTTCGTATGAAAATATTTCTATTCGTCGAAATGGAACTGAATAGAGATTCAGCCCCTTTTATTTTAATATTGCATTCGAAATAACAAAGAACAAACCGTCATAGAAACGTGAGTAGAATTCCAGCCAACGTTTTTAGATTTAGATCGCAATGGCATACGTAATTTCGTTGTGTATGCAAAAATTTAAATTTGAAAGTACCCAGATTGTGTAAAATACAATTGGGTTTTGACTCTATTTAAAACCCAATTGTATTCTCCTTTGTAATAAATTAAATTATGTTTCATATCCACTATTGATATTAGAAATTCCTTTAGCATGATGCAATAGATGAATATCTACCCCAAACACACAAAATTTAGGAATACGTCCGATATGATACGGTTCACAGCATGTCAGACTATATAGAACTGTCAATTATATCTCCAATCTTTTGTCAAACCTACGTAAAGCACATATTGTTTTGTATTTTCTTTTATTTAAATTGCATTTCCTTAACAAGGTCTTGTTATTATCATTTTAGAATACACAATGTATTTAAATACAGTTCAATGTTGTATTTTCGAGTTTCGTCTTTTTGTATAAAGTGAGAGGCACTGTTGTCTATACATGTTAAAAGTTATTGTTTTCTTATAAGCAATAAATATCTAAGAATTTCAAATAAATTTACTTCATTTAACTATTCAATATTTTAGACTAACGACGATTAGATTCTATTTTTTAATACTTTTGTGGGCACGCCTATCCTGACCGTGCAGTTAGTATGTGTTAATACCAATAATTTTATGGTTAAATCACACTGATTTAAATTCAATTTTGTATAAAAGGAATGAGGATGATTATAGTTCTATAGTTACCTACACAATTTCAATTTGATAGAGTACAAGATGTCATCAAAATATATTTACGGCAAATACATTTTATAGTCTTTAAACTTGATCAAATATGAAACATTGTGAGTAGACGGCGGCGCAATGAATTTTATTACATTGCTTTAGTCTTTTATTGGCAATTAAATTCGCAAGCATAACATACTTTGCAATAAGGAACTTGGTGGAGTTACTAATATTGTAGCCGTCTTCATAAGACTGGGCATTATTTCTTGAGGAAATGTATAATATACAAAAAAACCTATCAGTCATAAACCTCAGATGCTCATACCTATAAGGTTACAGACTTCATAAGTGATGTGGGGGTTTAGATTTAATATTGCCTATATTGTATTATATTATATTGGTGAGACTAATTATACGTCTATTTTCTGTATTTAATAATAAAATTTGATATAATAAGCTATGCTAATTATTATCATGATATAATATTTACATTTTTTTATGACATCCTTCAATGACTTCATTTTTCATCTAAAGGGAGGAAGAAGACTTGCTGGGTTTCTTGCCTTCAGAATTATAAAAGACTCGGTTTAAAAAAAAACTTTGATTGTTTAATTAAGCTAGAACCACTAAACTATAGACCAATAAGCTTGACTAGCGTAGTATGCAAAGCTATGGAAAAGATAATTGTGAAACACGTTAGGGACTTCTTTTCTAATCACAAAGTTATCAGCGAAGAACAACATGGCTTTTGTCCACGTCGTTCCACAGTATCTAATCTACTGGCATGCCTGTCAATATGGACAGAAGAATTTAACAAAAGGGAACCTATTGACGTAATTAACCTGGACTATGAAAAAGCCTTTGATAAGGTACCTACAAAAAGGCTTCTACACAAGTTGGAATTTCTTGGAATACGAAATTCATGGAAACTTTTAACTTGGATCGAGGGATTTCTCCGAAACAGAACCTTGCAAGTTCGAGTGGGTGACACCATATCAGATCCTCGGGAGATAACCAGCGGTGTGCCTCAAGGATCAGTCCTCGGTCCAGTTCTATACATATTATATACCTTCGATCTTCCCATTATATACCTTCGATCTTCCCCATCACTTGCAGTGTAATGTTAGTATCTTCGCTGATGACACTAAAATATTTGGAAACCCATTGATTTACTATGACCGTCTTCAAGATGATTTGAATAAGGTGGCAAACTGGTCTAAGGATTGGCTGCTGAATCTAAATGCCACAAAGTGCACTGTACTACACATAGGCAATCGCAATCCACAACTGACTTACAAATTAGGCAACATCCAACTCATAGATGTTAAAGTGCAGAAAGACCTAGGAATAAAGATAGCGGAGGATCTTAAGTGGGAAGAACATCTGACATCAATTACAAAAAAAGCAAAGGCACTCATTTATCTTGTCAAGAAGGCATTTGGGGCACTGACACCAGATATCATGTTAAAAATATACAAAACCTTCATAAGACCAATATTGGAGTATGCTTTTCAGATCTGGAATCCATATTTTATTAAAGACATCGAGCTTCTGGAGAAAGTACAGAGAAGTTTTACAAAATTACCCAGAGTTCTTAAGCGCATGACATATGAAGAACGTCTGAAATCATTAAAAATAACGACATTAGAGGATCGCAGAGCTCGTGGGGATTTAATTGAAACCTATAAAATTTTAAATGGTCATTATGACATAGAAGGGTTTGAAAAGATCTTCACAAGAAACCAAAATGCCCATTTAAGAGGCCACCACTTAAAGTTGTGTACTAGGCCATCTAAAAACAATCCACATAAGAAATTTTTGACTAATCGTGTAGTCGGTACCTGGAATAAACTTCCAGAACATATCGTGTCAGCACAAAACATCAACCAATTTAAGAACCGACTTGACAAATACTTATACAATACATGAAAGAAACCTTATAAAATAGCAGGATATAGGCACCTATCAGTTGTTTACAACTGTCTGCCTGATAATTTATAATAATAATAATAATTGCAGACAATTTTTTTATATAAGATTATTTTTACTTTATCTAAGCCAGCGTTAAACTAAATATTTATGACATTGAATTATAAAATGATTCCGAATGAATTATCTACCTAAAATGCTGAAATAATCTCTGTTGAATAAACATTAAAGGTTTATTTAGCTTGATCGCCGCCAAGTTACACAATTGCTGGGATTTAGCGACAAAATACTTTTAGTATAAAACGTGAGTTAAATAAAATCCTAATTTATCTTCTACCCGGAGGAGTAAAGGTATCAAATATAAATTTGACTTGTCAGTTTCCGCCGGGACGCCGTCCCTTGTCAAATAGAAACCACTGTGCATTTTTTTCTATTTCAACGGAATACGTAAATAAGGATATGTGTATTTTCGTGGTATGTCACAGTCCATATTACGCGTGTCGCCTTGCCAAAGGCGATATAAATATTGCAAGTTCAATGTGGGTTTTAGTTTTTTCGTTTCTCTGTCGAATTTTATTGGAACTACTTGTATCATACGGCAATTAAGCGCGGATGTATATCTATATCTCTATACAAATAAGTAAGTTAGTAAAGTTGTGTTGCCTGAATTTTTTTTGTTAAATAATAAAGGGCTATTTTTAATATTCTGCCTAGATATTAAAATACAAAAAACAAAGAAGTTAGTACTGTTATGTTTGTTGAATAATAAACCGGCCGTAATTACCATCAATTGTTTTAGTTCAGTGAATTAAGAAAGGCGGGATAAACAGCTAGTTAAAAGTTTCACCATAAAACTTTCAAGCAAGCTATCAAATCAGGTTTTCACCTAAGAGTCAATAAATAGTATAAAGTTTCTCTAAACAGAATTTGGTTTAGGTTTATGGTCTTCTCTTCTACTCTTGCTGTTTAAAGTCACGGAAAGGCACTTTTTCACGGTGTTGTAATACGGTTTTCATACCACGTGGTCGTACCATCTCAATATTACGAGTTTATGAGGTAATTTGAGGTTTTATGAGTTTATGAGGTAATTCTCTCAACAAAAATTAGAATTCTGAGCTTTAGCAGGGGAATCAAAAGAGCACGAGGTGAAAAATCTTTGCACTACAGTGCAACACGTAACTTTTCATCACACCGCAAAAAAACCAATAAAATCACATTATTAACAGTTTTAGTCCATTCTGTTGGGTTTTGACGCAGAACCCTTTCGCAAAATAACGGATCGTGAAAAAAGAGATGTTTCAGAATGGCCCATGCACTTGTACATTATCTCAAAAAATTGAGAAAAAATAATGATGCAGTAATAATCCATTATGTGCAGTTTTCATAAAACGATACTACGATTAACTCCGCCCCGCTCTAAAATAAACACGGCTCGTATGCGACGATGGGGGATCAGAAGCCGCGTCGGAACGGAATAGCGCCGCTCAATTTTCCATTTCTTCTGCAATATATCACCTCCATCCCGTCTGGCAGTCCACTTGTCTGTCGCCCTTTTTCGGCACATTTTCTACGTGGGTCCGTTTCCTCGGGGAAAAAATGAGTTGCGAAATCTCGAATAATCTTGAATAAATTTCATCCGCTTTACTTATATTTTTGCGGTTGAGTTTCATTTGCATAGATAGGAAATTTCATCGTAATTAATAGTCGGCGGTGCGTTGAGAAATGAGGGTTGTCTCTGACCACTTCATTCTCGTTTGACAAGATTAATGGCAGTATGCCACGCGAACACTCCCGTGCAATAATAACTATTGAATCTATTCCGTCTTTGATTAAAGCTGTCTCTATTGGACGAACCTGTACATATAATAATTAACTTAAGTGCTTTCTCGTTTATTACAGATCCCACTCTCGTTCCGTGATGATATATATCATGCGGAGTACTGATTGACACACTACGTTGACTTTGTGACCCATAAATATAATCAAACCATTAGTAATGTATTTCGTAATAACATTTACTTCACCCTCCATAGCTTAAGTAAGCCAAATATAATAAATTATTCTCATGTAGCAAGTAGGGAACTCAGATATAAGATATACATATTATGTCAAGTGTAAATTCTTTCATTAAAGTACATAAAACAGCCTGCCATATATTTAATCTCCGAAAGCGAGTTCCAAGGGATTTACATCGGATTATACTCGGTTGGAATAGTCGGTAAAAATGCAGTGCTCAAAGTTTGTTAGCCACAAGATCCTCGGGATTCTTAAAATTACATAGGCAGTATCATCAAGTACTGTTAACGCTGTGAAAAGCTTTTGTTTTGTTAATTACAAGCCCCGGGCCTGCCCGCACCTGCCTCTACCGCAGCAATATAAACACCAGACTAAATTTCCTGTGCTTAAGTTAAAAGATATATCCTGACCAATAGCTACCGTGCTTAATGGAGATAGGAATTTCTCGTTAGCTTGCATTCCTAAGTTGGTTGGTTTGAATCAAATTAAATCGCGTTGTAATTTGTACCTATTACCTTACAATAATCACATCGGCATCTCCTGTCCTTTTGGCATTTTATCTGGGGTCGACGCCATGTTCCGTTAATATCGGTAAGATGTCATAAAGCTGTCCATCCCCTTTTTCCTCATATCATCCATTACACCGAAAAAGTTGATGAATGGAAAATAATGAACGAATGTATGTAAAACTAATGAACGACCGTGTCGATAGACCAATGAACGAAGAGCGTTATTGCGATGACAACGTTCCAATCCAAAGGTTTTTGCTTAAGCTTTTACTACTCGTTCGCCTGCGCAGCACTATTCTTATTTGGATAGAAAAGATTAACAATAATCAAAGTACGTTTTAAATCAAATCCTCTAATAAGCCTTTCTACTAAAAATACGCCCTAATAAACAAATTTCAGTTAGTGAAGCAAATAAAACATTTCAAAAAGCTATAAAAACCGAGTTAAAAAGTAAGTAATCTACTTTATAGCCTTCAGAAATTAGCCTTTGGACTTGGACCCTATTTCAAAGCCGGGATAGTAAACAAAACCAAAGGTGTTCGGACATTGGAATTAGGGGCTGCCGTACAAACTTTTTGCTCCGGGCGAAGGACGGCAATTAAATCCCTTTATGTAATTAAAACATTCTCGCTTTTATTTGTACGCGTCTTTTCGCGGAGTGTAATTGTATGGGCAAGCTTACTATAACGCTCATAATAACAATATTAAATAAAAGAAATTACCAACCTAATAATTTAAAAGCTCTGGGTTTTAAAACACTTAGTCTGTCTACCCCTTAGGGGGAAGGGCGTGATTTTTCTATGTGTAAATACTTTCAAAATTTGTTTGAATAGTCTAATCGCTAGTTATTGATTCAAAGGTCCCTGGTTCGAATCCTGGTATTGTCAAATATTTTTTGGCCTTTGATCCCGAATAATTATAAATATTCAAATACTATATTTAGTAGAATTAATAAGATTCCTATTGGCTTATAATATTCAGCTTTGGGCTACCTTCCCCTTACTCAATTGTATTTGAAAAGACGTCCGCTCTGGTCATGCGTCGTCTTGTTTGGATGTGGTAGCTTGGATTGGTTGGTTGGTATACTTATCAAACTTGTTGGTAAAATTTTAATATTGGTTGGTTAAATAATTAAATAAAAAACCACAAACTAAACAAAAAGTTCTAATGAAATTAGACAGTATTTATGTAAATAAACTGTTTTTTATTATATTAATAACGAAATGTAGTTGTTGCTTAGCAAACTTTTTTACGATACACAACAAAACAAGCAAGGGTAAGGAATAAAGAAATACTTCTGAGACTGAATATATTTTGTATTATTTCGAAAATAGTTTGTGTTACAGCGAATCTGTAGCCTGCGGCATGCAAGGCTCAAACGACGGAAGCTAAGAGCACTTTACTCCCCCACGTTCCAGACGGCGCAATCACATTTAACATAACAACAAGAACTATCGTCTACTCACAGTAGACGATCCTTCAATCAACAATTTACAAGAGGCTTAGAAACAATAACTACTCAAAATAGGCATACCTATGTACATAAATCACGCCTACATCCCCAGAGGGGTAAGCAGAGGTGCGTTTCGTCAACGTAGGTTATTTCGCGTATACCCAATTAATGTCATTTGACCCCATTTTACTAATTCGTCTACAACACTCTCATACTGATATATTTCCATAGACGAATTATTTTTTACCTTATCTACATAAACAGTGTGCCGTGCGGTGACGGCAGAGTAGAATACAATTGTCACCACCCAAAATCTCTCCCGTGGGTGTCGTACAAGGCGACTAAGGATAAATCAGTGATGAGGAATGGGCAGCAGCGTTCCTCTTATACCATCTAGCTATGTACCTACTGCGACTTTTGTGCCCGATAAATGGCAATAGGCTCGCCACCTGTTTGTTACATGGGACCTAACATAACTGGCGAAACGTGGGTGCTAGTTCACCTCTGCCTACCCCTTCGGGGATATAGGCGTGACTTATGTATGTATGTATGCAATATAATGCATAGTATTACCATAAAATAAATGGCAGATGATTCCTTTTTAGATCCCCAGAGCACTGCATCAGTGTAATGAATTGAGCGGGTTTATAAATGAAAATGTCGAAATTATCCCTGCAGCGTTTTTACACGGTGCGTGCGCTATCGTATTCTCAGGCAGCGACGGAGTGTGCCCTCAGTGCGGATGGCTATACAAGTGCCCTCAGCTCCCCACTGACACGTCTGAGTTCCGACTAGGTTTCACAGAGGAAACGACAAGATCACTCGGTAAATAAAAGGGAGTCTACACAAGCACCACGTATAAAACATGTATTGTTTGCGACCGAATTAACGCACTCAGAGGAAATCTAAAGCTCAAAGCTAAGTTATTTACACCTTACCAGTTTGATGTTTGCCTACTGCATTAAATACGATACTGCTTAAACCCACTTTTATGAGAAGGTTATTCGTTTTTTATTTCACACGTAAAACTGTAGTCTAATTTGTATGCCTTTTCAAAATCGACGAACGAACACAAATAAAACAAAACACGATCACGCCACGCAAGCAATGCTTTTTATTACAAGTTGCGATGTAAACTGCGATATAAGCCCCAGTTACGTTACTCCTGGATGACAATTTTTTGATTAAAATTTGACGCATTTCCATTTTAGTACATTATATATCAGGAGTATACTGTAAATATTAAAAAATAAGGTGTTAAAAATTTTGATAGCTCTTATTAAATAAAATTACTATACAACAATTAACATTGTGTGCTATTTTGTCCCCATATTACTATAGTGACGTCAGTGAACCAAATAATGGGGTCTATTCATTGGTCACCATAATCGACACCCGCGGGGTAGGTTAGTGTTGGTGACACTAACCTACCCCGCTACCACCAACATACGCCCAATGAGACGGGATAAAACATCTTCTATTGTTTTGATAGTATTAAACACTAAGTAATAATTTTACTTTACTCAATTATGTTTTAGTACAAAGATTTTGGTGGTTAGAAAAAGAATTTCGAAAAAGTAAAAATATATGCTTTGGAATGTTTGAAATTTATTTCTACAATGTGAGGGTATCCGTTGGTTTACAACGTGAAGTTCTCTCTCTCAGAAATTTATTCTTCAAGAATTTCAGCTAGTTAATTAGTGTCTTGGTTGGCCGAGCGGTCAGACACCTGCCCTGAGAGCAGCGGACGCGGGTTCGTTTCCCGCATCAAGACCATAATTTTTCGAAATTCTTATTCTAACCACCAAAATCTTTGTACCAATTTTTCTAATATTTATAAAATGTTGAAATTAAAAGCGAATAGTCACTTACGTTTTATTAATTAATTAAGTTTAATAAGTCTTATCCGTACTACCTTCTAAGAAAACTAGCCAAACCAACGTCTAACATCCACCTAGCCAGTATTTAGTAATTAATGGTTTCATTTCAACAAGAACGATTATTGTTTACTTAACTTCAAACATAATATTTAATAATGGTCAAAGCAAATGAAAATGCTGAAATAAATACTTGATGCCCTTAACGATTCATCAAAGCGACATAGATACCCATTAAAGAGGAAATAATTGAAATTTGATACTTAAAGGTTGTGGAAGAGAAAATGTATATAAATAATATTACATTGTTTAAGCAAGTCAAAATAAAATAATTAAAACTTCCGAAATATTCGTTAATTTAATGTCTTTGAAAAAGGATACTGTACGCTAGTAGTCCATTCCATTCAACACAAGAAAATAAAATGATAAAAATGAGCATTTATTTTGTTTGCAATTTATTTGACATACATACTTAAGCCAATTTGTCCTTGAAGGGAAAAGATATTGCCTTCACAAATTAATCGTTCGGTACAATGTATTAGACGTGTAAATATATGTAATGTATGTATATTACTTAACTTAAAATTATGCTATCATAATTATTCATTAAGAATAACGCCGTTGCCCATTCCTCGTCACTATTGATTGCCTTGCTGCGGGGGAGATGGGGAGGTGGTGACAATAGTACTTTACTGTGCCGTCACCACACGGCATTGTTTATTTAAACATTACAGAAATGGTGGAAAAATTATGGCGTGCGTCTTTCACAATCCGCTGCCTAAATACTGTCATAATAATGTGATATTTAAAAATTGCATTATATTTTTTTGATATTCATCATCATCATCATCACCAGCCGTTTTAACTGACGGGGCACGGGCCTTCCATGGATGGAAGTATATAGAGACATACATACATACATAAATCACGCCTATATCCCCGAAGGGGTAGGCAGAGGTGAAATAGCACCCAAGTTTCGCCAATTATGTTAGGTCCCATGTAATAGGTGGCGAGCCTATTGCTATTTATATAGAGATTGGGCCATAACCCACCCCGCTGGCCTTTTGCGTGTTGGTAGGTATTAACGACTGCAGAAGCATCCGGACGATCCAACGGCTTAACATGCCTTCCGAAGCACGGAGGAATTCGAGATAATTTTTGTTCATCTATCCAATGACCGGCCTTAGCGACATTGCTTAGTTTACGCAATCAGCGCCATGCCACTGCGCTAGCGAGCTCCTCCTTTTTGATATTATTCTGACTTATTGTCTTTGTTATTACTTCATATATTATTGAAAATGTAACACAACATTGATTTTGAACTTGAACTTTCATTTTTAGACACCACGATAAACATGACCTTAATCAAAACCCTCATGTTGCCAACTTAATCAATACTCATATTATTGTCCACTCCTGCAAAACAAGGCCGTACTGCGGGTATTTTGGTGCATTTAAAAAACAATTGTTCGTGTCAGATTGGTACCTACTTTGCAGCAAAAACAAAACAGCAGCTAGTGCCTTCGTAAACAAATAGCTCTCGCTCCCTGAATACTTCTAATAAGGGTGAGTTTCGGACAAATGCCTAACAAGCTCAACGTGTTTCGGCTGCAGTACATTCCTTTATAGTGGCAACATTCTCTGGAATAAACTTTTCCGTTTTTAGTAATAGCATACAATTATTTATTCGCCGTTATTTATCCCTTAGGACCATTTTTTTTGGTGTTCTTATTTGTGTCGGCATTATCAATCAATAAAAATAATAATAAAAATTAATTAAATTCTAGAATTTATTTATCAACGCCCTCAATAAAACAAAACTTGTTTTCTTACGGAAAAGACTTTTAAAAGCAAAGGGAAAAAAATCATTTATTTACTTTTAATTATAATTTCGTTACAAAGTATATATAATAGAAAAAACAGTTTTTTTAATACGTACCTATTTAGATACGGCTATGTTGCCGTAACTTAATCACACCTATTTATGCCTGAAGGAGTAGACAGAGGTGAAACGACGATTCGCGTTACAATGGCAATAGGTTCACCCCTACTACATTTGAGCTGAAATAAGCTGACGAATCATGAGTAATAATACACCTTCGTCTGCCGGGATAGACGTGACTTATGTTTTTATGTCCAATGTAAAAATTCTAAGAATTCGTATCACTAATAATATGCAAACAGAAATACGAAGTAAATTAGAATCACGGTTGAATCAACACGTAAAAACAACCAACAAGTCAAGTTGCGTCTTGAACATTCAGTTTCCTTGCCTTTTATACACCAGAGATGTATACGTACTTTCGTAACCGCTTGCCTGGCTTCAAATAAGACATGTAATTAATTTGGACCGACAGCTGAAACCGAGACTTGACCTAGAACGAAAATGTTGCACTTCTCTCAAATTTAATGTTTAACATTTTGTGTGTACCTACCGTGTATAAATAACTGTATCGAAGCTATAATAGTTATTTGTTATACGTGAGTGCAAAGTTGCTTTTTCTCTTTGTGCTCTTTTGATTCAAAATTAGAATTCTGAGCGTTAGCGAGGGAATCAAAAGAGCACAAGGAGAAAAATATTTTACACTCAAGTGCAACACGTAACTTTTCATCCCCCTCAGCGAGGAAATACCAACACACACACAACATCCACCCAGACACACCCACAACACAGACGCGCACGTGCAAAGCAAATTAATAAAAAAAGTACACCAAGAATTGTGTGAAATTATGCAGAATCATTGAAAATAAGTCTTGTGATGTGTTAGATGTTGAGAATTTTGAAGTGGTTTTCACCATCTCATCAGTCGCCATCATGAACTCTGGTATCATTTAATTCGCGCCAAGCACTCCCTAGATGGGATAAAATGTGTGACACCCATATTTTAATGTAAAATTAATTTCATACATTAATTTCACTCACTCATTTATTCATATTAATATGAAATAATTATACTAAAGACATGGCTGTATGGGCTAGACTCTTTGCCTTTAAACAAAAAACAGGGAGAATTAAAAACAAATTAAAAAAATTATGTTTTGTATTCACAAACATAATGCACTTGTTTGCACACGATGTTCTAAATTCAAATTTACTTTATCCTCTAGAGGATAAAAACGGCTTTTGCACTCAGATATCGACGAGCAAATACGCTTTTTCCGAGATGGGGGAATGAAAAGTAATTTATATATTACATCATAGGGGCAAATGATTGTGTGACGAACATAGACGTCGAGAATTGCTGTCGAGTCATGGTTGTTTAACGTTTTTCCTTCCAATAAACACAACCAAAAATACTTCTATCTTTATTATGAACATTCAACTCGCACAAAAGATAAACTTCCCTGTTATTCCAATTCCAGTTTTAAATATACTTAATCCAAACTTCGTGCGAAAATATGATGGGAATTTCGCAGACATCTCGCTGTTTTCCAGCGAGGAACAAGTAATACTTTAGAACAAGTAGTTTTTGACTGTCTACTACGCTGGGAACTTAGCAAGTGTCACGCCATGAAGCGAGTGCTCACTTTAAAAATATTCTGTATTATAAAAGGGTGAAGAACATATTCACGGTGTATAAAAAAAAACACAAAAAAGACGTACATTTTTAAAAAGCCACTTTCACAGATTTTAGTTAAAATGTAGCAACAGACGAAGTAAGATAAATATAAACATAATATTACATAAAATTAAATAATATTTTGTGATAGCAATCATAAATACTGGATCATTTTTAAGTTATTGCGAATGGTCGAATGGTGAGATTGCTTGCTATCAAGGGACAAAATGCTAGAGATGAATAGAGACATTAGTTCTTCCATCCATAAGGAATGTTCAGCAGTGTAGAAATAAAAAAAAAGTATTGATGATGTGTGGTGGACGACAGAGCAGAATAATAAAATATAATTGTCACTACCTCAACGTCGCCCACGGCTGTCCTACAGGGTGATTATAGGTTAAAACAGTGACGAGAAACGGACATGCAGGTGCAGGTCGTTCTTGAGATACCACCTAGCCACACATGCAATACGATAGATAAAATAGTTCGTAAGTCTTTTGTTTTGCCATTATTCTTCTCTTAACTACATTTACACCTTTGGGTAATATTATTATTTCAACGTGGGACGTCGTAAGGCAAAGAATTAACCAAAAGTTTCCTTCAAGTCCTATTATACAGGAAAACTTGCAAATTGTATACGTACTTAATTAAAGTTCACAAGAAAAGACAAGCGGCTAGTCCCGTCTAATTTAGAAGACGCTTTATCAGTGATCGCTAGGAATTGACCACACTTCTACCCCAGTTACCAGATTACCGACGAATAATCCTTTGAGCCAGGGCTTCCCAGCATTCGCCACAGACTAATTGGTGTTTCATCCCAACTAATCCGCTGATAACTTAGCCAGGGGCCTTACCACCAACTCTAAACGCGACCCAATTCCCATTGATAAGGTGAGACAACGCTATAAGCCGTGTAGAGTGGCGTCCCGTTTTGTCACTCGCGTTTGGATCGCACTAATACTTCATGGTACGGCGCCAGGGCGCCAAATAAAGCCAATAGCAACAAATGCTTCTGTTCAATTTGTTATCAAATTAGGTAGTCAAATTCAACTATGTCTTATGTTAGTTATTTTATCATTATTACAAAAGGTAAAATAAAGAAGGTAAGCATAAAAAGGTAAACATTATGATGCAAGTAAACAAGTAAATTTCGAAAAAGTTAGGTCTCGTTTTAGGACATATTTTTTCTTCGAGGAACGGCTGCCTGAATATAAACCGATTTCAGAGGTATCAGGTAGGTCAAGCCGATACACTTTGTATTAATGTCAAATTTAAGAGTACACAAATAGACATGCATGAATCACACCTGTTTGTTTTCATCCCTCTTTATTTTTCTGACTGACAGACCAAACCCATATAGAAACATTTTGATAATTCTTATCACAAATAACAAAAACACACTGTGGTGACGACATATCTGAGTATAAATACAATTCTCACTACCCTAATATCTTACACGGCTTCGTACAAAGCGACTAAGGATTAAAACAATGATGAGGAATATTCAGTAGCGTTCTTGTACCTGGCCATTTACTTGCATTTATACGTGGCCGATAGATAGAGGAGCTAGAGATCTAACATAACTGGCTAATTATTACCCAATATAATAAATATTCTGTTTTTAATCTAACCCATTCACCTGCCAAAACCAGCGGCTACATTCGAGACGAGAATCACTTTAATTGTCCCTTAATAATCGGGTCTCTGTGTACTTAATAATCGGGTCATATGACTTTGAAACGTAAATGTACTTTGATCAGTGGTGGATAGTATTTATATATATAAATATTTGCCGTGTGGTGACGGCAGAGTAAAATACAATTGTCATCACCCCAAATCTCTCCCGTGGGTGTCGTACAAGGCGACTAAGGATAAATTAGCGATGAGGAATGGGCAGCAGCGTTCCTCTTATACCACCTAGCAATAGCAATGTACTGCGACTTTTGTGCCCGATAAATGGCAATAGGCTCGCCACCTATTACATGGGACCTAACGTAATTGGCGAAACGTGGGTGCTAGTTACCTCTGCCTACCCCTTCGGGGATATAGGCGTGATTTATGTATGTGTATGTATGTATGTAATATTTAACATTAAATTTGAAAGAGCTATTATACCTACTCCAATGGCATTCTTTATATTGCCTTCCTTTCTTGTCTTTATATAGAAAATTGCTTGGAAACGGTGCTCTGAAATTCCAAACAACATTAAACCCAAAGCTCCAATTAGCAATCCGATATCAAGTTCTCCTGTATACACGTTCCAAGAAACCGAAACTAGAATATTGGAAGAACTGCTCCTTCGATCATCGAAATTATTGAAATTATTTCCGACACACACTCTCTTTAACTAACGTAGAAAATAGATTAAAGTACCGACTATAATAGCAAATAAAAGATAACTCGTAAATAACTAAAACATTTTAAATATTTTTCGTTAATTATACCGTACATTTTATCTAAATTATTAACCTAACCGCTAATTTTTAGTTACAATTGACAGCAATACTCAACGACGGTAACTTTACAATCACTCAACCAACATTTTAATTATCTTTTTTGTATTATTCAACGTCAAAAGCTACCAACAGATATTAAAAAGCTGTAGCGTTAATTGAATAGAAAAATTACACCATAAAGCGAACACTTCAATTAACCAAATGTAGCTGGCCACTCGGTGTTTAAAATACACAGCCGATGTGTATATTTATGCACTGATAGACATAAATTACTTTAATTTCACCAGTGTGCTGTTCTATAAATTTGAATACGGAACATTAAGCGTTAAATAAAAAAAAAACACTGGCACAAAACGAGAAACCTTTGCGTGTATTCCCGAAAAAGTTGGTTGTCAATCGTGGTGGGCCACGGTGAGTCCCTCTCCCCTAATGGGCATACACTCAATTAGGTTTTATAGCCGCGGCGCCGTTCAATTTAACGCCTAACAGCGGCCGCACTCCACCAGGTACCTATTTATTTTTATTGACATCAAAAAAAAAGAAAACTTCATTCTTTTCTACCAGAGCAGCGAAAGAGTTCGTTTACCGGAGCACCGGAGTGGCTGAACCTTCGTGACCGGTGGCTATTTTCCATTTGAAACTAAAATGCAAGGAGCTCGCTGTCCTATTATGGCTCTACGTATTATGTCAGTAGCAGTAATTATGAAGCAAATTTAATAATGCGTGAGTAGCTTTTTTTATCAAAACAATTTGCTTTATGCCACGTGGAACTTGACTGTTATTAAAATTTGTTAGCTTGTAATATTGTTATAGTAGACTTTATATAACTTAAGTAATCATTGCGATATTTGATTTGTTTTCGATATTGACTCTTATATAATAGGTTGGGGAAAAAGTTTCTTCGCATTTTTTAAGAAAATTCAAAACATTTTTTAATATAGTTTATTTACATTTAACTAAAGTATGTAGGTACCATTTTGTTCGATAACTTTTTGCCATCTTGAAGGTAGGGACATGATCCCATTGCTATAGAAATTTTGGGACTTCTGGTCAAAATACCGCGACAAGTGGTTTTGGCAGTCCTCTCGTGATGTTAACCTGACACTGCCTAAAGAATTCTGAAGAGACCGAAACAGGTGGAAATCTGAAGGTGCAAGGTCAGGACTATACGGCGGATGCATGAACACGTCCAAGCCAAACTCTCTTAATTTTTGCTGAGTGGCTAAAAATGTGTGAGGTCTAGCGTTATCATGATGAAAAACCACACCCCTTCTGTTGATTAATTCCGGCCGCTTTCTCTCAACTTCTTGCTTTAATCTCATCAGTTGTTCGCAGTAGAGTTCAGAATCGATGGTCCTGCCTGGTGGTAACAGCTCATAATGAATAATGCCCTTCCAATCTCACCACACACACAGCATCACCTTGTTGCGAGTTAACCCGGGTTTCGCCACAGTCTGTGAAGCCTGACCGGCCTTTGACCACGACCTTTTTCGCACGTTCTTGTCGTACGTGATCCACTTTTCATCACCAGTTATCAGCTTCTTCAAAAATGGTTCGGTTTCATTACGTCGTAATAAAGAATCACAAATGAGTACACGGTTCATTAGGTTTCTTTCAGTGAGCTCGTGAGGTACCCAAATGTCGAGCTTTTTTGTGTACCCAGTTTTTTTCAAATGCGCCAAAACTGTTTTGTGGTCAATTCCCAGTTATTCAGCTACGTCGTAACTACTGACATGCCGATCTTGCTCCACTTTTTCAAAAATGGCATCCATTTTATCTGTAATAGGGCGACCAGAGCGACGTGCATCTTTGACATCAAAATTTCCGGATTGAAAACGCTTAAGCCAAATTTGTGCTACTCTCACAGACACTGAACTAGGTCCATAAACATCGCAAATTTTTTTCGCGGCTTGCGTTGCATTTTTAATGTATCGAATTTCTTCATTAGATTCACTCATCTTGGCGGTACGAAAAACAAATGAAAATCACACATTTTTCTAATTTGAATTTGGCATTATGTTCTTTAAAATTTAAACTTTCAATGATACCAAAACCAGCCAGATACAAATAGTATAGCCAAAGAGATTTTATTACAAGTTTATACATACTATAATGCGAAAAGACTTTTTCCCCAACCTAATATACATCGATAAATCACGAGGCTAATTTTAACCCCGAAGGAGTAGGCTGGCATGTTAGAATTTAACAGGGGGCGAGCCTATTGCCATCTAATCTTACCAGGCACCTAAATCTTATTTTTTTTCCTAGTGGTATGACAGGGACGCTGCTGCGCGCTCTTCAACACCGCCAATCAATGATATTATATTTAAAAATAATATAATTGCCGCCAATAGTCAAATTTACCAATATTGAGTCTTTTTTGCAAATATTATTTTTTTAGGTTGGGTTATGTTGTTAGGGTAAATAATTAAATGTACAAAGTCATAAAGCTTTTTAAAGAGTACATACATACATACATAAATCACGCCTATATCCCCGAAGGGGCAGGCAGAGGCGCACTAGCACCCACGCTTTGCCAACCATGCTAGGTCCCATGTAATAGGTGGCGAGCCTGTTGCCATTTATCGGGCACAAAATTTGCAGTAAAGTGCTAGGTGGTATAAGAGGAACGCTGTCGCCCATTCCTCATCACTGATTTATCCTCAGTCGCCTTGTACGACACCCACGGGAGAGATTTGGGGTGGTGAGAATTGTATTCTACTCTGCCGTCACCACAGGGCAAAGAGTTAAAGAGTGTGTTATACTAATACACAGATTAATTAAATAATGTATGTTATGTTGCATAAATTTGCATATCTAGTCCTAACGTAAGCTGAAACTTACTTATTGACTAGTATGCTAATTATAACCCTTCTTTACGTACACACATAATTCACGCCTATATCCCCGAAGGGGTAGGCAGAGGTGAACTAGCACCCACGTTTCGCCAACCCTTCTTTAGACAGGCATTAATTATTGTAACTAACAAACACGTCATCCACGAGGCCTAGGCTATTTAAACAATACACGCATATTCATGATCCAGACATCAACATTAATAATTTGAGCTATGCTTGCATCTGATAATAACCTTATTGAATGTTCATCCCGTGAAAATTTAACCAACAGAACAATGACGAACGTAAAGCTTTTGTGGTGCTTAATTAATTTATATCATACACATTAGACAGGTCGTGTCATTCGCTCAGTATAATAATTAAGATTTTAAATTAACATATGATTTATTAATTAAGATGTTCCAAATTGTATGGAGTCTGGCCCTTATATTTGTACAGTTATTCAAAATGTAGGCAATACAGTTCTTAAGTGTTAAATTCCTATTTTTAAGCTCTGTTTTTTGGCTTGGCGGAAGCGTCTTGGCGGAAGGTAGATGTCACCTTATAACATTGACGTATGTATTTTATTTGACATTAGATTGGTACCTGCCGTGACCATGTGACCGTGTACCAGCCGTGTGGTGACGGCAGAGTAGAATACAATTGTCACCACCCCAAATCTCTCCCATGGGTATCGTATAAGGCGTACCTACTGCGATTTTTGTGCCCGATAAATGGCAATAGGCTCGCCACCTATTACATGGGACCTGACAAAATTGGCGAAACGTGGGTGCTAGTTCACCTCTGCCTACCCCTTCGGGGATATAGGCGTGATTTATGTATGTATGTATCTATGTAGATTGGTACCTACTTACAGATGTATGAGGTTAAAATGATTTTAAACGGGTTTTCTGCCAAAAAACTATACTTACATTACTATTATTTATATTTATTTGCAATTTTCCCAGAATCATTTATTGTTTACATTTTCCATTGGTACCTACGCTATGCTATACAGGGTTATTTTTAAAACACTAAAAACCTCGCAGTGGTTGATAGCTAACACCATGAACAACAACGTTTGTTTAATGAGTTTTAATAAAACGCAATACATTGCGCAATATTATTTTTTTAAGTTTTTATTGTACTGACGTGACATTTATACGTCTATGTTTTCATTCATAAACAAAAGGATGCAAGTAGGTGTACGTAGAGTTATTTACTTTTACTGCCGCACTCAGAGACGTCAAATACGGTTAATGAGTACTTAACGTCAAAAAATTACAATTTAAAACTAGTCGCTATTCTTGCCGGGTCTATGGTCTAGATTTGAATGATTTTTTTTGACATTATATACTCATTAAAGTTAATTGACGTCTCTGAGTGCGGCAGTTAGAGCGGTAAATTAAATTAGTAATTATTTTAGTATTATAAAGTAACATTTTACGAATCATCAAAAGTCGTAGAACAAACATTGTTGCTTATGATGTTAGCTATCTACTTCTGCGAGGTTTTTGGTGTTTTAAAAATATAAACCAACCTGTATAAACACCCCTATTTGTTTTAACATTCATTTAAAATACTTTAAAAAGTAATGTATCTTTAAGTTATGTATCTTATGGTTCTTATTAGTACCATAAGATACATAACTTAATTTTTCATAACTTACATCTACATAATTTAATCTTACGGTACTGGTCTTTAATGGAAGCTGTTAGCTGTGTGATAGTGACTTTACCAATGAACGATGAAATGAAAAATTCACATTTTCAAGTTATAGAGCTTTATTATAAAACGACTCTTAGCAAAATGAACAGTAAATAGTCCAAACCAACTTTCTACTTTGCATACGAAAACTTCGCTTTATTACAATTAGCTCTGTCAATACAGATTTGCTGGGTTCCTCTGTACTTTTGTAAGATATATTAAAAATATTTCACAATTAAATTTTTCATTACATTTCTGAATATAGCACCAGCAACGGTTCATGTCTCGATACATTTACAACATTTTATTCGCCTTGTAAAACGTGTGCAGGAAAGTAGAGGCAGCCATTCCTATTACACATGACATCTACATATAACTACGTCACTGTTATGTATTTCATGATTAATGCAATCTTTGTTCATCTTATGACCCTATAGACATCCTGCTGGAGAGTGAGTATATTGCATTATATCCAAACATGACACCAAGTTAAGATAAGATAGTTTTCATCCCCCCATCTCGGAAAAAGCGTTTTTGCTCTTAGCTAACTGAGTGCAAAAGCCGTTTTTATCCTTTAGAGGTTAAGGTAAATTTGAATATAGAACTTCGTGTGCATTAAGTTTGTGAATTCAAAACATCATTAAACCTTTTTTAATTCAACCTCCATGGTGCCGAAATTATCATGCAACCTTTTTTTAATTTGTGAAAAACTCAGACTCGGAAACTTCTTGGTGTATCTACTTTTTTTTGTAATTTGCTTTGCGCGCGCCATTTTCTTTTCACGTCATAAATTTGTTAAAACCTTGGAGTTTCGGGGCGGTCAATCAGCTTGGCGTCAATCTTGCTTTAAACATTTTGATCGTCTACAACGCTTGCTTGGTGCTTGAGTCAAGCATTTAAAAGCGTGTTAGGTCTGATTGATTTGTTTGACCCCGCAACGGAACAAAACACAGAAAATCAACGTGTTTGACTCAAGCTGATTGGCAGTTTCGGAATCTCTATTTTTATTAGGTGAGTGTGTCTGGGATGAATGCTGCGGGTGTGCCTGGGTGGATGTCGTCGGTGTGTCTGAATGAATTGGTGTTTTGTGAGTGTGTCTGGGTTAATGGGTGTTTTGTGGGTGTGTCTGGGTTAATGGGTGTTTTGGGGTGTGTCTCAGGGGATGGGTGTGTGTAGTGGATGTGTATAGGGAATGGGTGTTTTGTTGGTGTGTCTGGGAGAATGGGTGTTTTGTGGGTGTGTCTGAGTGGATGTGTTTGTGTTGTCGGTGTGTATGGGTGTTTTGGGTGTTTCTGGGTGGGTGTGGGTATTCTGGGTGTTTCTGGGTGGGTGTGGGTATTCTGGGTGTGTCTGAGTGGATTTTCTGGATGTGTCTGGGTGGGTGTTGAGGGTGTGTTTGGGTTAATGGGAGGGTGTTGTGGAAGTTTCTGGGTGAAAACAGAAACTGTTGTGATTGTATTATTTTTTTTGTATTTTGCAATTTCCTCGTTGGGGGGGATGAAAAGTTACGTGTTGCACTCGAGTGCAAAGATTTTTCACCTTGTGCTGTTTTGATTCCCTCGCTAACGCTCAGGATTCTAATTTTTTAATCACTCGCTACGCTCGAGATTCAATTTTAGAATCCTTCGCTAGCTCGGTCATCAAAATTGAGCACGCGGTTAAAAAGCAACTTTGCACTCACGTATAACAAATAACTATTTACATTTTACCAAAGTACCCATCAGTATATTAGGGACATTGAAATAAAATGTCAAGTCATTTTAATGAGTAATTGTCTTGGCTGGGAGCCTTTTTTCGTAATGACAGTATTTTTTTTGTATTGAAAGCCGGAAAATTAAAACGTGCTCAGTCCCGTCGCAGGTCCGGTCCGTCCGAAGTTTCATTTTCTTCGCACGTTCGCACTTGTTCTGTTTACATTAAAATGGGAATACAATTAAATAATTGCAAACAAAGTATTGTTTCCTTAAAAGTAAACTGTAAATTCAGCGGCTTTCGCAAAACCTTATCAACTCTAAACACGACTCTAAAGAAAGTGAGAGAGAAACTTAAAGGGATGATAATTTTAAAGTAAAATTAAGAACTTTAAACTGTCAGTCCCGGCTGTATCTACAGTTGTTTATTCCCACCAATCACACTTGGTCAGCGTTGTAGTTGTAGCGGCTACGTCAGAGCGCTACGTAAACAAAGTGTCGAGTAACCGAGAAATGGTTGATCAGCAAAAAGTGCGACAGCTCACGATAACAATGGAGTCAAATCAACTGTAGACCTAATGACTGTAGTGTTAAGGCAGAACGAGAATAGCAAGTCCTGAATCACGATTACAAAGTTTCTGGAGGAACTCAGAATATACACAAGATCCGACGAAGTACAGTCGGACCGCGGTCACCGAGTGCACACCTGGCTCGGAGGAAGATCTTCCCTTTTTCGCTGAGTATGCGGCGACTTTACCGCATACCCACATAGTTTATGGATTTTTTGTTTATGGACTACTCTCCGATATTTTCCATCCATAGGGAAAGCCTGTGCCCTAGCAGCGGGGACATTAAAGGGCTGGCGATGATGAATACAATATAGCTTAACTACCAATGCTTTCCTTGACAGTTTCCTAATAATTACGACACAGAGCTCTAAAAGCATCGGAACACTTAAAACGGGTACAGAAATATTTAGCGAACAAGCAAAGTCGTCTCAATTTTATATCACAAACGTTGCGACTGTCGCATTCTGCGCGCACGTCTGCCCGCGTCCCATTTAAAGCTGAAAACCGAAGCAGGATATTAAATTTCATCACAAAATGGATTTGTAGCGTCGTCGCCTACAGCGCCGACACAATAAACGGTTACCTTAACGCTGTTTCGTTTTATAATTATGCACTACATTATATAGTATTAACTCTCGGAACTACTATGAGTTATAATACTCCGGTTCCAAGGACCAAGAGTTTATTATTGTTATTAATAAGGTCACATTATTTACTGGAATAGTTCCACACTTACTTCAATTATTTAACTATAGCATTAAGTTTGTGTGTGTATATAATTTATTCAATAATATATGTGAAATTAACTGGAACACGTGTATATATTTAGTTGCATGCACAATATAAATAAATTATACTTGCATTGTATGAGAGAGTCATACAATGCAAGTATAGTTTATTTATATTTGGCTTGGTTTGACGGCTTAACGACTGCAAATGCAGCTAGCGACAACGGCTGAACTAATTTTCCGAACCATGAAGAAATAGTATATTTTTTATCACCCATCCATTGACCGGCCTTAGCAAACATTGCGTAGTTTACACAATCGCAGGCTAAACGCACTATCTCACTGCGCCACGTTGAGCTTTGGAAATATTTTAATCCTTTGAGTATAGTTGGAATATTTTATTATCATAGTGATATTTCGCGAAACGACGGTCTGCGTCAAGACCGGTATGAGTACCTCCTAAAATATCAGTAACCATAATAAATTATTATGTAAAGAACAATTACTTAATATTAACTCGTGTTATCTTAATAGCATAATACATTACAGTGTTGGATCTCAATGCAATTCCCCCGGTTGATAAACGGGGCGAGATACAGTCGGAATATTCTCGGTTAAGGACGCATGAAGCTTGTGGATCATAATATAGATGTTCAATAATGGAAATGTATGCATAAAGCATGCAGTATGTATGCATTTATCGATTTCTTAAAATGGAATATGGCGCTTATTTTTGTCAGGTGATATAATGCATAATAGTATTATTTTTTGTTCTTTTTCTCCTTATTTTATTTTAATTAATTATTTTGGATTAGATATAGGTATTATGAATTCTTTGTGTGAGATATAAAACCCAAGCTGAAGCCTTGGGCAGTATGGATTGGAATGTGTTCATCCCAATCAGTAGCCTTTCCGGTGTGATGAATGGTCTGAATTAAAGGAGATAGAAAGAGACCATCCATCTCTTTAGACTTCGTCTGACCGATATGAATTGAAGAGGAAACATAGGTGTACTGCGCCAGCCCAGATAAAGGAGACAGAGAACAAGGGAAGAAAATCATGATGATGATATGAATTCATTGCACAATACCCGGCACATAAAGTTGACCTATGCGCAGCGCAATAAAACGTTTTCAGGTATTAATTAAAGTTTTGTATGACGACGCACAGAACTTTTATATGACGTGTGTCTGTATATAACCATGTAACGTAACAATGCCCGCTTCTACGCATTCAAAATTGAAATTATACATTTTTCTTCAATTATACCTGCGCAGACGACCGTCATTTTGATTCAACTTACGTGCCGGGAACTATATATTAGCTACAAAACCAATTATTTCATTATTTTTTCTTCTAATTGTGTTTTAAATAATCATTTACTTTTCAGCCCCCATCAGACAGGATCACCTAATTTGGGTGCTATTTAATTTGATATTATTGTATTCTTTTGGAAATATTTTTTTGGTTTGGGATTCACTATCACGACACCACCCGAAAATATGAGGCTTTATGTGGTGTTATAATATTGCGCTCCTAAAACCCTATAATGCCTTGTACGACACCTACGGTAGATATCGGGGTATGGTGACTATAATTATGAATATTTTTTCACATAATTTGTTTTTGCAACATTTACATAGTATTGAAAATTAAAAAGCAATACCGACGCGGAAGACTGTCCGATAGTTTTAGGAGAATACTCTGGAACGTTATGTCGATCCATTTGAAATCGATAATCTGCCATTATGTATTTTCCGTCACAAAATGCCTGGCAGTCGATCATTCGCGCGTTTATCTTAATGAGCCCATGTCTTTCCTTGCGTTACCCGCCGCTATTCCGAAGCGTGGTGAAAGAAAGTGTATTACACGGAGCGCTTCCCGGCGACACGTCCCATTCATCAAGCGATCAGGGAATAATGAACAAATGCCAGCCTGCCCTTTACGTCATCGCACAAGATTTAGACGCCATTCAGCGAAACGTATGGAACGTTGTTATGGCGCCAACACACGTAGGAATACGTGGAGTCATTTCCATAATGGCTGCTCAATTGTCCATATAGCTTCCTTATATCATTCTACTTAGAATTTTATTTTATTTGCTTTCAATTCAAATTAGTGTGTCTAGAAGAATAGTCCTCTTGCTGGCATTGACTAGAGTTATATAAACTATCACTCGTCCAGTGTTTGACTAAAGTTGGAAATTTCCTGACGAACGGACAGTTCAAGCCGCCTTTGCCTTTTCATCATTCAATATTTTGTTAAAAATTTTTAGAAAGGATACCAACCTATCAACAAAATAAATTTACTAAGGATTTGAAAGTTGCCTTCAGCCGTATTCTATTTCTCTTCGTCTCACTCTTTCTCTCTTAAAGAAATTTAGTCTTCAGATAGAAACTTTCAAGGATTCCATTAAATGAACTGTCATAATCGCTTTTTTATCATTCCACCGGAGACGAGTCGACGTCATGGCAGCTAAGTGGGCGTTAAACCTTACCGAGCCACCGTTCCCTATACAATAATTGTTGGTGCATTTATTGCTAACATCGAAAACAGCATAAGAAATCGAGCCTTTAAACGACAGGGTAAGTCAGAAAAACCTCATTGTAATTTAAATGCATATTTTTTATAACGCCTGGGTGTGATTCGCGCCTTTACCAACCGCTTCGCCTTATCTCACACGAGCAGCCCCTCAAATATGAATTTAGAAAAAAATTGATACCAATTTATATGTTAAACATCGACTGAGTGAGATATTTCGCATCTTGTACGTTCACGCAAGATATTTATAAGGTCGAGATACATCCCAGCCTGAGGGATTATGCTAAATTCTTCACCGTCTTAACTTCCCAATTGCATTGAATTTCCAAAATAAACAAAGTATGCAAAATGAGTATTAAGATAGGGGGCGCTATAGGAATACATTTACGTATTGATGTAATTTATTTAGAACACAAGTTTGGCAATCTTGTTTGAGTGTCATTTGTATATTAAATAAGCAATAGGTAGATAATGAAAAAGCGATATAAATGAATGGAAAATATAGTGTGGCGAGAATCAATTAGATCATAGTAAATAGTATGAATGTCTCAACAATGATAGGGAAGAGCAGAAACCGATTCTTTATAAAGGCACATTGGCAACGATTATGAATGTGCCTAGATGAAAAATAAATACAAATTGCGTGACAATGTTGAATGTAATATAGGGTTCATATAAAAACAACATTTTATAAACATAAGGTTCATAAAAAATACTACCATACTTTTGCAATTTTCTTATTATTGAAGGTTAAATGTTATTGAAACATTATCTAATAATGTTAATTAATATAAACAAACAAAATAATAATATGCTTTCTAAATAGTAAAAATTCAAACGTAGTAAGAACTCGCAAGACAAAATAAGGAATTTTTTATTCAATTACTAAACAGCTCAGTCGTCGATCGAATCCAATACCATGAACAGTGTTGCAGAGCTGAAAATTAAATTAAAGTTGTTTGACCTTTTTATATTGAAACATAATGAAAGTGAGAGCTCGTGAGGGGTCCTACTAAGTAACTTATGTCGACTTTTAAAAAGAATCTTACATTTCGCAGAAAAGAGTTTTAATTTTATTAACACGTAGGGGAAGGCGATCTACAGCAGGCATACTGCCCAAAACTTACACTCTCGTGTACAAAACTATTTACCAATACGAAAGGCAAGAGGTGAGAAACTTAGTTCCTTCTTGCCTTCTTAAGGGGACAATGATGCTCGCGAGAAGATATTCCATTTTCGAAACGACGGCAGAGCAGAGTACAATTATCTCCACCCCTCATTTCTTCTGCCGGCAATGGGCAGCAGCGTTCTTCATAAGCCGCCAAGCAATATACTGCGATAAAGGTGCCCGATAGATGGCAATTGGCTCGCCCCCTATTATATGGGACCTAACATATTTGGCGAAACGTGGGTGTTATTTCATCCCTTATACCTCTTCGGGGATTAATAGACGAGATTGGTAAATGCATATGTAAATCGTTTATTTTATACCGGTAACAGCCAGTTCTATTTAAAAATGGTCTTTATTTCCCCCCATGATGTTCACCTATTTACACCAATACTTATTGGTTTTAATAATAAATTCCTAAAAAAACATTACACTATGCTGTATTGAAAAGCTAAAACCACAAATAAGGTATGAAATATTAAATTTTATGGACTCTATAAAATAAAAAGTTAATCAACTAAAATGTATTAAAAAGTTAACGAATAAGTTAATTTAGCTAATAAAAAGCGTTCAACTATCAAGGCCAACTTGCACAAAACTGATCTAGATTTTAACTTTTTTCATACTTGAAGATAAAGCAATTCTACCTCTGTCGGTTTCATACAAACTTATAACGATATAATGACGTTTTATTCTGTAGAGCAAACCTAACTTAGGAAGTTTTGTTCAAGTGGCGCTAAAGTAAGTATTTATGTTACTGGCCAGTTTTCTTCACAGCCCAGTGTAGGTATATAACTCAGAAAAGGAGTCAGAAAGACCCTCTATCACCGTCAAAAGTATTGTTGTCGATATGAAAGAACATAGATAAAAGAAATCCCACGCGTACGCCACTGCGACAGGTGTGATACCTGCCTTCGAAAAGTGTAAAACCGAAAGCCACGTCCGTTAACCGTAACTTTACTAATACGAATCACGTAACAACGAATCCAAGCCATCACGAAAAACACTCGCCGGCCGCTGACGCGGCAAGCTCGCGCTTCGCTCGCTCGGCTCGGTGCTGTTCGTTGGTTCATATACTAACCTAGACAACCTAAAAATACATGTCGGTAAATAGTAACATTCACAACAATTTTGTAGTGGCGTGCGTTCGTTGTTATGTGATTATCGTATTAGTAAACTTACGGTGATGTGGTATTCGGTGTTACGCTTTTCGAAGTCGGATATTACACCGCACTGAGACATCCCCAATAAGATCTATCTAAGATCTATATGGAGAGGCGAAACTTTTTTAATAACTCCATAACAGTTTCGGTTGTATATGTTTATTTTAACTGAATAGAATCCAGGAAGTTTTTCTGTTTGTCGTAAAATTCGTGTTTCAGTTACCCACGTCGTTGTCTGGGTTTACATTGTAATTTCAAAGTTTCGTCTGTCTCAATCATGTTTTATCAAGTTGTTCTTGTAGTTAAAGTAGAGTATCTGTCATACACACATAAATCACGACTATTTGTCACCAAACGGTTAGGCATACAGCAATCTATATAATGAACAATTGTATACACCTCTTTAATTTTCTGGGTAGGACCGACACATAAAGATTAAAACAACTATTTTTTACATTAATCAATGTTTAGTGTGTGGTGACGGCAGAGTAGAATACAATTGTCACCACCTCAAATCTCTCCCGTGGGTGTCGTACAAGGCGACTAAGGATAAATCAGTGATGGGGAATGGGCGGCAGCGTTCCTCTTATACCAACCTTATACCTACTGCGACTTCTGTACCCGATAAATGGCAATAGGCTCGCCACATATTACATGGGACCTAACATAAATGGCGAAACGCGGGTGCTAGTTTACCTCTGCCTACCCCTTCGGGGATATAGGCGTGATTTATGTATGTATGTATCAATGTTTAGTAAAGTCGTACAGTACTGGTAAATTAAAAAATGACATTTAATTCTCACTGGGTAATAGTTTAACTAATTGATAATTTTACTTAGGTAACCAACATTTTGCCTTAGTATCACTATACAGTAAGCGTAACACCCAAGCTTAAAAGTTATATGTATAAGATTCGAAACTAAGTAGCTTTAAGAGTTTATACTGATACTCAGTAAAAAGTTTTCATTCGTTCGTTGTAACACCGTCTCTCCATGTCGTACATGCGGTGGTAAGGTCTTAAGGAACAATCTTAGTAAGTATCTGAAAGTGTATCTATACTCACAGGATCTTACTAAAGATTACAACAAATTAGCTTACAACCGATGGCTTGCAGCGTGAGATTCATTTGTTAGAGACTCTTACAAAAAGGTATTAAAACGTAGCATTTAAATAATGAAGAAATAAAACAAATACTTTATGCATTGAGCTAATAAAGTAGGCATATTAAGAAAGTAGTCTTATCCGCCTCAGCACATAAAATCATCATTCACGTCATGAGATTACGAAAAGATCATTTGGTGATTGCAGTAGGTACCGTGAACGGCGGCCAAAGAATCTATACAAAACGGTTCTTGAGAGCCTATGACTACCTACTAGATTGAAGTTGAGAAAATCAAAAATAAAATATTATGCAATCGAGTATGAAACGTTCGTATAAAGGACGTCTAAAACACCTTTTAAGAGTCAGATCGTAGACTATAAACATAAACTCACGCATATAAACTCGTTGACAGCTCCAAATAAAGCGCGAAATCGTTTTTCTTCCGCCCATTTTCACTTGCATTTTGTTGCACTTGAATATTAATTTAACGGCAGAAGCTTAACAGCGTCGGCAAAGTTACAGCAAAGAGATTACTTAGTTGCCCATTAAAACGGCGAATGAACTGGGAATTTTAAAAACGGTTACTGCATATCGAGTACTTATTACTCTACTCGGATACGGAGAGTAATAGCAAAAGCGGAGGCATTACTTTAACGACTAAGGCTTTATTAGTAACATTAACTTGGCAACTGGTTTGGTCGAATGGGTTAGATTTCTGTCGCCCCTGGTTCGAATCCTGGTAGAGGCAAATGTTTGTGAATGATGTGATGTGATGTGCACAGACATTTGTGCTCGCGACATGGTTGTTTATGTAGTATATTTATTTAAAATTAATATGTGTATTAAAATATGCCCGTCATCTAGTATCCATAACACAAGTGCATAAACTACGTGAATTATTTATCAGGGATAATCTTCTAAGTTGCTTGCAGTGTGGTGCCAACAAAGACAGGAACTCGATGGATCAGTCGCTTAGTGATTTGGTTACCTTATCAATGCTCTCTTACCTTATTAGGCCAGTTATTAGATGGGTGACCAAAGATATATTATTGCAATTCCTCCGTGCTTTGGATGGCCCGTTAAGCCGTTGGTCTCGGTTGCATCTGCAGTCGTCGTTATAATGTATGTTTGTCTCTAAGTTGTATTAGGCACATATAAAACCATGGTATCTTTAAACTTTTTATCATGTGCTTTTATCATTTTATTTTTATGTATGAATTTTGTTAAAATGGCCCCGCATCTTCCCCTGTAAATGTGTCTCCCAGTAGCGAGGATTTTCTTAGTTCATATCGCCATGAACTTATCTCTATTATCACTATTCATAGATAACTATAATTGTTTTGGAAATGTATAGAATTTAGAATTCTATCATGATTTTTAGACAATTATTCGCTTAAAGTCATTTCCGAAACTGTCACCGTTGGAGTTGCAAGCATTAAATCTAGTCAGACCGTAGCAAGTTTCGCAAGCAGGAAGTGACGTCAGTAGACATCTCAGCTCGGGACTAGAGTGGGAATTATGGCTCAAGTTACGACAGCGATGTTTCACGGTGCTTCGCCAATTAGTATGTGTTCGTGGATAAGCCCTGTTCGCCGCATGTTTGATCGCATGATGCACAAGTTGGGATGATGTTATTTCGGAACAGTTACATATAATACATACATGTATAAATCACGACTATATCCCCGAAGGGGTTTGTGTGTAGGGGTAAATTTATTAACACCCACGTTTCGCCCATTAGGTTAGGTCCCATGTAATAGGTGGCGAGCCTATTTCCATTTATCGGGTACGGAAATCGCAGCACATTGCTAGATGGTCTAAAAGGAACGCTGCTGGTCATTGATGTTTTAACCCTTACGGCCGGTTTTTTGATGCATAGTTAACTGTTGACCAATTGTTAAAATTTGTTCCTTATCTTTTAATATCACTGATATTTAACAATTAGTAACAAAATCAGACTGATATTTATCCATTAGTAACTAAAATTTTTACTTATTGTTACATATCAGACTGATATTTAGCAATTAGTAACAGTTTTTAATAATTGGTTGAGTTAACTATGGATCAAAAAACCGGCCCTTAGTCCCCTTGTACCGGCAGGAGAAATGGGGGTGGTAACAATTGTATTCTGCTCTGCCGTTATCATACGGCACAGTTGCCCAAGAAAATGTTTGTTCGCTGCCACTAATAACTTCGTCGGCCGTATTAACCACCTTCGACGACTCATTCTTCCAACAGACATAGTCTTCTTCTTCTTCCTGCCCTTATCCCACTCTAAGCGGGGTCGGCACAACATGTCTTCTTCTTCCACTCCTTTCGATCCTTCACCAATTTCTCATCCACTCCTCTCGCTATCATGTCCTCCTTTACACAGTCCATCCATCTCTTCTTTGGTCTTCCTCTCCTTTTACGTCCTTCCACGTTCATGCCTAACATTCTTCTGCCAACATAGCTTTCATCTCTTCGCATAACATGACCAAACCATCCCAGTCTATTACTCCGCAGTCTCTCTGTCACTGGTGCTACTTTCAAACTTCCCCTGATATACTCATTTCTTATCTTATCTCTCCGTGTCACACCACACATCCATCTTAACATACGCATCTCTGTTACATGCACTTCTGACATATTAATGAACTAATTATGATCCTAGTAATAAAAATATTCTAAAAACATATTAGTATAAAAAATTAATTTATTATAAAAAAAGCAGGAAAGTACAATCGGGCGGCTCTATTGTATAATTTGTTTTTATAATAAATTTACTTTATATTTACTTTATACAAAAACTGTGCACGATTGGACATATTTTTTGCTTAGCGTTTTATACTTCTTTATTTTTGATACTTTTTATAGTATCTGGGTTAAATGTCAACACTGTGATTTTTAACAAAGTTTTTTTTGTGTAACCACCATAATACGACCTATTATTAATTTTATTTATAGTCCACAATTATTGAAGACCCGAATTCAGGTACTAATATTAGTACATAACGTTTCTGGTACCTTTACTTTTCAAATAATGTTATGATTTTTATCACATTAACATATAGTTTTGAACTTTATGTTAATGTTATAAAAGCAACCTAATTATAAATAAATATTTCTTACACTCACGCTCTTCGACACACTTCACAAAACAAAGCAGTTAACCGCTAGAACAAACACAAAAACTGTTTGACTTCTCAACAATATTAAACTTTAGCTTACTTAGCCTAAAATAGAACGTCGATTGAAACATTTTATGTTGTGGTACCCTGACGTGTTGCCTACTGTACCTGGGCCGAAGGCTCAAAGGAATCAACATCGGGAAAATCTATTCATTTTAAATCGCTCCAACCTCAAGTTGAAGTTAGTTATCTAACTCTTCTTGTTTATACGTTTAGGTAAACAAGAGACCATTGAATTAAAAGTAATGAGAATGGAAAAGCGGCAAAGTAATAGAAAGACCTAATGGTCCATCCGCGGCGTCTGCAGATGGAATAATTAACCGTACAGTTTTCTATCCTCTTGAGAAAAAGTGGAGTTCCTCATTCGATACTTTTTGTTCAGGGAAAAGCTTTATCGTCTCTTGGCTGATAGAAAAAATTGCAGCGAAAGAACGAACGAGTAAATGATGAGTAAAAATAACAATAATATATCTAGTAATAACCTACTTTATTATTAATATTATGTGGGTCTATTATAGTGCTAGTGGGTCCGTAATAGTACTCTATGGCGCACAAGCTTAGCGCGTTCGGCTGTAGATGTTCGATTGTAGGAACTAAGTAATGTTTGCTGGTCATTGGATGGGTGATCAAATATATTGACTTGGGTCTATTTATCCTTCAGAAGGCATGATAAGCCTTTGGTCCCGGCTGCATCTGCAGTCGTTAATACTCGTCTCGGCCAGCGTAGAGAATGGGTACCTTATATTCGTCCATCCATATGGAAGGCCCCAGCAGCGTAGAGATTAATTAAAGGTCTGATGGTGATGATGATGATAATAATGTTTACAGTTTGCAAGAACCAAATCACGGTTTTATTGAGTACCATATACCGAATAAATACCACAAACACAGATTAATGGATTTGTATAAAACGGCCGTAGCAGTAGATAGCTTTTATTCGACATTAAATACTTTTTATGGGGGTTTTAGAACCATTTCTCAGGACCGCGCAGAGGCTGTCTCGAAGTCTCGGGACTGTAATGCATAATTCAAACCTATCAAAATATCTCCCGGCCTGTTAAACCGAAAGATCGAAATGTTGATGAATGGGAATGTGTTCATTCAGCGATTTCCGGAGTAAAGTAATTGTTTCAACCAGTGACCAAAAATCAAGGAAGTGAAAGGCATAGTAAGCAAGATACAACACAATTTTGTGAAATTGGCCTTTCTCCCTTTAGGGGCAATGTTGATTCAGGGTCATATATATATTTTTTTTGGATCCCAGACCAGTATGGAAGGAGACTTGGTGCCTTTGAAGAAACTATAAATATAAATAAGTGACAAAGAGAACAAAGGTTTATCCAAAAAAGCTGAAAACGTAAAGTATTTCAATGCTACGCTACTCATTTAAAAATATTAATAAATAACGTAAATCTAAATTGGATAAGAGTAAGACACACCTACACCATCACAGTCTTAGCAGTTAGGAAGAAAAAATACCAAGGATTAGATGTTCATTGTTACAAATTCCTTAAAGTTTTACAAAAATACTGCATTAAAATTTTACTACACCTAATTAATACGTTCTCTTTGAATTTAAAATAAAGTGGCCTCTCCGACTTTAAGTCGGAGACGGGCGTGACAAAAGACCCATAGAGCTAGTTAAGGGTTAATTAGTGAAGGCACGAGTTCATGATTAATTTGTAACAAAGAAGTTAAGCTCCGTATAATTGGTAAAATTTTGTTCGTGAAGAATTTCGCCTACCTACGGCGTAATACGTGGAAAATATTAATATGTATGAATAAAACAAAAACTTGCTAAGCCCACGCAACGACATATATATGACAAACCCTCATTAATATAATTATAGCCGTTATAAACAAAAGAACGCCAGGTATAATAATAACAATAGTTAGCAATTATTGTTGTCGGTGCTATTATATTAATATAACATTATTTTTCTGTGTATTCTTTTGTGTAACACAATATTGGTGCAAAATAATACCTAATTCTTTTTTAATAGGGGTAAGCCTATAACCACCGGTCATCGGTCATGTAAAATGTATTATACCTAACATTCGGCATCATATTTATAGCTGCCTTGTACAACAAATTAAGTGTGCTCTGCCATCGCTACACGGTAAACGGTAGGTATAATCGGACTTCTTACTTAGAATGTCTAATGCTCGTGCGATCTATAATTACTGTTCCTCTTCTTCTTCTCCCTGGCCTGTTCCCAATCTAGCTGGGGTCGGCGCAGTATGTTTCCTCTTCAATTCATATCAGTTAGACGTCATCAAGCCATTCACTGGCTTTTTGGTTCATATTATCCATCACACCGTGAAGGTGCTAGTGATAAATGAATGTATGGAAAAGAGACAGAACGGATCATGTCGAGGATATAACAACATTCCAATCTATACCTACTGCTAAAATTTTTGGTTTAGGTTTTACAGACGGCCACCTGCCTGGCTGATTGAAAACTTGTGTGTCCGTATAGGTAGGGTGGGGGTTGGGGGGTTGATTGGTAGTGCGCGGCATGTTTCGGTTTATGTGATTGGCGAGTTGTGGGATTGTATTTGGTGCATAATTTACAATGTACCTGCAATGTCATAACTCGTTGACAATGGTGGGTTTCTCTACAGCCTACTTGCGTGCCGTTCTGCTAGCGGAGCGTTGGGCCCTGATGCGTTTAGTACCATCTTGGTATTGAACGCGGCAGGGTCGGCGCTTCGTTGCGGATCGGGGCGTGGGCGGGTTTGGGAGACCTATCATTACAGACTGAGGCATGCTGCGCACTCCACTATTTTTTTTTCTTGGACACACGGGTTTTCGGTATCTAGCGTCTTGACGATTCATAAGTGTATTGTAATCATACCAGATATGAATAAATGAATTTTGACTTTGACTTTGACTCACTCCAACCCGCTTTGAGTATGCTGTTGTTGATGGTTTGCCCTCCTCCATTCGGGTGCCCCAAGGTGCTAAATTGGTCTACGTAACAAGTAAGGCTAATACTTTCTATTTTATTATCTTGTTGTCCCCTCCACACTGTATCGATACTAATAAAAATACCAGTGACTTATTAGTAAATAATTACCCTAACAGAATGCACCAAGTAACAGTATCTGCGTTTCGTTGCTATATCGGCGTACTCATCAATCTTGATGAACTAGCCGGTTCAGTGCTTTCAGTTTACCATCAATTAGCATGAAAATGCAATTAAAGAACAAGCACAGCGAAGCTTCGCATTGTGCACGTTGCACAAACTTGTAATAGTTAAGGCGTTTTGTGTAAACATAAATATATATTTGGGTAGGTATTAACAATATATTACAAATACCGCCTATTTATCCCCGAAAAGGTAGGCGGAGATATAAGTTTCTCTGCGACAAATACATAGAAAAACCCATGGCGTGTGGTGACGGCATAAATTGAACATAATTTCTCCCATGAGAACATAATTTAACTGATTTAATTATCCCTAAATAAAATAATTTGATGCACTAAGGGTCTGTTTCACAATCGACAAGTAAGTTCGAAGTAGCTTACTTTGCAGATCATTTGACAGTTGTTATATGAAACATATGTCAATTGAACTGCAAAGTAAGCTACTTCGAACTTACTTGTCGATTGTGAAACAGGCCCTAAGTAATAATAAAATAATAAGTAAGTAAATATTTATAGGAATTGTTTAAAACCACTGCAAATATAAACAGAATGAAGCACGATTTACATCCTGTTATAAACAATGATGCCCGGAACCTTATCCATATTATTTTCCCTCTTATTTTTGTCGATGACAAATTTCCACTCCCATTCATGTAAACGTTTGTCGGTCATGTTTTTTTTTTCATACGCATCTATTGTCCGTAACAGTGACGACATTTCTAGACACATCGTTTGCGCTCAAGCACAAACAGGGCCGTACCCAGGAAGGTATTTGTCGCGCTCCGTTGTCGCTCGCTCCTTTCAACTCTATGATTAATGACATGATATTTTTCATTGAAACAGCTGCCGTGTATTTTTTCTACTCTCGAGTGTTACGTTCCATAACGCGGTCCTATTAGTCACGGCCCGGATGGCTTCGGATGTGGATTTTAATGCTGTACACAGCGTTTTGACAGCGAATATTTTTGTTTACGATGTCACGCCACGCTTGTCAGTAAATCAGGCTGTTTTCATTGCACTTACGGGGACAACAAACAAAATGTCATTTTAAAAAGAACCTTATTTATACAGAAAAACACTGGATTCGCTTAGAAAGCAGATAGTTCAAAATGTATGTATTAAAAAATCAAATTTCGAACGAAGAACTAATGAAACCTAAACCGTATATCCTAATCTCATGGGATATCAGACACGTGCGTATTTTAAGCAGCGTACGATATGCGAATAAAAATTAATATTTGGATCTTCCGAATATGCAAATAAGTTAAAAACAGATGCATGACCGGCGGCAATGCAGATGCCACTGCCACAGCCGTTAAAAATGAAGCGATCATCATAGACGTCAGTATTCATTCCGGCCTGAATTCGTACATGTAAAAAGAAAAAATAACTTAACTAAAAAACTTTGAAGGGACCATTCATTATTTTTCTGGTATCTACGATGTAAAGATATAAGGTAAATAAATAATTATTAACCGCTCAGAAGCCGCGACAATAGCTAAATTATCGGAAATTGCAATAATAAATATATTTTTTTACCCAGACTTCCAAGGACCAGTTCTCACGAAGTTAGAAGTTAGCACCTGAGTGTCGTATAAAGCGACTAAAGATTAAAACAAGGATGAAGAATGGGCAGCAGTGTTCCTGTTGTATCGCATCTATCTAGTAAATAATATACTGCGACTTACATGCCCGATTGATGGCAAAAGGGTCGCACCCTATCCATGGGACCTAACAAAATTAGCGAAACGTGGGTGTTCAATTCTCCACTGCCTACTACTTCGAGGAAAATAGGCACGATATAATAATATGTATGTACAAAAATAGGTACATTTTCGTTCCATTATGGATCAATAAGCACCTAATGCATTTATTAATATAATTAACAGTTTTAGGGCTTTATCCGAATAATAATTATACCTCTACAAGATCGGAGCAGGGAAAGGGGAGAGAACATAATTTCTGCTGTATTCTTGCAGAACATTGATAAAGTGAAAAATTTTCTTTAAAACGTCATAAATTGTATTGAATTTTTATCTGTCGCTAGAATAATGGATAATTAAGAACAATTCTAAATTAACAATATGAATGGATGGATCTAGGAAAATATATTCCATTGCTGCTATTAGTTTATTATCTCAAAGACCAATAAAATTTAAAAAAACAACTTTACTGCAGCTTGTGCCATAATAATATTAATTATCAATAAAAGAGTTATAATAGCTTAACTACGTATTGAACATACGACGCCCGTTTAAACTTTGCAAAAATATAATTCAATTTCGTATTACGATGACGGAAATGAACGTGATGAAATTTCACGCCACTGAAATTTCTTGTTCATTTAATGAAATGTTAACGGTAAGAATAAATTGTTAAGCACGGACCTTTCATTGTTATTCATGTAGTATTAAATTACACTAAAGAATTTATTACAATTAAATTTGTAACCATCATAATTGAATAAGACGAGACAATTCAAATTAAATTTAAAAGCTTTTTAGTTTAATTTATTGCTATAATTTAAGCTTTTTAATTTAATTTAAAATCTTCACCCAGCAATGTACTGCAATTTCCGTGCCCGATAAATGGCAATAGGCTCGCCACTTATTACATGGGATCTAACGTTATTTTGCGAATCGTGGGTGTTTACTCACCTCTACTTATGCCTTCAAAGGCTTGATTTATGTATGTATGCAAAATAAAAAGGTTTTTAAAATCAGTACCATAATATGGTACAGAAAATATTTGTATCGTAATTGTTTAATATTACATTCTAGATCCACCCACACACACTAAACACTTTTCTTCTCATGTTTAATTTAACCTCTTGCAAGAGAAAAATGAGTACACATTTAAGCGAGGAAAATGCAAATATATTTACGAAACGCCCCCCATCATAGGCCAGCACGGTACTAATAAAGAGAGTGACCCTAAAAATATGTAAATGGCCTCTCTCAAAACAACTCGCTCAAAAAACGTAGGTACCAACAAAAACAAATCCGGGGAAGTGCATCCACCGGCTTGAATAATGAGCAAAGCCACCTTCGTTTATTATAAGAGCAGAGGATACGACGCTAAAAGAGTTAAGTGTTAAATTTTTAATACCTGCCCGGGATACCGATGTAATTTAGTTTTCAGCGCTCATCAACTTCTGCTTGAACTCCAAGAAGGCAAAGTTGCCACAAAGGCGAACCGAGTTGGGAACTACAGCAATCGACTAAATATTAATACTCACAAAACCATTGTTATTCCTTTAGACTTCGAAACAATCAGTCGCGACGTCGCTCCCTGAATTATACATTTATGCAGGAACAATGCTCACTAAATTAGCTATGAAGGACCTTATTTTTAATGTAACTACGTGTTAGATTATTAGATTGGCTTATTAATGCTGAAATATTTGCAGTCCCGGAAAAAAAACGTCGACTGACCACGTATCATCGCAGAAGATTCTTAAAACTTGAGTATTTTAACCTCGTAAGGCCCAACGACCAGCCCGGCTAGCATGACCATCGAAACACGATATGATATAGCCATTTATCGCGTTGAACTTACAAAAATCATTGGATTTTTGACAGTTAAAAACGATAAATAGCTATATATTTATCATATAGGCTTATTCAATTTAGATTTTTGACAATCCAATGCGATAAATGGCTATATCATATCGTGTTTTAGTGGTCGTGCTAGCCGGGCTGATTTAATGAAAAAATATTTTGTCACTCGGGCCCAAGATAGTTTTTCAAATCATGAAATTACAGCCAAACTACCTAAAATTAGGACCTAACATTTAAACGTATTTTCCGGTTTTTAAAAATCCTGCCAATTTAAGTCTACCAGCAAAAAATTAAAAAAATAGTGCATGAAATATATAGTTAACTCTAAGGGCCTGTTTCACAATCGACAAGTAAGTTCGAAGTAGCTTACTACGCAGTTCAATTGACATATATTTCATATTACAACTGTCAAATGATCTGCGAAGTAACCTACTTCGAACTTACTTATCGATTGTGAAACAGGCCCTTAGTATAGGAAATGACCCCTAAAATAATTTAGCCAAAAGAATTCCATTTAAACACTTTTTTACTAAAATAAAGTTCTGGGCCGCAACTAATTGCACCTACTTTTAGTACATTGGGTCGTAATGTATATCGACCTAAATTTAGGTTGGGCCTTACGAGTATATTATACTCGCACAATCACCACACACACACACAGAGCCACACACAAGAAATGTATAAATAGCTTGTTATAATATTATAATGTATGAGCTACAGATAATTTTCTTGATTTTTGTTATACTTTGAATACTAAAAAGGGACTCTGATTACTGTTGTTACGTATGTATTTTAACAGAAATAAAACTACGTCTTGCTACGGTCGTAGCACTGAAAAACGGTTAGATCGTAGCATTAAACAACGGAAGATGGGAAATAGTCTCGTAAAAATATGGCTTTATTTATAAATTACTTATGGAGTTTAAAGACTCGCCAAGCTAGCATTTATAGATTAAGTACTCAAAGAGTCTAAAAAACTCGCCAAACTAGTTCGTGATAAACCAGCTAGAAGAAAAAATGATGAGTATTATTATCGTACAGAATTACGTGCATAAAGCAAGTTTCCTGTTATGATATTGTTTATCTTCATAATAACGAAGTTCTGAAAACACTTGCCCCGCTCTGTCTGGGTAAGACGGTGTCGTTAGCTTACTTTATTAAATACAAGGAATATCTTCGGTGTTTACATTACACAAACGAAAGTGCATTAAGAACTCAAAACTTGAGAGTTCGCACCGCTTCTTGGAAACTTCATAATTTATGAACTAGCGCTTTATTTGGTGCTGAAAAGATATTTCTGGCGCAAACAATACTCAGTCGACAATTAGTAAAATCCCTAATAAGCTTTTGTCAGATTATGCGATTTATTAAATGAAATAAATTTCATTATTTTTAAGTTTTACTACCGCACTCAGACACGTCAATTAACTTTAATAAGTATCTACATAATGTCTAAAAATGATAATTCAAAACTAGTCGATAGTTTTGCCGGGTCTATGGTCTAGATTGAATGATTTTTTTTGGTACACATAAAGATAATTGACGTCTCTGAGTGTCTTGTCTCTCGGCAGTTAGAAAAAGAAAAGTTATAAAAGTGATTAGTATTTTCAATAATCGTGCAAATAATGACGTGTAGTGACGGCAGAGCAGAATACAAATGACACCACCCCCCATCTCTGCCACGGGTGTAGTACAAGGTGACTAAGGGCTTAGACAGCGCAGCAATGAGTAATGAGCCGCAGCGTTTTTGGTCATCCAGCAATGTACTGCGATATACTCGCTCCATATTCCGTGAGATCTAACATAGTTTGCGAAATATAACCTCCAGGCCAGGACTACAGATAAATATCTACGGTAGATCAATCTAATATTGCCTACCGTCTAAAAGTTTGATGCCGAAAAGCACGCACGTGATATCATAAGGGTTTTTCTAGATTCTATTTAACTTTGTCACCCATCTAATGATCGGCCTTAGCCGACGTTGCTTAGTTTACGAATTCGCAGGCCAAGAGCGTTAAGCCACCGCGCCATCGAGCTCCTGCAAAACAAAACGATACAATTATAATTAAATCGTTCACAGATTAACTTAATTAAATAATAAAACACACCACACATCCACGCCAATGTGTCTCAATCAGCATATAAAAAATTATAAACTGGCATTAAGCTCCCAAATAAGATGTAGCCAAATGGAATACTAAACAATCCGGAGCCAGGGTATCTGACATGTATTCGTTTGGCCCCAATCACGTAAACGGCTTAGGACGAGCCTACCTACTGATTTTGTTTCAACAAAAACCTCGCTAAAAGCTAATAAAGTTGTTTCCAATGAAAATTAGATTGGCATTGCCAGGATTGAAGTGGGAATTAGAGACTGCCGTCGAATAATTATTATGATATCAAGTTCAAAAACTAGAGCGCCCTTTGAATATATTTTGATTGCGTTTTTAATTGCTATTTGTACTAGATTTGTACATTAACCAACATAATATGTTCCTACCATATTATAATATGTATACCTAAATCACCCGAGTTTATTAACAGAGGTGGATTTACACTGTCCTAGTTAAAGACAGGTTATATTGTGAACATTGGCCAGAAGTCCAGTTATGTTTTTGTGAAAATTGGTATCTAATGGGTATAAATATATAAATAATCTTGTGAAATAATATATTGGTTTAGATTATGTTCTTACGAGGAGTCCACGTCAAATAAACGACGTTCTCCCTACGTCTACTGATAAAAATAGCCTGGAAGTTGTATATTTGACGAACAGACCACATATGGTCTGTCATGTGGACTGGTAGTGTTTTTAGTTTACAGACCATATTATTATGTGGTCTGTGGACAGTGAACCTGCTACCCCAACTATTTGATCACTTTACAGCGGCCGCGATCACGCGGAGACAAAAAAGTATTTAGCAAGTTCCCTTACACATGGTAATTTTATATGAACTCACATGGCGGGTTAGTGTCACTGAATGTGTGTGTAGGTACATGATCTTTTTGGTATTCTGGCCGAGTTCGGTCTAAATTACGCCCATTATAATACGACCGCCCTAAGCCACGTCTTCCGGCTTGTGGTCGGCACTAGATGCACATGAGTAAATAAACGGAACAGAGAATACCGTTCATACAACCGCGCGAATCGGTTGCACTACTCCAAGCATACGGCGCATGTGTGTGTTACAACTGGCCGCTGTCGCGCACGTGGCGAGACTGGAAAAAACCGGTTTATGACGCACAGCTAGTTGCATAATGTCAGGGTTAGTGCGACGGCGTTCTTAGGAAGCTTTTACTCTGTTCGGTTTATGTACTCATGTGCTACATGACTCGAACACTTCTCGAGGGTTGTGGTAAGCACACTGCCACTTCCAATTCCATTTACAAAATTAAAACATTTTTTATTTCCATTCCTCTTTTATGATTAACGTCTTATTTGTTTTAGTTCATGATTGTATGGCTGTGTGGTGACGGGAGAGCAGAATGCAATTGGCACCAACCCTAATCTCTGCCGCGGGTATCGTACCAGGCGACTGAGGATGAAGACAGCGATGACTAATGGGCAGCAGCGTTCCTCTATAGGTATATACCACCCAGTAATTAATATACTGCAGTTTTCCTTGACCAATAGATGGCAATAGACTCGACACCCATGCCACAATGGCGTGCGTGGTACTGATAATTAATTAATGTATAGAAAAGCCATGGAGAGAACTACGGCGGAAGTCCAATGAATAGAGAGAGTGATTGCGATAGCAACATTCGAAATTTCGAATCGATTCCGCTCAAGGTTTTGATTTAGGTTTTACACCTAGCCGCCTGCCTGACACCAACCTTCTTTGGATTCAATACACCTTCGACTAAAACTAACTAGAGTGGCAACTCGATCGTAAAAATATTTATTGTTACACGTATGCAATACACACAACGTAACAGATTACAATATCGCAGCACGCTTCCACTGGATTACATTGTAATTGGTCATGTTTTCCCGCATTGCGTTAAATTAAGTTTGAATTATTGGCCAAACGTTTATTAATTTAGATCTGACACATTATTTATGGTAATTGCCGGGCGCAGTTGTCCATTTCGGTTAGTATCGGAATAGAGTTCAATCAGATTGTACATTGTCCACATTCGAGTGGCACATTCAATTGTAATAAAAAAAGACACTTTATTAGGTCTCAAATTGTGGAACATGTTATCCTGGTTAAGGAATTTATTCCATAAATAAAATTAAATATTCCTCACATTCTCACCTCCCATCTAGCCCAAAGTATAAACAATTGAAAGCGATTATGTTTAGGGGCACTGGACAACAGATAAAAATATATTATAATTTAATTGCAAACATACTATACACACTTAAAAACTAGAGAACATTATGCAATCTTGCTCTTATTTGTAATAACATTTCTAGAATATACCCATATTGTCTAAATAAAAAACAAATTAAGTAAACCATCAGTTACTAACTGGAAAAAATTATAGTTTAGATATTATAACTGTTTTATGAATTTCTCAATTATTGTTTATTGTTATTATTGTTTATGTTGCCACGAAGCGGGTTTTTTAGGGATTTATTTCAATTCAGACATTTTTTTTCGATTTATTGCAATAACGATTTATTACCAATAATTGCTTTTCTGCTAAGTAGGTTTAAATTTTTCAAAGAATATCAAAATGTGGTTGAACATATAAGTTTAACCTGTTACGCCAATATTTGTCCGGTTACCGGTTGTTTAGATTCGTGCGGAGTGGTGTGTGGTCTTAGTAAACAAGGGCCATTCCGCTACGGCGTATAGTTGCAACAAGTTACATGCAGACTGGATATAAAAGCTTATTAAAAATATAATTTAAAAAGAATGTTAGTTTTTTTTTAAACTAGAGCGAAAGGTATCGGCACATTATGTGCCAACCCAGACTCAGCCCAGGATATCGTAAAAATCGACTTAAAGAGATTGCTCTTTGTATACCAATAAGCCACCCTATCACCCGAATGGTGGAGGCCAATCCATCAAAAACAGTATACCCATAGAAAGTTGGTGTCAGGAAGGCGGCTGACAGTAAAATCTAAGCTAAAACATTGAGTATAGATTAAAATGTTGTCATCCCACATGTTAATCCCTCCATTCATCTATTCATCGGTGTCTTGACATGATTCTTCAACCTGTCTGACCGATAATTGAATGGAAGAGGAAACATACTAAATCGACCCCAGATAACGACCAGGAAACATGGCAGAAAGGTGAAAGGTTTGTTATTAAGCTAAGAAAATTGTTTACCCTTAACCCATTTTTCAATCGCCGATTAAACTGAGTTGACCTAATCAGGAATATTTGAAACGTAAATTCGACTATACGTTTATATTAAGATTATTATTCAACACACAAAGTATTTAAAAGTAGCCAGCCACACTCGTAATTCCGTTATCGGAAATTCAATACTTAAGACTTAAGTTTAAATTTCTGCTTAATTTCTAAAGATCAGCTTAGAGCTTACAGCACTTCGTAGTTAAGTATTTGGAAATTTACGTCTCGTGATAACCAATAGTTTTAATTATTAGGTCATTGGCGAACCTAATCGTATACAGCCTATGAATTTATTGAATACTTAAAAAAGCGACGCAATCAATATAGAAAAATATATACATTGATGGCGCAGTGACTAGCATGCCGGGCCTGCGATTGCCTAAGCTAAGAAAAGTTCGCTAAGGCCGGGCATTGGATGGGTGCTCAAAAATGTATATAACTTCAGAAGGCACGTTCAGCTATCGTTGGTCCCGGTTGTATCTGAAGTCGTTAATACCCACTAATCTGCACTGGGTCAGCGTGGCGCTTTATAGCCCATTATCTACATATACTTCCATCCATAGGGGTAGCCTGGACCCTGGTGCGCGCATCGGAACAAATTTTTTTTCGTAATTTTTCCTTTGTAATTTACAATTTTGTAAGCTACAACATTTAAGAAGATATTGGAGTTTCTTACTGACCCGTTTTCAGTCAGTGTGACTGTAACATCAATCCATATTCCTGAAGGTGTTTCTCTTCGAGTTATAAAATTATATTAACGTCCAACAAACACGACAAACAGAAAAATACATCGTGCCTCCAGAACGTTACCGTGTAACGTTTTATGTGACTTGACCACAAAATTAGCCGTTTATTCCGAGTGCGCGACAGGGCTCATTGAATTAAATCAGTAGCCAGCAAGCATGTCAGGGGGTAACAAGCCATAATTCAGAAGTAGAGAGCGTCTCGCGGCCCATAACATTCAATCGTCCGCACGAGGGGAGAATTTTGATGACCTCAAGGAAAACTTTGCTACTGCTCTAGACTCTGTATAAATCCGAGGAGTCATGTCCGGATTTCCCAAATCGCCTTTTTTATTTATTGCGCGGCCACTACAGCAGACGGCCGTTTACGAGTGACGTCGCGTTGTGCGTATGTACGTGACGCCTTGACCCTCATCTGTAATGCGACAACTTTGCATTGCACGCACGCGGGTAATTCTTTGCGTATACTTACATAACATACATAAATCGCGCCAATTTATCCCCGAAGGAGAAGGAGAGGTAGGAAGTGCAATAGCGCAGTGGCTTAGCACGCTTGGCCTGCGATTGTGTAAACTAAGCAATTGAATTGGAGATAAAAAAAAAATTATCTCGAGTTCCCCCGTGCTTTTGAAGGCACGTTAAGCTGTTAATTGCGGCTGGACCTGCAGTCGTTAATACCCACCAATGCGCACTGGGCCAGCGTGGTGGGTTAGGGCCCATTTTCCCTATATTCTTCCAACCACAGGGAAGGCCTGGGCCGCAGCAGTGGAGACATTAAAGACCTGGTGATAATTATGATGACGATATTGTTATATTAGGCAGAGATAAAATGGCATCCACGTTTCACGAATTATCTTAGGTGCAGTATATTGCTAGGTGGTATACCAAGAACGCTACTGCCCATTAATGATTGCTTTCTTTACCCTTAGCCGCCTTGTAAGACACCCGCAGGAGACTTTGGGGGTGCTGACAATTGTATTCTGTTTTGCCGTCACACAGTGAATTATATTCATTGGGTTATAGGATTATATGGCAATCATTATATTTTCATTCGACAGAAATGCTTAACATTATATTATTTAAACATGCCGAGCCCCATAAGCCAGGCTAAATCCGTTCCTATATACACAGGGAAAGTTGTTCAGCCGAGTTTTTATTTAAGTGGACGCCATCGATCTTTCTCACGCCAGAAGCAAAGGGCTGCACAACGGACAGCCTAACACTACAAAACACGGGCCCTCAAAGAAATATTTACACAACGTCCCAAATCTGATTGGTGTTAAACAAATAGCACATAAAAAATTTCACTGCTCGCATTCGCCCGAAACCAGTGGGCTGTGAACAATAGTTTTAGCTCGCTTTCGCGTTAATCTTACTCGTATTGTAGTAATAAATAGATTTTTGCATTTATAGCATTCAATTGATTCAAATAGAACGTTTACTTTTTGTTTTTCCGGCGTCGTATTTTTTGTTTTGCGTGTTTCTTTTTTTATACAGTCAACAGTCCCGTTAGCTTAACACAATATTATTATGTCGATTTTTTTCAACCGACTTAGTACTTATAAACAAATTAATATTGACAATGGATCAGATATATTTGACAGTTTTGTATAGTACACTGATGCTGTCCATCCATGGCGTATTCATAACACACAATAAGATCTAGTTACAGTAAAATATAATATTTTTCTTAAGCAAATAACACAGTTAAAAACAATCATCATCCGTCATCATCAGTCGTGTGGTGACGGCAGAGCATAATACAACTTTCACTACCCCCATCTCTCCCGCGAGTGTACTACAAGGCGACTAAAGGTTACGAGAGCAATGAGTAATGGGCAGCAGCGTTCCTCTTATGACACCTAGCAATGTACTGCGATTCCCGTGCCCGATAAATGGCAATAGTCTCGCCACCTATTATAGGTATGGAACCTAGCTTAATTGGCGAAAAGTGGGGTTATTTCACCTCTGCCTAACCCTTAGGGGATATAGGCGTGATTGATAAAATATACATACTATATTTTACATACATCCCTGTCCTAAAATAGTCCAGCAGCTGTCTTTAATAATCTTATAGGTATCAATAACATGTCAGTACACGCGCTCAAAACGAAAGTTAAAAACAAAAACAGCTAATCTACATCTCTAAAGGGCAACATTTTCCGTTGAAGTAATTGGCCAGTGGCGCGCAAGTGGCGTTAAAATAACCCTCCTCCTGCTACGGATGCGAGTCGTGGGCCCGGCCTTGCGTCCTTCCGGCCACATAAGTAAATAAACGGAACAGAGACACAGAACGGAATTGATACAACCGCGCGAATCGGTTGCTCTTCTACAAGCACGCGGAGCATGTGTGCGTTACCACCGCCGCTGTCGCGCACGCCGCGGAGAGACTGAAAAAAACCGGTTTATGACGCACAGCCAGTTGCATAATTGTCAGGGTTATAGTCCGACAACTTCGTACGCGACCCTCCAGCGGTAAGAGGGCGGTGGCGAGGACGGGGCGCTCTGGATGCTGGCGGGGGTGGATGATGCGCGGAGGAGGAAAAACTCGCTTCTCCACGCATCGCCCGCCCACGCTAGCATCTAGAGTGCCCCGTCTCGTACCGCAGGAGGGTCACGCAAGGACTTGTCGGACTACAGTGCGACCGCGTTCTTAGGAAGCTTATACTCTGTTCGGTTTATCTACTCATGTGTTCCGGCGTCGGCCTCTTAGCCGTACACCTACTGCAAAATTATGCGGAGTCAAATTTAGTGCCGAACCCCACCACAGTCCGACGGGCTACTCGCAATTTGCCCGTGCATTTAACACGTAAAGCGTTCGCGTGTAGTGAACTGAATAGCTAATCGTTGACGCGGTTGCTTCATTGCTGCATATTGGCGATGGGCCTGTTCTGTCAGAGCCTTATTTTTTACTTCTGAGGTGATTTTTCAATTTTCAATCTACTGAGATGAGACTACATCTCAGGCTACATACAGGCTACTGCTGGTTTTTGGCAAATAAATTTAATCGTTGACGCGATTGATTCATTTCTATAGGCGATGGATCGATCTGTTCTGTCGACCTTATTCTTTACTGCTGAGGTGACGTTTTTAATCAGTTTTTAATCTACTGATATGTAGTCATACAGGCTCCTACTGGTTTTTAGCAAATAAATATGTAAGTGGGTGAAATATGCGTTATTTATATAAATTATACCTAATTTAAATGACTAGTTTGTATCAATTATCAATGCAAGCCAAGTGGTAACGGCAGAGCAGAATATAGTTTCCTAGTTGTTATGGAAACTAGACGACAAAAACAAATATAAATTTATATAATTAAACTACAATTATCATTATTTTCCTACCCCAAACTCAGTTTATCTAGTCAGCGTAGTAAGATTCCTTTACGTACCTACGTCGGACGTCATCAAGGCATAGTGGATGCCTTGATATAAACATCTATCTCTTGTACATATAAACATCTATAAAAACTATTTAACATTTTTATAGTCTGATTCGAACCCATTCCGGGTTCTTGGGCAAAGATCATAACCATAATGCCGCGTGGTGACGGCAGAGTAGAATACAATTGTCACCACCCCAAAACTTTCCCGTGGGTGTCGTACAAGGCGACTAAGGATAAATCTGTATATGATTAGGAATGGGCAGCAGCGTTCCTCTTATACCACCTAGGCTAGCCATATACTGCGACTTTTGTGCCCGATAAATGGCAATAGGCTCGCCACCTATTACATGGGACTTGACATATTTGGCGAAACGTGGGTGCTAGTTCACCTCTGCCTACCCCTTCGGAGATATAGGCGTGATTTATGTATGTATGTATGATCATAACCATTCGAACAAGCTGACCGTCGACACAGTATAAAAAATAGATAATACATCAACCAAAATTGAGGTAACGTTCAAAGAAGAGATCAATCCATCAAAACAAACATCATTCACCAACTTCCTATCTCAGGTCGACGCATTTAGCATAATGATTCCATGCATCAGTCAGCCGTGATAAAACCATCAACCCCCTTGTTATTCATGAAAACAGAACCTGTCAAAAAAGGCCTATAAAATAAGAAACAGTCCTCATTACAGAAGATGCGATAAAAAGATATTCTTTTTGGTCGACAAAATTCCAATTGTAATTTAAGCGGCAGTCGAGTCAGAAAAATGCGTATCGAAGTGTAATAAGTCGGTATCGGCGATGCGGAACAAAAACCGACTCCTCCACATCCTTCCGCCGGCTAAGCCATCTCGTAAGCCCAATTCGTATGTAAAATGTTGCCTTGTTACATCAAGATTATGTAGAATGTAATTCCGAGCTTATTTAGGGATATACATGTTTTTTTTTAATTTCCTTTTCTTTTTTCTACACAAAGCAAATAGATTATTATCTTAAGATTGAATAAGTAGAGACAATCATAATCTGAAATTGAACAAACACATGTACACTGCGTGAGGAACAAAACATGTTTTAATAAAACAATAAATATTAACTTCGGTGGCATATATATAACCTTTATTCCTGTAGCTGGTGACGTTGAAGGTAAAATCTCTATTTCAACTTGTATTTAGTAATGGACTTGAGTTCCATCTGAGGTATTTAGTGTAAGTCCAATCATATTTTATTGTATTCGAATGATCAGATCGCTGACTATTGGCCAAGATAATATCGAAGTTAACGGCATTAGAGGGTTTACACTTGTCTATGTGTTTTGGTTGTTATGCAACCGTCTACTAACAAGATGGTAAAATATACATATTTCGCGATTTCTCGCTTATTTTACTTACATTTCTAATAAATGGATATGTAAAAACACTATTGAAGAACTCGTTGACGAAGTTAGGTAGTCATGTATGATACCAACTTAACTCCATTTTCGTAAACTTTAAATAATGTTTAATTAAGAACATTTTATATAAAAAAAGTTATTAAAGTTAAGCTATCTGAAATAAGACAATGTTAGGTAAACATCTTAAAAATTACAAAAGAAACTGACGTTGGTATTGGAACAGATTTACAACGAATTTGTTTGTATCAATCAAGTTATTTGCCAACGTCGACGTGATATTTTATAGAAAATTGAACTTCTGCTACTCGATAAAGATTGAAACTTCCAAACTAACAAATATCCGACGCGAATCAATCGGGGTACCAATTTGGAGGTGACCCCCCGCGGCGCGAGCACAATAAACGGAGCGTTCAAAACTTTTCAGTCGGAAGATAAGTGTGACACCCGATCGAAGTTAAAAGAGCGAATAAGATTGTTCGATCCTCGGAATCTCGTAATGGACGAAAACGACATCGTGAGTACAAACCGCCGTTTGTCAAATCACTAATGGCACGGAAAATCGGGGAAGTCGCGCACTCTAACAACGGCGAAATCTATAGATTTAAACCGAATAATGTCGGTGTTGGGCCCGAATTTGCATAGTGCGCACTTAGTGGAATCGGTACGAACTCTCAGTGTTGACTCCTGAAAATATTCAAATCATTTTCATGTCAATTGAATCGCCGGTAAGTTAATAATATATGTTAATCGGGATCTCAAATTTGGTCATTAAACTATGCAAATTTTTGTATGTTTCAACTGGCGTAAAGTATGGATGTATACTTACTTACAAAGACTTAGTACGTAAATTAAATGCAAAGTAGATACACGCGTAGCGAGAACTTTGTCAATTAAACTTTGTCAACCTATATTTCGATACTTTTAAATTTATATTGTTAGGGACACGTTCGGGACGGTGAAACTGGAATAATCTTAACTTAACGTTTAATAGATATAATCTATTGGCAAAGTATTAACATGAAAATGTTTCAAAACATGCTCATTCATCATTAAGCCGAAATTCTGAATTAGGGATCTATCACTATAGGATAGTGAAGCCAGGAGAAAGAAAGAATTTTTTATAAAATCTTCAAAAATAAAAATTAATTATTAAAACGAAATCAACACCCGAGCATCATTTTCTTTGTGGCACATCCAACTAGTGGAAAATTTATGGTGTAATTCTTAAGAGAGAGCGGCTAGCCCTTGCTGACCACGATGACTGCACCCTGCTGACCTTATACTGACAGCATAGGAATCATATTTGCCCCCATATGGCAATAGGAGCACAACACTCCATAGCTAACGTTATTTGACTACGACAATCTATGAAGGTTCTATAAAAATCTATCTTGAGTTAATCTTTTAGTTGGATACATACATTAAATATTTTGATGCATATTTATGAATGTTTTAAATTTATAACGATCATTTTGATACGGTAAAAGGACCAGAGGATGTGTTGTGGGTTTCGTTTTATAGTAATTTTTTTGTTATATAGTAAATATTGTGTATAATGTATACAGGATGTATATTCAAAACACTAAAAACCATATTACCTATTTGAATATCTCACCATCAGAATATAGACGCAAGTCTTCAAATAGTAAAAAACAAAAGCTTGTCCTTAAAAAATTCTAAATGTACCCAACTAGAATTTATGAAATAGCATTTATCTTTCGTAATTTTAAAGTTGCTTTCATAGTAAAAGTTCCTCGGGTTTTGTGGTTATTAGTGTTTCTAAAATAACCCTGACTAATGATATACTGTCATTCTATTTTCAATCCTAAATCATAATGAAGAGAAAAAAAGACATAGAACCTAAGTATGTATTTCTTCGCGATATAAACTTTGTCTTCGCATTTAGTGTTTACTGATGGCACTATACAAACTGTTACAGAGAGTGAACTATCACAATTCGAAAGAAACATCCTTTTTTTAAGTTCAGTTGTATTAGTAAAGCTGCCGAGAATTTTATTGTCGAGTTCTTTAGACATATTTCGTAACTATAGTTTTATTAAATAGTATTACGTTACTGGCGGAATAGGCATTTTTAAGCGAACTAAGTGCCTATTGTACAAGAGGACAATAATGTTACAGCGCAACGCTAAAAAGAAAATTAAAGGGCCAAGATGGTAAACGAAGAAAAAGTGCTCTGCAATTAAAAAGTTCGGGAAAAAATTGAACTTTGCTTTTAACAGAATGAAAAAAGAGAGGAAAGTTCCAAAGTTGATTCATTTATATTCGCACATAGGGCGACAGTTATCCGAAAATCGGTTGGTTAGTAACAGCTTTCGTGATTCGTCTACTGCCTACAAACCAAAAGCAGTATGTCAAATGAAGGAATATTATCTCGAGTTCCTCCGTGCTTCGGCAAGCATAATATTAAATCGTTGATCCTGGCTGCCTCTACAGTCGTTGATAGGGGACCATTCCCACTGGTCGGTGGTGGGGTGGGTATGGCCCATACTCCCTATATTCTTCCATTCGTAAGGAAGGCCAGAACGACAGCAGTGGTGTCAGCGATAAAGAGATGATGGTATTCCCTTATGAGTCCGCTTTGGCGAACCTTTCCATAAATATTGTTTATTATTATTGTATGTTTGTCCCATATGTTGTATTAAGCCCATATGTCACCTACTACAAGGTTCCATGTAATAAGAAGCGACCCTATTGCCATTTATCGAGCACGTAATTCGCAGTGGTGGGTGGTAGGTATATAAGAACGATGCTGCCCATTCCTGTTACTGTTTAAGCCTTTAATCGCTTTGTATGACTTATATGACACCCGTGGGATATTTTATATATTATTAATAATAAGTTAACACGTTATTGATGATAAACATAATATATTATATTCGAAATAATATTGTTGAAATAAGAAGCTGTTCTCATAAATATCACTATTATAAATATATCTTAAAAGAGATTTTTCGTGCCTATATTTTATATCCAATATGTTACATAATAATAAAGGTACACCATTATCGATACGTTTCTTTGGAGAATACAAAGCTTTGCTCAATTAATTATGCTTCAGTGACTTACTCCGATAACTGGATGAAACATCTCATGTATGAAGAAGCCGGGTACTTTTTATGAATACACGCAGGTCATTTAGGCATACATACATAAATCATGCCTATATCCCTGAAGGGGTAGACAGAAGCGAACTTAACACCCACGTTTCGCTAATTAGGTGAGGTCTCATGTAATGCGACTCTGTTGCCATCTTTTGGGCACGTAAATCGCAGTATATTAGTATATTGCTAGATGGAATAAGAGGAATGCTGCTGCCCATTACTAATCGCTGTTGATGAGTAATGGGCAGCAGTCACCTTGTACGACACCGAAAGAGGCAGGGGCGATGACAATTGTATTCTTTCCTGCCGTCACCAACTCACCACACGGCTTAATTACTTGATATGGTTCAATGGCATGGATGATAATTACGGCTTGCAAATTCCATCCATAGTTTATTATCAAGTGCTCGATTTTCGATAGGCTCTTATGTCGCTGCTTTTCTGTTTACCTCCACGCTTTATTCATTCGGCTTGGAAAATGGCTAACAAGAGACTGCTAGCCGCGGTTTTGATTTGACATGTATTTGCAGCGGCGAAATTGAAATTCGGAAAACGTTTAAACTTCCTAGTTAACAAGAGAACTCTTGAAAATGGTTATAAAATCTTAAGTCACTTTGTCCGAAATACTGCCAGCATTTTTTAAACATACAACAAATAATAATAATTAAACTTAGAAGGGAGAAATGATGACGTGTACGGTATTATTTCTCATAAATGGTAAAATGTCGACATTCATTTAAATGAAGACATAATTTTCGTACCACCTGCTCAAAAATGACGTATCGGTCAAGTAACCTCAACTTAAAGTTAGTCACTCTAGGTCTGTACAAAAGACGGATATACCTAATGTTGTACTGTGTATAATGTTGTAACTTCAGTTTGCAACACTAACCCCCGAATACATAATCGCAACTCAAAGTTTGAGTAATGCTTAACATTAACATTTTTCCATACAAATTCTAACAGGTATTGTCTACTTAACTTTTTAAGCAGTGCTCAAAATAAGAGTAGCGTTTCTATATTAGGGGGTATACCTTATAATATATCTGAAATTCAATAACTAACTGAAATATACCTTGTACATACTTTAATTTCATAAATAAAATAATAATACTGTCTCAACCAACAAGATTTTAATTACTTCTGGTGTTCGTGATTTTAAGTACCTATCCTCAGGTATTTGAGTGTATTTGTGATATCTGAATGGTGCCTGCTACATGTGGGTACATTCCTACCGCGAAGCTTACGGAACGCTAAGATTATACGCCTGATTAAATATTTTCGCTCCGATGCAAACAAAAGTTCCAGGAAAATTCTTTCAAGAATATTTTGATTCTATACATACTTAGGTGTAGAATGGTACTATTTGTGAAAAAAGAATGATTTATGAGAGTTCGGTGTCTTACAGGGAGATTTATCAAGATTTTACTTATGTTTATTTTGAAATCCGGAAGTGTAGATACGTATAATTGTAAGGGAATTGTTATTAAGTACTGTTTGTAGTGTTATCTGCTGGATTACTCTACCTATTTACCTATTTTTATAACTCTCATTCTGTAGATTAGATATATAGATATAAATAATTACAAACCAACTTTACCTTGTTAACATATTTATTTCCATTTTACAAACACTGTTCTTTTTAAAAACAAGTCATGTTTTGGAGAAAAAAAACTAATACAAACAGCTTTCGTATGTTGTTGCTTTTATAAAAACACTGTTTTATGTAATCTGATTTCAGTTCAGATGCTAGTTCTCCTCTGCCTTCCCCTTCGGGGATATAGGCGTGATTTATGTATGTATGTATGTATTTCAGTTTTGGCGTTTTAATTATAGTAAATGCAATGTAAAGTTCGAGGAAGTCAGAAAAACTTATTAAAATTTTCTACATGCGGATATAATTTTAATAATAATTTTTCAGACTCCTATAACCTACCAACACTCTCGCAACGCTTTCAAAATGAAAAAGTGATGTGCGTAGAGTATTATTAAAATTATTACGCTATTTAATTTTCTCGCTGCCTATGCATACATACATTTATATTGTGAAAGGGCCAAATGACACTTATTTATGTCATATTATTTGCAAGACAAATCCAGCAAAAACTGGGCCTAACTCGTCCACTGGATGATGGTCGCATTAAAATGAAGTTAAGTCCCGTCCTTTCGGCCAGTTTGGGGTTCCGTAGGGTTTTTGTCCTATTTTATCATACACGGTGCACGATCATTTGTCACAGACAAAACCACGATGAAAATAAATTGGAAGCAATCATCCGCCTACAGTTCTCTATAAGCCCTACCTACTCCCAAAAAAATTAAGTTAGTTCCTCATGATTGTGAAAATAATAAAATATAAAAGAACAAACACCCTGTTTGTTATTTAAAGAGTTTCGCGAATTAAGCTTGCTTGTATTTTAATGTGTTTCTTATTGTTTATTTACACGAGACTGAATACATGTCTTTCTTGTAGATTTGTATATTAATTCATTTCATTATGTAATTTTATTATGTTTATGTTAGTAATCTGGTAGAAATTTATATAGGTACTAATGTGGTGTGAAATCGTGATACTATTTTGTGTTTGTGTAAACATTATAGATCATTAGGTCTATTTATGAATTATATTTAGTGTGAAGGATATAACAAACTCCTTAAAATAATATGTTATTTGGTATAAAAACGAATATTTTTACTCGCCCAGGCAATTATTTGTCAACATGCTGTCATCGACCATACACCACACCGAGTGCTGTACGCAACATGTGTCCAACTATTCGACGTTTATATTCAAAAGATTAATTGAAATATTTGGCTTAAGGTCATCTAAACACCACATAAATACTATAATTGTTTATAATGTCTTAAGTTAAATGACGAATTAAACGTAATATACATAAATAAAACGTAAAATACATACATAAATCACGCAACAACCACGTTTCGCAAATAATGTTAGATCCTATGTAATAGGTCGCAAGCCTATTGCTATCTATTGGGCACGACACCCACTGGAGAGATTGAGGATGATGCCACTGCGGCGTCAACACACAGCGGAATGTAAAATATTAGTCAGAAAACTCTCTAAAAATTATCTCATGCTTCTTACTTGCTGCATTATCTGAATAGCAGTTATTGATAAAACAATTTCGGTTTTTATCTATTTGTTGTACTCAATTTAGAAATCACCTGTAACTTTATAAATAATAATTATTTATACAATGTTCTTTCAAGTTTCATTGGCAAAATACAACACACATTGGTGAAATTAATACATACATAAATCACGCCTGTATCCCCGAAGGGGTAGGCAGAGGTGAACTAGCACCCACCCATGAAATTAAAACAAACATAAAATATCCAGTTAACATTCAAATTACTAATTGTTTATTACATTGTCTAAGCAGTTAAATGGTGGTTACCAATATTAGGTATATACTTTGTACTTGCAAACTACAATATAAACAGATAGTGGTCGTATTATAGAAATCATAATATTGACCAAAGGTAGGCGAAGTATTACTTTAAAACAACGCACAACTTAGCCTACGACATCTAAGTAAACGAAACCTGTTTTTATTTTATTAGTGAAAATAATTTTATCTTCGATGAATCTTCTTTGTCTCGCCGGGGATATTTGGTAAGAATGTAACAGATTTTCTACAGTGTTGTTTATTCATTGTTTCTTAAAGTAAGGTTGCACCCACAAGAATTATTATTTTAAATAGATACTCACGCCTATTTTCTCAACAGGAGTAGACGGGGGTGAATTAACACCTACGTTTCGCAATTTTGTTAGGTCCCATATGTCATAGGCGGCCAGCCTGTTAGTATCTATCGGGCACACAAAGCGCAGTATATTACTAGAAAGATGGTACAACATGAACGTTGATGCCCATTCCTCTTAACCATGAGACGCCTTGCCTTATACCACACCCACTGTGGTAGTGACAATTTCATTCTGATCTGCCGTCACCACACGGCACTAATTATTTTATTTATATTTATTTACATCATTAAATTGGCAACATCATCCTTGTACCACCTAGAAATGTACTGCGATGTAAATTACGTACACAAATCACGCCTATCCAATATCATCCAAACCGCTCAAGCTTAGGTTTTACAGCCGTCTGCCTGCTGTTGCTGATCTGAAGGGCAAATCGCCCTTCCTGCACCATTCGAGTGCCCCAAGGTGCTTATTGGTATACACTGGCCAATCTCCCTTAGTCTACTTTTACGACATATCTGGGGTGAGTAGGGGCTGGCACATTGTACGATATTTTTTCTCTCCCACGACAGTATGGAAAATTTTGATTATTTTGGTCACCGTTCTCAAATCATTGCGTTCGCTGGCAGAACCCTATCCGAATGTAGGTAATGAAGAATGTTTTTAACGTAGAGGACGAAAGGCAACGCTGGGTCATTGTGTCACGTCTGGAGGATGAGTGGAGCCGATGTTAACGTCAGTTCTCGCGCAAAATACGCACTTAGCTTATAAAAAGTATTTTCGTTTCGTTTGTCCTCTTTGGGGAAATGTTGTGTTGGTACAGATGTTTTGACCTGTTTTTTTTATAAAAAATTAAACTCTTGTAGCTTTTGTAAGTAAATTAAGCAAGTTAATGGAATAAATATGGTATACCTTCACTTGCCAGAATTTCATTTGCCATACTATTCAACTGACATAATATTATTTTCCATAATATTAATTTGCCATAGTCTTTATTTGCAATTTTTCTCTTCAATACATTCGGGCAAGTGTGTGTGTATGGCATATGAAATTATGAAAAATAATATTATGTCAGTTGAATAGTATGGCAAATGAAGAGTATGGCAAATGAATATTATGTCAAACAAAACATTCGGGCAAATGAAATTCTGACATATGAATATAATGGCATTTTTGGGCAAACGATAGACAACGGCAAACAAAATATATATCAATTTAATCAATTTCTTCATTTTCTACATTAAGATGTTATCGAGGAACGGTGCTTAAAACCAAACAATAGTCATAATATGGGCACAACAACCAACAGTTCGTTTACCAACAGTACAATTGCAACAATATCCCTTAATAATCGAGAGCTGTTGATGGATAGCAGACTCGTCTTTTTAGTCCAATCGTCTTTAATTAAATCGCAAGTAAAAATCGGAGTCCGTAAAATATATAACAATGCATTAATAAAGATAAAAACACCGGCACTTTCAAACAACGCAATCATATCACAAGCAACCAACGAAGCCGTGTGGTGACGGCAGAGTAAAATACAATTGTCACCTCCCCAAATCTCTCCCGTGGGTGTCGTACAAGGCGACTAAGGATAAAACAGTGATGAGGAATGGGCAGCATTCCTCTTATACCTACCACCTAGCAATGTACTGCGACTTTTGTGCCCGATAAATGGCAATAGGCTCCTATTACATGGGACCCAACTAATTGGCGAAACGCGGGTGCTAGTTCACCTCAGCCTACCCCTTCGGCACGCAATATAGGCAATATAGGCACGCAATATAGGCGTGATTTATGTATGTATGTTATTTTATGCTTTTTCACTTCTCATGCTCTGAAAGTGCTTGTTTGTGCAGGATATAAGCTGCACAAAATCGAATTTTGTGCTGTAGAGCATTAAGTATCTAATCATAAAAGTATCTATATTAAGGCAAAGAAAATGAGCTATGCAGCCAAACTCAATAAGAAATTCATACATAGAATTTGTTGTTTTTTAATATTTACTTAAATTTATTTGCCTAATGTGTTTTTTAAGACATAAAAGATATTAAAATTTTAATTCAAGTAGGTACGGTAAGTATTAAATTAATTTAAGAAAATTATTATTTCAAAATTAATTTAATACTTGGCTGTATAGGTCTGCAGCCCAAGCCTAATATCAATGGGAAAAACAATTTCCTTTAGTATTCAAAACTGTACTGGAGAGTGTTTGGCGCGTTTCGTGGTGTCAGTCAGATTTATTTTCACTAATAAAAAAATTGTTACAGAGTGGATTTTGTGCAGTGAAAGTGGTGTTATTTTGATGCACAAGCATCCGTGTTGATGTGCAATTATGCAGAATCATCGAAAATTAGTCTTATGATGTGTTTGATGTTGTGGTGAAGATCACTATAAAAAGTGGTTTTATCCATTTCATCAAGCACCATCATTATTTCTGTTACCATTCAATTCGCGCCAAGCACTCCCTAGATGCGTTAAAATATGTGGCACCCATATTTTAATGTAAAATTCATTTCATTCATACTTTTCACCCACTCATTATTTCATAAGACTACAGATAAAATATACACTAAAGACTTGGCTGTATGGGCTAGACCCTTTGCCTTCCCTAAAATATAGGGAGAATTAAAAAAACAACAAAACTGTACTAATTTTAGTTTGAATTTTATGAAATGTCAAGATAAATTACTGTTTTATTTCCTCGCAATCGAAGTGAAAAGCAGAGTTTCTAATTCGTCCACAAAACCATTTTTATCCTCGACATTACTATCAGCCCTCGCCTTCGGCTCGGGCTGCTAAAAGTCTCGGACGAAAATGATTCGTTTTGTGCACTTCATGGAAAATCTACTATTTAATACGATAAAATAAGAGTATTTCGATAAAGAACTAAATGTTTCGTTTACGCAACGTCCACTACGAGATTCGTTTCACAAAAAACATAAATGGATTTTAAAAATTGTTTCCCACTGTTTCCGACTACATTACGTCAATTAAATTATCCTTGTAAAACCCCAATTATAATGACATACAATATATAACTCTGGTACAAATTTGGCTGGTCACCTTTTCTAACCTCTTTTTCTTTATTTTTCTATTAGTTATACAATTTTTTAATAAAAATCAAATAATTATTTCCAATTAATTCATAAGTGATTGATTTCTTATTAGCCAGGATTTAGTGAGAGAGATAGAGACAACAACTCTTGCGCCTCATCATTCCATGCCATGTCATTAACGGTGCGGGTGCCGGGTCTATAGTCTCATAAGACCTAGTCTTAGAAGGGAGCCGGGTGCTTCTCCCTGTCCTGTTCCCAGTCAGATCTGGGGTCGGCGCAGTATGTTTCCTCTACCATTCATATTGGTCAGACGTCATCAGGCCATCCACTCCCTTTTGATTGATATCATCTACCACATTGTAAAGGTGCTAGTGATGAATGAATGCATAGAAAAGAGACGGAACGGACCACGTCGAGAGACCGATGAACGGAGAGAGTGATTGGAATGACAATCTGGTTTTACAGCCGGCCGCCTGCCTGACCAACCCTCTTTGGGTAAGGAAGGGAGCATTGGTTAGAAACTTAAATCCCACATGAACCGCGCAAACTATTTGGAAAACAAACGAAGAACAATAAAAACCCGATAAAGTCCACGGCGCGGTGAGTTGTGCAGTTAAAACTCACCTTTGGCCAGGTTTGAATTTCCGGAATGAGCCTTATCAATGAAAGTTATACACCGGAGGACGCGGCAAGAATCAGCAATTGGCCCAGTAGCCACATGGGTACATAAACCGAACAGAGTATAAGCTTCCTAGGGGCTCTATGAAGGTTATTCTCTGTTCCCTTTATTTACTTATGTGCCGTAGCCGCGAACTATTCGGGGCATGGTTCATTGCGACTCGTTTGTTCAGAAGTAATTAGTCCATGAGTAACATGAGCGTTCCAACGTGAAACAGCAGCGGACGAGCCAAAAGGCCTATTTGGAGAAAATCGTGAGTGGGGATCACGCTTGCTTTTCTGGGAAATTAAAATTGTGCCGTGTGATGACGGCAGAGTATTGTCACTTTACAGAATGGAAAAACGACCGTGGTTGGAGAAAAGGTACCCTTAATATTGATGATAAAAACATAATGTTTTTCACATTGTCACATTTCACCGGTTGGATTCCCGGCACAAGCAGGTGATATTTAAAAAAAAATCAAATGCAATTTTAATTATTTTTGAATATAAAAAAATCACAACACAGTTCCAATCCGCACTGGTCAGAGTGGTGGCCCATGGCCCATTCTCCCTATGTTCCATCCATAGAGAATGCCTGTGCCCCAGCAGTGGGGACATTCAAAGGCTGGTGATGATGGTGGACTTGATAAGTTCCCTTCAAAAATCCCATTCAAATCATAACCCCTAATTCGCGTACGTATGTACCACAAGCTCAAATTATACCAATAGCGGCTATCTATGTAAATGCATAAATCACTAGCAGTTACGCAATGCACCTTTATGCAAATCATTGGCGTAGTCACAAATAGTTATAGTTTTCAGAATTAATCAGACAGAATGTAAAGTGAGGCTTGCTGCATATTCAAAACGTTGAACAAGCTTTGGGAGCGTATTAGAAATTTACTTACTTATCTAGATACTGCCTATAAACTAATTGAAACTGGTTACGGATACGGACAACTGGATACCAACAAAAGTTCTGTATATTGTGTAAATATTTCAAGAAAGCTCAGTAGGTAACTCAAGTTTTTTCTTGAAGGACCTAGTATTGATTTCTGTAAGGCCTTGAACCAGAGCCTTACAGAATTTATTTATACAGAATTATTTCTTTTTTTAGGTGATGGCCTTGATAGCCTTGGCGAATCTTCAAGCTCGAATGCAGCACTCCCTCAAAGGGTATCTCTACGGCAAGTATCTCCCGAGGGAGAGCCTTGCTACCGTAGTGAGTCAGCCAGAGCGATATGAATCAGAGCGGGAAGCGATATAGGCCTGCGTTAGCCACTAGACTGTGCACTATCATTCCTTCCATTTTGTCCAATCTTCGACACAGCAGATATTGCTAAATATATAGCAGCCGATATTGCCACAAACGACGTTTTAAATGCAGATGTTTGGTTTTAACTTGAAATTCTATAACTTTGGTTAAAATTCTGGTTACTTCTGAAATTCGTACAAAGATCTTTGTACTAGTACTAGCATCCGGGGGTGCACAGTGCACCCTTCAAGGGTGCACATCGTCAAATGCATACGGGTATGCGACCCCGGATTCCCGAGCTACTACGACTTTTCCCGAAAAACCTCTCCGAGTCAGTAGTATCTGATTGTTCCCTTTCCTACCCAAAATTCTACGTCCTTTTCATATTTGGACCCTATCCTACCATGTCTCCTATTTTCCCTTCTAATCCGCCAATCCAGGGTCTGCCGTGCCTGTGGATGCGTGGCTAGGGGCGAGCCTAGTCTCAAGCGTGCCATTTAAGCCCTGGGAGCAGGCGAACCCAGAAACAGGCTAGCCTTACCCTGGCATGCGGGGCTCTGCCAGGGCCGACAAACTTTTCCCTAGCTTCTCGTGGGGACGCAATGGACTCTAAGCCTAACCATAAAAATGGCGGCGATGTGGTTCGCCACCCGTCACGTCACGGACCTCACGGGGGCGGAAAGTGGCTCACGGAGAGCCGCTTTGCTACGTTGAATGTTAGAGGAGGAATGCAAGGTAAGATAGATGAAGTATGCGAGATTATGGATAAAAGGCATATTGATGTGTTGTGTTTGAATGAGACGAAAAGGAAAAGTAGTGACACCACCGAACATGGCCCTTATACAGCATACTGGTCTGGAGTTCCCGGATCCAGCAGAGGCAAACAGGGCGTTGGGTTCCTACTTTCCAATAGAATGGCAGAGTGTGTGACTGAATATAAGTGCGTGAGTTCCAGGCTCCTCTGGCTGAGGTTGAAGGTTGGCCTTGCTCGAATCTTCATCCTTGGTGTATATGCACCTACAGATTTAGGTTCGGGTAGGTCCAAAAAAGACCTAAGAAGTCAGGAAGAGTTCTGGGATAGTATGAGAGATTGCCTGAAACAGTGCAAGGAGAATGAGAGAATTATAATGTTAGGTGATTTTAACGGATGGGTAGGAATAAAGCGAGATGGTTATGAAAAGGTATTAGGTAAGTTTGGGGATGAAAGAATCAATGAGAATGGGAAAAGTTTGTTAGATGTATGTTTGGAATGGAACCTCTTAGTGACAAACACAATGTTTGCCCACAAGAGGATCCATATGTATACGAGAGAGGATGAATATTCGAAAAGTATGATTGATTTTGTGATTGTGGATGAAAGATTGAGAAGTAAGGTTCAGGATACAAGGGTGTTCCGAGGTAGCGGACTTTACTCAGACCACTTCCTGGTACTTAGCCGAATAAGAGGTCTGTTTAAAAGATGGCGGCACCGTGCCACGGCCCCTGTAAGTATCCTGGAAAGGATAAAAGTAGAAAATTTGAAAGAGGTGCATGAGGAATATGTGCGAAAGTTGAATGAAAGGTTAATTGAATCTGGCGTAGATTCAGTAGCTGAGATTGAAGACATATGGAAGGTTTTTAAAGATGACGTTGTGAATGTAGCTACTGAAGTATGCGGTGTGGCGAAAAGAGGAAAAGGAAAGAGACAGAAGAGTGAATGGATGGATGGAGAAGTACAGAAGGTAGTGAAAGAAAAGAAGAAAGCTTGGCAAGATTGGTTAGCAAAGAGAGCTGACCAAAGGGTATGTAAGGTGACAATAGCGGATGTAGATGAAGCGAAAAAGGAATATAAAAGATTAAATTTGTTAGTGAAGAGTGTAGTCAATAGAAAGAAAGATGAACGAAAAGATGAGTTTGATAGGAAAATCTCTGACAATTTCCAAAATAACATTAAAGTTTTTTGGAAATCTGTACGGACAGCTCGAGGAAAGAGCGCAAACTCGGAGTTGAAACGAGTCAGAGACAAGGATGGAAGTGTTTTAAATGGCGAAGAAAGAGTGCTGAATAGGTGGAAGGAATATTTTGAGAGTTTATTTGAAAGGTCAGATGATATAGTCCAGTCCCAGGCTAATCATATGGAAGAAAATTTGAATGAGAATGAAATAAGTATGCATGAGATTGTGCAAGCATTGAAAGGTATGAAAGCAGGAAAGGCGGCAGGGTGTGATAGGATATCGGTCGAGATGCTGAGGGCTGGTAAGGGTACCATTGCTAAGCAGCTGCACCGCCTTTTGAACCTTTGTTGGGTAAGTGGCCAAGTACCAAAAGACTGGCGTAAAGCTGTCATTGTGCCACTATACAAGGGTAAAAGGTCGCAGCTGGAATGCAAAAATTACCGTGGTATTAGCCTTCTCAGTGTTGTCGGCAAATTGTATGCAAAGATTCTGATTGAAAGGATTATGAAAGAGACTAATGACAGAATATGGGACGTGCAAGCAGGGTTTCGAAAGGGAATGGGTTGTACGGATCAAGTTTTTTCTCTACGATGCATAACTCAGAAATCTCTGGCTAAAAGCCAACGAGTATATTGCGCTTTCGTAGATCTAGAAAAGGCTTATGACCGTGTGGTGAGGAATGAACTATGGTCGATTTTGTCGATGTATGGGGTGAGCAGTAGCCTGATCCAAGCATTGAAATCTCTCTATGAAGATTCCAATGGTTGTGTTAGGATAAATGGCGCATACACAGAATCGTTTCGCATCGGAACAGGTGTGAGACAAGGATGTGTAGCGTCACCATGGCTGTTCAACTTATACATGGACAACTGTCTGACCCGACTGAAAGAATTTGATTGTGGACTAAGAATGAACGAGTTACTTATCAAATGCCTGCTGTACGCTGATGACCAGGTTATATTAGCCTCATCAGAAACAGATTTGCAGGAGATGGTAACAGTCATGCGTGAAGCTTTGACAGAGAAAGGTATGAAAGTAAATGTAAGCAAGACAAAAGTCATGGTTTTTGAAAGGGATGAACAAATGACGAAGTGTGAAATTAAGATTGCGGGTGAGAATGTTGAACAAGTAAAAGAGTTTGTGTATTTGGGATCTGTATTTACGAGAGATGGAAAATGTGATAGTGATATTGAAAAGAGGGTGAAAGCTGGGAATATGATAAACGGGGCTTTGCACACTTTTATGAACAGCCAAAGCGTGTCCAGAAAGGCTCGTATGGCTGTTCATAATGGAGTGCTGGTCCCGACATTAATGTATGGAAGTGAAAGTTGGGTATGGGAGAAGAAGCATGAAAGTAGAATAAATGCAGTAGAAATGAGAGCGTTGAGGAGCATGGCTGGGGTAAGGCTGAGCGATCGATTGTATAACAGTGTGATAAGAGAAATGTGTGGTTTGAAAGAAGATGTAATGACAAGGATTGAGAAAGGGATGCTCGCATGGTTTGGTCACGTAGAAAGAATGGATGAAAGGAGACTGACAAAAAGGATATACATGGCGAAAGTGAATGGAGAAATGGGAAGGGGAAGGCCTAGGCGGATCTTTCATAATCAAATTGAAAGTCTATTAAATAAGGGCCAGGTCAAGAGTACCTGAAACCGACGGGCATGCATGATGAGATTAATGAGATTGGATGAAGCGAAAGAAGTATGTAAGGATCGTAGCAAGTGGAAAGAAGTGATCTCTGCCTACCCCTGTGGGAGAAAGGCGTGATATATGTATGTATGTATGTATCTTTGTACTAATTTTTATAACATTTATATAATGTTAAAATTAAAATCGAATAGTTTATAAAGCAAACCCAAGCTTAACCGAAGGCACGGTATTTGTAAAAATATCTGCTTTGGAATGTTTGAAATTTATTTCTACGCTTATTACTTCGGACTTTATTACTGCGGACGCGCGTTCGATTCCCGCCTCAAGATCATAATTTTTCGAAATTATTTTTCTAACCACCAAAATCTTTGTAAGAAATTAGTATATCAAGGAAAGTCAGTGACTGAGAGACTACGGAGTAATAGACCTGAATGGTTTAGTCATGTTATGCCAAGAGATGAAAGCTTTCGAGATTACTGTCAGAGCAATGTTATGTATGGGCGTGGAAGGACATGGAAGGAGAAGAAGGCCAAATAAAATATGCATGGATATGATTACCGAGAGGAGTGGATTAACAATTGGTGAAGGATAGAGAAGAGTGAAAAAAAGAAATGTTGTGCAAGATAAGGCGGGATATGACCGGAAAAAGGGCAGGAAGAAGAAAGAAGAAACTGAACTTTAAATTTTATTTAAATGAAAATTTTACATTTAAAGCAAACATTACATTTTACCAACATTTAATTGACATCGACATCTCAACGCTCGAAGGATTCACTTTATGACAGGCTGATTACAGATACATTGCAATATTAGTATGATTTTCGTAATACATACTACGAATTCCTTAGACAGAAGTTTCCCAAACTACCCTTCAATTAGTGCCCCGATGATAAGTACCTAAGATTATTTAGGGTACTTAATGCGAAAGCTTTCGGCGGGCTTTCTTAAAATAGGGATGGCATTTGTTGGGAAGACCCTTTTATCATTAACAGACGGACGTAGGTAGAAAATTTAATTATATCTTAAATATAACAACTGTTACGGATTTAACTCGCGTATATTTAGGCGTTTGGCATTGTTATTTTTCCACCCGACAACGGCCGTGGTCCCGTGGTCATTTTTAGTCACCCCGTGCGTCTAAAAGTATTTTATTTAAATAAGTTATTTAAAGTAATAAACCCAGATTTTGAGATATATTATACTTTTTACCTCACTTTGTTAGCATATACTTTGAAACGGCAAATTTCTTAATCATTTTAGCAGAATACCATCCCAAAAAGGGTGTAGAAAAATGTCAATTTTAAAAATAGTTAATATAGTTACAGGTGAAGTCAACCTAGAGGGGTAATAGTGTCCATCATTATTTTTTTGTCTAATTTACTAAATATTTCCAAATCAATACCCAAGTCGTTCTCTTTATAATAATAATAATAATAATAATAAGAAAATAAAATCATTACAGACAGGACTATTGTAGCTAATAAGCCTGATATTGTATTAATAGATCGATATGAACGCCGCGCAATAATTGTTGACATCGCTGTTCCTCATGACGACAACCTTGTGAAAGCCGAAAAAGATAAAGAAAACAAATATCTTGATTTAGCTCACGAGATTGTTGACATGTGGGACATCGATTCAGCAATTATTGTTCCGATAGTTCTATCTGCCCATGGCTTGATAGCCAAGAGCCTCGATAAACATCTTAAGAGGCTCGCGCTAGGTGGTTGGGTCAAGAGTCAGATGCAGAAGGCGGTACTTCTGGACACGGCGCGTATAGTGAGGAGGTTCCTGTCTCTGGATCCTTAACCACCGGTAGCCGGGACCCTGATCTTGCTACCGATGGGGAACTGCATTTTTGTATTTTTAAATGTTATATTTTTTAATGTTTTATATTGTAAAAATGTAATGTTTAGAAATATGATTTTGTATGTATTTGAAATGTAATAAAAATAATAATAATAATAATAACCCCCCCAGGGAATGAACCTTGCCGCGGTGGGGGGGCTTAAGGAGAGCGGGCACATTGAATAGAACTAAAGATCTTGTTCAACACCCCATTTTGGGAGATACATATTAAATGAAAACCAACACCTTTCTAAATTTATTTACCTCTCTAAACTAATCATTCCCAAAATCAACCCCTTCATGGAGCGAAATTCGAGCAAATATAATTTACGGTCGCTGCCCGGGGGTCGCCGGGGCGCACCTGGAGCCGGTGCTGGGTGCTCCAGTTCGCGGGACATCGGTGGCGAGGCGCTGAGCAGGCGGGCGCCCGTCATACAAAATGTTACAGCCGGTCGCCGGAAGTTGAACAAGCGGGCTTTCGACGTCGAAGCTACAGCGGAATTATCTAGCGATGATACTATTTCACTCTTCTCGTCCATCCCATCAACTCGCCCATCATACATGACAAGGAAAACATCCTCCTTGACAACTACTAACACGCTCGATAGTGTTGTGCAAGACGTCGATCCTGACTCTGAAGTTGCACCCACAACGAGCGCTACTCGAATTCGCAGAAAATGGACTCTTGAAATGAATATGTTCATACTGCGCACTTACCTACAACTTACTGCACTAGATACTGACACTAAAACTTACTTAGAACCACTTCATCTTAAATTTATAGAAAAATATCCAGATATGGAAGTTAGCCGCCAGAGAGTTGGAGATCAACGCAGAGCCATTCTCAGAAATAAGCTGGTGCCACAAAAAGATATTGATTTAATATACAAAGAAGTCAAAGATGAGTTGAATTCCCTGCAATTTACCAGTCGTAGCATAGATGAAATGCGACAAAATACTTCAAAACCACAGAACAATCATACATCGCAAATACGAATGCGCTGGACTAATGAGCAAAATGAAACCATAATGTGGTCATATTATCGAATTACTCAATTAGACACAAACCGAACTTCTTATCGTAGGCCATTACATGAAGCATTCATAAACGCCTTCCCAAAACTCGCACATTTAAATGAAAATCGTATAGCAGACCAACGCCGAGCAATCATCCATAATAAGTACATTAGCGATAGAAGGTTAACAGAAATAAAAGAACAAGTATCTCAAGAACTTTCAATCAATACAATTAACTCAATGAACAACACAGATACACAAGAGGCCAATATAGAAAATGAAATAAACCATGAAGCCCGATTTCAAGATAACCCAGAACTTAATGAGATAGAAATACATCCATCAGACCTAAATGCACATGAAAACCTTGAAATTGATAACACTTTCGATAACGCATTGGAACATTTTAAAGGTACTGATCCCACTCACAGAGTTTATATCCCTAAGCAAAAGCCATCCAAAAAACTAGCACAAATAATACATTACATTAATGAAGTGATTATCCCTAAGCATATCAACGAAGACACCGATTTTAATAGCCTCCAAACTTTCATATACTGTGCAGCATGGACTGCAACCAAAGTAAATGGAGCAAAACTAGCACTTTCACCGACGGAGCGACATCCCCAAAAGCAAAATAACCGCAGACCACATTGGCAGCGTAGACTAGAACAAAAAGTAAATGACTTACGAGCTAAAATTGGTAGAGTTACACAATACATTAATGGAAATAGAAACAGAATTCTTGAAAAACGTGTAAAACTAATTACAGAACAATATAAAATTCATTCGGTACACGAAGAATTCAACACTCAGCTTAGGCACACACTAGACACACTTAAGCAAAAACTTGCCGTAGTCACAGGACGGTTAAGCAGATATACAACATGCACGCTCAGAAAACAACAAAATAGCAGCTTCTATAACAATGAAAAACAATTCTACCGGAAAATAAGACAAACATCATCAAATATACAACATGAAAATTCATCCGATTTAAATGGGACACCTGACCAAAACGTCTTCCAAAACTTTTGGGCCACAGTATGGGAACAACCAGTTCAACATAATAAACTAACGGAATGGCTGAATACAGAATCTGTGCGATGCGACGCAAATATACAAGAAATGCACTTTAAAGACATACCTATTGAAACACTCAAAAGAGTAATAGACAGCCAACACAATTGGAAAGCACCTGGATCAGACTTTATTCACAATTACTGGTACAAAAAATTTACAAGCACTCATAACTCCCTTCACTATCACATAAATACATTCATTCAAGAGCCTAACTTAATACCTCCCTACATAACCACAGGAATTACATATATGATACCCAAAGACACCAATGACAGCAGCAACCCCGCAAAATACAGACCCATAACTTGCTTACAAACTCTTTATAAAATATTTACATCATGCTTAACAGAACTGATATACACACATGTAAACCAAAATAACATTTTAGCTGAACAACAGAAAGGTTGTCGAAAGTTCAGTCAAGGGTGTAAGGAACAATTAATTATAGACTCGGTCATACTCAAACAAGTCCATAAAATGAAATCAGATTTATTTACAATGTACATAGATTACAAAAAAGCTTACGATTCAGTCCCCCATTCGTGGTTAATAGATGTACTGAAACTGTATAAAATACACCCCACAATAATAACTCTGTTAAAAACTACAATGGCCAACTGGAACACCCGTCTTAAACTCACCACCTCAACTGCAACACTGGAGACCGACCCGATCAAAATACAACGCGGCATATTTCAAGGGGATGCACTTAGCCCATTGTGGTTTTGCCTAGCTTTAAATCCTCTATCAAACATTTTAAACTCTACTACAGCTGGATTTAAATTAAAATATACTAATGCGCTTGGACATATAGACACAATTGAAAATTTAAATCATTTATTGTATATGGATGACATAAAACTTTATGCAAATAACAAGAATGACCTGGACCAACTAGCTAAACTCACTGAACAATTCTCAAAAGACATATGTATGGAATTTGGTATAGATAAATGTAAAATTAATTCAATACGAGCAGGGCATAACTACCAACATCAATATATACTAAACACCGGAGAACAGATTGAACCCTTAGATGAATCAGAAACATATAAATATTTAGGATATCAACAGGCACAACAGTTACAATACAAAGAAACAAAAAATAAGCTAAAACAACAGTTCCGACATCGACTTAACACTATTATGAAAACACAACTTTACTCCCGAAACATTGTTAAGGCCATCAATACATTTGCAATGCCAATACTGACTTATTCTTTTGGCATAATAAACTGGACCAAAACTGACCTCAAATCTTTACATCGCACCATAACAACCACTATGACAAAATTCCGGAAACATCATCCTAGATCGTGCTCACAAAGAATAACTTTACCAAGGAAGGAAGGTGGTAGAGGACTTATTGATATTTCAAACCTACACAATAAGCAAATAGCAATTCTCCGACAGTATTTTCATAAAAAATCAGAATCTTCTACACTACATAGGGCAATAGTACAAAACGATACAAAATTAACACCATTAAATCTACAGAGCAACACAACACAACCAAATGAAAACTTAACGGACAACAAAACTAAACTCGCCGAATGGACTAGAAAGTCTCTCCACGGAAGACACCGCCATGACCTGTGCCAACCTAACGTCGACAAAGAAGCGTCGAACGCATGGCTTACTCGTGGCGAACTATTCCCAGAGACTGAAGGTTTCATGATTGCTATACAAGACCAAGTTATAGAAACCAGAAATTATCAAAAACATATAATAAAAAATCGGCTAAACGACATTTGCAGGAAATGTAACAGTTCTCCGGAGACCATACAGCACATCACCAGCGCATGTAAAACAATAGCCCAAACTGATTACAAACATAGACATGACCAAGTAGCTAATATTATTCACCAGAAAATTGCATACAAAACCAACTTCATTACAAAAATGCAGCCTTACTACAAATACAGCCCTGAAAGTGTTTTAGAGAATTCTACATTCAAAATGTATTATGACCGTGCCATTCTCACCGACCGTACCATACATTATAACAGACCCGATATAACGGTTATAAATAAAATCACAAAAACTGGATACTTAATAGATATAGCCATCCCTAATACTCATAACCTACAGACAACCATCTCAGAAAAACTTTCGAAATACTCTGAACTCAAAGACGAAATAACTAGAATCTGGCACCTTCATAAAGTAACTATTGTCCCCATAGTACTCTCCACTACAGGCATTATACCTAAACAGTTGCACCAATCAATCAGAACCCTTGACTTGTCGCCTTACACATATAAACTGCTACAAAAAGCAGTAATTCTTAATACATGCCGAATCGTAAGAAAGTTTCTACAGAGTGAATGCGATTCGCCTTGTAGAGACTCTCTTATGGTTCCTAACCCACAGACTCACCACAACTCACTCTCTGATAACCACTTGGCTTAGGCCCGTGCATATCAGTTTACCGGTATGAAAGCCGAGAAAAAATACTATTTGAATAAAAAATAATAATAATAATAATAATAATAATAAATATTTAATTTAATAATAATAATAATAATAACGATGGGGAACTGCATTTTTGTATTTTTAAATGTTATATTTTTTAATGTTTTATATTGTAAAAATGTAATGTTTAGAAATATGATTTTGTATGTATTTGAAATGTAATAAAAATAATAATAATAATAATAATAATTATCTTTCGCGAACAAAACGAAAACTAAAAAATAAACCCGAAGCGTAAAGTATTTAAAATGCTATTCCCAGAACTCGATCCCGCAATTTCGACCCGGCTTTGTTTCACAACACACGTACATATCCACAGTCGTCACGATGAAGAATAGTGGCAGTTTACGCATATAAACCTCACGCTTTCGATATTCGTTTCATGGACCCACCGACACAGCTGTATATTATTTGGCAACTGCTCGCAAAGACGTCCATTTGTCTCAGTCACTTAGTACTTTATTCTCGTTGGTTTTATATTTGCATGTAGGTAAATATATTTATAGTGAAACTGAATAAACGCCCCATTTAACAATACTACGAAAAAGGAAGCGTTATAACTTTCGTGCACGCAACTAATTGTGTATACAAAAACCCCTCCGTGGTCTAGTGGTTCGCACACCGGAATGAAGATCCAGAGGTCCCGGGTTCGATCCCCAGGGGGGTACAACTTTGTGCTCGGTATGGCTGGTGGTAGGACTTCTCTAAAATCCGCCTGGCTAGATACCACCATCTTATCAAAATCTGTCGCCATAATAATAATGTTAACAGCATTATTGTGTTCCGACAACGTGTAATAAGATAGCCAGCCCCTCTGTGGTTGAGGGTTCCAGGTGAAGCACGATTCCATCTTTGGCCCTTATCGTCACTTACCATCAGGTGTGATGAAGGGCACGAGCTTCCCTGTCTACATAAAAAAACAACGTTCTGTATATACTAGTTTCTAGCACGAGTGTATACTTAGCAATAAGGCTTATAGGTATATATCAGTTTTTATCACGGTCTCACTAGCTTTGCAAGTTCAACTGTCTTAGGTCAAAGAAATATCATAGGTCAAAGGACACATAGAAAGGTCACGAGCACTTATCTTCAATTGCTCGTCACCGAGGCTCATCCAGCTGGATATAACGGCACTTAACACGCACAAAAATCACGTAGGCAGTCTGTGTAACCTAGCAAAGTATTTGTCCAAAACCTAGACACAATTATTTAGGTGTGCACAATGGAGATGGGATAGGATTGGTAATCAGTCCAAGGGCAATGGAGAGGGCTATGTTTGGTGTTAACCTGCGTGATCATTATAGCATGAGAACTAAGGTCACCGACATAAGTGACCATAAGTGGGCGTGGGCACATTCCGAGGAGGACTGACGGCAGTTGGAGTTCTGGCAGCCGCGCACAGGGAGACAACGATGGTAGTACCCCCACAATACAAGGGGAAGCGACGATTTAGTAAATGTCACGGGAAGCCGCTGGATGCGGGCAGTGCAGAACCGATCGGTTTGGAGATCCTTGGGTTAGGCCTATGCCCAACATTGGGCGTCTCGTCTGATGATGTAGCTAATGATATCTCAAGGTTATTTTCAAATTTATTTGATTCCATTCTCGACCAAACTCACAAACTTTCAAGTCGACCAACAATTTCAATTCTAAATATGTTCATTCAAACGTGGCTCCCCAGAGAAATATCGCAGACAAAACAGCAATTCATTCGCCAAAAATGTCGTCGTACTTTATCTCACATCTCCGCGTGAGTACTAACAGAATTACGAAGTTGGCGGAAGCGGGCGTCATGAAAATCTAAGTGAATTTGTCAAACGCGACTGTATAATAAGCTTCAAGTAAAGTTGCTTAGTGACTTTATGAGACAAGAATTAATGTCTTAGTCACTTGTCACTCGCGATGCAGGCACCGCCGTGAAAAATTGCTACCATTCGTCTTTGGATGCGAGAGGCTTGCTGTTATACGCATAGAAGTGGAAAAGAATTTTCTTCAGAGAAAAAGAAGTCAGAAAAATTTAGGGAAAATTATTGATCGACGCGGGAATCGAACACGCGTCCTCCACGATCCGGACGGCTGTCCATTACAATCGGTCAAGTCAAACTGTAAAAAAAAATAACTATCTTCAACTTTAAAGTTTTTGTTAAAAAATGTACGAGTAAAGGTGACAAACGGATGGTCGTCAAATGTTTTTAACGATCATGCGGTTTCGAAGATAAGGACTGAATTACGTTCAGTTTATTTCAGCAAAAGATTCAACTAACGACGAAATGTTACTTCAATTACATCTACCTTTTCCATCGCCGCTTACTGACCTCAGACATGTAAGTTTAAAGAAAACAAAACGCAAACGTACTCAGCAATGAGGTAAGGCCTATTCCACCTTCCCCAACGTCAGTCGGACCCAAAAATGATTGATGGCGAGCGTACAAACAAAAAGGAAACTAAATCGAGTCACACTTGGAAAGATTCACAAACTCAAGATCAATTTATAAAGGGGGACAAGAATTTTCGCTGAAAGCCGCTATCCGATTACCTTGGGGATGTATTCCGCGCGCGTGCCGCCCGTGACGCAAGCTACGGAAAGTGAGCGAGTTTAATAAGTTTTTAATTTAGTTTATCTAATGGCCCCGAGTACAGCGTAAAGTCCACTTTGTTAACTCAATTATGAAGTAGTCGGCCGAGCCAAACAGACTGCCTTGATGACATTCAAGGACCTTTATTTCTCCTTTGTGGCCTGGTGTACGCATACGTCTACTTAGTACTGGATTTTGGTGGTTTCAATTATAAGTTTGCGTGTACCGCTTGATTTATCTGTTTTCAAATACACTTGTCGAGATCCTTCTAGTTAAAGCTCGGGCTTTCCTTCGAGAAATCTTATAGAGGAACCTCCAATGTTTGCAAGATTTCTTCAACAGCCGTTACCTCTGAAGGGAACAAAAAGTTTATGGAATTTGAGCCGACTAATTGGATAAAGACTTCTTTTAAAACCTAGTTTTAGGTCAGGCAATTGTCTTCTCTTCCTCTCCTCGTTCTCACATCATCTCTCACACAACATTTATCTCTCCTCATCACATGCCCATTCCACCAACCCGTTCTACCATCTTTTGACTAGGTTGACGAAGCTGGGTGGTGATTCAGCTCTGCCTACCGCTTCGGGGATAAATAGACGTAACTTATGTACGTATGTCTGTATTCTTAGTTTTCGTGATTCATGTCACTAGCCTTCGTTGCTCTTGAGTGTATTAGGACCAGGCAATGGCGGGCCACGCTACCTCCTATGACATGAGAGCCATAACGTTTGAGATCGGATCCCGCACACTAATCGACAGGCGACAGTGACGCGAGCCGCCGCGGCTGCGCCGATTTATTACACAATAACAAGCATAGGGTTGACATTAATCCCCTTGAAACAAAGCTCATTTTACAAGAAATGCCAAGTTCCAAGTTACACCCGATAAAATATTAATAGTGTTTCAATAGGCGTAGGTAACCTCATTGCTAAAACCTGGACATTGTCTAACCTTCTTTGGTCTAAAAGTTTTGTTTTTATAAATATTTATTTATGTAAGAAGAATGCTTTTATAGTAATAATTTTACCGCTGACAGAAGCTACAGAAATATTAATTACAATTAAGTATATTCAGATTCAAAAACCTACCCAAACGATCTTGCTTCTATTAGCAGTAAGATCATTTGAGAACAATGGTTTAATTATACCTATTTTAAAAAGAATTTGAATTTGACCGCATTGGAATAAAAAAAGGATAGAACAAAAAATAAGCAGTTTGTATTTCACGAAAATAAGCTTAAAATCGGTAACACCTAACATAATATTAGTCATTCTGTATTATTTTACTTTTAATCGAGGTTTTATAGAATATCGTTTGAGAACCTATATTTCTATGGTTTATTTCTGGATTCTTATTCCTAGAAAAGCTCATTCTTATCGCTTATACCCCCTCTCACTTCCTCACACATGCGATACTGAAACAAATTGCTTAACATTAATTCAATATAACATAGAATAGGTAAACAAGAACAGTTTATATTCGCAATAGAAGCAAAGGCTTACCTCTAAGCTCTTGCCTGTGACGTGTCCCTATCTTAATCTTTAAACACAACACACCAGGAGTAGGTACATCACAGAAACCCTCAGGCGTATGGAAGCGTAGTGGAGCTTTTTTTTAGAAAATCCCCAGTTATCTATAAAACAACCGTCTAAGTATTATGTACTATCCAGCAGCGGACCATAGTCTACGCACTTCACTCATTCCTTATCTTGTCCGCTCTGTTGTGACCCTCATTCGGCGTGAAAGGGGACATTTTTCATAGCGATTGCTGTCCTACCCCGAACATCACGCGGACGCGGACCGTCGATATCTTGCAGTGTTTTATCAGAAGCGTCAAGTGTGACAACCAAATATTTATGGCGAATTTTCTACTAAAATGTATTGAAATAATGAGAATATACTGCACACGATGTTGAATCTTGAAATTGCAAAGTTTCAGCTATTGCTTTTCTCATTTCATTTTGAGAGTTTTATACATTTAGCTTTTAATATTGTTAAAATACCTGATCTCTGGTGGGAGTTTACTTTGTTATGTGCATATTTCTTACATTCACTAGCATTCAATATCATCTAGCCCTAAGTGAGTAGTATAGGCACTTGTGTTATGAATAGGTTTATAATTTTACTATATAGATTAATTATTACAAAATAGTACACATATTACTTAATAAAAATTACAAAAACCATGATTCTAGAACAAATGCCGTTCCTGTAGAGAACTAGGGGTCGATTTTAACAGTGCTCAATCATAAATCAACATGATTCTGGAACACATTTCACAACGATTTACTGTACAGAGCATCAAATGGCAAATCAAATCTACATAGTTATAATGTTCGCTGATAAAATGATTCCGGCTTCATCATCAGTCTATTCAAACCGGCCGTTTAGCTTGATCGAGTACATATATTCATTCCTGTTTCAAATTGCACAAGAGCTGTCATTTCAGTTAAGTACAGCCCAAAGAGGAAAATATTGATTAGACATCTATTTACTTAGATCGTTAACACTTACCTACTAAATTTATATAAAAATGCACAGACCATACTTCTTTCGTGTATGGTTTTCTAAAATAATCACTTTATTGACTTTGCTATGGATAAATGTTTTGAAATGATTTTTGATAAGACTATTCGCAATGTCAATGACTTAATATAACAATATTACTAAGTATTGTGTATACAATGAAAGTGTTTCCAAATAAAACACTAAGTTAGTATGATAAGTTATTGGAATGAATTAAAGGAAATTAATCATTTGGAACAATATAATACTGTAGCTGACAAAAGCGATACTGTTTTTTAGAATAAAAGATAGACTAAAGCTTGAATCAAAGAAAAGTTGATGTAGTTTAACAAGTGGTAACATTTCATATACTTCACCTCGAATAGCAGAGGAAAACCAAGCTTCTATTACGTTAAGTGTAATGAAAAACAGAAGGTATTTTTTCTGTAAAGGTGAGACAAGAAATCGTGTGACAAGATCAACACAAACAAGCGGGTTCGATTCTCGCCCCTGTACTGAAAATTAAGCCTTTGTTGATGAAGCAAACATTTGCTTTACGTCTGCGGCTCCACAAATATGTAATATTTGTGAGCTACAAAGAAATCTAGTAAATATTTGCCGTACGAAACCCGTTTTATTTATTCTTTTTGCTAAAAAAATATTTACAGAGAATAAACCGAGATTACAAATTTAAAAACAGATATCTTACCTAAGTATATCAAATGGAAATTTATTTATCTGTAAGTAAAAATTTAAAAACTTTTTGCCTACCCTATCAAAGTGTGCAGATCAAAACAATGACATGATTCGGAAACATATAATCCAGAGCACCATGTCTTCTTCTTCTTCCTGCCCTTATCCCGCTCTAAGCGGGGTCGGCACAACATGTCTTCTTCTTCCACTCCTTTCGATCCTTCACCAATTTCTCATCCACTCCTCTCGCTATCATGTTCTCCTTTACACAGTCCATCCATCTCTTCTTTGGTCTTCCTATCCTTTTACGTCCTTCCACGTTCATGCCTAGCATTCTTCTGCCAACATAGCTTTCATCTCTTCGCATAACATGACCAAACCATCCCAGTCTATTACTCCACAGTCTCTCTGTCACTGGTGCTACTTTCAAACTTCCCCTGATATACTCATTTCTTATCTTATCTCTTCGTGTCACACCACACATCCATCTTAACATACGCATCTCTGTTACATGCACTCTTCTTTCATCAGTCTTCTTCATAGCCCAAGACTCTGATCCATACATGACAACAGGTCTAATAACCGCCTTATAGATTTTCCCCTTTAACTTAAGGGGCATCCGTGGGTCACATATCGTTGATGAGACCTGTCGCCACTTCATCCATCCTACATTCGCTCTATTCCTTATATCCCGGTCAAAATCACCGTCGCTTTGGAAGAGCGATCCAAGGTACCGGAAATCCAAGCAAACTGGTACGATTACACCATCTAAGGCAATTGGAGAGAAACTGGAGGGGCCGCCAAAGTCACAGAAAATGTGTTCTGTTTTGGTCCGGCTGATCTTAAGCCCGACGCTCTCCAATCTCTCCTGCCATTTTCCCAGCCTATTTTGTACCTCGGATGCATCTTTTCCGACAAGTACAATGTCGTCAGCAAACAACATACACCAGGGTGTCTCCTCCTGTAAGTCCGATGTCAGAGCATCCATAATCAGGAGGAACAAATAAACAAATACGGGCTTAAAGCCGATCCCTGGTGCAAGCCTACGGCCACATCGAACTTGTCGGTAACGCCAGCCTCGGACCGAACATTCGTACTAGCTCTTCTATACATTTCAGACACAAGCCTCACATACTTCTCAGGCACTCACTTTTCTATCATAGCCCACCACAGAACTGTACGCGGAACTCGGTCGTATGCTTTTTCAAGGTCTATAAAGACCATGTGCAAGTTCTTTTGTGCACTACGGTATTTTTCGCATAGTTGCCTTAGCGCGAATATTGCATCCGTTGTTCCACGTCCCGGCATAAAACCGAATTGGTTCTGGGTGACTTCACACTCTTCTCTCATTCGTCTTGCTATCACTTTCTCCCATATTTTCATACTATGTGACATGAGCTTTATTCCTTTATAGTTGTTACAGTCCTGCACATCACCCTTGTTTTTGTAAATGGGCACCAGCGTACTGTTACACCATTCATCCGGGATCGTCTCTTCCTGTAACAACTTATTAAAGAACAAAGTCAGCCACTTCCATCCATCCATTTTCAGAAACTTCCAAACTTCAACAGGTATACAATCAGGCACTGTCGTCTTTCCATTCTTCATATTTCTCACAGCCATTCTTACTTCCTCTAAACTAACTTCATCTACTACTTTAGTATTGACAGGCGCCTGTAGCAATTCTTTATGCCATTCATTCTCTTCATTCATCAACTTTCTAAAGTATTCCTTCCAGCGATCTTTTATCCTTTCGTCATTCGTCATAACCATTCCTCTCTCATCTTTTATACATTTTATATACACAATATCCCTAGCATTATTTGCTCTTGCTCTCGCTATTTTAAATACGTCATTCATTCCCTGGGGGCTCTCCAGCGACTTGTACAGTTTTTCCTGTACCACGCCCCTTGCTCTAGCAACCGCCCGCTTGGCATTCCTTTTATACTCCACATATACTGCCCTTTTGTTCTCTTTTTCCACGCTATCTTGATCATCTACAGTCTTCCACTCCCTAAACGCTTTCTTCTTTTCTGTCAAACTTTTTTTCACTTCTTCATTCCACCACCATGTATCCTTATCTATTCTATCCTTTCCCTTTTGTTTCTCCCAATACTCTTCTCGCCACACTTCGCATGCACGTCGCCAGAATGGGCAGCAGCTTTATTTATTTATTTATTTATTTATTCAGAATTACCAACATAAGATACAGCATTTGAAATTAACTAATAAATGATTAACATGTGGACATAACTAACTGCTCTTACAATTATAGGTAATTACAGCATTCATAATAAGACTAAATTGTTCAAATAATAATTAACATATTTTTTTTTTATTTTTTTTTTTCATACTATAAAGGAAAAATGAGAGACATTAAATAATTTAACATTAAACATAACAATAATTGTTTTATACTATAAAGGAAAATAAGAAGAAATACAAAGGCAAGCTAAGGGGCATCACATTGCTTAACTATATGAAGAAACTTGGGAAGGCTTTGATGGTGTATATCAAGATCCGGAACTCTTCTGGTCAAATCGTTATACAGACGAGATATTCTAAAAATAGGTGAATTACGACCCATTGTTGTCCTACAGAATCTCTTTTTGAACAGGCCACATGGGTAGCGTGGCACTCTAATCGGAATGTTAAAATTAAATTTAGTTAGTAACTTGGGACTATCAATGCGGTGGTTCATTAATTTATGGAGATAAGACATATCCAGAAGTGTGCGTCGTACAGAAAGTGGATCCAATCGGAAGTATCCAACTCGATCAATGTAAGTTATCAGGGTTCTAGGTACTCTAAATCGATAGGTCATGCTTCGTATAAATTTCTTTTGCACCTCTTATACCTACCACCTAGCAATGTACTGCGACTTTTGTGCCCGATAAATGGCAATAGGCTCGCCACCTACTACATGGGATCTAACTAATTGGCGAAACGTGGGTGCTAATTCACCTCTGCCTGCGGGGATATAGGCGTGATTTATGTATGTATGTATGTAATAAAAAAAGGATTTTTTTTTTTAAGTTCGTGAGCTCGTTTGGTCTGGCGGGTATTTGGAGTATCGCTATCAGAATTACTTTTTGTATAAGTATATAAAAATAAGATAATTGTTTCAAGTAAATATTTCAATGAGGATAATGTCCTTATTAAAATATTTGTATATAATATTTCTTTTGAATTCGAAGTTGCCAACTACTAAAGAGACCGTAAGGGTAAAAGACGTGACAAGAAAAATACGACAGACTCAATCCTTTTTTCATGTCGCGTACGAAAAAGTAATTTAATCAAAGAGGGTAGACACATAGTTATGGCAAACAGAAATTTTTAACGACAATGCTCAAGAGGTCTGTCGTTCAGCTTTGTCTTGATATGGCATTTGGGGAACTCCAAAACAGTTTAGAAGAATCCAAAATCCATGTAATTTGCAATAAAATCAAATGTGAGAATTTTAACCGACTCCCTGGTCTAGTGGTACGCCCACCGGAATTAAGATCCAGAGGTCCAGGGTTCGATCCCCAGAGGGGTACAAATTGGTACTCCGTTTGGTTGGTGGTAGGACTTCTTTCAAGTCCAACTAGCTAGCTACCACCATCTTATCAAATTCTGTCGCCACATAATAATAATGTTATCAATATTATTGTGTTCCGAAAGTTGTGATAAGATAGCCTCTCTATGATTGAAGATTCCAGGTGAAGCTCGATTCCATCTTCGGCACTTATCGATAAAGTATAAAAAAAGATCGACGTGATGTAGCACAACCTGCAAGTTCTACTTTCTGCTTAATTATGGAAGAGGCTCTAGAGACCAATCGATAGCGACCCAACCCACATTATCACATTAAAACATACCTACTAGTATTTTAACGTTAGACAAAGACTTTAAAACCAAGTGATAATGCAGCAAAAGTTTACTTGTCACAGCAGTCAGCAGATCACCACAGCATATAAAATTTTCTTAGTCGACTTTGTGCTTATTACAAAATCGATTGGAGATATTATATTTGAAAACTTTTGTGTACTTTGACGTACTGATTGTCCTTATTTTATAGCATTATTTATAAATTGACAAATGCAGCATCTCTACTACCCCATGTGTTATACAATGCATCTGAATGATCAGAACTCTTTCTTGTTCCTAGTCTGCCGGCGTCAGATTAATAGATTTTAGTATCTTCTCATTTTTTTCAAAATGATGATTAGAATGGCATCTATTATTGCTATAACACTGTAATTATTATGTCGGAGTACTTAAGTGTTAATCGAATCTTGAGGCTGACCGTAAATGTGGTCTAATGTCATCTGGCTTTGTGTTGGCTGTAATAACCCTATTTGACGTATGTATAAAATTGAATAAACCAATGACATATAAATTTGATAATACAACTAATATCCCCACGAGTCACCCTCCTAATTTACTCTTCTTAAATACTTAAGAAGATTTAATTTGACGCTTAACTGGTAGCAAGTTCAAGAAACAAAATTAAGTTTTCGCTCTTTGCCAGCGAGGCTGGCTGGATCACAATTAATCTGAAGCTTAGTCTGAGTATGGTTGTGTATTTAAATTGTTTGTTTGTATTCCTAAAACTTCGAAGATTTATAAATACGATTACGACCTAATGACTCCTAATTACTGCTGCTAAAGTTTAATTCGTGACATGAATGCGTTATGAAAAGCCTAATATGTGTTCTAGACTCGGTACAATTAGAGGTGAAGACACCCTAATTGAAATGCTTAAAGTTTTAAATGTATATTCCCACGGCCATGCCACACGGAGGGAAAGTATATTAAATATTGAACGTAGGATATTTTACTAAAAGAAGACATCGTTTTATTTTAAATAATAAGTAGAACTGCATTCACAGATTTTTTAAAAATCGCCTACCTCAACCGGGAATCGAACCCGCCAAATGTGATAGAAAAATTACTTGTATTTTATAATAGCGTTATATTAGCCGTGGGACGCCCTATATATTTTTTTTATCTTCTTTTATAATTATTTGAATCACACATTTCGAAACTGTAACACGGTATGACCATTACTTTAACCCGTTTAACGTATAGCGTGCCAACTCCGACTTAGAAGTCGACAAGAAAGTCAACTAAGGATTATTGCCCAGCGTAGACCAATAAAACTTGGACTTTGGAGCACCCAAATGGAAGAGAGAAAGTCAAAACAGCATATCTAAAAAGAGTTTAGACAGGCGTATAACTTAATCCAAAAGAGCAGCATGAATTGAAATGTTGTCATCCAATCATTTTCTATCACTCTCTACGTTCATCAGTCTCTTGACACGGTCCTTTTTATAATTTTTTTTTTTATTATTTTATAAATATTCATTTAGCAGTAGCACCTTTCTGGTGTGAAGTTTGATATTTATATCAAACTTCACACCAGACATCAACCGTTGATGTCGTCTGACCGATATGAAAGGAGGACTGAACATTTCAAATCAGCGCAGATTCTGATTTTGCGCTGATTTGAAATGTTCAGTCGGTCTAATAAAATGTCATCTGCATCTATAGTAGTTTTTACATACCAATGCCCATTTAGTCTGTATGGAGTATTTTCACCCGTTCTCTTCGTCTATTTATATGGAATGCCTGCGCCCCTATTGATTGTAACTTGGATGATGGTTGCCTTTAGTTGGTTCAATTATAAGCCTTCTTCTTAAGCGTATTCTTTAAGCAATCCTAAAACTGATTTGCAACATAATAAATTATATAAACCCAACGCTACAACTAAATAGCTTTAAATATTAAAACAGAGGGTCAATACAGTCGAAATTAAGCATTTGGTTACATCGTGTACCTTAACTGACTTTGCCCCAATACCTCACAGGACACAGAGTAAATACTAGTGACCGGAGCGTAGCATTAAACTATCGTCAAGTGAGTAAGCCGGCATCCATTTCAGTTTAGTTGTTTGCTAGAGCAAGGGTTAGGTGACCACTAACCAGTGACGTCACGGTATCCGGTTGAATTACGGTTCATTCGAAGTTCATTATTTATGGTATTTTATGCGCAAGAATTTTTATCTCTTAGAAGGCAAATAGTTTTTATCTCTTAGACATCATACATAAGTATAGAGTATTGGATGGGTAAAGAGGAATGATGCTGTCCATTATTCATTGCTGTCTTAACCCTAGTCCCTTGTACAACACTCGTAGAAGAGATGGGGATGGTGACAATCGATTGTACTTTGCTCTGCACTCACCACACGGCATTCCAAAAATCAGTAATCATCTTGACAGTTACGTAAACCACCGCGGGGCTCCCTTAATCTGCTGAACAAATAGACGATGCTTTATCTACGTCCCACTAATCTGTGTAGGTACATGAATAGCCCATACCAAAGAAATTGCTGAGGAAATACAAATCACGCCGTTTCTGTAACAAATGTGGGTACATCCCAATCTCTCATTGGCTGCCACAATATAGACACCTTTTGCAAGTTAATTATGGACATGTGCATTCATTAAGTAACAATAGGGACGTTGATTATGTAATAAATAATGTATTGTTTATTCTGTTTATTCGTTATTAGGACGCGTACTAGATTCTTTAGTAGAGTTTTGAAAGGAGAAACTACTTTCTTACTGGGACAGCGTACGATCGAGACGGGTGTGTAAATATAATATAATATTTTATCAACATATTGTATATTGATAAAACCTACAATCTAATGACATAATTATGTTAAATATAATTTTTTTTTGGTGGAAAGATATCATTTCCAAATGTGTAAAGCAGAATACAATTGTCACCACCCCAAATCTCTCCCGCGGGTGTCGTACAAGACGACTAAGGGTTAAAACAATGTGATGAAGAATGGGTAACAGCGTTACTTTTAAGTACCACCTACCAATGTACTGCGACTTTCGTGCCCGTTAATATATAATCCTATTAAATGGGGACCTAACATAATTGGCGAAATGTGGGCGTCAATTCACTTCTGCCTACTTCGGGGATATAGCCGTGATTTTAGCTATACTATATGGGATCAATTAGTTGGTTAAATGGTCGAGGTTTAACAAAACGGTCGCTGCTACATTAATTTAGATTTTTTTTTAAACTTACTTACATTGAAAAAAAAATTCTTTATATAGGTACTTATCCTAATACATTATTTTTATTGATTTGTCCATTGTTTATTAAGTATAATTAAATGCAACAATCAACTTTTTATTAAAGAATCTAAACATTGTAAACAATTTAAAATTATTTCCTAATGTTTTATGTAAGTACCTCCTACCCCTGCTTTTTGTAGACTTCGGTACCAGCACGGGAATCTACAAAACGCCCATGACATAGGCAAAATTTTACGTGTCTAAAACTGTAGCAATACTAATACTGTATTTATAAATTAACTAATTGAAAATCTTGAACCCAGAAAATATTATATTGAATTTTTTGTGTGCGTGTGGACGTTTTACAAGTCGGTACGGGGCTTAGTTCAATGCCATCTTGTGAAAAACACTGGAACTATTCAAACTCCGTCTTAGTTACACCACGGTGGTTCTCCCTTGTTTCATATTAGAACCTTTCAGCACCCGTACTTTAGTGAATATTTTGATACGTTACGCGTAGAGTTCACTACCAATATCAAGTGGAATATAATGCAATCACTCCCTCCGTTCATCTGTCTCTAGACATGGTTCTTTCCATCACTTTTCTATACATAAATTACGCCTATATCCCTGAAGGGGGAGACATTTGAACATTTGAACATACATACATACACTATAAATTTCTCTACATTTAATCATCAATAGCACAGTACCGAACAAATAAATATCTCTATCTCTCTCTTATCTCTCTTGATGTATATGATCTATATGATCTGATCTATATGAATGGGAGATGGAACAATGGGACATGCTGCGCCAAACCCAGATTAACTGGGAACAGGGAAGGAAGATGATGATAACACCAAAGTTAAATTAACTGTACTTTATCCGAAGAACTGTACTCCACACTCACAAGTCTGATTCTGGTGAAGGTCAGATCGTTTTACAGGAGTAATATTATTTAGGTACTAAGTATTAGGTACAACTGATCTACCGATTCCAATGCTATCTCCTCGACCCGCCATCAGGTTCCATCCCCCCTACTTTCCGCTCCCTCGGGTACATGGCACAAGCCGAGGCCCGCTCGCTGGCTCCTAGCTGGGCCTTGCCCCACGGCAAACCACCCGGTATATGGTTAGACCGCGCATAGGGAGGACTGAAGCCCCCCGAGTTCATGCCCGGGCCATGAGATACCGCTCGATGCCCACAGCACGCCACGCCATGGCGGATGACCCGGATGATGATGATGTAACTGATCTAGATTTAAGATATAGTGCTACCAACTTACCAATCTAGTGTTAATAGTATCGCTCGTGGTGAACAAAGAGTGTCATAGAAATGTCAAAATCTATGGGTAAATTGTAGTTCCAATTTTCGACGCCTGACCGGATAAGTTGGTGGCACTGTACCGTTCGCTCGTAGCACGATAACAATGTGGTCGTATGCTACGGTAACTACGTAAAATATATCAGTTAAAGTGGGATTCATTCAACTTGAACTGATAGCTGTACCAAACACTTTATTTTACGCGTTCTTTTATATGCTCTTGAATGTAAATAATTTTTCGTTATACATCTACAATGTAACTGATAACCCCCAATTATGTCGCGTCTTGCCAATGTCCTTTTTATATTCTCGTATTTTAGACATACTTTTGACTAATATTGTACAGTCAACGGCACTTCAGACTACCCAAAACTATCAAATTTCTTCAATCGATTGTCAACCTTAACTTGGTAATAATAGAGCACAAAATCGATTGAGTATTTTGCCATTTTGTGGTAGCATGACGTGCTGTTGACTGTACTTACCAATAACACCAACCCTTTCTCCCCATTTACCCACTACGTAATCGAATAACTCAATATTTTTTTATCTTTATAATATTCTAATATACAAGAGAACTATGTGAGATATTTATACTGAAATAATTTACCCTATTAGATTCCTACATACATACATACATAATTCACGCCTATATCCCCGAAGGGGTAGGCAGAGGTGAACTAGCACCCACGTTTCGCAAATTATGTTAGGTCCCATGTAAAAGGTGGCGAGCCTATTGCCATATATCGGGCACAAAAGTGCCGCAGTACATTGCTAGGCGGTAAAAGAGGAACGCTGCTGCCCATTCCTCATCACTGATTTATCCTTAGTCGCCTCGTACGACACCCACGGGAGAGATTTGGGGTGGTGACGATTGTATTCTAATCTGCCGTCACCACACGGCTTCCTCTCTATTAGATTCCTCTCGTCTGATATTGACATAATATAATTAAAAACAAAAATAACGAACGACTCTTTGGATATTCCATGTGTCAAAGTAAATTCGTAACTAAAACCTTCACCCACATTTGTATTCGGGTCAGACATAACAACAGGAAAGTCGCTGAAAACTGCGAAAAATTTAACAAATGACTGCGTAAATACCTACCTAAAATTATTTAGCCCCAAATCCTTTGTTTTTAGTAATGGGTCATTCAGGAGACGACGATCACATTCGGTATTATTTTGTATCTACTAATATTTCTATGGAAACTATTTTATAAGAGATTTATTTTTACCAATAAGCATCTTATGTGGCACCTTAATGGTGGAGAGCAGAGTAAGTAAATAGGAACAAATTAAAAAAGTGCTATTATATAATTCTATCTTTGGGCGGCTTTTCGCTAAATTAATTTACATACATACATACATAATACCGAAGGGGTAGGCAGAGGTGAACTAGCACCTACGCTTCGCCAATTATGCTAGGTCCCATGTAATAGGTGACGAGCTTATTGCCATTTATCGGGCAAAAAAGTCGCAGTACTTTGCTAGGTGGTAGGTATAAGAGGAACGTCACGTCACCCATTCCTCATCACTGATTTATCCTTAGTCGCCTTTTACCACACCCAGGTAGAGAGAGATTTGGGGTGGTGACTATTGTATTCGACTCTGCCGTCACACGATTAATTTGGCTGATATAAATTATTACTAAGCTCCGTAAAGGCGCAACCAAATTATAAAAGGATTTGTTTTGACTCTCTGTAGACACTCTGACACCACCCTAAGATTGAAATTAGAAATATTGAGTATTTCATATTTCAACCTTTCGCCGAATCATGAAGTCGATTTTAATCTCAATGTCCTCACAGCAAATGTGGCTACCTGCATCAAAAGTTTACAAAGGTCACCAATAAGATTTTCAGATAAAAGCCATTCGAAAATCAATGACGTTTGGCAACACGAGGGTGGTGGACCGCAACGTAGCCGCTGAAGCGCTTAATTTTCAACTATTTATTCGCAGCACTTCTAACCATTTCATAAGGTAACAGCAACACAGACAAATTATTACCTTTTATTTTTTTGTGTTACATGATCGTTAACGATTTGTCAATTTAAAAGAATTATAAAACCTTAAAGAAAATCGATTTTAATAAAACATTACCATGAAACAATGTACAACGAAATCATATGCCAGCTTAACCAATAGAACCGCACATAATTATCTTAAAAACATCGTCTTAAATGTGTATTCCGAAAAAGTTATCATCACAGACTAGTTAGAGATACTACGTGTTATGATCTACGTTTAAGTTCACCAACTAGTCACCAACACTAAACAGGCGATAATTATTTAATCGTCGTCTGTTTTTGACACTTTATCCTATGGAAGAGCTACCATAAACTGACGTACATACATACATAAACCTACCCCTTTCGGGGATATAAGAACCAGCACCCACGTTTCGACAAATTATGGTAGGTACCATGGTCCCATAGTTGGCGAGCCTATTGCCATTTATCGGGCATAAAAGTCGAAGTACATTGCTAGGTCGTATTTATAAGAGAAACGCTGCTGCCCATTCCTCTACTCTGTTTTATCCTTAGTCTAAACTAAACTGACGGTAATTTTTTAATCACTTGTTTTACGTTTCGGTGATCTCGGGCCCAATAAGTTGTGACCGCAAATGGACTCTGTGAAGCGAATATATCGATTTTCCCGCTTGAGAGCGCCGGTAGCGCTGAAACCGCTGCAGGCTTGGCGGGAGCATGCGACTACAGCGCCCTGAAAAAGGCACGATTCAGTTATTAGCGAGCCCCGCTCCGCTACGCACACGCGCTCACCAAAGTAACGATTGAGAGTGATGGAATTGAAACACAGTGTTATCTCCACTTAGTGACCTAGAAATACAGCGGTGAGTATATTAAACCTTTTTTCTGTATAAGATATTGTTTCAACGAAACCTTTGCGTGCAACAAACTGTAGTAGTACCTACAACTTTTTATTAGAGCCTCAAGATATGTTTAATGGGTGTCAATTTTGAGCAAGTATCTCCATTATTCTCCATAATTTACATTCTAATTGTTATCTGCGCGCGAAGGCATTTTTCGACCACAATTTTCGTTCAATACGAACATTTCTACGAGACAGGTACTCCATGGGCGTCAAAATGGACTCCATAAAGGTCCTTTACACCCGAACCTTATTAATATTAATGCCAGAGTACCTACCGTTTCAAAGTCCACACGGTCTAAATACATTTATGTTTTACGACCTACATATGGGCTAGCTCAAACAGGGAGAACGTTTTAACGCAATAAACATTAATTTGACATAAATAACGTAGGTATTCTGCAGCTGTCAGACTATATTAAAAACGTTAAATGTATTTCAACCCTATCCTCTTGCCGTATTGGGAATCTTTGACAGGTTGTTTTAACGTGACGTGACGCTGTAGGTACTGTCGGCCTCATAAGTAGAGTAGCACTTTAATTTCTTCTCATAATAATGAATAAAAATAAGCACCAATAAGGAATGACAATGCCCAATTTACTTTAAGTGTTGTTTGGTGATGATGCATCGTTAAAGTAAGCGGTACGGTCTCAGCAGTAAAAAAATATTTAATTGTTAGGTCACTAAGAAATAATTTATATAATATTATGTTGGCAACTAGTACTGCGCAAGCGCTGTCGTTGGTATGATAAAGTACATAAACATTCATCTATTTAAGGGGTTCCCGTACAATAAAGAGCAAGTCATGTTATTTAAGACATCAAAGTAATAAAAAAAATATTTTTTTCATCCCACCATCTCGGAAAAAGCGTTTTTGCTCTTCGATATCTGAGTGCAAAAGCCGTTTTTATCCTCTAGAGGATAAAGTAATTTGAATTTAGAACATCGTGTCAAAACATCATTAAACCTATTTATTTCTAGCTCCATGGTGCCGAAATTATCATGCAACCTATTTTAATTTGTTTAAAACTCAGACTCGGAACCTTCTTGGTGTACTTTTTTTGTAATTTGCTTTGCGCGCGCCATTTTCTTGTTATGTCATAAATTTGTTAAAACCTTGGAGTTCCGTGACGGTCAATCAGCTTGGCGTCAAACTTGCTTTAAACATTTTGATCGTCTACAATGCTTGCTTGATGCTTGAGTCAAGCATTTAAAAGCTTTTTAGGTTTGTTTGATTTGTTTAGGCTAGCAACGGAACAAAAACATACATAAAATCAACGTGCTTGACTCAAGCTGATTGATCGTCACGGAACTCCATTAGGGACGGTTTTTTATTAGGTACTTACAGGTGTGTCTGGATAAATTTTGCGGGTGTGGCTGGGTGGGTGTTGGAGGTGTGTCTGGGTGAATGGGTGTTTTGTGGGTGTGTCTAGGTGAATGGGTGTTTTGTGGGTGTGTCTGGGTGAATGGGTGTTTTGTGGGTGTGTCTAGGTGAATGGGTGATTTGTGGGTGTGTCTGGGTGAATGGGTGTTTTTTGGGTGTGTCTGAATGAATCGGTGAGTATTGTGGGTGTGACTGGGTGAAAGTTGTGGGTGTCTGAATGGATGTTGTGGGTGTGTCTGGGTGATTCTATATTTTGTGGGTGTTTCTGAGTGAATGGGTGTTTTGTGGGTGTTTCTGGGTGAATGGGTGTTTCTGGGTGAATAGGTGTTTTGTGGGTGTTTCTGGGTGAATGGGTGTTTTGTGTGTTTCTGGGTGAATGGGTGTTTTGTGGGTGTTTCTGGGTGAATGGGTGTTTTTTGGGTGTGTCTGAGTGGATGGGTGTGTATTGCGGGTGTGAATGTTGTGGGTGTTTCTGGGTGGGTGTTGAGAGTGTGTTTGGGTTAATGGGAGGGTGTTGTGGAAGTTTCTGGGTGAAAACAAAAACTGTTGTGATTGTATTTTTTTTTGTATTTTGCAATTTCCTCGTTGGGGGGGATGAAAAGTTACGTGTTGCACTCGAGTGCAAATATTTTTCACCTTGTGCTCTTTTGATTCCCTCGCTATCACTCAGGATTCTAAATTTACCCCCGAATACAGAAACGCTACTCAAATTTAGGGGACTGCTTAAAAAGTTAAGTGGACCTGTCAGAATTTGTATGGAAAAACGTCAATTTTGACAATACTTAAATAACTAACTAACCACCAAAATCTTACTACTAATTTTTCTAACATTTATATAATGTTAAAATTAAAATTGAATACTTAAATGTTAAGCGGGACTCAAACTTTGAATAGCGTTTCTGTATTCGGGGGTTAGAATCCTTCGCTAGCTCGGTCACCAAAATTGAGCACGCGGTTAAAAAACAACTTTGCACTCACGTACAACAAATAACTATTTTATATCGTCTATGCTACTTAATAATGGAGCAAATGAACTTCATCCCGATTCGACTTCGATTACCCGGTGTAAACTAATAAGCACCTTGGGGCACCCGAATGGTGGAGGGAAAACCACCAACAACAGCATTCCCAAAGAGGATTGGTGTCAGGCAGGCGGCCCGCTATAAAATGTAAGCCAAAACTTTGAGCAGTATGGATTGGAATGTTGTCATTCCAATCACTCTCACCGTTCATCAGTCTCTCGACAAGGTCCGTTCCGTCTCTTTTCTATACATTCATTCATCACTAGCACCTTTACGGTGTGATGGATAATGTGAATCAAAAGAGAGTGGATGGCTTGATGACGTCTGACCGGTATGAATGTAAGAGGAAACATACTGCGCCGACCCCAGATAAACTGGAAACAGGGCAGGAAGAAGAAGATGAACTTCATCTCTTAATTTCCCTGGCATTGGTCTGGATGGTACAATATACGGATAGTGGGCTATTTATACCTACATATTATAATCCGCCACGAAGGTCCAGTACGGCTTGGTGGGCATTAACGAATGCGAATGGACTGTAACCAGCATGGTCTATAGTCTTCCGATGCACAGAGGAGCTCAAGATAATATTTTTTAGGGGCCCATCCACTGATCAGACATTGCTTAATTTACGAATTATTTAAATAATATTTTTTTAAATATATTTCTTTAACGCCATTCGGTCTATTACGGTCTTCCATGCTGGCCTAGGGTTGTCGTAAAAGTCGACTAAGGGAGATTACCCGGTATAAATTCGTAACCATCTTGTGGTACCTAAATGTTCGAGGGCAAACCACCAACAACAACCCAAAGAGGATTAGTGTCAGGCTGGCGTCCGGCTGTAAATCCTAAGCTAAAACCTGGAGCAGTATGGATTGGAATGTTGTTGTTGCCGAGCCGTTTGGAAATTTAACCTTTTTATAAAACAATGTACCTTTTTTATTAGTTATGGTTTTTGTCTATTATTTTAAGATTGATTGATTGATGTGACTTTTGCTTTTTGGTTCGATAGGTAGCTTCACTTTTCTGTTTGTAAGATATTATAATAAAAACCCAGTTTTCACCGTTGTTATTCGCTTTTTCATTTAACTAGGATTTACCACCACCCATCCACTAGCTCTCCGCTTCAGTTGTCATCCCAATCACTCTCTCCATTCATCGGTCTCTCGACATAGTCTTTTCCGTCTCTTTTCTATACATTCAGACGAAAGCAGCCTTGCACACTATTGTGAGCAGGCAGGGCTTGTCCAGAAAGACTTTCCATGGATGAAAGGATGGCAGAAAAGATATCCATAATAGTAAGTAACATTGATGTGTGGGAGTGAAAATTAAGGAAAATTAAGTGGAATTAAGGGAGAGAAACATGATGCTAGTATAAATGTAGGTAGGTCTAGCTAGGCGGATTGTTATTTTTTTTATCTAAACAGGGAAGCTCTTGTCCTTCATCTCATCTCATCTGTTGGTATGTATGTTTATTTGTGTTATGTTTGTATGGATGTTTGTTGGTGTGTATACATGTGTGTGTGTGTGTGTGTTTATGTCTGTATATGGACATGCATGTGACATGCACGTGTATTAATATTATTTAGTACTCAGTTATAACTTTTAAAATAATTATTTATATATAATTCGATATGTATTGTTCATGTGGTCCTTCACTTCTCTAATTTTTATTGTTTTCCATGTTCATTTTTCTTTTGTTATTCCATAATTTTAAGTCTAACACTCGTGTAGGCATATTTAAGAGCAGTCGCAGTCAGTGTTAGGAACACAGGTTTGTTAAACTTAAAAGGATGCGACTCACCCAATCTGTTATACCTACCTAAGCGGACTTAATTATGAATAAATATTTTCGTATTTTTCGTATTTTTTTTGTTTCACCTGGTTTTATGTGACGGTAAGGGCCGAAGATGGAAACGAGCTTCAGCTGGAACCACCACAGGAGGCTGGGTATCTTATCACAATTGTCGGAACACATTATTGCTATTAATTATAGCGACAGATTTTGATAAGACGGTGGTATCTAGCCAGGCGGACTTGAAAAAAGTCTTACCACCAACCAAACCGAGTACTAATTTGTACCCCCCTGGGGATCAAACCCGGGACATCTGGATCTTAATTCCGGTGGGCAAACCACTAGACCACGGATTAACCAAATTGAAAGCCTGATTGAAGAAATTGAATAAGGGCCTGGTCAAGAGTACTCGATTCCGACGGGCATCAATGAGGACATTAATGAGATTGGATGCAGGAGAAAGGCAAGATAAAAATATTATTATTTATTTATTGGTCTTTGATAATAATTAATAATAAATATAGTTCATAGAAGTAAATAAATTATATGGTAAGATAATATGGTTTTAATTCATACCAAAAGGTCTTAATTATGCTAAAAACGTAAGTTAGCTGGACTCGAACAAATTCAATTTATATTAGATATATTTTTATTTACTGCTGATAAAAATTAAATGGGCACTTGTTAAGTAATACAAGGCCGCCGCCCACGCTCAATACGACGGGTTAGCTCTTTATCTCATTTACTTATAAGCTTATAACAGATGGTTAAATTCATAAATTTTGAAATGTACATAAAATTATGCCTATTAGATTAGGTAAAGTTCGCATTATGTAATACCTACTCTATGTATTTTGTATTAATAGCATATAAAACAACTCATTTGATTTCGTTACGACACGAGGGCCTTATTCTGCTAATGTTAACGTTACAATTGTATCTCAGTGTCGTTTTAATAGTTTTGCATTTTAACATAGTTCCTGTTACTGAAACAGAAATTAGGAAATACACAAATTTTTATCCCTTTGCATTGGTTATTTTCAGTTGTATTGCCAAGAGTTGTATCAAAAATCAATACTATTGTAACACGACTGAGGCACGGTTGTTTCGTTAACATCAGTAGAATGAAGCCCTCTTAATGATAAGTTGAAAATTGTTCTCCAAACAATATACCTACTTCTTACTATAGTTTGTTTACCTACATATTTTCTTTAAGCTTCCCATTAAAGAAAGAGATAAAGCTGCAAAATAGTATTTGTCAACTACGAACAATTGAGTCATTGTGTTGGATGCGACGTCATAAATATTTACAAATGATTATAGTATTTATTCCGTAGACAAATTCACGGGGAACATTGCTTCTATTTTTGTCTAACCTACCTACGTTCACTTTGCTATCAACAGTTAGATCGTTAAGTGCCTCAACCGAGAAAGCTTGACGTCAAAGCTAATAAGTGATACTCAATTAGCGCCCTTATCCAACCGCCTCCAGGGTGAGTTAACTCTTAACGAGCGAAACGAAGACGGCATACATATACACCTACACACATACACATGTCACGACTTTCTCCCACAAGGGTAGACGGAGATCACTTCTTTCCACTTGCTACGATCGTTACATATTTTGTTTTCTTCAATTTCATTACTTTCATCATGCATGCTCGTCGAAATGGGGCCCATGTATACCTGTCAGCATTTTTATGGGAAAATATCAATTTTGACAATACTTAAATGTTAAGCAAGACTCAAACTTTGAGTAGCGTTTCTGTATTCGGGGGTAAAAGTCATGTTTAAATAAACAGGGATTAATTTAAAATTGCATCAAGATTAATTAAGTAATGTGATATAAAGGCTGTGCTCTATGATAGGTTTTCAGATAACACGTTTAAATATTAATTGAACCCAATCCCTCGAGTCGGGTTAGAAAATTCGAAGCACGATTATTGGCCAGCTTATTTCACAAAATGAAATGAAATGTGTTATGTATGATGTTTTACAACATAGAATTTGACTTTACCTATCCAAAACATAATGCTTTAATTTTCATTATTATTACACCGCGAGCAGTAATAACAGTTGATAATTTTCATTATTGAGTGTCATGTTATTTATAACTCCAAAAAAAACATATATACTTCTTCTCCCTGCCCTGTTCCCAGTCTATCTGGGTTCGGCGCAGTATGTTTCCTCTTCCATTCATATCGGTCAGACGTCATCAAGCCATCCACTCCCTTTTGATTCATATCATCCATCACACCGTAAAGGTGCTAGTGATGAATGAATGTATAAAAAAGAGACGGAAGGGACCATGTCGAGAGACCAGTGAACGGCGAGAGTGGTTGGAATGACAACATTCCAATCCATACTGCTCAAAGTTTTGGCTTAGGTTTTACAGCCGGCCGCCTGCCTGACACTAACCCTCTTTGGGTATGCTGTTGTTGGTGGTTTGCTCTCCACCATTTGGGTGCCCCAAGGTGATTTTTGGTGTACACCGGTCAATCTCCCTTAGTCGACTTTTACGACACCCATGGGATGAGTCAGGGCTGGCTATTCTACGTTATTTGTTCGCTCCCAGGCCAGCATAGAAGACAAGAATGCGCGAGCAGTAATAACAGTTGATAATTCATCATCCATATTCAAATAATTGATCATTGAGTGTCATGATAAAACTTTAGATTTAAGAGTTTATCCGGAGTTAAAAACTGTCAATATTTGTCAATATTTCGCATTTTTGACGATTAATAATATTAATAACATATCTTATTTTAAATTAACGTCAACATTGTATACTACGAGTATAGTAAAGTCCGTGAAACAGCTCGTCGGGCGTTGCAAGATAATAACATAACAAAATATGTATTTAACAAAATTATCTAATTACATTACATTGTGAATGATGTTATATCTGTGCGGGCTGACAAATATCACTATCTCTTAAACAAATTGCAAAGCAAATAGTATAAACAACATTGAAATTATTTTTTTTCTGTTTTTAATTACAATCATTACCTGCGGTTTCATAAACCCATGTGAATAACTCAATTCTATGGTTAGTAGGTACCAAAGGTTATTCTACCTGGAGGCGAGAACAATTATTTTTAGAAAACGTACGTTAAATTATATAGTGAGTTATGAACAAAAAATCATCGTCAGCTGATTGTTTGTGGGTGTAAAGGTCGTCAGTTTAACTTTGAGAGGGACTATGCAACGCTCGAATGCGTTAAGTGCACTACATGCTTAGCACGCTGACTGACGGTGTAACCCCCCTACAAAAGTCCCAGCCGACCCTGTTCTGTATTATGTTAAAAAAATGTACATATGCCGCGTGGTGACGGCAGAGTAGAATACAATTGTCACCACTCCAAATCTTTCCCGTGGGTGTCGTACAAGGCGACTAAGGCTAAATCTGAATATGATTAGGAATGGGCAGCAGCGTTCCTCTTATACCACCTAGGCTAGCAATGTACTGCGACTTTTGTGCCCGATAAATGGCAATAGGCTCGCCACGTATTACATGGGACTTGACATATTTGGCGAAACGTGGGTGCTAGTTCACCTCTGCCTACATTTTAAATGAGGTCAACGCTACCACCAGCCCTATTACCGGTTTGATGTATGACATGAATAAAGAAAGAGTGGATATGAATTCTGAGAGAGGAGAGTTATGAATAAAAGTGGTCCAAGCTACCATCCGAATAGGGACATGTATATCACTGAAATAGGAGAGCCCGACGAGCAATAGCAGATTACTAACGCCATACTGAACAAGGCCCTCATACATAGGCCCCGTAGAATTGTTGCCCGTTGAAATTGCTTTATATGGCATTTCGCTTGCTCCAAGCCTCTCGCTCCAATAGTCAAGGTCATAAGCGACCGACATCATTTGGAGTTGTTCCAACAGTTTTCCGATATTTTCCAGAATTCTTTCTTCGCAATCAACGGTATTTTTTATATAGAGCCATTAATATTTCAAATATCCAAAAGGAAATGCTCTATATAGACCGGTTCTAAACAGGATTAAACTATCAATAAAGTTGGAAGAAAGCAGAACGTAATAAGGCACCAACCCTTGGGAGCTTTGATATTAAAAAATTAACTCAATATATAAGACCTTTGCTCAGCAAAGTTACGCCCTGTGCTAGGTTATTTATAGCAAAGTATTCGGGCGTAGGAGTAAATCCGAGACGCGACGAATCTCCGAGGGTGGAGAAGCTCCGCCTAAGTAGTAGTTGCATAGGTACTAGGTACTATCAGCAGGCTAAGTCCGGAAAGTTGCTCGCTTACATGCGATGTATTTTATTAAAACAATCATAAAATTATTCAACTTCATCTGGCGTATATAGTCAACACACATCAATTATGACTATACATATAGGTATCTATCAGCAACATTTTGAAGATAAAATATATTTCTACTTTTGCCATGTGTTCCTACCTTTTTAACGCATATAACGGATATGATTTATAATTTATTCAAAAAATAAACTTATCTTCCAAATATTGTTGTCACTAGCACCGTTATGTTGTGATGGATGATTTGAATTAAAACGTGGATGCCTCGAAGACCTGGGAAATAAAATAAATGGAAGAGATAACATACTCCGCCTACCGCAGCTAACCTAGGAACTGGGGCCTTACCACCAACTCTAAACGCGACTCAATTTCCATTGTTAAAGTGAGACAAGGCTATAAGCCGAGTAGAGCGGCGTCCCGTCTTGTCACCTGCGTTTGGATCGCATTAATACTTCATGGTACGGCCACAGGGCAGGAAGATGATGATAATTGAGTCGTAACTATTATAGCCTTATTTAGTTGATATCACTAACTAAATTCATTTACTAGTATCCCTTGCTTTATCTTATCTTGATCATTTACCTACATGCAATAAATAATATTTGAGAGTATTTGTCTGTGTGCTCTTTGTTCGCTATCAACATTTTATTTTGATTGGGTGATTATTTATCGTAGTATTCTATTTTATACGAATCAACAACAATTTCACTACAATATTAGTGTGATCTCGTGGGAGAATTAATTAAAGAAAATATAAACTTTAAACATAAATGTATTGTACCATCTCGGAAAAAACAATAATCTAATTCGATACTTCAATCAAAAGTATGACAATTCTTTTTCTCTTAAATCTATGGTGACAGAAATATAAAACCTCTCGCAACATCCTCCCACTAGAGAAGATGCTGTCACCATCATTAGCTGCCGCACCATCAATCACAAAACTTCTAAAGGGTACAACCTTTGTATTGGTCTAACTAACGTACCCTTCTTTGTGCGTACTTTGGCTAACCTTATCCTGCCGTCCCTACCAGGTATAAGCTCCATTATCACTGCTAAAGGCCAATGAAGACGCTTATCAGTATCATTGCCAACAAGAACGACTTCACCTACTTTTGGTTGAACTTTAGAAAACAGCTTATTCTTCCGACGTGATAAAAATCCTAAATATTCAACTCTAAATTTTCGGACTAAATCTAAACGAATCTTTTTAAGATGTCGATACTGTTTTCCTAAATTGTTAGTAGAAGATTCAATATCATCACATAACACTAGAGATCCCTCATGACTTCTATAAGACTCCATCAAAAACATAGAAGGCGTCATGGGTCTTGGCTCATTCGAATCATCGGTCACATACGATATAGGTCTAGAGTTGACAATAAATTCACATTCACACAAAGCAGTCAACAATTGAACGTAATTTAACCTAGCAGTACCCAATACTCTCTTCAAAACATTTTCACGTTCTCCTAATGTCATCCTTTTGGCCTTGTTACATAACGAGCTCTCATGGCTTTCGCTACAAAATATACATGCCAATACTTTTCCTTCGCCAGCTACTAAACTCGATGCCGTAGGGATGTTATCTTCTGGTATGGCACTCGCTCTCTTACTTTTGCTCTCGGCGTTGTTAGTATTATTAACAAAACCGCGCGTGGCCATTTTAATTCGCTCTTCATTCTCGGCTTCTGATTTTAGAAATGCCATCAATGCCTTCAGTCGATCTTTAGGTTCAGGTGTTGATCCACAGCTTCTTTGCCAAACTCTGAGTAATTCTTCTGGTAGAGATGATTCCACAAGAGGGAATAAGACTGCACAATCGACATTCATTACTTTCAATGATTCCAGCGACCTAAGGCTAGATTCTAGCTTATCGTAAAGTAATGACACTTGAAAATTACTGCGAGACTTATTTATGTTAGTCTCAACGACCAGTTGTAATAGCTTGCGTATATATACTTCAACCAACAAATCAGATCGACCATATCTTGCTTTCAAACTTTCGATCGCTTTATGGTAATTATCGCCAGTAGGGGGAAAACTGCTTACTAAATCACACGCTCTAGAGCCAGAAGTCATGCTTTGCAATAAATATTGAAATTTATCTTCGCTACTCAACTCTTCGTCTTCGTCTATACTCTTAAATTGACTCCAGAACTTTAACCAATTAGTCAGATCACCATCAAATTTATACAGCTCTATTTTTGGTAGCATCATTTTGCGTGTCGAACATTTTCCGCGTTCAGAATGAACCACAGTGGTACATCTACTCTCCGCGTCAAAATTTTCGTCTCGTGTGAGCCGTGCTAAATCGAGTTCTGCCCGTATAAACTGTGACTTATATTTATCCATCGACTCTAACTCATTTTCGATGTCTTCCTCTACAGCGTCATTTCCAATAAGCTCCTGAATGACCGCCTCATCTATCACTTTAATTTGTGTCATGTGATCAGATAAAAGCTTGAAAGTTACCTCTGCATCTCTAATTTGTACGTTTTCTATGAAGCCGGAAAGTTTTTTCAAAGTCTTAGTAAACATACTTCGGTACATACCCCTTGTCTTTATCTTCTCCATATCGACAATCACCTTTAAATACGTTGGGCGCCAGATGTGCTCTCGTGGGAGAATTAATTAAAGAAAATATAAACTTTAAACATAAATGTATTGTACCATCTCGGAAAAAACAATAATCTAATTCGATACTTCAATCAAAAGTATGACAATTCTTTTTCTCTTAAATCTATGGTGACAGAAATATAAAACCTCTCGCAACAATTAGGTTTAATACTCCATAGAAACGCGCATCTGTCATAATAATATAATCTCTATTCGGATAATTATGTAAAATAGCTACAGACGTCACTGCGTAGATAAATCTGGGATGAGTGGTTAGTCCTTCAAAATGGATGCGTCATACGTTGTTATCTTTCAAGAAATAAAGATAGAATTAAGGTAGTTTTGGTGAGCAAATAAACACGTATAAATCATAATAATATTTAGATGATATATTATTATGTGTTGGGCTGTGTACTGACGGCAAAGCAGAACGCATTTTTCACAACCCGTCCTACCTGACTGACAACGTTATATTTGATAAAGCAGCAGCGGGCCTGCCATCAAGCAATTAGCAATTATTAGCATGCCCAATAGATGTTTACAGGCTCACCCCCTATTACATGGGACCTAAAATATTCGGGAAGTTTGGGTGTTCTACTAACACCTCTTCCTAACAATTCGGAACAAAACGGGCCCAAATACCTATTTTATTAAATCTAAACTACGTACGAGAATTGATGATTGCCTGAATGATTGCCTTAAATGTGTAATCATACAGTCGTATGGGTACGTATTATTCAATTAAAACCTTCATTTCGACAATGTCTACAAAATAAAGAAAAATTAGCAAGGTCAAAGCTTCGTATGAGATTCCAGCACTCACTAGTGATTAAACAATAATGGTTTTGTTTAATAGATACCTAATTGTGTCCCAGGCGTATTGCTACAAAACGATTCCGGGAAGAAATACTGATCAAAGGAAAAGTAGCCATTGTTTTCAGAACAAATGAAGAATTTTATTATATGCCCGTAAACATTGGAGAGGCTCTTATCGAATTACGAAGGGATCGGAATTAATGCCTATTTATATGCTATTGTAGAGGGCTTATCAAACAAATTGCGTGGGGAGTTGGGTGCGTTTTAAGGCAACTTGGTTTAAATGCGTAAATTTAGATGTTAATCATAATGATGTAAAATTTTTCAGGCGAATTTGTAACATACTAACCATCTCGCCGGACTAGGACTCGCGAGTTATTAATTTTTTTAATTAAAATAATTACTAACGAATCATCAAAATCTGTAGCACACATATTATATGATAATAAACCGATATTTAAAAGAGTCAAAAATTTGTCAAAAATTTTCATTCAAATCTAGACCATAGACCCGGCAAGAATAGCGACTAGTTTTGAATTGTAATTTTTTGACGTTAAGTACTCATTAACGTTATTTGACGTCTCTCAGTGCGGCAGTTAGAAGTCTTTAATACAAATGACACTTACCTATAATCACACATACATGCATGCTGTCGGTATCGGGTACCTACCTTCTGGCCCCTTTTGAATACTTATCAGTTTTTTTTAATATCATCAGTCTGGCACAGGCACAGGCATAGCCTATGGGGGAAACAATACTTCTAACCACGGCACAGTCAAGTGTAAGATGGTGGGTTAATTAAAATTAAAACCAATATTTTTTAATACACAAGTTCCCCAGCCAGGTAATCAAATTTGCTTCTTATTATTATTTGGTATTATTTTTAGACTATTTTCATGACTTAGGTATGCTTTTGAAGTCATTAGATCAAAGACAAAAATATATTGAAAAAGGACAGTTTTGATCAGTTAAAATGCAGAGTCGATACCTACGGGCGGCTTATCGATGCAATGAAATATATCTAAAACAGCCTTACATAATATAAAGCGTGCTAAGCAAAAAATACAGCGAAGTATTGCCAATTGTTTAAATCACACGCCCCTGGTACGAACAACTAACTAAAACGGAAGGTTCGCATTAAAGTCCTTACGGTTCACCGCTAGCTTCTGAACGCGGAGACTCTCATGTTCGCTATACATTTGAAGGTTTCGCTTATTCGAAGTCCATTGAAAGGCTAGAATCATATAAAGGGCCCTTCAATGTACGCAGCCAGTGACGTAAACGCCGTGCCTTGCCAGGCACCGTGATGGAGGCAGCGCATCGCGCACCAGCGATCGATCGGTTGCGCGCGCATCTCCGCCATCCTAGTTCGACTGCCGTACAGAGCTCTTCGATTACAATATTAGACAGAAATGTCCCAAACCCGTGTTAAGTGAGTGCTACAACTGGAATTGACAGACCAAGACACAAGAAGAGGGGGTGACTACCAGTTATAAGGTCAGTAATAAACAAGGACAGATTCTATTTGAAATCGCCTTGGCCATTACGTACAGGGTACAGTTTTTATTCTTAGAGAAGTTCCGAAGAAATTTTTCACCGTTTGCATGTCTACTCGGTGATTGGTCTAGAAGACTGTATAGCAATTTTATAATAGAATCTTATTCCATTATATGAATATGGTTTCGTGTGATTTCTACTCATACAGATATATATTATATAGTTATATATACGTCAATGCCCTGCATTCGCTTTTATAGTGCTAATATCTGTCGTTGCCAATACTGTTACATAAAAAGTGGAAACACGGAGATGTAAAAGAAAACTGAGGGAATGCATTTTAGTATATTTAAGTAAAGAATAAATATTTTTGTTTGTTTGTAGGATTATATTATTATAGGTACGTACCTTTTATAATGTTTAATTTAGAGATAGGTGCCCCAGAATTAAATATAAACATCTTAGATAAAACGTTTTTCTATTTAACTTAAGAGATAGTTGAGTCATTGACTTCCTGAAAAATAGTTGTAGCTTTGAAAATCACAACTATTTTTCATCGCTCCCTAATCTCTTTAGTGTAGTTAAGTTCCTAAAACCTAAACCAAATATAAATATTAAGTTCAAAATATAAATCTAAATATACTTTTTTTTTTAATATAAGTACGTGACCAACTATTAAATTAGTACAAGCCAAGTATTAGGGATTAAGTAAACGTTTTAAATTAAATTTCATTTCATATTAAATTATTGCAAATAAGCTTTGAAAAATTAATGTAATACTACTTTAGGACAAAAATAAGTAGCCGGTGCGATTTACGTGCCCGATAGACGACGAAAAGTTTCCCCTATTACATGGGACGTCTAACACCATAGACAAAACGTGGGTGTTCATTCACCTCTGCCTACGCTTTCGGGGATAAATTGGGTGTGATTTTTGTATATATTTTTGTACCTACCTATCTAAGGGATATTGTTGGGTAGCTTTATCAATAAGTACCTACATATTAATTAGAAAGTTGGGGAATTTATTTATTTATTGGAATGAAATAAAAGCACGAATCATGCACGATGAATGCTTTTTTAAGATAAACGCATAGATTAGATACCAATTAGTAATCACATAGAGCGACATATTATAGTTTATTGTCATTATCTCTGAAAACCTTGACCTGTAAATCTTCATATATTTCGTTTCGCAAATACCTTTTGAATCCGGCGAATCTTAAAAACTACATACATACATAAATCACGCCTATATATCCCAGAAGGGGTAGGCAGAGGTGAACTAGCACCCACGTTTCGCCAACTATGTCAAGTCGCCAACTTAAAAACTAAGCGAGTCATTTAGTAATGTCTACTTTTTGCTTGATATTCGTATATCGTACGCGATTTGTTTAGACTACATAATTAATTGTGTTCATGCGCCGAGCGATAATTATTTAGCCACTGAACTGAACCTTAGTTCTTGGGAGCAAATCAACAATTCGTTACATTGATGTAGAATAATCCTTGTAAATAAATAATTTCTCTATATTACCTATTTCTCTATAGGCTAAATTCTATAATATGGGTACTGGTTTACAGGTTACAGTTAAAAATTGTTACCTAGCAGAGGTCAATGTAGAATATGAACCCATTTTTAAGGGGTTATATTGTGACAATTTCTTAGTCCTGACAATTATCACTTACCTGCTTAAAGTAATAAATAAATATATACAGGTCTATTCCCGAAGTGTTAGGCAAGGGCGTAGTAATAAACGTGTTTATTAGTACCAAACCAAAATTTAACAAATATGTCCTAAATTTTTTTTTTAAATTCCTGTCAGACAAAATATCACCGTTTCTTCTTCCTGCCCTGTACTCAGTTTATCTGGGGTCGGCGCAGTATGTTTCCTATTCCATTTATATCGATGATGGTAAATAAATTTAGGTATAGAAAAGAGGCGGAAAGGATCATGCCGAGCGAGAGATTGATTAACGGAGAGAGCGATTGGGATAACATTCAATCTGCTCAATATTTTGGCTTAGGTTTTACAGCCGGCCGCCTGCCTGACCACAACCCTCTTTGAGTGCCTATACTGTTGTTAGTGGCTTGTCCTCCACCATTCAAGTGCCTCAAGGTGCTTATTGGTCTACACCGGGCAATCTCCTTAGCCGACTTTACAGACAACCCTGTGATATACAGATAGTCTGGACTGGCACATTAGGAAGAATATTTTCAACTTTATATTCTATTAAACTACACCTAAATATATTACAAAAATACACTATACAGTAGTTTTAAAAAATCAACCTTAATCCATCCAATGTAGCATACACACACGTGTACAGTTAACAGCACGTCAGGCTTTACAAAACAGTCAAATAACTACAAACCTTAGCTTATTTGACGTAAAGCACAAAGTCAATTGAAATAATTTGAAATGTTGTTAATAATCTGACGTGCTGTTGTACATTTTCAACGGATTAACTTTTTTATTCATACTGTAGATATTTTTGTTACGTCTTTAGAGCATCATGTTCATCATTCCGACTTTCAATACCTAGTAAAAACCTCGCTGAAACGAGGGCGACATTAGGGTCGATTCTGACCATGGTTCTCTAAACCTAAGACTAATTTGACAACAGTGTTTCTCTGTCATTCTCAATATGGAATGAAAAGGAGAGACTGATCTTAAATTTAGTTTTAAGTTTAGAGAATCATGTCAGAATTTACCTTATTGCCGGTTTTAAAAGAAAATGGGTCAATTCATATGATATGAAGGGATTAATGAAAATGAAAATTTTCATCTAGTTCAACCCATAATGCTTAGCTAGGTACTGCGTATCCAATTTTTCAATGTAATCGGAAATTTCGAGATTGCAAAAGTAACTACAAAAAGCTCTTAGCGTCGTCTCGTCAAAATACAAGCTCGTATTACGGCGCCCCAATTTTCTATCAACAATTGAAGATAGACGTACTACAGCTTAGTTCCTTAGCAACTTCTGTTATTTATCGTAATATAACCAAAAATTACAGGCAACTAAACTTTAATAAGCTTACTTTTAACTGTAGATAGAATATTGCGACCCGCCGTTAATCGATCTATACATTTACACGTCGAAGAAACGCAATGCGTGTAACTAAAAAATTACAAACATTAATTTTGAGGGATGGAGAAGAAAAGGTAGAACGCAGAAAAGATGGATGGATTGCGTGATAAATTATATGAATGAGAATGGAGTCAATAAGATGACAGCTTACAGCAGTGAATGTAAGGTACTTCGCACACTGCGTCGTATCGTAAGCGTATCGTAGAACGCGCGTAGTACTAGAGCAATACGAGCACGCACATATTCAAACAAGTCCGCACACGAGACGGTATTGCAGCGTATCGTATGAGGTGCATAGTGTCAATACGATAGTCATAACGTACTGGCGTAAAAACGGAAGCGTAAAATTTTATTTTATAATGAATACTGCTAAAGTTGTGAACCTAATCGAAAAATTTCTTTGCCTACATAATCATCATTTAAGTGATCACTCTAGGAAAGATATTACAGAGAAAGCTTGGGCAGAAATATCGTTAAAAATAAACTGGACAGGTAGGTAAACAATATTTATATTTAGTAGAGATTAATTATATACAATGCTGCCACTGCCACGGAAGAGAATAAATTAGGTTTCAAAAAATAATTTGTGAAATAATAAACTCTCCCAAACACGTCTGGTACACTTGACGCCATATTTTTAACTAAGATATTACAAAACGATACGTCTCCGCGACGATTCGTCTGTAGAACCCTCCGCGTCTCGTACGCGTAGCGTTATAACGATACGCGTAAGAGACATTTACGCCTACGACCCATGTGCGAAGTCCCTGAGAAAGAAAGAAACATACTGCGTCGATCCCAAATGAAATGGGATAAGGGCAAAAGGGTAATGATAAAGATATCTACACATTGTACTTGGAAATAAAATATGTACAGTCAACCACATGACACCAAACTATTCAATATTATCAAAATTTTCCAATCGATTTTTCAATCATATTTCATTCGTCGCAGTGTCAAAATAATAAAAAAAACTTATATTGATCAGAATCTGAAGTTTAACAGAGTTCTCTGTTCTATGCCTACTATAAACCTAATCCCGGATCCAAATCCTGGTAAGCGCAAATTATATAAGGCATTCGATTGTCTAGCTAGACCCAACCTTTCTATTTATAATACCTATACAGATATTAATAGCAATAATTCCCCGCTCCGATTCGTAGCGCCCTGCGCTACAAATAGGAGCGGTCAATTTAAAGAAACTTTTAAGGAAGAGCTCGAATGCAACACTCTGAGTACCCTCAGGGTTTTCACCGTCCCCAAGAAACCCGGTAGACGCTGAAGGCCCTCAGCCAAAAAATAAATATTTTTTTTTTCAATACTCAATATCTTTATTGCAAACTTGTACATTCTGAATTTGATACACTGAATCTACTAAAATTAATTAACTTCAACATTAGACCTTTAAAGCGAATTAGGAGAAAAATATTTACACTGCAAATATATAAAAACAATACCTCCTTTTACAATCCTATAGTTCGAATGTGTCGTTCATATAACGAGTTGGTACTGGAACACAATGAGTTAGATATTTTCTTGAAAAACCATTTGGCGTTTCGATACACAGTAAAAAACATCCTCAGCTGAACTAATCCACTAATCGTTTGTTTGACAGTGTTTGGATAGTTTGAGAATTTGTTGGTATTTTAGTATTTAAAATTTTACTAAATACTTTGTTTACGTGCTGTTTTGTTTTGATCATGCTGTGTATGCACGTTTTTGGGTTTCATCTGGTTATAATGTTATTTAGATGCAACAATTTAGTAATTATATGACTGTAACCTGTTGTGTATGCCATAATGAATAAATAAATAAATAAATAAACCATAATGTACAATGAGGTGGTAGGTAAATTAAAATTTCTGAATGGTCACAAAAATCTATCCACGGTAGACCCAAAGCTGACCTATGCCAATATCATATCGACATAGAGGCGTCGAACGAATGGCTGAAAAGAGGAGAGCTTTTCCCGGAGACGGAGGCATTTATGATCGCCATTCAAGATCAAGTAATAGCTACCAGGAACTACAGAAAGCACATCACAAAAGAACTACAGTCTGATCTTGTCGCCACTGCAATGGTGCACCAGAAACAATCCAGCACATTACCGGAGCGTGTAAGAATTTAGTGCAATCTGATTATAAGCACCGCCACGACCAAGTCGCCTCAATAATACATCAGTTCCTTGCATATGCACACAAGTTTGTCCCTGAAAAAAATCCTTATTATAAGTATACACCATCCACTGTTTTAGAGAACGGACAAATTAAATTATACTGGGACAGAACACTAATTACAGACAGAACAGTACATTATAACAGACCAGATATTACACTCCATGATAAAAACAACAAAACAATATATTTAATAGACATTGCTATCCCAATACACACAATCTACAAACTACTATCTCTGAGAAAATATCTAAATATCACGACTTAGCTATTAAACTTAAGCTACAGTGGCAAGTACAAACTGTACACATAATCCCAATAATCATCTCAACCACAGGAGTGGTGCCACACAGTTTACAGAAGAGCTTACAACTACTCAATATACCCACAAAAATTACATATTTACTACAAAAAGCCAGTATCCTTAACACTTGCAGAATCACCAGAAAGTTTTTATCATCTACAACACTAAACACTATGACGCTTGACTGAGGTCCGCGTCATAGGTGTAAATACCCGCCTCTACCTGGGGTTGGAGAAAGATTAAATCTTTAAAAATAATAATAATAATAATATATTTATTTGCTTCAAACATGGTTGTTAGGATGGTAAATACAATTTAGTGTGTAGGTTCATCATGTTTCGCCTATATCATAAGCATGCAAACTAAAATACAACATACATACATACATACATAAATCACGCCTATATCCCCGAAGGGGTAGGCAGAGGTGAACTAGCACCCACGTTTCGCCAATTATGTTAGGTCCCATGTAATAGGTGGCGAGCCTATTGCCATTTATCGGGCACAAAAGTCGCAGTACATTGCTATTGCTAGGTGGTATAAGAGGAACGCTGCTGCCCAATCCTCATCGCTAATTTATCCTTAGTCGCCTTGTACGACACCCACGGGAGAGATTTGGGGTGGAGACGATTGTATTCTACTCTGCCGTCACCACACGGCTAACATAAAATACAACAGAATCATTATAATATCAACATGAATAACTGTTATTAAATAAAATAATAGTTATACAATTTATATGTCAGTCAGAATAAAATTATTTAATTAACTTATGTTCCTTTACTATTATATAATATTACAAGAATTAAAATTCTGTTATTTGTTATACAACTCCCTAATGTCATAAAAATTTTTTGTCAATAGCCATTTATATAAAGCTCTTTTAAATTGGTTTACATTCAAACATTTTAGGTCACCGGGTATATTATTAAAAACTTTACAACGGGCAATGTAGTTTAGTCAGGTCAAGACGAAGGGTGCTTATTGCACTTTGGGTCTTAGGGCACCCCGAGGGCAAACCACCAACAAAAGCATACTAAAATAGGGTTGGTTAGGTCAAAACTTTTACAGCGTGATAGGCCGATATAAATTAAATAGGACTGGATGGCGCGATGGTCTCTAGCTAATCATCATTATCTTTCGCCCTGTTTCCAATTTATCTGGGCTCAGCATAGTACGATTCCATTCATTTCTGCCCAGTATATTTCTTCGTCCCTTCATTTCGGCGCGATACGTTTCACGAATGAGGAAACGTCGACCCTAGACAACCTGGGCAGAAAGATGATAATGACAATCCAGAAGCCATAACACAAGCATTACAGCTGTTTACTCTAATCTTTAAATTAATTGGGATCGTAAGAAATGTTTATTTACCGAATAAAACCTGTGGCCAGCAATGGGGACAATTTAGTAGGCTGATGACGATGATGATATCATGAGTTCATTCTGATTTAAGATGCAAGTTCATTCATTCTGATTTAAGATCCGGATTTTTAAGAACGGATTTTGTTCCAATCCGGATATTACAGATTTTATGGATTAAAATGAAAGCACATGAAAATCGAAACAATAGTTATTTGTTGTACGTGAGTGCAAAGTTGTTTTTTAACCGCGTGCTCAATTTTGATGACCGAGCTAGCGAAGGATTCTAAAATTGAATGACGAGCGTAGCGAGTGATTCAAAAATTAGAATCCTGAGCGATAGCGAGGGAATCAAAAGAGCACAAGGTGAAAAATCTTTGCACTCGAGTGCAACACGTAACTTTTCATCCCCCCCAACGAGGAAATTGCAAAATACAAAAAAAAATACAATCACAACAGTTTCTGTTTTCACCCAGAATCTTCCACAACACCCTCCCATTAACCCAAACACACTCTCAACACTCACCCAGAAACACCCACAACATTCAAACCCGCAATACACACCCATTCACCCAGAAACACCCAAAAAACACCCATTCACCCAGAAACACCCACAAAACACCCATTCACCCAGAAACACCCCCAAAACACCCATTCACCCAGAAACAACCACAAAACACCCATTCACCCAGAAACACCCAAAAAACACCCATTCACCCAGAAACACCCACAAAGCACCCATTCACCCAGAAACACCCACAAAATGTCCAATCACCCAGAAACACCCACAAAAAACCCATTCACCTAGACACACCCACAAAACATCCATTCACCCAGACACCTCCAATACCCAGCCATCCACCCAGCCACACCCGCAAAATTTATCCTGACACACCTGTAAGTACCTAATAAAAATTACCGTCCCTAATGGAGTTCCGAGACGGTCAATCAGCTTGAGTCAAGCACGTTGATTTTCTGTATATTTTTGTTCCGTCCAAACAAACCTAAAAAACTTTTAAATGCTTGACTCAAGCATCAAGCAAGCATTGTAGACGATCAAAATGTTTAAAGCAAGATTGACGCCAAGCTGATTGACCGTCACGGAACTCCCTAAGTTTTAACAAATTTATGACGTGAAAAGAAAATGGCGCGCGCAAAGCCAATTACAAAAAAGTACACCAAGAAGGTTCCGAGTCTGAGTTTTTAACAAATTAAAATAGGTTACATGATAATTTCGGCACCATGGAGGTAGAAATAAATAGGTATAATGATGTTTTGAATTCACAAACTCATTGCACACGATGTTCTAAATTCAAATTTACTTTAACCTCTAGAGGATAAAAACGGCTTTTGCACTCAGATATCGAAGAGCAAAAACGCTTTTTCCGAGATGGTGGGATGAAAAGGATTTTTTTTTGTTTTTTCTGGTATTTGGAATTATTCAAACTATTATAATAGCATTCTTCTTCTCCCTGCCCTGTCCCCAATTTATCTGGGCTGAGCGCAGTATGATACCTCTTCCATTCATATCGGTCAGACCTTATCAACAGCAAAAAGAACTAATATGCCATTTTTTGAGATATAAAATGGTACCCCAAATAGGATATGGCATCGGCCGAGCCGATAGACACTACACTCGGAAGACGCGCTTAACAGCAAACTCGCTCCTTCCGATTTTTTTGTTAAAATTTCCTAATATTCAAATAATCCCGATTCGATTTTCCAATTCCGATTTGGAGGTCTAGTAAAAATGTGCGGATATTTGGACTTTTCCGATTACGGATAATCCGGATTGCATTCCCTAATCATGAGCATTCTAAGTTCGTTCCAAACGCAAGTGTAAAAGTAGAATGCAGCTCACAATTAGCAAGTGCTGCAATAACATTATAACGAGATAAACAACGTAAACAATGTTGATGAGTCTTAAATTATAAAATACAAAAATAAAACCAAGTATTACCTATTTCTCAAAGTCACTAATCATTTTGATTTTCTACAATGGATGATGTATTTAAAAATACATCTTTCTTATTTTTAAATGCATTTCGTCGATAAAAAAAACAATCAAAACTGTTTACGTTTTTTATCTCGGTATAATGGGTAGAGTATACACCTACTTTAACACGGTCACATTTCAACCTAAGCCTTACGGCGTCTTATATCGATTCTTCTGAAGGCTTTCCATGTCAGGGCGCAACTCGAGAGTCTATCTTTCCGCAGCGACCGTCGTCAGCTCTACAATAGCTTTTATTACTTTAAATATACGGACTTCTTGTGCTACATATTTTATATAGTGCAATAATTTCACACGGACTGAACTCATTATTTAATTCACACCTTATGGGATTGCTATAACCCTTATGAAATTTTACTGATCGTTTATGATCAGGATAAGACAGTGTTTGTTCAGTGGTGTAAAAAAAAATATATGGTATAAAATAATTTTACGCCTAAATCAATCTTGATTTTCGTTTATAAAATAATATTCTGCCATACTATTAAAGAAATAAATTGTAGAGTTTAAGCACATTTAATTAGTTTACAATTAATTTCCGAGTAATTAATTACTTTGAAGAAAATAAATTTTGCCTACGTTTTAAACATGATTGAAATGGACAATAGCATACTATACAATTTTAAATACCATACATAAATAGACAGCAAGCCGACAATAAATTAGCGTGCACTCCTGATATTGGTAAATTTCCTCCAAAACTTACTAAGAAGATCAATCCAGTGGTTGTTGTTTAACATCTTAAGTTAAAGAAAACTATTTTTTTAACTGTCTTTTCTAAGCATTTATCTGAACATAACTCTTTGTTTCAAATTAAATTAAATAAAGTTTCTCGGCGACATGTGACTTGTTAAATTTACGATGTATAATGGTTATGCTTGTGCCATTGCACAAGCATAACCATGCAACCACAGACCGCTTTGGATTAACTTCTACCTCAAATTTTAATATTAGAAATCTTGGAGGTATTTTGTTATACTTTAAGTAGACGCGTCAGTTGTACAAAATAACATGTAAACCATCATACTGTCCCCGTTTAGGTCCCCGTTAATTGCAAAACAATATATTTGAGAATTGTTGACCCGGACGACAAGTGTTATCGACCGGGAAGACCCGGCCGATAACACTTTCGACACTATTGAGGATTAGCAGTGTTGACGATTGGGATATAAAAGTTTCGTTCATGCTTAATATTATTGTGAATATTATACAAAACTAGCTGATCCAACAGACGCTGTCCTATCTTAGCGATGAAGTTTTTGAAAAGTTTTCAAAGGTGTGCGAACTTTCAAACGCGATTTCAAACATATAAAAGCAGAAATTTAGTAATTAAAAAAATCATACACTGTGATTTAAAAAAAAACTGGTGCCTGTTAATTCATCAAAGGCGCGAAATGTCAAACGTGCTAAGTTAAAATAGTCGTTAAGTTGTCCAATTTTCTTAATTTATCTTTCCTTAAGAACATTCTACGAAGTAAAAAAATAATAATGGAATAGTTAAAGCCGTTCTGAAGTTACCAAGGGTAACAGGGATTCAGTTTTTAACCAATTTCATGAAATGAGGAGTTACTTACTCAATTCGAATGTATTTTTTTTTAAATATTTAATACATTAATTAGGTAATTTTTGACGCAGGAATGTCGCCGATACTAGGAGCGCTGTTGCGATGGCGACGAGAAGCGGTAGAGGCGTCTACCGCACTGGAGACGGCCACCGCTACCGCCACCGACTCCTCGCGGGAATCACAAGGTATTTTAATTTAATATATAAATAATAAGTCAGTATTAGTACTACCGCACTCAGCCCGGCTAGCATGACCACCAAAACACGATATGATATATCCATTTATCGCTTTGAAAAAAAAATTAAAAATTTTGACAATTCAATGCGATAAATTGCTTTATCATATCGTGTTTCGGTGGCCATGCTAACCAGGCAGAAACATCAATTAACATTAATGAGCACTTACTGTAAAAATGTCAATTCATAACTAGTAGCTATTTTTGCCGGGTCTATGGTCTACATTTAAATCAATTGTTTTGACATTAAGTACTCATTCATTAAAGTTAATTGTGTCGCTGAATGCGGCAGTAAGGCGCTAAAGGCTGATAATGAAAAACATTTCGGAAACCGTGTAGCGTCTGGATACCAGTTAGGTAGGTACCTACACCGTCACAATCTCTACCGTGAGTGACGTACAAGGCGAATAAGGAATAAAAAATGACAAGGAATGGGCGTTCCTATTATATGATCTAGTAATATATTTTAAACATACAGTGATTTGTGTGCCCTATAAATGGCAATGGATCTGCCCCTATTACATGGGACCTAACATAATTAGCGAAAGCTAAGTATTATTTTTACCCTGAATACAGAAACGCTACTCAAAGTTTAAGTCCTACTTAACATTTAAGTATTCTCAAAATGACGTTTTTACATACAAATGCTGACAGGTATTGTCGTCTTAACTTTATAAGCAGTGCTCAAAATTTTAGCGTTTCTGTATTCGAGGGTTTATCTAGTAGATAATTTAAAATAATCCATTATATTATGGCAAACTGAAATATAGGTATCCACTGTAACCTTGAAATAAACAACGCCATCATAGGATGCCCATCGCATTTTAATAGTCATTTTAATAATAAACTTTGTACCTAACCAAACATTGCTCGACCGTGGCTTTGATGAAACACAACTTAGAGGTCGCCCTTCGCCGGAGGGTTACTTGTTATGGACCAAGTCCCTAGTCCCCAGTTCTAATTCGTAAGCACAAACAATAGCAGGTGAAGCCTAATATACCTACCTACCACTTAGAATTTGACTGAGAATAAATACATACAATGTTCTCTTATATTTGCACGAGCACTTTAAATTGGAAATAAAACAACGAATTTAACTCGCCTGTATTTTACGGACTTTATATATTATGAAAAAATATACAGTATGTTGTATTTTCTTCTTCTTCTCCCTGCCCTTATCTATGTAGGGTCGGCACAACGTGTCTTTTTCTTCCACTCTTCTCTTTTCTGTATGTCGTATACCTACCTTTATTTATTGTGTATAATATACAGTATGTATACATTATTTGTGTTGACAGATGTTACGAGCACGGGGTCGGGCCCAACGACTCCCACACCTACACAGGAGTCTATTGGCGAGGTGACGGCAGAGCTGGCGCGCAAGATGAACATAGAGACCTGGCAATTGGTGGCTATTCTTGTCGGTAAGGAGATCAAGAACTTATTTATAGTCGCCTTTTTTATAATGAGACCCGTAAAATGGCCCAATCAGGGGGCTAAGTGCGGAAAAGGCCCAGCTAAACTAACTATTTAGTCCCCTTTATCACGGTAGGCGAAATTATGATTTCACATTCCATCATGTTCCAGAGTACTGACAAAAGCATTGTATACACTTACTGCGCTTTTTGGTCTATTCTCGGTAAACTTTGAAGCGAGAAAATTATGAAAAATAAAATAATAAAAAGGAAAATTATGTCTCAGTGGAATAGGAAGGATGTTGATTTTATTATTGGAATATCAGGGGGCCTACCGCCTAACTCGATTGCTAAAGCAAAAGCTATAGTTTATGACGTCATGCTGTCATTTCGCACCAAATGTACCTAAACTATTAGCGATAGTTTTGAACGAATGATCACCGAATGATTTTGTATGAATATGGCACAAAATCCGTGCCGCCAAAAAATTCAGGATGCCTTCTATAGCCATAAGCAGTGCATTGCAATATAGCTATCATCAGCAATTGAGTTAGGCGGTAGGCCCCCTGATTGGCAGACGTTCACTTGTATAATATACAGTCCCTCTGCCTACGATTCATGAATGTCGAGATTAATATCATTTCGTTGAGTTGCCAATTATATTTAGGTGTGCCTTTCTTCCTACATAGAAATAACGAACTCTAATAACATAAATTTACGCATTTCAAATGTTACAATATCACAATTGTGCTTAAATTAAATACCTATAAAGTTCGGCATGGTCGCGACAATAGCAAGCAATAGTCTGAAATTTTCATCTTTGATCCAAATTTATTTTATAAAGTATTCCAACAAAGCAGCCTTTAAAAGAGTACGTCAAAGGAATGAATTACAATTTCAAAACTTTTAACAATATTTTTTGGATTTTGCTCAGTATAATTTGATAACCTCCACATATATATATATCGCAGCCAAAGCACAAATTACTGGCACCCGCCGCCTGCTGCCGCGGCACGCTCGCTTCGCTCACTCGGCTCTTGCTGTTCGTTGGTTCATATACCAACCTAACCTAAGAAACTTACTAGCCCATGTCGGTAAATCGTAAGATTTTTGCCTGCCTGGCTGCTGCATATCATTTTGGCCGCCAGTTGAACAGCGCTGTTTAGTAGAGGCTAGCCTGTTGATTGAGTTGACTGCGACATACATGCAATGTTTTTACTTTTATTTTATAAGCTCCTCCATCGTGTTTCGGTGGTCATGCTAGCCGGATGGCCTTATCCAATCTGTAATTTATCTATAATAATTCTTTTATATCTCTGTTTAGCTTGTAGGTTGTTTTTTGGATTTTTGTTGTTTGACCTAAAAATAAATTTCTATCCAGGTGTGGCAGTAGTAGTGCTAGGCATATGCTTTTGCTGCATCAGAAGATGTTTCCGCAAAAGGCGCTCCAAGGATGGCAAGAAGGGAATGAAGGGTGTAGACCTGAAGTCCGTCCAGCTCCTAGGGTCTGCCTACAAGGAAAAGGTAATGCATTGCTACTTATCTATTTATTGCAAAAGGGAAATAAAAACTAGAAGAACAGTACCTTGGATAACATAACTCAAAACGTTCTTTGACTATTAATTTCTCTTTATAGACCAATACTTGGCTAATGAATTCTTAATAAATTCATCTTTGTGAAAACAATATCAGATACTTTGGTACTTTGTCATATTATATGTAAGATACCTATAACCAATATCAAATATTGTTTTGTTATTACTGTATACCCCAATGCTGGTATATCGAAGAATAATAAGAGCGCTTACGCAATACATCCGATCCGAATCCATGATTTTCATGGTCCGTTGTAGCCGTAGAACTATTTCTATGGTTACTTACGCACTATTACATCCGATCTCTGTCCGAGTTTTCTAGTCCAATCATTGTTTCTCGGATTCGGATCGAATGTTGTGTGTAAGCGCTGTAATACAAGAGACCTTTGACTACACCCACTAACTACTGAAGAAGTCTTTGACTACGTCGCAGAGTCTGGTAAATCTAGTGACATAGTTGTTTTTATTTACAACGTTAACATTCTAACAAATTTTGCTCTGTAGTTATAAATCTGTAAACAAACCTTGAGACGTCATTAAGTTGAAAGTACCTGCTTATTTTAAGAACTATGATATTCATGTGAAATTTGCCGCGGGACGTGCATTTAGGTTCAGCCCGACATGGAGGAGCTCACCGAGAATGCCGAGGAGCCAGATGACGGTGATTCCAAGAAAGAGGAGCAGAAGTTAGGCAAGCTCCAGTATAAGGTGGGTGTCAGGGTATTTAAGGAGAGACAGAATAACACTGGGAGGATAGCCAAAACGGTATGAATGCAACTGTCTGTAAAAATGCAATGGTAATTTTTTTTAATCATGATGATATAGGATGTATCATATATACGATCATCGTTCATTTCAAACATTACCTACCATCTTCCTTTTTCTTTTCTTAGATGACAGTTACTTTCTTACTACTAACATTATAAACAGATCAAACGAATTTATTGCGCATTCCATAGATTGTACTTCCGGATGTCGTGTCCATCTTGTGATAGAGAGAAGAACGTTAAAGATTTCCTACATGAGACTTGGACCGAGGAATAGGTTTAAAAGACCTCTCTAAATGTGAAGAAACCTTACCATTACTGCTCACCTTTCTGTCTGTTAAACCTTAGTGAACAACTTGCTAATGGACATTATTAATTTTGTTTGTAAAAATCTCCAATTTATTAACATCATACCTACTTACCTATAGTTAAAAACTTATTTTATTTTATTTTTAAATGGCACATTAACATTTCATTGTTACAATATTTTTTTATATTGGTATTATTTGGTCATTGCATATAGGTACATACATACAACATTGAAAAGAGTAATAAAATATAGTGAGTCAAATTAAAAAAGTTTTGATTATTTCAGCTGGAGTACGACTTTAACAGCAACAGTTTGTCTGTGACCGTGATTCAAGCTGAAGATCTGCCTGCGTTGGATATGGGCGGTACGTCTGATCCTTATGTCAAGGTATATCTACTACCTGACAAGAAGAAGAAATTTGAGACCAAAGTCCATCGAAAAACATTAAGTCCAGTATTCAACGAAACCTTTATCTTCAAGGTAAATAACCTACGAAATGAAATCCTGTAGAAAATCAATTGATTGATGTTTAATATGTGTATTTTTCATCCAGAACGTGCCGTACGCTGACGCAATGAATAAAACCCTCGTGTTTGCTATCTTCGACTTTGATCGATTTTCTAAACACGACCAGATTGGTGAAGTGAAGGTACCTCTGTGCCAAGTAGACCTGGCACAAACCATCGAAGAGTGGCGTGAGCTGCAGAGTGTAGAAGGAGAAGGGGGGCAGGTGCGGACACATACACAAACACAGCCTCCAAAGCATACGCGACCATTTGATTGAGTCTCTATATTAAAGTACTTAGTAAAGTATTTTTGTCGGTCTATTTTAAAGTTAGCATACGAGCTAAGGACCAACACTGCGCTTCGACCAGTTTTGAATTGTGATACTGTGGCTTAAACTGGACAACGTTTTTACGACGCCTTACTTCCTCTTCAATTTTGGATCAATAGTACTTTTGAAAATTAAACCTCAGTAAATAGTGCTTTGTATCGCATAATATAAACGGCTTTACTTTTCAGCATCTGACACATCGACACTTATGGTAATAGCTGTAATACACTGTGTGTTTGATACAAATCCATAGCTTTGGAATTTTATGATCTCTATTATTGCTTGTAAATATGTTACTTCTGTAAGGCGCCATTCGGTATCTTCTATAATTAACAAGGAAATTGTGTTGCGGACCTGATTTAGTGATTTTACTCAAGTGATTAATAAAAATACAAGCGGTGGATCGTTGCAAAAAGTGCTATTGGTAAAGTTAACACAACTGTTAACAGTTACACCCAGGTCACATCAACAGCCTCTTCAGATTTACACACGAATTATCAATTAGGTACCTACAACATCATTCCCATGAATGCACAGTTTTAGTAATAAGGTTGCAACAGAAACAGATACTAACAAGTTACAATTAAAACAAGAACTATTTTATCTTTTTTTCTTAGCTTAGGCTAGACTGGCAAAACACACCAACTCACACTTTGTCTCAAACATTAAACAAGTTGTCATAGCGTAAAATACATTACCTACCTATCAAACATTTTAGATTTGTGTTTTGGCAGAACAGCATTCTATAATAAATATCATCATTTTGAAAGGTTCATTATTTAGTATGCTTCAACTGTCGCTATTGTCAACGTTCTAATTTCTCCCTCGAACTTTTTAAAAAGATGATATAAACATTTTTGAAATTTTACTGCACTTTTTTAAACAGAGGAACCTTGACCTAGACCGTTGTAAATTTTCATTTGTGAGATATCTTATATCTATACTTTCTCTATCACTGTAACTTTGGTTGGCCCATCGTATGCACAACACTAATACTACTAATCAAGTGCATTGGAGTCAAGGGCCCTCAATGTGGATTGATTCGTCATTTATTTTTCTGAAAAAATTAATTTCAACAGCAAAAATGTATTTACTTGGTTTTTCTCTTTTTCTCCATATTTTCTCTGCTCTGCTTGGCTGTGTTTGATTGTGTCCTGAACAATCTTGCATGCCGCTTCAAAAACGAAATGATCATTCACGTAAGTATTATTTTGAGACACATCAAGATTTAATTGGTATATTAAAAATTCACCACTCTGTGAAACACATTTAACTGATACTAGACTAAAAAACATGACGGTAATACTTGACGATAGGATAGGACGTCAGGAAGCATCACTTAGACATAAACAATCCACCAAAACAAGTTCACGTTTACCTTGTTTCACCTGTCATTACCACATGAATTATGTTGTGTTATTTTTTTATATCCATCCAACATTTTGTTTTGGTTTTTATATTGCGGCTGGGGAATGTTGCATGCTCGTTTATTTGTCTTCTGACTTGCCATTTTACTAGACAATGGAATCATTAAGTATATACAACAAGATATTGATAAATTAAATGTTGGTCCCAGTCTTCATTAAAGTGTCAAGTCAGTGTAATCAATCTTATGTGCGTAATTGGCTACTGTATTTGTGATTTCACCGTTGAGCTATTGCGCTTAATTGTGGATATGTTGTTCTCTTGTGGCTATGATATTTTTAAAGGCAAGCAGTTTGTCATTTCTCTCTTCAATTTCTTTTAACATTGATCTGAATATTCATGACATTGTAATTCTTCGGCACCTCAATTTCGTGTCATAACTACACAATCAAAATACTCGGACAAACTACATATTAAAACTGAATGAGTACGTGCCGTAAAATAGAAAACTGTCTGAAGAAATTAAAAATGACACAATAAATTTAACATAAACAATGATAAGTACTATGTTACAGGTAGTCTTCTGATTGCAGTGAAGAGATATTGTGCCAACCATATATCGCCTGTAACACGCAACCGAAGCATTTGCATGGCATACTACTAAATAATATACTAATTCCGATAGTATTGAATACATTATATTACAATACTACCACAATCGTTTGATATTTTATTTTGTTATGCAACCGAATAAAGTATTTATTTATAAAAGACAACTAACTAAATGGTTGAGCTTACACAAATTATTAACAAAACCAAAGCAATCAAAATTTTGGATTGGCAATAATTACAAAAAAAATAAATCACTTTAAATATCTACATCGATTGCGTAACAGAATTTGGTATTAAAACAAGCCGTGAATGAGTACCTACGATTAACTGAAACAAGTTGCACACATAATAAACAATTGGATAGTGTTCTATATTAAAAAAATTACACTTATACAGCAAAAACCTCTATAATCATAAAGAGACTTTTGAGAACACTTTTCAAGCACCATAAGAGCTGTAACACTGCATTGTTGTAATGTTTGTGTTGTGATATGTGTATATGTTTAGATTGATGTGTAGGTATAATAGATTACTCCGAACGTGAAAGAGAAATTATTTTATGCAAAGCAACTAAGTTTATCCTTTATTAATATTGGCTCATTTTGAAATGCTCATAAAATAATTTCTTATTAGTTGCATTACCTGTGTGTTGTGTATGTATTTATGTATATATATTATGTGTTCTTTTAGAAACAATACTATTGCGATCTGTTCCTAAAATGGTTAGTCTTTTTTACAGAGTAGGAATCGCCTTCTAAGGTAACATATTCTTTAATACACACATAGGTTCAGTCCAGGAGAGCTAAGGTTTTAGAGGTGAGCACATAATTCAATGATGATCTGAGCTGGGTGTCACAAAATTGATAAATTGGCTTCATTTCGGCAACAGATCGTAATGACCACACTAATTCTATTAAAATTACCTATATTACCTCAGCGGAATATGACTGCTTCATATATTAGGTTTGACATGAACGTTGGTGTACCTATGTTAATTTATTTTTGTTCGTCTTATAGAGTTTTGTTATAACAAATATATGTATCGTGTATAATTTCTTGTTATTAGATGAAATTATCTATGTGCTAAAACGTTATATGTAACGCAATGAACGTGTTCGTCAAATGTGCGTATGATTAGATGCAATCTCCATTCTGTTTGAGGCTATCTCAACTGTTTATGGGCTATGCGTCCTGAGCACGTATATCGGTCCAGTTTTTCAGTTTAGCGACAAATAGATAAACATCTGGTACAGTTACACAAATTTTGTTTAATACAGTTAAACTGGAATACTGCGCCGTAATCCAATGACCATAAATACGCTTTTAGGTGACTACACGGAGCTATTGTTATGTTCATTTATTTTTGTTACGTGTACTTAAAAAGATTTTAAATGCCCTTACCCACCCTAAGCCGCGTTATTTATGGCCCATATTATTTGTATGTTTTATGAACAGCTTTCAAACCCGGACTCTCAAACGCTATTTGAACTCCTCACACAACTTTCCTGTTTTATTACCATGTACTTTCACATCCAAGTGAACTACTCCACCTTTCAAAGTTTCTAAAGCACAATCTGGGAACTCTTTGTATTTAGGTAGGATTGAACTAGTAGTGAGTGACTAAGCAACTGCTACTGAGTTTGTCTAAGAATAAAAGCACTAAGTTGATTGTGTTGCAATTTTCTAGAAAAAAAAAAAATTCGGATTTCAATATGACTAACACGCTTATGTGCGTATTTCAGGACAACAAGCTGGGAGACATATGTTTCTCGTTGCGTTATGTACCTACTGCGGGAAAACTGACAGTTGTCATTCTGGAAGCAAAGAACCTAAAGAAGATGGACGTAGGCGGCCTATCAGGTGAACTCATTAACTCACTAAAACGACCAGATATTGTTTCCTCCGCTGTGAGCATATTAATTACCTACCACACTGATTACACTTTGATTCCACAGGATTTTGTATAGGGTAAAATTTATTAATTATCACTTTAGTGGTGTGTGTATTATTCAATAGGTTAGGGTAGTTTCAATTTCATGCATGTAGATAATTATTATAACACTACAAATTCTACCTCTGTAGCTACTAGCTAGACACTTTAATGCTTAAACATACTATACTTGATTGAAAAATATACCTACTTGATTTCCTTTGTATTCTCTCCCGGCTTGAGCAATTTCAAGTACTATGTCTTAACAAGTACCCACTTACTTATGAAATAGCCACTGCTATTATATTAACACTGCGAACCTTATTACGTTACTCACAAACGCTAGAAAGTTATAAGCTTAATAATGGATATTTTTTTGGAATTTCGAATTCATGACAAGGTATTTATCATAGAACTGAAATTCCAAAATTCCCTCAATCCATAATTGAACTTATATAATAACTTACCAATAAACAGAATGGACATTTGAGAAAACAAAACACACACTTAACACAAACGGAATCTAATTAAATATACCAAAATTCAGAGATACCTGAAAATAATTACGATTTATCCGTTATTACTATGCATCTCAAATTTCCACTGTTTTAATTAAGTAAACTAACTATCCTGTCACTTTCATAGCTACGCTAAGCTAAGTAGTAATAGGATCACATTATATATTAAATAAATTAATTATTTCAGATATTCTGCGTAAATATTGCTTTGGCAACAATTTGTCTAAAATTATAACCGTCTCTTTTTCATATCCGGCATTGCGGCTGCGACCCAACAGATCCGTACGTAAAGATAGCACTCATGCAAAATGGTAAACGCCTCAAGAAGAAGAAGACTAGCATCAAGAAATGTACACTGAATCCCTATTACAACGAGTCATTTACTTTTGAAGTACCATTCGAACAAATACAGGTGCGAGCCGAGATTGCAAAATTCGATGTCTTAGCACACAGCCTGGACAACTTTGCGAATGAAATTCCAAATTATATTAGTTTTATTTTTCAACACTTAGGCCATACAATTTCATTCGCAAATTTTGTTTTTCCTGTGTGCAAATTGATGTTGTGTTTTTAATGTTGTGAAAATGGATACCTACATACACCACCACTTGCATCCGAACCCATCCTAATCCCTATTGACAGATATATGTTGTGTTTGTAAATGTGGAACGTTCGTATTTTTTTGTCTATATTTAACTTATACGTTATGTTCCGATGTTGTTTGATTTCTTTTAATTCATTTACAAAAATTTTTTTTTAGTTAGTGTTAGTTTATTAATACTACTCGTTTCATCATCATTAGACCGCCATAGGAAGAATTTGCCATAACCTGGCTGGCGGGCATTAACGACTTCATAAGAAGCCGAACTAACTTGTGCCTTCCGAAACACAGAATAACAAGAGATATTGCATTTTTGACAGCTATTTCCCGAGGGCCAACGTACTACGCCAATGAGCTCCTATCGTTTCTATTCGTTAGATCAATTAATTAGTACTCGTTGTACCGTAGTAACAACCCAGTTGTCGTATTTGTTATCTTTAATCATTTTTTATGATAGGTAGAACTATAATATTCCTTACTCTCACAACTAGAATCTAGCGGTAAGTAAGCTGGAGCGTTTGTGTTACGGATTCTAGATTATGGGCTAATAAACATAGTAGTGATGAATATATAAAAAATATACAACATAAACAGCCACCATGTCTCGAAAACAAAATGTCCGTGTTCATCATAAATATTTACCCCTACCAAGATATTTCGGGACCTCTTGGCTGATAGCAATCTGACCAGTCGAACCAACCGGCACGACCAGCAGGCATTATATTCCGTGGAAAATTGATTAATTAATGGAAATAATGACACCTATTTGACATCACTATTCAATGCGGTCAAACATAATGTCATATCGAGCATCTCTCTTGTTTCGGAAGATACGTTATTGGCCTTGTCCTGGCAGAAAGTAACAACTTTACTGCCCACAAAAAAAATTAGCTAGATGTTTTAAATATTATTATGCAGTATAAACTCTGGCGTCGATAAAAACAAAACTAAACAGTCTCTAAAATGTTCAAGGATTCACTGAGGACTGATTGTAATAAAAATTTATGTTTTGTTTGTGAGCGAATCGTGTTTTACCGTTGTCGTTAGCTAGCTAGTCAGTAGAATCCCTGTATTGTGTTCGCCTTGTCTGCTGTCTCCTCAAAATCTTTCGTCTGTCTCTTATCCTTCTTTAATTGTCCACCAGTAATCCTTTTACCCTTCTTTATATTTCTCAAAGTCGAATATCTTATTTTTATCTTTGTCATGTTAACCTTTTCTGCAACAGGCCGTTTCAGTTGAAGGTCCTCATGACTCTAAAGATTTCAATAAGATCGGCTTTTATTAATATAAAGATCAACAAAGTGGTGTTCATAATCTCCCCTCGTAACTGCATTACAATTTGGTGACTTCGAATTGTAATTACTTATGGTTTAAGGAATCCAGTCCCTCGTACTTCTTCTAATTCATATTATCTATCTTCTTTCATTTCTTCACATTTTCCTTTTTTTAACCTGCTTTGTCCTTAAATGCTATGTAAGTACAACGCTTTTAGTTTTACCTCTTCTTAAAGGAATGGCATGCTACCAGTTCTGTATATTTTTAAGGTTAAGCTAATTTTATATTAGTGTACTTGACATACCAGTATTAATTCAGATAAATTATAGATTTATCTGTTTATATTATTGACCTGATTAAGCTCCATTTCGATATTTATGAAAATGCATAATTTACTTAGAACTGTCACCATAATTATGTTGACTAGCACAAGTTTAACTAAATCGTGAAGCGTTGTTATCATTATTATTTATAGATGATCGTTAAAAATTTATTCGTAATTTCGTTTAGTACTTATAGACTTATTTCTGCTATGCTTCGCAATAACAATAATCTTCAGAATTCATGAGTCCCATCTTTAGCTTTTACTTACTGTACTTACTAACATGTTACACTAAATTCGCTCTAAACGCATAATAAAACGGACAAGCTGATTTAATTCATTTTCCACATTTTATTTCTCTGTAAATTTTGAGCGCTTCACATTAGATATTTTACCAAATCCTTTAATATGGCATCCTTCATAATTCTAGAGTAACATGTACCTAGTAATCTTCCAAAAAAAGTTTTATCATACCTACAATCATACCTACTTCACGTCTTCAATACATCTCGCTTTATTCACTTAATTCTATGAATTGCACCCCAGAAAGTGAATCTAGTAGTAACGGTGGTGGACTACGATCGCATTGGAACATCGGAGCCGATCGGTAAGGTGGTGCTGGGTTACAACGCATCAGGAACCGAGCTGCGCCACTGGTCTGACATGCTGGCCAGCCCTCGGCGACCCATTGCGCAGTGGCACACCCTCAAGGACCCCGATGATGGAGAGAAGAAGGATTAAGCATAAAGAAGAAGTAAGGATTCAATAACCAAGCAAGTTTAGTTTCTTATAAGCACACTACATTAACATTTTGTCAATAGTCTGTGAAAGGGACAACATTTGATTTAAACAAAACACATCTTACAAAGGAGAACAGCCACTTTGTATGGAGCACTGGTACCAATGTGAACGTAATTAAACAACTATTAAATGTACATCCTTTTATAGCTTTTTACAACAGAAAAGAAGTGGTTTTGATTTAACTTTAAAATCTAGTGGGGTTCGTTTACAAATAAGCACTTTAGAAAAAGTACTTTAGAGGTTATTTTATGGAATAAACTGTGGCAGGATTATATCGCGAAACTATTAACCTGATTTTTATGATGGATAAACACAACACATGCAGTCTTATTTTGGTGTCGTGCATGCCCATCCTAAAAACCAAACAATAGTCATATTAAGGGCACAACAACCAACAGTTTGTTTACCAACAATACCATTACAACAATATCCCTTAATAATGAAGAGCCGTTAAGCAGTGATACTTATTCGTTTTATGAATATGCGGTGATATTCGGTTACCCAATTTAATTATTCTTATTTTATTAAAATAAAGAGAAATTTAAATTAGAAGAAAATTAAGAATTGTAATTTATGATGCCATGATTTTGTAGGTAGGTAGGTACATACTTCATTTTCAGTAGATAGTTTGACCTAAGATTGATTTGATTTTTCATACAAAACCTTAGGCCAATTTAAGATGTTTTAAAAATTATCAAAAGTAAATTCGAAAACCGATATTATGCAACTACTATAAGAAAAAAAACCCTACAAAGCAGTAGTTTTTATGCTCTTACAAGTATTAAGTATGATAATAATACAACTATTATATTGAATTTTTGATTTCTAACTAAAACACATAGGTACAATTTGTTTTGCTTTTATGACCGCGAACTGTTTTCAACCTATTCCATAGTTAAGTTCTTATGTAAGTGACAATGTAATGTCTTTATAAGAATACATTATTTAAACCTAATTATTCTGATTTATGTTTGAATCTTATAATTTTCAGAAACTGCACCCAAGAAGTTGGAGTTGAAGAACGTACGACACTTATTATGAAAACTATTACTTTATTTATTGATAATTAGCCAATTGTACATTTGAGTATATGATTGTATCTGTAATTGTTTCCTATTAATTTATGGGTTGATTTGTATAAGTCTACAGTATGTTTAAATTGTGATATAATATACCTACGTTTATAATTTATTATTGGGCGCGACTACTTTCTAATTGGTACTGTGACATTATCAAAAAAATATAGTAATTATTAAATAGTTTTTGTCTCTACCCGTTGATGTTTGTGCGTATATTAAGCGTTCATTTAAAAAATGGAGAATTAACATTCCTACTACCGCCACCTCAAATGACCATCTAATACTCGATATCTTGCTATATGAATAGTTGTAAAAGTTCGTTTGACAATATCTTAGGTGTGGTGAAGGGCTATGGATTAAAATCTACTGTTTCCTTCGCCACAAGTCTTGCCAGTCGGTTAAATTAAATTTATTCACATGTAACATCGTTAAACAAATTCTCTTACCTAATATTATGTGGGCTTTGTTGAAATCGAATAATATGTTATGAATACTATCTACCGACATAACTAAGTATGCCTAGAAAGCGTTTGCTATGTATCTACATAGATTTGTATTAAATTATAATTTAATATATCGTCTAAATACCCTGATATCTAACGCTATGTAAATAAGTTGAATCCTGTTAAATTTATTACATTCTATTTTACTAAGATGTAAGTGTTATAGTATTGATACCCTTTTATTGTAAAAATCGTTCCTCATAAGAAAAGAAGTTGTCTACCTATTTATGTAGTATTAAACACTTAGAAAATTAATTATCTTGCGTACAGTTATCATTTTAAATAAATATCAATTTCTCTTCTTGTGGGGGACAATAGGCCTATCATATAGGTACCTAATATTTATTATTTTAAGACATGACATTTTTTTACATTATTAATTAATGTATATTTATTACCCAAAGAAGTTAAAAAGTACTTATTTAGAACAAAACCCACTTGAAACATTTAGTATTGTTCGATGTCCATACTTTTGTTAAAATATAACGGATAAGATGGACGTCTACTAACCAGTATCATCGAAACTAGTCAAATAAAACAAATTATAAAAAAATGTTGAAAAGTTTCAAAGTTTCCACGCGTCTTTCGATTAGACTGCGACGTATTGACTAAGCATTTCATATATTTCCTAAATATCTTTTATGGTTATTTAAGTTCTAATTTGGATAGGAACTTTATTAAAAAAAACTACCTATATATACATTTAGCTAAAGCTTGACTGTTGTTGATCTCAAACATATGTGTTATTGTGTATATAATGTAATCACATGTTAAATTTCACTATCACTTGATATATCTACGTATATAAGTATATCAGGCGGGCTTCAGGTACATTTAGAGGTGCACCATCACGAAACAAGTAGACATAGACTTGTGGTTCAAGTACTGTATTTAACAATAAATATAATTACGTAAATGTAATATAGAATGTACCTATTTATTAGTATACTGCAACAGATTCATAGATTGTTGTGTAATAATAAACAATGTTTGCACAGTTTATATTTTCAACAAGTATTCTGAACATGTTTTATTGTAAGTAGATACCTGCTCTGATATTATAATTATTTGTTGGTTATAAAATGATCTAATGGACTACAAAATTACAAATCTTAGTAAACGACGACTTTATCTAAAAGATCATAAAAATCAATGAATCTGTTGAAAACGTCACAATTTATACTCTCAGGCCGCAAGAGCCAAACGGTGGGCCTCGGTAGAATGACAATATAGACATTCCACATGCTATTTAATAAATTTTATATAATATTAAGAACAAACGAACTATGAAAATAACCGCTAGAATGCTAAAACAACAAATAATCCTTCATTTACGTGTTGTAAATTCTCCAATCTTAATAAAATTTAGTAGTTTTGAAACTATTTGTGAATATTTTAACTAGTGTTAAAATACTATACATCAGACTAAAGGTAGCAGTACGCGTTGTCCATTGAAAACTTCAAACCACGACAATACTAGTTAAAATATTTGACTTTATGAAATATGTATTGTGTAAAAATGTTGAGTAACAGTGATCAGCCTCGTAATCTCGTAAATATTTAAGCATCTACACTTTGAGTAAGTAATGCATTTTAAATTGTTAGATCTATGTATTCATTTTGAAAGATTCAACCTTATCTTTTAAACTTTCAACTAAAGGGTAATATAGCGTCAAAAAATTATAGGGAAGTAACTGATATTTTAGCTCTAAGTTCAGCGACATTGGACGCTTCGGAAAGCGTCGGAGCATCTATTCTATTCATCACGATAAAAACTTCTTGAATAGTCATTATATTTTACTTGATTCAATAATAATATTGAAGTTACGAGGCAGGTACTTTAACCAACATTTCTCGTGTTATATGCGTATTTAATCATGAAAGTGTGTATCGACATATTGATCTGTTATACTGTTTTTTTTTCGGTTCCTTTAGGTACAGAAAATGATATAACCCAAATTGTTTTTCATTTTAGTATATTTACACTAAACAATGCAGGGTTTATCTGTATATCCATCGCCCATTTCTTGCACACGAGTATATCGTAGTTTCGTATTTTGTTAAAATGTTGTTAATAGTAGAAAATATCATGTACATATTCCAAAAATTGACTATGTACCTATATCTAAAATTACTGTCATATCACCTGCCACGTGAGTAAAATACATTGTCCGTTTAACATTATGTTCAAATATAATTTAGGTTAAATAATAGAAATTTTTTGTTTAACATTATTTACTTAGAGTTTATAATAGTAATGAATTATGTAAACTATGAAAAATGTCTATAATACATAATTACATAGATCAATTTGTTTTATTCATTAAATAATGTTTTAATGAAGCCTAATTTGAAATTACAAATTACTTACTTAATTATAATATTACAAAATGGTGTGTTATAATACATATAAGTAATAAATAACAGTTTTACATACTTCTAAATCAATAGGTATTCCACTTTGTGTAAAAATAAAAATCAGCCTTAATGTTAAGACAATTTTTTAAGACAAATATTTACACTTTCATAAGTAGTTAACCAACTACAAAAGATATATGCACAATTAAACTGTCTAAGACTTACATAATAAGTCTTATACAGCTGTAAACTTGGGTGTTGCATATTAAAAAATCTAATTTATAATCTATTTACACTCCATATGAGAGCATCTAATATTTCAATAATTCCTTAATCATTTCAAGCAAAACACACCGAAACAGTTATAAAGATAAGAATCTCCTTAACCTGTGGAACGAACTATATGGTTGAAGAATTGGACCCTTGTAAGCACCATACAATTATTGTCTGTACACACATATATTGTCAAAAAATTCTGTGTGTGCATAAATTAATAAAAATGATTAACTCCTCTTCCTCCTCAAAAAAATTTAATTTATATTAAATAAATTTTGTGACTTTACAACAAAATATATCAAAGTAGAATGTTATAATTATAATCCAATCCCAAATGAAATGGAACAATGACTTCCTTGCGAATCATTATGAAGATTATTGTAAGTAGTTTAGAATAAACATTATTGCTTTAATGACAGCAAGTTGTGCAATAAAGCACTTGCTTATCTGAGTCCTTTGTGTTTTATATATCCATATTACACTCGCTATAGAACTAAAATTTGGAAATTAAAGAACCAAATAAACATAACAAAAAATATCAAAATTTAATAATATAACCATGGTTTTTTCACTTTAAGTATATTATATTCTATAACAACTTTTTAGAATCTAGCTAGAGGTAATATATAATTTACACTTAATTAAGTATTTTATAAATAAACTATTAAGACACAGTGGTATAATTAACTTCTAACTAACCATTTTGTACTTGTGTATAATAATTGATTTTGACTGACCTTCAGGTTAGGTACTATCATCGTAATATCTCCTCTTCATTGTGCGATATTTCTTCAATTTATACAAGGCCTCTATTTCCTTGGCAACGAATTCACCGTGTTTTAACATTTGTTTGATTTTTTCGAGATCAGTTTCTTCACTGTTCTTCGTAAACACTTTGTGCAATCTCTTTCTGAATAAATCATAACCTTGAGGCCAATCTCTGCCAAGAAAGAGCAACTGTGGAAAATAAAGCATTACATCTGTGATACAATTATACTTTATTACGTATCAACACACTAGGGATACACACTAAGATTGATTGAAATGTATATAAGGATATGATTATTTTATTTTACCGTTTTATAAAGATTTAACACAGCTCTGCGGTATGGCTGATCCATATTTATTAAAACTTTAACTAACAGATCAGGCAAGAAATATTTTTCAAAATAATACCTAGGTCAGAAGTCCAACTTTAGAAAATTAGAAAAGTTTTTGGCAGATACAGTGCGAGTGAGTGACAGATGACAGCACAGAACACCAATATATCTTGATAGGTGACGAAAATTGGAACTACAATTTACCAATATATTTTGACATTTCTATTACACTTTAGTTGACCACTAGCGACATTACCAAATAGCAAATAGTCATGTAAAAGGAAAGTAGCGTTGTCAACCAAAGAGTATTTATTACAATTTGTCAACAAACATGTTAGCTTTTTTTTCTTTTTTTTAGTTAGTTTTAAATTCTCCCTATATTTTAGGGAAGGCAAAGGGTCTAGCTCATACAGCCAAGTCTTAAGTGTATATTTTATCTGTAGTCTTATGAAATAATGAGTGGGTGAAATGGATGAATGAAATGAATTTTACGTTAAAATATGGGTGTCACACATTTTAACGTATCTAGGGAGTGCTTGGCGCGAATTGAATGGTAACAGAGTTCATGATGGTGACTGATGAAATGGATAAAACCACTTTTTATAGTGATCTTCACCACTACATCAAAAACATCATAAGACTTGTTTTCAATGATTCTGCATAATTGCACATCAACACGGATACTTGTGCATCAAAATAACACCATTTTTCACTGCACAAAATCGACTATGCACCAATTTAAAAATTATCGAAAAAAAATTTGACTGACACAACGTAAAGCGCCAAATACTCTAAATTTCTTTTTCTTTTTTTTGTTAAATTCTTCCTATATTTTAGAGAAGGCAAAGGGGTCTGGCCCATACAGCCATGTCTTTAGTGTATATTTTATCTGTAGTTTTATGTAATAATGAGTGGATGATATTATGAATGAAATGAATATTACGTTAAAATATGGGTGTCACACATTTTAACACATCTATGGAGTGCTTGGCGCGAATTGAATAGTAACAGAGTTCATGATGGTGCTTGATAAAATGGATAAAACCACTTTTTATAGTGATCTTCAACACATCATCAAATACATCATGAGACTTATTTTCGATGATTCTGCATAATTGCACATCAACACGGATGCTTGTACTTCAAAATAACACCACTTTCACTGCACAAAATCCAATTTTTTCAACAATTTTTGAATTAGTGAAAACAAATCTGACTGACACCACGAAACGCGCCAAACGCTCTCTTTTTTTTCTTAAATTCTCCCTATATTTTTAGGGAAGGCAAAGGGTCTAGCCCATACAGCCACGTCTTTAGTGTATATTTAATCTTTAGTCATATGAATTAATGAGTATGTGAAATGTATGAATGAAATGAATTTTACGTTAAAATATGGGTGTCGCATATTTTAATGCATCTAGGGAGTAAGAATGGTAACAAAGTTCATGATGGAGACTGATGAAGTGAGCAAAATCACTTTTTACGTGGTTTTCACCACAACATCAAACACCATCACAAGACTTATTTTCAATGATTCTGCATAATTGCACATCAACACGGATGCTTGTGCATCAAAATAACACCACTTTCACTGCACAAAATCCACTCTGAACCAATTTTAGAATTATCGAAAAAAAAAGACTGACACCACGAAACGCGCCCCACTCAGAGTAAAGTTCTATTTACTCCGAGGCGCCCCATCATGTTTGCTTTTAATGTAACTTAGAAGAAAAGCAAAGGGGTCTTGCTTACGGCCACTATAAACCTGGTTGTTTACATAAATTGTCGTTTCATTTTAAATCAACTTATTTTTACCAATACAGCTATCACTTTTCTGTATCACATGAATGCAGAATTAGAACAATCAACAAATATCTTTCAGAAATATAGAAATAAACGTGTTTTGAATGATAGATGTTATCTATATTTATGGTAACCATGCAACGGATAAAACTTCGTCGTGCGTCGATTTTTAACTAAAACCATCGAATATTTATTTCAATAAAGTTGATTGGGCATTCTAATTATTCTACTATCATCAGACATCTTGTGTTGTGATAACAACAATGGCTGATGAAGAAATTCCAGCAGAAGAGGGTAAGTGTAATTCTTCATGCAGGTGAGAAAGATGTTTAAAATGAATTATTTGTAATGGCTGAAGTTATTTAATATATTGAATGGAAAATTATTGTAGATATCCACCAAAATCAATAACAATGTTTAAAATGACTCAAATTATCTTTATTATCGTCGTTATAGTAGTGTGGGTCATGAATCCTTCAAGGATGGAGCCAAAGTTCTATTAGATACTTGACATTTAATAATAATAATACCGTGTGGTGACGGTAGAGCACAAACACAATAAGTAGCTACAATAAATTATTACTAATCTCCCCAACTTACATAATAAAAGCCCCGGGATTTAGTATTCCTTCACTGGAGTAGGATCTCTCTCCAAATTCTCACTTTCTATTAACATCGACATAAGATTAAATAAGATTAAGAATACAACGTGTGGTGACGGCAGAGTAGAATACAATTGTCACCATCCCAAATCTCTCCCGTGGGTGTCGTACAAGGCGACTAAGGATAAATCAGTGATGAGGAATGGGCAGCAGCGTTCCACTTATACTACCGTCCTGACAATGTACTGCGACTTTTGTGCCCGATAAATGGCAATAGGCTCGCCACCTATTACATGGGACTTAACATAATTGGCGAAACGCAGGTGAGAATTCACCTCTGCCTACCCCTTCGGGGATATGGGCGTGATTTATGTATGTATGTATAATCTCCCCAACGGAACAGTATCCAACGGTGTCGTACAACGCGACTGAGGGTAAAGACAGCGATAAATAATGAGCAGCAGTGTTCCCCTTATCACCCAGCGAAATAATAGCACCTAGCCTAAAATAATATCACGTAGCAATATTATACTACTTTTTACGAGAACGTTATATGATAATAGGCTCGCTCCCTACACAGATATACTCTGTGTTAGGACCTAACTTAATTTGTGAAACGTGGATAATAAATATTTTCATCCCACCATCTCGGAAAAAGCGTTTTTGCTCTTCGATATCTGAGTGCAAAAGCCGTTTTTATCCTCTAGAGGTTAAAGTAAATTTGAATTTAGAACATCGTGTGCAATGAGTTTGTGGATTCAAAACATCATTTATACCTATTTATTTCTACCTCCATGGTGCCGAAATTATCATGCAACCTATTTTAATTTATTAAAAACTCAGACTCGGAACCTTCTTGGTGTACTTTTTTTGTAATTTGCTTTGCGCGCGCCATTTTCTTTTCACGTCATAAATTTGTTAAAACTTAGGAGTTCCGTGACGGTCAATCAGCTTGGCGTCAATCTTACTTTAAACATTTTGATCGTCTACAATGCTTGCTTGATGCTTGAGTCAAGCATTTAAAAGTTTTTAGGTTTGTTTACGCTAGCAACGGAACAAAAATATACAGAAAATCAACGTGCTTGACTCAAGCTGATTGACCGTCTCGGAACTCCATTAGGGACGGTAATTTTTATTAGTTACTTACAGGTGTGTCAGGATAAATTTTGCGGGTGTGGCTGGGTGGATGGCTGGGTGTTGGAGGTGTCTGGGTGAATGGGTGTTTTGTGGGTGTGTCTCGGTGAATGGGTTTTTTGTGGGTGTGTCTAGGTGAATGGGTGTTTTGTGGGTTTGTCTGAATGGATGGGTGAGTATTGTGGGCGTGACTGGGTGGAAGTTGTGGGTGTCTGAATGGATGTTGTGGGTGTGTCTGGGTGATTAGATATTTTGTGGGTGTTTCTGGGTGAAAGGGTGTTTTTTGGGTGTTTCTGGTTGAATGGGTGTTTTGTGGGTGTGTCTGAGTGATTGGACATTTTGTGGGTGTTTCTGGGTGAATGGGTGTTTTGTGGGTGTTTCTGAGTGAATGGGTGTTTTGTGGGTGTTTCTGGGTGAATGGGTGTGTTGTGGGTGTTTCTGGGTGAATGGGTGTTTCTGGGTGAATGGATGTTTTGTGGGTGTTTCTGGGTGAATGGGTGTGTATTGCGGGTGTGAATGTTGTGGGTGTTTCTGGGTGGGTATTGAGAGTGTGTTTGGGTTAATGGGAGGGCGTTGTGGAAGTTTCTGGGTGAAAATAGAAACTGTTGTGATTGTATTTTTTTTTGTATTTTGCAATTTCCTCGTTGGGGGGGGGTGAAAAGTTATGTGTTGCACTCGAGTGCAAAGATTTTTCACCTTGTGCTCTTTTGATTCCCCCGCTTTTGCTCAGGATTCTAATTTTAGAATCCTTCGCTAGCTCGGTTATCAAAATTGAGCACGCGGTTGAAAAACAACTTTGCACTCACGTACAACAAATAACTATTCTTACACTCACATCTATTATCTAGCTAGCTCAAATTCAATAGCTTTTAAGCGCTTAATCAAAGGGAGTGGCCTTTTGATTCATCATTTTGTCACACCGAAAAGATGGTAGTGATGAATGAATGAAAAGAAAAGTGATAGGAAGGGCCATGTCGAAAAACCGATGAACGGAGAGTGTGATTGGGGTGATATATACATAAACTGCTCAAGGTTTTGTTCTACAACCGGGCGACTGTCTTTTGGGGTGTGCTGTTTTTGGTGGTTTGCTCTCTTCCATTCGGGTGCCTAAGGTGGCTATTAATCTAACCGAGCAATCCCCCTTAGTCGACTTTTACGACACCCATGGGATGAGTCGGGGCTGGCACATCCAACGTAATTTTTTCGCTCCCAAGCTAACATTGAAGATTGAAAATCTACATTAACATAATAAACAATTGGGACTCGAGAACAATTAGGTACCTATCTGTGTTCATCGCCATAAACATTGCACCTACCAGGATTCGAAGCCAGAACCTCCTGGCCAATAGCCAGTGATTTGACCATTCGACCCTGCTGCATGACTAGCATTGTAATTCTTATGGTATTCGACCATCCATTTGCTCCCATCATTGGTAATATTTGGGCAGATAATGATAGTTTACAGACTTACCATTTCCTATGACAGGGGAGGAAGAAGCAGCTTCAGAACCTGCGCCTGAAGAACTAGAAGATGAGCATGTTGAAGAAGAATCTATTCTAACTGAATATGACCCGGACGATTTCTTTTCCGGTGCAGTTAACACCCTCGACTCCACTATACCACTGAACGTTTTTGAATTCGAGTATCCTTTAATAATAATAATTTAAAACTTAGTTATTAGGTACTTACTGAAAGTGATCGGAATTAAAACTATGGCAGTGACAACATGAATTTTAGGTATAGGTATTACCTATAATATACCTACGTAAATATTATTATAATATGTATACACGTAAAAACAATCGCTTCCTGTTAAAAAATCATCATGTTGTCGTCCGTGATAAGAAGTATGGATCCAGGACCTCTTTATTAATAATAAAAGCCCCGGGATTTAGTATTCCTACACTGAAGTAGGATCTCTCTCCAAATTCTCACTTTCTATTAACATCGACATAAGATTAAATAAGATTAAGAATACAACGTGTGGTGACGGCAGAGTAGAATACAAATTGTCACCACCCCAATCTCCTCCGCGAATGTCGTACAAGGCGAATAAATGGTTCAAAACTTCAAACAGTGCTGAGGAATGGGCACCAATTCATTCCTCAGCACTCCTATCTCTCCCGTGGGTGTCGTACAAGGCGACTAGGGGTAACGAAAGTGGTGAGTAATGGGCAGCAGCATTCCTCTCATACCTCCTACCAATATACTACGATATACGTGCCCGACATGGCAATATAGGCTCGCCACCACATTACATGGGACCTAATTTAATTGGCGAAAAGTGGGTGTTAATTGACCTCAGGTAGTGTCAAGGCATAGTAATTATTTATTTTGCAATGCTCGTTGTTGTATTGATTGGTTTACCTTAAAATAATAATTTAGATATTCATACGGGTACAACTGTCGCAAATATTTCAACGTTTGCGCGTGCGATGAATCCGTTGTTTGCTGGGCTGCCGGAAGCATGATAACCTTCATGGACGTGAATACTAAACAAACATGGTTCAGGAGGAGCACCACTGGAGGCTCTGTTGGAAATATTACAGTAAGAGTGCAATATTTTACAGGTATTCATTCATAATGGGTGGCCAAAAATTTATTATCTCGAGTTTCTCCGTTCTTCGGAAAGCACGCTTAAGCCGTTGCGCGTTGGTCCCGGCTGCATCTGCAGTCGTTAATACCAACCAACCCAAGCCAGCGTGGTGGGTTATGGTGCAATCTCCCTATATTATTTCATCCACAGGGAAGGCCCGTGCCCCGGCAGTGACGACATTAAATGGCTGGTGATGATGACACGTATTCATTATATCGAACCCGTTTATCTGTAGTAATATTATACCAAGCGTTTTTATTCTATGTTGAGAATTGAACGGCAATCTGGTTCAAAAACCAGTAAAATACATTCTGACACATTATCCTTGAATGAAGCGACTCATTAATGAGCGAACTTCACTTCGGAAGTTCTTTTGAATTTTGTCGCTTCATTCTTCAATATCTTCGAATAATGATCGAACTTCATTCGCTTCAAAAGTTCGTTTGGCCATTACCTATAATATAATATTATTACACGCAAGAGAGAAATATTACAAGTAATTGAAACCTTTTCTTGAAGTCTTACAGAAATGACCCAAACTACAGAATAGCAGTCGCAGAGGGTAGGGAAGGTGATCGGGACCCTTTGATTTTGCTTTACACTTGGCCCCAAATGGATATTGATGCTGTGTTGCGAGACGGAACCTCCAATGCTTACTCAATTCTTGATTTTAGGTAAGTACCTACCACAGTATATCTGTGGTACTTACCTAATTTGTAAAATGAGCCCTGTGATGACGTCAGAGTAGAATACAATAATTATCACCACCTTAAATCTCTCCAGTGGGTGTCGTACAAGGTGACTAAGGATAAATCAGGCTCGCCACCTATTACATGGGACCTGACATATTTGGCGAAACATGGGTGCTAGTTCACCTCTGCCTGTCCCTTTGGGGATATAGGCGTGATTTATGTATGTATGTATGTAATTTATAAAATATTGTAAGGTTACACATTAACCTGTATTACTATTTCCTATACCTAGATACATTTATCCACCGTTCGACGTTCCCAGCAATCCACACTGGGCCAGTATGCTGGGTTATGGCCCGTTCCCATTATATTCTTCCGTCCATCCTCATCCCAGACCAAGAAAATCATCATCACCATTGTTGCAGCCGAGAGACGGGCGTGGGCACTGTTGGGCATGGGCCTTCCCCGAGGATTTCCAAACCGATTGGTTCTTCGCTGCCCGTATCCAGATAATGGGATACATAATTATTATAAATTCGTTTCATTTGTCCTTTGCTCTCTCCCTGCCCTGGGGGCCTACCGCCTAACTCGATTGCTGATTATAGCTATTTAGCAATGCACTGCTTACGGCTATAGCAGCCATCCTGGATTTTTAAGCAGTACGGATTTTGTTGCAAATTCATACAAAATCATTCGGTGATCATTCATTCAAAGCTATCGCTAATAGTTTAGGTACATTTGGTGCGAAATGACAGCATGACGTCATAAACTATAGCTTTTGCTTTAGCAATCGAGTTAGGCGGTTGGCCCCCTGTTCCCAGTCTATCTGGGGTCGGCGCAGTATGTGTCCTCTTTCATTCATATCGGTCAGACATCATCAAGCCATCCACTCCTTTTTGATTCATATCATCCAGCACACCGTAAATAATGAATGTATAGAAAAGAGACGGAACGGACCATGTCGGGAGACCGATAAACGGAGAGAGTGATTTGAATGACAACATTCCAATCCATACTGCTCAAAGTTTTGGCTTAGGTTTTACAGCCGGCCGCTTGCCTGACACTAACCCTCTTTGGGTATGCTGTTGTGGGTGGTTTGCCCTCCACCATTCGGGTGCCCCAAGGTGCTTATTAGTCTACACCGGGCAATCTCCCTTAGTCGAGTCGGGCTGGCCTATTCTACGTTATTTGTTCGCTCCTAGGCCAGCATAGAAGGCTTGTCCTTTGCATTTTTTTTATTAGCCTACAATATCCCACTGCTGGGCAAAGGCCTACCCCGTAGCCCTCCATCTCGAGCGATCCCGACCCATTTCCGTCCATGTATTGCAGTATGCCTCCAGATTGTCTCTCCACCTCTTTCCGTGCCTTTGTAATTATACTTACAAATTATATTTTTTAGCCCTGACGGTGAACTTTTAGCTTCAGTTGGTAAAGAACCCGATTATAACATTACTATTTGGAACTGGAAGCGGCACAGAATCATGTTACGCACCAGCGCATTCACTTTTGACGTCAATGCGGTCATGTTTTCCCCTTACTGCCCAGGACAGCTTACTACTGCGGGTAAGTAGGCTATTTATTATATGAATAGAATAATGATATTAAGTCCTTAGTGCTGTGTGGTGGCGGCAGAGCAGAATACAATAATTGTCACCACCCCAATCTCCTCCGCGGGTGTCTTACAAGGCGATCAATGGTTCAAAACTTCAAACAGTGCTGAGGAATGGGCAGTTACGATAGATGGCAATCACAGATATATCAATATTGATATATCTGTGATGGCAATAGTCTCGCCCCTTATTACATGGAACCTAACATAATTGACGAAACCTTGGTGCTAACAACTCGACCTACCCCTTATGGGATGAATAGGTGCAATATATTTTTCAATTTCATTATTATAGGGGCGGCTCACATCAAATTCTGGAAAATGGCCGAAACATTTACTGGCCTCAAACTAAAGGGGGAACTGGGAAGATTTGGTAGAACTGAAATATGTGATGTGCTTGGCGTTTATCCAATGCCCGATGAAAAGGTGGTACTCGTGAGCAATACTATAACTTCGATTAATTTCATTAAGCTACCGATTACAATAGTTTTACTTTCTAGGTTTTATCTGGATGTGAATGGGGTAATGTACTAGTGTGGGAAGCTGGTCTTGTCAAACTAGAAGTTACTCAACGAGGAAGGAGGGCATGTCATAAAGCTCCTATCGTAAGTATTAATAGTGGATTATATAAGGGCGATAAAACCAAAAATGTTTCAGATCGCATGTATTTGACGAAATGCGATCTGAGGCTTTCTGTTGTATCGCCCGAAGTAAGATTATAGTTTTAAAAGTCCACTTAATGGTCAGGTATGACATAAAAATAGTGTGATTGTGATGATCCCTCAGCTCTGCCTACTCCTTCGAGGATATAGGCGTGATTTATGTATGAATGTATGTCTTTTCCCCAAATAAGATGTGTCCACGACCCGTGCTACGGGGCCAGAGATTAAAATGGAATTTTACTCCCGATGTGCAGGGAGTAAAGTGACATTTTATGAGCATACATACATACATTAAATCAGGCCTATATCCCCGAAGGTATAGACAGAGGTGAACTAGCACCCACGTTTCGCCAACTAAGTCAAGTCCCATGTAATAGGTGGCGAGCCTATTGTTATTTATCGGGCACAAAAGTTTATGAGCATGAGGAGTGAAAAACCCCTCCCTGCCCCTTTATCTCTATTAGGCAAAAAACAGAACAAGCCCAGCGACAAAAATAGAAAAAAAGGATCTATTACGTGACTAATCATAGTAGTTTTTAATAATCACACTGCCGCACACAGAGACGTCAATTAACTTTAATGAATACTTTATGTCAAAAAATTTCATTTAAATCTAAACCATAGATCCAGCAAGTATAGCGACTAGTTTTGAATTGTAATTTTTTGACATTAAGTACTCATTAGCGTTATTTGACGTCTCCGAGTGCGGCAGTTAGTCAACTTTCAAAATGTGTATCCAGGTTGTTATTTAAGATAAGAGACTAGATTTTTTTTTATTTGAATATGATTGAGAATATTAATAATTCATAAAATTAAATGGTAATTTAGTGTAAATTTCAAGAAATTTAAGTTTTATTGAAAAAAATTGCTTAAAAAAGTGCATTTTTTCTACAAAAAAAATAATTTATGACCCGATATCCAGTGCTTTGTGGTTTATTTGTTATTTTATTATGAACACAAAGTATTTGACATGATTATTGTTTTTATTTTACATAAATATAACCACAATTTTTTTTAAGAATTCAGTTTTTTGGTTATAGATCCCATAGATAGTAATAAATATCTTAATAAATTAATAAAAAAATGCAATAATTTTTCTAATTTTTTTTTAATGTTTACTGTCGATTATTTATGATCTAGTTTCACCCCCTTGCAGGATTGCACTTAATCGAGGGACACACTGTATATTCAATGTTTGGCTCTTCATTTTACCCATACAGCTCTCTTTACACAGATACAGTTCATGCTCAGCCCAGCTGGTGATGAAGTGACAACTATATCGCGTGATGGATGCGTACGTGCTTGGTACTGGGACACAGTGGAGCAGGCAGATCCACCCGAAGACGACCTTTATGTCGAACTAAACCCTGTGGCGGAAACATGTGTACGTCAAAATTAATTACTAGGATAACCTATACCTAACTACTAACTACTGCGCGTCAAAATCAATTATTGAGATTATTTTTACGTGTTGCAGGTACCAAATTGCCAAATAATGTGTCTTAAACACCAAAAAGATATGTATTGGTACGCCCAGGTATGTATAATCACTGTTACAAATTACAAACCCCCGAATACATAAACGCTACTCAAAGTTTGAGTCCTGCTTAACATTTAAGTATTATCAATTGACGTTTTCCCATACATATTCTGACAGATATATAATGCTCATATTTTGAATACTGCTTAAAAAGCAAGTTTCTGTATTCAGGGGTAAGTCACACAATTACTATGCAGTAGTTATTTATTATTTATTACAGGATGGTAATGGTGGAGTTTGGACGGTGGAACTAGAAATTGACAAAATCCAATGTAATCATCAAAAAATAATGACATCTCACGCTGGGGCGGTTATTGGTATGGCGGCTCTACGTGCCCATGCAGTTTTAGTCACGGCTGGCGAAGACGGTTGTTTACTGGCGTATAACACTGAAAATCACGTTCTGTTAGCTCGCTATCAGTTTCCAACAGCTATAACGTCGTTTTTGTATCCACCAGCTGATGTGAGTCAATGAAAATGAAACAAATCTTTACAAATAACTAATAAACGCACTGATCATAATAATATTTGTTTTTTTTTTATTTTATGCTAGGTGGATGAAACAGGCTGTATACTTATGTTGGGCTTCGCTGACGGCATTATGAGAACACTTTTGTTGCACCCAGAACGCTTGCAAGCACAAACCAGCATGATTGATATTCGAGTGCATTCAGCTCTAACAATACATAGCGAAGATTCTCTTAATCCTGACGTCATTGACCTGATATCGGTAACATCTTTCACTGGTCAACATGGGACAATATATAATAATAAAATACAATAACTCCTTCCATTTTATTTCAGCTACTTAAACCACATTCTAAGGCTTTAGTACAAATTGTAATAAATGAACATCGCTCTCTATTAGTGACTTGTGGGCAGGACAGCACTATATTCATGTACCGCTTGGAGAAAGGAACACCTTTCGTTCTTCATCGACTTGGGTTTATAGAAACCCCCAACAACATCGCTTTTATGACATGGAAGCCAAATGAAGTCTGTGTTGTTTTTTTAGCTGCACATGTTTTTAAAATTAATCTTATTTAACATTTCGTGTAGTTTCTGAAATTCTAAATTCATAATAATTGAACTCCACACACTCAAATATTTTACCAATACCATCTTACTCAGAAATATCGATATTCACACTACGGTATTCAGAAAAACACTTTCTTTTTGTAATTAGAGAATAGAATTTCTAACTCTCATCCTAGTTTAATAGACCTAAGCCATCATGATACTTATTGATCTTTTAGGAGCGCATACTCTTACTTTGTGGTCAAGTTGGACTATTAATGGAAGTTTTACTACCTGAAGTGCCAATTCGTAAATACACAGAGATCACGACATTTAAATTAGATTTTGTGTCCTTCAAAGAAACGTTGGTGAAAAAGAATTTGTAAGTATCCTTATTTTACAGAGAATCCGAGATCTTTATGATGCCTTTGAAAATATTTGGCCAGAGAGAGAGAGATATTGTAATATATAAATCCCGACATATTATAATTATTTGATTCATATATTAGTTTTGATGAAATAAAATTATAGATATATATTAGATAGAATTAAAATTTCTATTCATTATAGCATGCGATATCGACCGTTTCCAACCGAGGAAGATCTTGCTAGTATTGACGAAGAAGCTTTAAAAGCAAAAGAAGAGGCTGAAAAAGAAAAACTAGATGATGAAGAAGAAGAAGATTGGCTTGGTGAAATCCAACTGGGTAAATATTAAAATTTAAAATGTCTTTACACAATAAAAAGTTGTTGGTTTTAAAAAATATATATTATAGTACTTGAATTCCTCTTACTAAAGGAACTATAACTTTTATTTTTGAAAAACAAAATCGTTGTTGTAGGTAATTTTGAAATAATTGCCGATATTTATTTTAGTTCCTCATTAAAAAACAGCTACGAACACATACAACACAAAGTCTGTTTTCTTATTATGGAGCTTTCGCCTTCTTCGTACATCTACAATGTAGAAATGTAGACAAAACTGTTTTGTATTGACTGTCCCTTTTCTTAGAGAGTGTAACTATCGATCTGTCTTCTTGTCTCATTTTGATGCAATTTTAATACTACTCAGTGAAAAGCGAGAGCATGCTCGGAACAACAATAACTTGGGCCCACTACTGTGATGAAGGCGTGTGGGTGGTCCAGAGAGGGACGGGAGCCCTTTTGTTTGTTAAACCAGGAAACAATAAAATTCTTAAATATGCTCCTATTCCTGGTGCTTGGTGCGACGATTTAACTACTCTTCAGTTTGTGTAAGTTTTATGAACAAATAATAACTCATCCGTTTCCAAACATTTGAACTAGGTCCTTCGTGACTTAAAAGTATTTTTCAATGAGTTCTGCAGCATAATAATCTTTAAATAATTAATTAACGCAACTTAAAAAAGTAAAAACTTTTCTGATAAGCATAAAATTGCTGCTAAGCAGAATAAAATAATTGCTACAGGTGTGACAACCTTTACTTAATATTGGGTACGAATACTGGGTACGTCCGGGTTGTACGTATGCCTACAGAGGAAGAAGACTCGGTAGAACATCATTATGTGACGTGGATGACGGCGCAACAGACTTTGCTGAAGAAGCTAAAAGGGCGTCGATTGGCGAAAGAAGAGGTAATTGTCAAAACAAGTTTGGCATTTTCGCTTATTAGGAATGGTTCGCTACGTGGATTATTTAGCTTAATCTATGAATGTGTTCTCCTCAGGCACAACCGATACCGCGCATAGATTTCGTTGATAATTATTACTTGCCTATGCATGATCGGTACACCGGAGCTATTAGTTGCATGGAATTCAGCTCCGATGGGAGGTAAATAAAATGGTTTTAAGAGTCATAGAATTATATTATTATGACCGCAACGTATTGTTGCGTGCTTATAGATAAGTGAAAGATTACCAAATCCCCAAGTTCATGATGGGGTGCGTGTAACTAAATGATACTCTCGTCATTAAAGGGCTGGTGATGATGACACGTCACTCCAATACCTACAAACCTATTTGTGAGTAAAGTTAGGTATATATAGGTATTTTTACATCTAAGTCAAGCCTCTTACGTTTTACCAGACACGAAATAAACATTTTATTGTAAATTATATTAAAACACTTGTTTTTGTTTAGATACTTTTACACATGTGGCACTGATGGCAACATTTTCTCTTACGTCGTCAATTTCCACATGCCTCTTTTTCCATCGCCGAGTTTACAACCGCTGCAAGAAATTCCTGTAAGTTCCTTCCTTTGTTATCAAAGTTTTTTAAATAATGGTTGAAAGCATATCTTCCTACCTTCTATGCTGGCCTGGGAACGAACAAATAACGTAGAATAGGCCAGCCCCAACTCATCCCATGGGTGTCTTTACGACACCCATGGGATGAGTCGACTAAGGGGGGTTGCCCGGTGTAGACCAATAAGCACCTTGGGGCAAACCACCAATAACAGCATACCCAAGTGGTTGGTGTCAGGCAGGCGGCTGGCTGTAAAACCTAAGCCAAAACTTTGAGCAGTATGGATTGGAATGTTGTCATTCCAATCACTCCCTCCGTTCATCGGTCTCTCGTCATGGTCCGTTCCGTCTCTTTTCTATACATTCATTCATCACTAGCACCTTTACGGTATGATGGATGATATGAATCAAAAGGGAGTGGATGGCTTGATGACGTCTGACATATGAATGGAAGAGGAAACGTACTGCGCCGACCCCAGATAAACTGGGAACAGGGTAGGAAGAAGAAGGTTGAAAGCATATCTTCCAAGCTGGCCTACAAAAATAATTATGTAGATTGTCCGACTCATTCCAAATGTCGTAAAAGTGGACTAAGGCAGATTGCCCGGTATAGACCAATAAGCACCTTGGGTCACAGGAATTGAGAAGGGCAAATCACCAACAACAATAAAACCAAAGGTGAGGCAGGCAGGCAACCGGCTGTAAAACCTAAGCCAAACCCTTGTACTTTGAGCAGTATGGATTGGAATGTTGGCATCCCAATCATTATCTCCAATCGAAATCGAAAGGAGTGGATTATCTGATGAAGTCTGCCCTTAGGTAAACTGGGAATATGGCAGGACTATGTTATTTGCGAAGTGTAGAAGTGCCAGAAGTATCAAAGTAGTCAAGCGGCTCGGCGTCATATGACGTTTGTCTATTGATATAGACAAACGTCATTACTCCCTTACCCGCTCCAAAACTAGATCAGCGCGTCAGTGGACTAAATGGCTTATGGTTTTCGTTTGTATCATTTCAGAAAATGACGAAAATAAAAGAACACAGCACTGTTGAAGGGGAATTAATATCTCACGAGCAGCTAAAAAATAAAGAAGAATATGACAAGATGATGGCAATCGCCAATGCTCACAAGAAACATGTACGAGAGCAATTATCTGATCTTACAACAGAATACAATAAAATTATAAAAGCGTAAGTTAAGCTTATAAAATCAAAAAAGTTTCTATCAATAACATTAAAATGAATAAGTAATTTTACCATCCAATAACTCTCTGGCCAAAAATTACTACTGGACTGAAATAGAATGAACTGATAGTTAAAGATATAAAGATATAATAACAAGTAACATTTTAAAGAAATGTTTGAACTTATTATTTAATGAAACTATCATCAACGTGATGATAAAGTACACGTCAATTTAAATTGCTAAATTGCAAACTCATTATATGATTTGATTCCTAATAAAGTTCAGCTATTCTATAATATATACAGAAATCGGGTATTGCCTGTGTCCCAACAAGTCGATATCACATTAGACCCAAGGCCACTGGCAGTTCAAGAAGCCGAATTGGAGGAAGCTAAAGCACTGACGGTGCGAAAACTTGCACACCAGCTAGAAGCGTCTGACTTGGGGCTCCACAAAATGTATTCAAGAAACATTGTACAGTTAGATGTGTTCCCTTTTACGTTGAAGGCTATCAGGTAATAAAATATCACTATTCCCTTTTATTAATTTGGCAAAGCAAAACATTTGTTCAAGACTTAATAATTAAATAATAACTTAATAATTTAATAATTAATTGAATTTTCTGATATACGTCGGACATAACCCTACCACATAAATATTGATGGTATTTTTTTTAAACATTCACACACATCCATTTAATAAAAATTGTAATAAAAATTTATTCACTGCTATTATAGAGACCCAGACATTATGATAAGACCATTGCGACAAAAGAATCTCTCAAAAGCTTTCTACAACCAATTGGAAGAAGTTCACCAGAAAATGGCAGAGGCTGCATTACGTGGACGGTATATATGGAGAATTCCTGTTTATCTATTTGTTAAATTTGACGTATTTTTTGGTTCGTAAAAAAAATAGATTAAAGTATAATAGCTAATAGGAACTTAGTTTACTGCACAATGCTAACGCAGCTGTGACTTCGTGTCTTTGTCAAAGAAAATCTACAGGTGTAAGTATAATCATCATTTTATTATTATAATATAATTTAGTATGTAGAGTTGAATTCTTATTACATTTATTTGTTAGTTACAGTAAGGCAGATATATTAGTTTATTGAGCTTACTTGAAAATGTTCTGTGAAACTTTTATTTCATGCTTCCATTAGAAATGTTAATCTGTTGGAACTAGCTGATGAAGAGTTATCGTAAGTATAATAAATATATGGTTATATAGTTACCTTCCTTTACCATAGCATTTATCAAAACTATAATTGTATAACTATAATATTTTAAATATACGTACAGAGTTGTTTGTAATATTATTTTTCAAATCTTGTATTAACTGAATAATAATATATTAAATTCAGACGAGCCGAATCCACCACACGAAGAACAGCTGCTCGGAGAGCTTCATGGGGACCTCCTCGGGTAGCCTCATTTCTACTGGGACTACCTCCCAAACCTCCGCATGCACTCAAGAAAGCTCTAAGAAATTATCGTCAGCGCTTACAACGGCATCACCTACAGTTCGTAGAGGTAAAGTTCTATTATTCTATAAGACTTCTAGAATAAGTGGAAGAAATATTATCTGAAATTGTAATTCTAATTATTAAAGACCTAGGCAAATAATTATAGTTCTCTCCAAACAACTTGGAAGCAGCGTGCGACGCTGAGGATAAAGAGTAACAGCCGAGACAAATTGCTAAGCATGCCTTCTGAAACACAGAGGAACTCGAGGTTTTAATACATTATTAAAAATTGCATGGCGAGCGCTTTCTCTACTGACAGTACTGAGCAAAGAATAAAATAGTTAAGAATAAACAAATGACTATGATTAATGAAGTTCTAGAAGCAATAAATAAAATTATATTGTTTTGTTATTTATTACCGCAGTGGCAAGAACATTTGTCGCACAAGCCAGATCCTAACGCGATGCCTCCAGGCGCTGCTGAAGCGCTTAAAGAAGCAGAGGCCACTATTGGCAACCGCCTGCTCAAGATACAGCCGGATTATGTGGCTCCTCCAGGACATAACACGCAGCTACGAGTTTGTCTTGCTAGAAAGGAGGTTAATAGTTATATCATTTTACACTATTTTACGTTAAATTAATTACATGCACTTCAATGGAAATTATATTGAAGATAAATTTATTGATGAGTTATGTGTACACGCTATTACAACAAATATTCACTTTTAGAACAATAACTTGTAACTTATAAATATTGCAGATTTATGACAACAAAAGAGCATTCAATGTCAAAGTTCTTGAGCTTCGAGAACAGAAAGTCCGCTTGGTAGAGCAAATAAAACAAATCGGAGAGCGTCTGAGCGAGATAAAATGTGAAATACCACAAAAAATGGTTAAATCTCCACCGCCTATACCAGAAATTGATGAAGAACTGGAGTTTCCGGAGAAACACCTTGAGGTCGTAAAGATTATAATATTTTTAAGTGTAGTATAAAACTGATTAAATTATTTTTCCTTGTTATTTAACTTTTATTACATATTTTAATTATGAAAAGGTCCAACCTGATCCAGTATGTGTACCACAAAGAGGTATGTCTTCAAGAAAGTCTCAAAGTGTTGTGGAACGCAGGAAGTCTTCACTTTATCCGCAGGCAAGAATGCGACAGCCAGTAGTTCCAAAGTTTATTCCCATTACAGGTGAATATAATTATGAGTTCTTTTATTTGTTTCATTATGTTTTTTAAATTATAAATTACGTTATGCTTTGATTTGATACTAGAAAGTCATCCGCTTGCCGCCTCATGGGAAATTCTAAAACCAAGACAAGATCAAGAATCTACCCCAATGGAAATTGAAATTCGTGAGAGGCGAATAGAAAGGTCACCTTATATTAAATACTGCATTATTTATAGTAAACGTAGCCCAAATAAATATTAAAGTAAAGGCTTAACACGTTTTACAGGCATCTTTATGAACAAGATATGTTACTAGCGGATGCAGAGTTGTCGGTCCAACAGTTTGATTCTCGACTGCGCCAATTACAAAGAGAACGGATTCGAGTTCAGGTAAGATTTTGATTATTATTGTTTTCTATAGATAAGTGTATCATAAGTAGCAATAAATAGTAGTAAAATTGACAATAATTATATTGATTTTAGGAAAAGAATCAGCTCTTAGAACTTCACCTGTATCAGTTGCACCGAGAAATGAATGTGCTGAATCGTTTTGAAGCTCACGAAGATAGACTTGCCGAAAGAGTGTACTTAAAATTAATGCAGGTATGAAGTTTACAGAACACCAACAGCTTAGACACAGAACACTAGCTAGCAACAACAATCAACTGTTACTCATTTATTGAATAGGTACGAGGTGTACAAGAACAAATTATGGATTGTGAGCATCGTATCGAAGAACACCAAGCTGAGAAAGAAAATCTGGATGCTCTGTGCCAAGAACTACAGCGACTATTCAAGAAACTAGTGCAAGATAATAAGTTTGCCGATTTCCTGCGGCGCATATTCAAAAAGAAATATCGTCCACCGCGAGATCGTGATGATGATGGTAATTTTCATCAAACAATAAACTATTTCAATCAGAAATTCTCAAATGGTTAATATTGTTTATATTGTTTCTTATTATCATGTAATTATTTTTAACTTAAATAATAAAAATTTTAAAGAATCATTATTTTGCAAAACACTCCCCATATTTAATTCAAAGTGCATTTTACTATATATAACTATCGAGAACATTTCTGTTTTAAATGGTTTGTACTATTTATAATCCCCATGTTTCAGTCATCATAAGCTTGTCATTTATTTAGGAAACTCAAATATGTAACTTAACATTTTAAAAATAAAGATTTTGGTGGTTAGTAAAATAATTTCGAAAAATTATGGTCTTGAGGCGGGAATCTAACCACCAAAATCTTTGTACTAATTTTTTTAACATTTATATAATGTTAAAATTAAAATCGAATATTTTAAAAATAATTCTACATCGTATTTAATTTTATCAACTTCTTTTAAATTAGACTTGCCTTATTATGTAAATTCTATAGAATCATCAGAGTCAGAGTCGTCTTCGTCATCAAGCGAAGAAGAAGACGAAGGCAGTCTGGATAGCCGTGACATAGGACCGATAAGGTTGGATCCTAACATCTGTCCTGAAGGCTGCGATCCAGATATTTACAAAAAAACTTACGAACTCAGAAACACCAGGTTGTATATTAATTATATAGCGTCTATTGCCTAAAATTGACGAATTTATTTGTTATTCGATTTTGATTTTAACATTATATAAATGTTAGAAAAATTAGTACAAAGATTTTAGTGGTTAGAAAAAGAATTTCTTTAGAAAAAGAAAAAGAAGTTAGAAAACCTTTTTTTTCTAACCACTAAAATCTTTGTACTAATTTTTCTAACATTTATATAATGTTAAAATCAAAATCGAATAATTTATAAAGCAAACCCAAGCTTAACCGAACGCACGGTATTTGTAAAAATATCTGCTTTGGAATGTTTGAATATTATTTCTACATTGCGAGGGTACCCGTTGGCTTACAACGTGAAGTGTAAAGGTTAGAAGAATTTCGGCAAGTTAATTGGTGTCTTGGGTGGCCGAGCGGTCAGGCACCTGCCCGGATAGCAGCGGACGCGGGTTCGATTCCCGCCTCAAGACCATAATTTTTCGAAATTCTTTTTCTAACCACTAAAATCTTTGTACTAATTTTTCTAACATTTATATAATGTTAAAATCAAAATCGAATAATTTATAAAGCAAACCCAAGCTTAACCGAACGCACGGTATTTGTAAAAATATCTGCTTTGGAATGTTTGAATATTATTTCTACATTGCGAGGGTACCCGTTGGCTTACAACGTGAAGTGTAAAGGTTAGAAGAATTTCGGCAAGTTAATTGGTGTCTTGGGTGGCCGAGCGGTCAGGCACCTGCCCGGATAGCAGCGGACGCGGGTTCGATTCCCGCCTCAAGACCATAATTTTTCGAAATTCTTTTTCTAACCACTAAAATCTTTGAATTTATTTGTATAATTTCTAATAACTTTAGTAACTAAAAACAAGCTTGTTACTACGTAGCAAAACTTAAAGAAAACCTTATGTTATTTAGATCCCTATATATATCCTAACCACAACGCTACCCCAAAAAGATCTGTTATATCGTTACAGAATTCTGCATTAGTTGCTTTATTACACTACAGTTTTCTGTAAAGTCGTAAAGTGTATGATGTTATAACGGGCGCTCTTGCCTCTTGAAGAACAAAACTCACTGTCACCATTTTCTTGTAGACATAAGCATGAACAAGAAATGATAGAAAAAGATCACCTTGTCGAGCTTCTTCGGAAGGATATCGATGCTCACAACAAAGTAAAACGAAAGCTCTCAGTGCAACTAGAGAAAAGGAAGAACGAATTGAGAGAATTCATGGTAATTTCTGAAAACATTATAATGGACTGAAATTCATTTATAAACTGCAGTATTTAAAAAAATTGGTTGCTTTTTTAAAATAAGTATTCACATTACGAAATACATTATTCATTCATAAAGAAATTGATATAATAGCAATGTAATTTCAATCTCGACAAAAGGAAAATCAAATAAAAGGTTTTGATAATTAGATGGAAAAGCAAAGCTGTATGAACGAAGTGACTCAAGTGGTGGTTCTGCGCTACGATCAAATACGCGCGTCAGCTCTGCAAGGCTGCGATGGTCCCGATGGACTATCTAAAACTGTAGTGTTCCCTGAAAAGATGCTGGCCAGACTTCGACGGCGGGTGCTTGAACTACAAGATGAAATCAAGCAACAAAAGCAAAGGCAAAAGTAAGCTAAAGTGTCGTTATAATCATTATAAGCCTGTAGATGACGGCCGCCTTGGTCGAACGCTCAGATCGCTGGGTATTGGCCAAGAGGTCCCGGGTTCGAGAATCCTGGTAGGGGCAAATGTTGTGTTAAACACAAATATTTGTTCCCGAGTCATGGTTGTGTATATGTTTATGTAGTATATTTTCAACATTTATATACATAATTATTATGATTTTAAAAATATTCCCGTCATCCCGCACTTGTGTTATGGATACATTCCCGTATCCATAACACAAGTGCATAGGCTACTTACTTCGGGCTAGCTAGATGATAGGTGTGAGTGTTAAAATATTTATTATTTATTATGTATTTGGATATAAATGTGCGAGGATCTTATGATCCATTTGGAATATATGAAAATCTGCATTAATATACTGTTTCCGCAATCCTACCAGAGTTTAGTTATTTACCAGTTTTACCACCCTCTGTATTTTTAAGAAAAAAGTTCTTAGCAACACAGCTTCAGTAAGCTTACCTACTTATAACAGTTGATAGAATATTGAGCTCCACTGTTTCTATACAAATTATCTCTTCCCACGTGAACAGCATTAACTATGTATTTTCCTTCTGGCCTGGAATTACCAGTAATAAGTGAAAGATAACATTTTAGATATTTACCATCAAAATTTCATGCTGTATTATTATGAACACCATAAATTACAATGTACGCAATCTTGCATTACAGAGTAAACCGGACTCACTTATTTCGTATGAACATTGACCTTCGGGCAATGGAGGCAGAAGCGCAAGAGCTGCGAGCCCAAATGAGGGACGTGTTGACACGTAAGCTGGGGCGTCCACGCCGCGTTGACAAAACGCTAGATGACCTGTTGCGACAGATGGCCCGACGCCACAAGTTTTCTGCGACTTTGGGCACAATGCCTCAGATACTTGACCAGCTGAGACAGTGGCGGGTATGGCCGTAGTTAGATTCCGTAGTATTTAGAGCACCTTATGTTTTCATTTTTTCAAATCAGAGGAACACATTGTACCTAAACAATTTTTAGGACAGTGCACAATATAATTCAACCCTCCAGTAATTGTATCGTCTCTATTGATAGTTAAAGAACTAGGCACCCAAAATGTATGTGTGAATAGTAGTTTTAATTAATTTGGAAAAAAGGTCCAATCCCTTAACAATATGATTTACAGGACCGCTATAGTGACTTGGAGAAAAAATACCTTCAAAGTCTCTCCAACTACTCTGAACGTCTTCGGGTTGTTGCAGCTTTACAAGCTGACGTTTTACCTCAAAAGGTAACACTAAACTTTATCAGGTAAACTTATATTGTAGATGAATTCACAAAAAGCTATAGAGGTAAACAACAATTGCTATGAAGCAATACTAAATTATTAGTATTTGGTCTGTCGTGGGGGTATTTCATTTTTACAATAACTAAATGTTTCACAGTCCCAAAAAGGGTTAAAGGATATGGCGGGAGGATATGAGCCAGAGGAATATCAAAGAGATGTAGTACGTTTGAGAATCGTTCGTGCACAGCAACAGCAGCAAATAAAGGTAAATCAAACCTTAACGATATACTAAAAAGAACTGGTATTATGTGTAGGTTCCTATTCAGCGTTAACTAAGAGTGTCGGTTCAGGCATATTCGTCAACATTTGTATTCTAATATTTATTCAAAATGTGGTGAGGGCACAACAGAATACTATAAATTGTCACCAACCCCCAATCTGGTCTCCCGAAACTTAGAAAATTAATTCAAATATGCGATTTATGTGATTTATGTATGCATACGTATCTATAATGTAATAGGTGACAGTTTGTAGTACACTTTGCCGTAAGCATACGGCAGTAAGTAATTTAAGCGTTACTTCTAGCAATTGCAAGAAGAGATTCGTGCTCTTCGCCTCAAGCCTCTGTCTCATCATACGCCTCCGCCCACTACCTCGCCCCCGGAGACGGACCGCTCAGACATCTACCTGTTCATGGTGCCTCGATCACATACCCCGAAAAGAAAATACTTTCCCATGTAAGTACGCTAACGTATATTATGATTAATATTTTAAGAGGCCACACACAAAGGGCATAGAAATATTACGAACGCTATTTGATGATCGACTTACAATTTTCTTTCTAATAGTGTCACATTTTTTGCTGCATTCTTAAACACGACGTAATATAATTTTTTTATTAAAAAAATTGAAATATCTCAAGAAAATAAATAATAAATACCTACTCTAGAAACTAAGTTTCTATTTTAAGGTTATTGTAATTAGACAGACATTTTATTATTAGAGTAAATTGTGGCAATGTTTTTGGGATCTACTCGTATCGTTTCTATTAATCTACCGTACGTCCAATATGCGTATGATGACTAATTTTGAAAAACTACACCACATTGTTATTACGTATCTACATTATATTTTTGTTTAAACTTCAGAATTTTTGTATAAACTTCAGAGATAAAACATGTTTTCAATAATATTCCGCCAAATAATGTAAATATTCCGCCAAAACGCTAAAAAGGCATCTTTTCGTGGTTAAGTAAGAAAAATTTGAAAATTTTCGTCGTTTAAATATTCGGGCCTGAACATAATGAGGAGAATGAGAGTTAAGTACCTAACCTAAATTCTATAAATACAGAACACCACTGGGTTCTCAAATCAAGATGATTTACGACGTCAACATCATGAAACTGCTGTACGACTGCTTGGACGCTATGCGCGTGTCGCGGGATGACGCCGACGAATTACTACGCGAATTGACTGCACAACTTCCAGACGTTATATCAGGGTTAGTTAATATTAATTACAAATGATCTGCCAAGTAAGCTACTCAGGACTTACTTGTCGATTGTGAAACAGGCCCAAAGTGTATTATTACAATTCGTAGTGACTTGATTCTCGGTCGTTATCTTCTTGTTCTGCCTGCCCTGTTCCCAGTCTATGTAGGGTCGGCGCAGTTTGTTTCCTCTTCCATTCATATCGTGGTCAGACGTCATCAAGCCGATGCAAATTGCAATGGCATCCGCAGAATACCAGTGTGGCTGTGATGAGATGAGACTGATGAGCTTCAGCTCGTCACGCCTTTATATTGAGCGAAAACCATTTTGGTACCATTATCCCTTACCCCCGAATAAATAGTTTGAGTCCTGCTTATTATTATAATTTAAGTACCTACCAAAAGTGACGTTTTTCATACAAATTGTCTACTTAACAGGCAAGCAACAGGCATTGTCTACTTAACTTTTTAAGCAGTGTCCAAAATTTCATTAGCGTCTCTGTATTCGGGGTTAATAGTTATTTGTTGTACGTGAGTGCAAAGTTGTTTTTTAACCGCGTGCTCAATTTTGATGACCGAGCTAGCGAAGGATTCTAAAATTGAATCACGAGCGTAGCGAGTGATTCAAAAATTAGAATCCTGAGCGATAGCGAGGGAATCAAAAGAGCACAAGGTGAAAAATCTTTGCACTCGAGTGCAACACGTAACTTTTCATCCCCCCAACGAGGAAATTGCAAAATACAAAAAAAAAAATACAATCACAACAGTTTCTGTTTTCACCCAGAAACTTCCACAACACCCTCCCATTAAGCGAAACACACTCTCAACACCCACCCAGAAACACCCACAACATTCACACCCGCAATACACACCCATCCACTCAGACACACCCAAAAAACACCCATTCACACAGAAACACCCACAAAACACCCATTCACCCAGAAAAACCCACAAAACACCCATTCACCCAGAAACACCCATAAAACACCCATTTACCCAGAAACACCCAAAAAACACCCATTCACCCAGAAACCCACACAAAACATCCATTCACCCAGAAACACCCATTCACTCAAAAACACCCACAAAACACCCAAAAAACACCCAATCACACCCAAAAAACACTGAATCACCCAGAAACACCCACAATTCTCACCCATCCATTCAGACACACCCACAAAAACCCATTCACCCAGACACACCCACAAAACACTTATTCACCCAGCCACACCTCCAACAGCCACCCATCCACCCAGCCACACCCGCAACATTCATCCAGACACCTGTAAGTACCTAATAAAAATTACTCCGAGACGGTCAATCAGCTTGAGTCAAGCACGTTGATTTTCTGTATGTTTTTGTTCCGTTGCTAGCGTAAACAAATCAAACAGACCTAAAAAGCTTTTAAATGCTTGTCTCAAGCATCAAGCAAGCGTTGTAGACGATCAAAATGTTTAAAGCAAGATTGACGCCAAGCTGATTGACCGTCACGGAACTCCTAGGTTTTAACAAATTTATGACGTGAAAAGATTTTTTTTTTAATTCTTCCTATATTTTAGGGAAGGCAAAGGGTCGAGCCCATACAGCCAAGTTTTAGAGTATATTTTATCTGTAGTCTTATGAAATAATGAGTGGGTGAAAAGTATGAATGAAATGAATTTTACGTTAAAATATGGGTGCCACATATTTTAACGCATCTAGGGAGTGCTTGGCGCGAATTGAATGGTAACAGAGTTAATGATGGTGCTTGATGAAATGGATAAAACCACTTTTTATAGTGATCTTCACCACAACATCAAACACATCATGAGACTTATTTTCGATGATTCTGCATAGTTGCACATCAACACGGATGCTTGTGCATCAAAATAACACCACTTTCACTGCACAAAATCCACTCTGTAACAATTTTTGAATTAGTGAAAATAAATCTGACTGACACCACGAAAAGCGCCAAACACTCCTCGACGTGAAAAGAAAATGGCGCGCGCAAAGCAAATTACAAAAAAAGTACACCAAGACGGTTCCGAGTCTGAGTTTTTAACAAATTAAAATAGGTTGCATGACAATTTCGGCACCATGGAGGTAGAAATAAATATGTATAATGATGTTTTGAATTCACAAACTCATTGCACACGATGTTCTAAATTCAAATTTACTTTAACCTCTAGAGGATAAAAACGGCTTTTGCACTCAGATATCGAAGAGCAAAAACGCCTTTTCCGAGATGGTGGGATGAAATAGTTATTTGTTGTACGTGAGTGCAAGGTTGTTTTTTAACCGCGTGCTCAATTTTGATGACCGAGCTAGCGAAGGATTCTAAAATTGAATCACGAGCGTAGCGAGTGATTCAAAAATTAGAATCCTGAGCGATAGCGAGGAAATCAAAAGAGCACAAGGTGAAAAATCTTTGCACTCGAGTGCAACACGTAACTTTTCATCCCCCCAACGAGGAAATTGCAAAATACAAAAAAAAAAATACAATCACAACAGTTTCTGTTTTCACCCAGAAACTTCCACAACACCCTCCCATTAACCCAAACACACTCAACACCCACCCAGAAACACCCACAACATTCACATCCATCCACCACACCCAAAAAACACCCATTCACCCAGAAACACCCACAAAACACCCATTCACCCAGAAAAACCCACAAAACACCCATTCACCCAGAAACACCCACAAAACACCCATTTACCCAGAAACACCCAAAAAACACCCATTCACCCAGAAACACACACGAAACACTCATTCACCCAGAAACACCCACAAAACACCCATTCACCTAGAAACACCCACAAAACACCCATTCACCCAGAAACACCCACAAAACACCCATTCACCCAGAAACATCCACAAAACACCGATTAACCGATAAACACCCACAAAACACCCATTCACCCAGAAACACCTACAAAACACCCAATCACACCCAAAAAACACTCAAACACCCACAAAACACCTAATCACACCTAAAATAAAACCCAATCACCCAGAAACACCCACAATACTCACCCATCCATTCAGACACACCCACAAAAACCCATTCACCCAGACACACCAACAAAACACCCATTCACCTAGACACACCCTCAAAACACCCATTCACCCAGACACTCCTCCAACAACCAACCATCCACCCAGTCACACCCGCAACATTCATCCAGACACACCTGTAAGTCCCTAATAAAAATTACCGTCCCTAATGGAGTTCCGAGACGGTCAATCAGCTTGAGTCAAGCACGTTGATTTTCTGTATGTTTTTGTTCCGTTACTAGCGTAAACAAATCAAACAGACCTAAAAAGCTTTTAAATGCTTAACTCAAGCATCCAGCAAGCGTTGTAGACGATCAAAATGTTTAAAGCAAGATTGACGCCAAGCTGATTGACCGTCACGGAACTCCTAGGTTTTAACAAATTTGTGACGTGAAAAGAAAATGGCGCGCGCAAAGCAAATTACAAAAAAAAGTACACCAAGAAGGTTCCGAGTCTGAGTTTTTAACAAATTAAAATAGGTTGCATGACAATTTCGGCACCATGAAGGTAGAAATAAATATGTATAATGATGTTTTGAATTCACAAACTCATTGCACACGATGTTCTAAATTCAAATTTACTTTAACCTCTAGAGGATAAAAACGGCTTTTGCACTCAGATATCGAAGAGCAAAAACGCTTTTTCCGAGATGGTGGGATGAAAATCTTATTTTATTATTTTGTAAAATTTTTGTTAGTCCTTACCAAATAAACAATTTTTTTTATTTTTTTTCTTTCTTTCTAAATACCATTTAATTATTCAGGTCAAAGTCTAGATACGAAGTCGTAGATGCACTCGTTCGCAAATGGTTACTAAGATATGGCGGGGACCCAAGCCAGTACAAGAAACAAACCCGAGCTTTTGACACCTTAGCAGCCTTGGCTGATCGGATTATCCGACAACATGTAAGTCTCCAATTTGGATCTCTTTCCGGAATTAGACTTTTATAAATAATACTTCAGTCATAAGTACCTATGTAGGTAGTTGACTGTAATGTTGTATTAGCACGTGAGTGTGATGCGTTAAGCCATGTTGTAATTTACATAGTAATAAAAACAAGATTAGTATACCTTGCATAGGCAATATCACAATAATTATTGTAAATATTATAGGTAAGAATAATCTAAATCTATGATAATTCATCTTTTGTTATAAAAAGGATTTTTCCGTTCGTTCCTCATCACTGTTTTAACCCTTGGTCGGCGATCGTCTACTACCAACAAGGTCGCTCTTAATTCTACTCCGCCGTCACTAGACGGTACCACAATGTTAATTAGTTAAATGATAAAAAATAATTCGGTAAATGTTATTTTTAAGTCCAAATACGAATATTTATGTATAACTAAATACAAGCAATCCTACTACTTACGTAAACATGAAAAAATCTAGTAAATCTTTGGCAAAGGCAAGATGAACTATGTCTCTACTACCTATACATAGCATACCATTACAGATAGCAACCATGGAAGGAGCCACCGAACAATCGAAACATGTGATGAATTCACTGGAAGAGGCTCTCAAAGACATTTCGGACGAGAAGCAGCCGCTGCATGAACGACTGGGGCCAGCGCTTGCTGCCCTTATCCATGCAGCAGACACCGTAGACTTGGGTGTGTACCTAATGATAGATTTTTCTCGTTCTAAACTAATTCTTGACGAGTACTGTTATAAAACAGTAATTTTAATAACAGTCCCTACAGCATTCTCTCAGGTATATTTGCACGAGCACAACACGTTTGAAAAAAAACCTTAGTATTAAGCCCGTGGGGGGCCTGTAGCAAATTATATCGTGGGGCCTTTAGATAGTGGCAGGGTCGAGGAATAACATTAACATTTTCAGTAGACGTTGGTACGCGGGACATCCAAATGCTAGAGTAGCCAAAAATGCTACTGGCCCCCAGCTTTAGCTACTCTTGTTACGTGGCTAATCCGCCACTGAGTATTATTATAATTAATGCATTATATTCTCATTGTTTCTGTTCTGTCCTCAAGTCCTGACCAGTAAGAACAACGTATCACTAGATCTAGATAGTCTATACTAGAGCCATTTATTTACCTACTACTTAATTCGATGCACTGGATGGTTAATTTAAGTATTACGTACGGCCTTATTCATTTTGCAGAAACCGAAGAAACTATGACATCACTCGTCAATTCTCTTATTGATGACGATCATCCGATCTCTTCAGAGTCGATAGGCCGCATAGAAGTTTCTAACGTTATTGAGGATATCAAAGGTTAGTTTGTTTTTTGCATGCACAGCACACACACCGAATACCGTCTCGTTTCATTACTACCTGAGCTACAATCAAACCAATCTAATCCTTTTACTTAGTAGGTATGTTGGTACCTTAGTCAAATCACACTACTAAGTCGAAATGAGTTCTCAATCACTAACAAAAAGAATCGTTGATAAATCAACGAGCCCTAAAATTAAACTTACTTGTCTGTAGATTGCGGAGTTCAAGCACCTCCCGAAGAAATCGAGCACATAGTTAAGCTAGCTTTAGAATGTCTTCGAGCACAGCTGGTGGGACCAGAAGAGGCAAGAGAACTAAAAGAGGAAGTACAGAAAGCTATGTCCATAGATATTGTAAGGACAGGCCCTATTATGTAAATTCATATCAGTAATAGTTTATGCCATTGCACTGAAATTATGGTCATTGTAACACGATTGATTGTTTTCAATCACAGATATATATTAATATAAGTTGATATCTGTGTTTGCAATATGTAGATTAGCACGAGTGGTACCTACAATGACTGTTTTCTAACGCAGCCGCAGTGGCATACATTATTTTTATGACAACCACAAACCACAATAATTAAAAGTTAATTTAAATAAAAGCCAAATTTTGATTCGACGTTTTAGCTTCCAAATTCAAATAAATGAACTTTAATTTGTCGATTTAAACCTCACTCAAACAGCAGCGGCAGCGGGACGGTGGCGGAGTCGGACCCGAACAAACGTTGAGCGCTTGTTTGAATAATGTCCATAAGTTACCAACGTTACAATTAACTGCCCGCCACCGCTGACCGCTGCTGTTTGATTGAGGCATAAACTGTAATGGAAAGATGTATGGGTTAAGCCTCACTGAAACTGCAGCGGTCAGCGGTAGCGATAGCGGTGGCGAGCAGTTGTAACGTAGGTAACTTAGGGACATTATTCAAACCAGCGCGGCCGCTGCTTTGTGAGGGAGAACAAAACATTACCCAACATCGGTCAGTCAGCTAGTAATTTTACATTCATGTTTCAGAAATCTATTGGTGGTCACACATCCCATCATTCTGACGAGGACCCAACTGACACGTAATTTTTAAAGCGTAGGTATTTGTTATTTTTAACACACCAATTATCACTGAAATTTTTAAATTAAATTTAATAAATGATTATGTCAAGAAAGAGTCGTTTTTATTGATCTATATTCATTTTGAACGTCTTATTTCTATAGGTGTTCGTCTTATACGAATACGCCTAAAGCGCAACCAAGACGGTCAAGTGGCTTCGCCTCAATCACGCAGATTTTTGCTTGCTTTAATCATTTCGATCCGTCCACAACGCTCGCTTGAAGCTTTAGTCAAATTAAGATTCTGTAGCGTCACAAATTCTGAATTAATGATGTTTCTTTAGCCGTCACATACCCTATTGACCTACTTAAATGTAAGCTATTTTGAAGATTTGTCCAAACAGCCTGAGCTACATAATTTATTAGATTGATACGCGCTTGATGTGATTTTAAATGTATATATAGTCTATGGTCAAGCCTCTTGACATGCGTTTACACACGTTAACACTGTTTAGCTTTTTTCAAGCCCAACAGAAAATCTACGTGATTGACGCGAAGCCGCTTGACCGTCTCGGAGGACCATAATTTATGAGGAAGCCTATAAAAACTATAATGTATAAATTTAAATTAAGCGCATCCAAGTCAGTCAAGCGGCTTCGCGTCAAACACGTAGATTTCCTGTTGTAGTAAACAGTGTGATTGAAACGCCTGTCAAGAGGCTTGACTAAAGACAATGTGATTTCAAATGTATGTATAGTCTATTTGAAATAAAACAACTTTTACGGATAAGACTCGCGTATAATTTGGTGTTTGGCATATTAATTATTTAACCCGACGTTTCGATCACTTTACAGTGGCCGTGGTCACGGGGGGACTAAAGATGACAGGTGTCCTCACAATAAAGTAATAATTAACTACCGTCATAATATTTGATATTTTACCCTACCGGTCCATGATTGTATAGAAATTATTAAAAGGAAACTAGTAGATAATAACATGCCTATTGCACATGCAGATCTCTTAGAACACTGTTTAACATCTGGTTATTTATTGTGGAGAGAGGAATTTTACATGCAAATAGATGGTGTCGCAATGGGCTCCCCGGTGTCACCCATAGTTGCTGATATCTTTATGGAGGACTTTGAGGAGAGGGCCTTGAGCACATCACCTATAACACCCAGGTTCTACAAGCGGTATGTAGACGATACCTTCACAATATTGCCAACTAATGAAATATCTGCATTTTTATCACATCTCAACTCCATTCACCCCAAAATTCAATTCACTATGGAGTTGGAGGCAAATAATAAGCTAGCCTTCTTAGATATATTAATAATAAGGAATCTGTAATAAGAGAGAGCCTTAACTTTAAGGCTTTATTATAGTAAAATATTACATGGATTACTTAATATTACTGACACACAAGACAACACTATGACAGCTGTAATATTTCTTAAGTGCCAGGATTACCACATTCTCCCCTAGCGAGTTTGATGGCTCCCACGTAGTCCTCCAAATAGGCAGGTGGTCGTCTAGCACGATCTGATCTACGCGGAGATGGAGTTGGGGATAAGGTGGGACTTTCAGGTGGCGGCTGACTTTGAGGCGGTGAGCATTGAGGTGGTGTTTGACTTTGAGGTGGCGGTTGAGTTTGGACACCAATAGGCTGCGCTTCCACGCTCTCCTGGGCTAAAATAGGGTTCTGTGAAGGAATCGAGAGTCTATTTTCTATTGGTGCCAAGTGCCGATTAGCGACTGTCACTTCTCTTCCATCCGCTAACCGTAGTCGGCTATAGTGAGGATTAGGCTCAATCACATCTGCTTCTTCAACCAATTGATCGTATTTCGAGCCGCGTGTGTAGTTCCTTTTAAATACTTTACTACCAACGCAAAGCCAACTAGGCATGGATTGACCAAGGGATGATCGTCTTGGATGGAGGAACATTCTTTCGTGAGGCGTCTCATTGGTAGCTGTGCAGAGTAGCGATCTTATACTGTGTAGTGACAATTGTAGAACAGATTCCCATTCCGTGATAGGCTGACCACTGCATCTCAATGCAAGTTTGATAGTTTGCCACAACGTTCCATTAAGCCTTTCTACTTGACCATTCCCTCTAGGATTGTATGGAGCGGAATGGCTTACAGCAACTCCCTTATCGTTTAGAAATTTTCTAAGATCTGAAGATATAAAGGACGGGCCTTGATCTGTATGTACATACGACGGCATACCAAATACTGAGAACAAATCGGTTAAGCATTTCATTACACTCTCAGCACTCATGTCCGGACAAGAATATGCAAAAGGAAATCTTGAATATTCGTCAATCATAGTTAACAAATATTTGTTGCGGGAAATCGACGGCAGAGGACCTTTAAAGTCCATAGATAGCCGTTCAAATGGCGCTGTAGCTCGAATAAGTGTACCCGTGTACCTTAAAAATTTCGGCTTTATCTCATTACATACGTGACAATTCGCTATGACTCTTTTCACGTCATCTGTAGAATATGGAAGGTTCTTAGTCCTTATCCAGTGAGTAAAACGAGTAGTTCCAGGGTGACAGAGCGATTTGTGTAGAGTGTATAGCTTACTGTCAAACGTTGATGTAGCACAAGTCTGTCTTGACAAGGCATCAGCTACAATATTTTCGTTACCAGGCCGATATCTAATATCAAAATTAAAGTTAGATAGTTCTAGCCTCCATCTCTGAATCTTATCATTTTTTATTTTACTTGCATGATTCTTTAACATATATGCCACTGACTTCTGGTCAGTTATAAGATAGAATTTTCGACAGAGTAAATAATGCTTCCACTTTTTCAGACTTTCTATAATGGCACATGCCTCTTTTTCTATAGCTGGATATTTCTTTTCGCTATCATTCAAAACTCGCGAGAAGAAGGCTACCGGCCTGCCGTTCTGAGTCAATGAGGCGGCAATCGATACATCGGAAGCATCCGTCTCAACTGTAAAGGGTTCTGAAGGATCAATAGCTGTTAAAGATGATTTTGATATTAATTGTTTTAACTCTTCGAATGTTGTCTTCTGAATTTGGTTTAAAGGAAAACTTTGGGCAGTTACGAGAGGACGTAGTACGTTTGAGAAATTAGGCACCCACCGAGAATAGTGTGCAAAAAGACCTATGGCTCGTCTCAAGGAAGCAGTGTCCCTTGGAACTGGCATTTGTAGAAGTGCTTGCAGACGTTCCGGGTCTGGTTTTACTGAACCGTTATTGATATGATAGCCTAGGATCTTTATATCAGTTACTGAGAATTCACTCTTTTCTTTGTTTATAGTCAAATTAAATTTTGCAGCTACGTCTAAAAATTTCTTAAGTTTCTCGTCATGGTCTTTCTGGTCTAATCCACACAAAGTTATATCATCTAGGTATGGGAAGACGCCGTCTAGGTCACATTTGTTGATAATACTATCTATTGTTCTCTGAAAACAAGCAACTCCGTTAGTTACTCCGAATGGAATACGACGAAATTGGTATAATTTGCCATTAGCTTCGAAGGCAGTGTAGGCTTTATTTGACTCCAAAATAGGTACTTGATGGTACGCAGATTTCAAATCAATTTTGGAAAATATTCTATACTTCGCTACCTTGTTTATAATGTCTTCAATGTTAGGCAGCGGATAGGCATCCAGGTAAGTAAACTTATTTATGGTTTGCGAATAGTCAATGCACATGCGCTTTTTGTGGTGAGTCCCCGAAGTTACAAGGACCTGCGCTCTCCATGGAGAGTCACTTTCTTCTATTATCTCATCTTGTAGCAATTTCTGAACTTCGGATCTAAAGAAAGATAAGTCGTCGGGTGTATAGCGCCGTGATTTTATGGCAATTGGCTTAAGATTTGAATCTAAATGCGCAAAGAGATTCACAGGTTCTATCCCAGCCTCCTTCAGTGCAGCAATACGTAATGCCTCTCTAGGACCGTCAAACTGAATTTCTAATGAAGAGCATTGTTTAAATATATCGTGGCCCAAAATAACCTCAGAACATAAATTTTTCATAACACGTAATGGCGTTGAGAATTCTAAGTTGTTTATTCTAATCGAAGCTAAACAGATAGATTTAATTTCTTGACGTAACAAAGAAGATGCCATAGTTACAGACTGGTTCCATGGTTGCGTGCATAACTTGTTACAACGAACTATGTCTTCATCAATAAAACTGGCGGAGCTGCCCGTGTCTATTAGAGCTTTCAGTTGTAGGCCGTCAACGGTAATAGGCATTATACATTTCTTCAATCCGGCTGTGGCTAGAACTAAGCACGATGTTGATTCATCTGAAACTATTGCAGAACTAGATGGTTGGCTTTTACAGACTTTTGCATAGTGCCCCCTCTTTCCACATTTTAGACAAGTACTCTCTGAGGCAGGGCAGAAGCGGCGAGGGTGGCGAGCATTGCCGCAGAAATAGCACTCATTTGACCTCGCGGTGTTTTTCATTTGAGTAGGTTTGTTAGAGTTTCTATCTGTAGAACTTGTCACCGATGCTACATGTGGTGAAGCAAAATTATCTGATTGTATTTGAGCAGATTCTAGCGACCGGGCTATATCACGTGCTTCGTCAAGCGTCAGTGTCAGATGTTCCAGGAGTCTTTGTCTGATGCTAGATGAGCATAAGCCGGCTATAAATGCGCATCGTACTGTGTCATTCTCATTCTGTTCTGCAGATACAGATTTGAAGGAGCACTCTTTGGCTAATAATTTTAGAATCTGGATATATTGGTCAATAGTCTCACCTGGTTGCTGCATACGTGTTTGTAGCTTATGGCGCGCATATATCTCACTCTTTGGCTTCACATAAATATTCTCCAGTAAAGCGATTGCTGTGGAGTACGTATCGCACGAGGCAATATATTCGTAGACTGCGGGCGATATGTGGTTAATAAGCAGTCTTAATTTAATAGCATCTGTATGTTCAGAAACGTTAGTGTCTAAAGAAGCCTTTGATTCTTCTAAGAAATTTTCAAATGTGGCCTTCCAATGTGTCCATTGTGACGATGCATTTTGGTTCGAAGCTGGGTCGATTTCAAACCTTTCTGGTTTTAGATATCGATACATTTTTACTATAATAAATTGTAATAAGAGAGAGCCTGAACTTTAAGGCTTTATTATAGTAAAATATTACATGGATTACTTAATATTACTGACACACAAGACAACACTATGACAGCTGTAATATTTCTTAAGTGCCAGGATTACCACAGAATCCTGACCATAGCTTGAGCCACACAGTGTATCGGAAAGCTACCCATACTGATAGGTACCTCAATGGTGATTCTCACCACCATCCTAGTCAGCTATCTACCGTGGGCAAATCTTTGTTTCAGAGAGCACACGGCATCTGTGACAGTCAACATCTGGCATCAGAACTAAATCACGTTAAGCAAGTACTGCGGAGTAATAAACTGCAAGTACAAAAGCCCTGTCGCAGAGGTCGAGTGAAACCGGCAACAGTCGAACGTCAACCTGCTGTACTACCTTACCTGAAGGGTGTCACTGACAAGATTGGGAACATCTTGAAGCGTGCTTCCATTAAAACTTATTTCAAGCCGCTGAAGAAGATAAACCAATTTCTAAGACCTGTAAAGTGTAACATCCCCCTTCAAGATGCAGGAATTTACAAGATAGATTGTGACTGTGGACTCTCCTATAAAGACCAAACAAAAAGAAGTATAGGGACCCGGGTAAAAGAACACATAGCTGATGTGAAACATAGGCGCGAAACAAAATCTGCAGTATGTGAACATGCCTTAGACGGACCCAACCATTATTTAAGATTTGATAAACCGTAAATTCTAGCAAAAGAGAAACGATATATACCTAGAATGATAAGTGAAGCTATTGAAATCAAGAAACATCCAAACTTCAATAGAGATAATGGTTGGAACATACCACCTGCTTGGGACCCAATTATTAGAATAATTAATCCCAACACCGTCCTCATACTGCCAAAAACAATGATACTGTAAGCTCTGTTTGTGTAAATCGGAACACCTAAAATATCAAATATTATGACGGTAGTTAATTATTACTTTATTGTGAGGACACCTGCCATCTTTAGTCCCCCCGTGACTGTAAAGTGATCGAAACGTCGGGTTAAATAATTAATATGCCAAACACCAAATTATACGCGAGTCTTATCCGTAAAAGTTTTTTTATTTCAAATGTGTAGTGCTCGTGCAAATATAAGAAAACATTATGTATAGTCTATGTCACTCTTTAGCAAGCACAACAGAAAATCTGATGACGCGAAGCCACTTGACCGTCTTGGAGGCGCATTAATACGTACCCATAATTTAGTGTAAAATAAAATAATAATTCAAGAAAATTAACAAGATGTGGATGTATGGACTAGATCCCTTTTCTATTAATTAGTTAATTATTTTTGCTTTGTTATCTATGTTTATCCTTATATTCTGTTACTTTTTTTACTCTGTGTTGGTTGGTTGACTTGACTTTTACAAGTTTTACTTTGTATTTCTTTCATGCGAAATCATTTTAATTTTACAAAAATAAATGTTTATGATTGTAAATACCTACACTTAGCTATCATTGTAATTTTTTAAAACATAATTTCTCTAATTAATATTCACATATAAACATGTGGGTATTGAGTCAATGTTTATTTCATAACTTTGATATTTTAGATCTCGCGAACAATCGTCACAGTTTTGTTTTTATCTTTTAATGATATTAGATTATGGAATCATAGACAGTGAGTTGTGCATATAAAGTAACGACAGAAAACCATGAGATTACTTTGTTGTATATTAAGGTAATGCCATGTACGCCCCAGATCACAGAAGGAAAGACTCGAGAGATGTTATGTATCGTAGCAATTCAAGCCTTGATTTGATATACACAGAACATCCATCAGGTAACGGGTTGCGACGCGAGTATGGCAGCCACGGTTCTATCGATGTTATAGGTGGTGGTTCAGAAAGATTACCTGCAATGGTCCATAATTACAGTGTAGTTTCTACACCTGACAAGCCCGCTGGATTAGCTCGAGCTTCGGAACGATTAGTTGATGTTATAAGCAGTGACCATGCCGATGGCCCCCCACCTAGAGCCAGTGCTAGCCCAAAACCACGTCTTAAACTGAATAAATTATGGGGTGGTGCTGCTACTGCTATTGCTCGGCCACCACTTGACGATGGGGTCATCTCATCGATCACCCCAGATAGTATTAAGCGGAAGCAATTTGCACATTATGACTGTCAATCACTTATGGCCAACTTGAGTTATGCTGCAGAACTTCGTGGAGCTTTATTAAGTAGACGTCGCAATACTACTACTGGTGCATCTGCCGCATCTTTATTGGCAACAAGAGGACATCCACCTGGAGAAGAGGCTGAACCGGATACTGGAGATAATCGATCAAATGAATTACTAGAAAGTTGTCCTTTCTTTCGCAATGAATTAGGAGGTTGGTATTATTATTTAATTAAACAAAGATCTATATTTACTTTACTTAAATAAGGTATTTCTCTTTTAGATTTAGATTTTATAAAACCTAAGAATTTAAACTTAATTTTTTAAGTCTATTTATTATATAAATTAAGCACTTGGGTTATGGATACTAGATGATGGACAAATTTTTAATATACATTAATTATAATTAATGAAAATATACTAAATAAACATATAAACAACAATGACTACTGATCAAATATGTGTTTATATTTGTTTATCAAATTTGCCCTTACCAAGATTCGAACCTGGGACCTCTTGTTGGATTATTAACATAAATATAGAAAAAATTGTATTTTAGTTGTTATTAGTGGAGTGGAAGATTTTTACCAAGATGTATAGGAAAACCAAAATCTGTTTACCAAATTTGCCCTTACCAAGATTCGAACCTGGGACTTCATGTCTGATTATTAAATTAACATAAATATAGTAAAAATTGTTATTAGTGGAGTGGAAGATTTTTACCAAGATATATAGGAAAAAAAAAATAAAGTACTGGTTGGACCCAGGAACAGGGCATGATGATGATTACTTGATTCTTAGTTTGAGGATAGTTGTAACATTTTGTAAAATAGTGGGATATATAAGAAATCAATGAAGAAGCTTAAGAAATACATTGGACATTGTGTCAACTGTGAAGCAGGTGCCCCACAAATTTAGTTCCCACAGCTAAGTTGCTCACATGCAATTGTTAATCTCTTGCCGTTTGACTTACACTCTGTATAAATTTTCTCTACAGATGTCTTAGTATTGCACTAAGTTAATATAAAATAGCCATTTTTCAAAAAAAAATTATTAAGTATCATAATGTTACATAGGTACTTTCACAAGGGAATAATTTCCCATTATTATTATATATTATGGTTACTCATTACTATTACTTTTGCAATTGATAATTATAATTAACATGTAATGAGAATCCAAGAAACCATATCACATTGTACATTCATTCATTAATCATTTAATTAATGGATCAATTAAGAACATCAGATTGATGCTCATTCAAGCTTATCTAGTACTTTCATTCACAGTTTCTCCTATTTCATTGTAAAATGTGATTCATGTGAAAGCTTGACAAGACACAAGACAAATTTCAAGCTTATAATCAATAATAAATAAGATAAAATTTGGGGAAGGTGACCCAGTGCCTATACTGTTGACAATGAAATTATTTACATACATGTTAGAAGATATATGGCCATTTCTACTTGCCCGCTTGCTCTCAAGAGAGCAGTTGACAAGAGCATATTTGTGAAAACCAAAACCTATTACCTTATACCTAACCTATTTTAATTACAAGATTGCCTATTAAGCAGATATCTGTAACAGATATCTGCTTGCTGCAGACTTCCCCTACAACCATTGATATTCAGGCATGTACTATGTGCTGTTTTTAGTACAAAAAATATTATTTTACCCTAACACCATACATGAATACTAGACACATAATTATTATTGAGATTCAATAATTATCTGATAAGAAGTATATACTTACAAATGATAATCTTTTAGAATACATTGTGTGATAAAATTGAATTACAATTGATAATTACACTCATCTATACCACTGCAGTTAATGTACTCTAGATTGCTGTGCAATGATAATGAACTAATTGTTGCAGAAGTGAAAGTTCATTTCTTCTAGCATTGATAGATAAAATTTATGTGACGCAGTATTATTCACATTCCACAGCGCTATAGAAAGCAACAAATGGAAAAATAATTGTATGTAGCTAGGTTTTTTTTATAAGAAATGCATATAGGAATAGCAATTCTTAATAATAAACTATACTCTAGCCGTTATAACGAGATAAAAAATGTTTTGATATATCTCTTTATCAACAAAATGTATTTAAAAATAAAAACTAATGTATTTTTAAAATACATTATCTTCTTCTTCCTGCCCTGTTCCCAGTCTATCTGGGGTCGGCGCAGTATGTTTCCTCTTCCATTCATATGTCAGACGTCATCAAGCCATCCACTCCCTTTTGATTCATATCATCCATCCCACCGTAAAGGTGCTAGTGATGAATGAATGTATAGAAAAGAGACGGAACGGACCATGTCGAGAGACCCATGAACGGAGAGAGTGATTAGAATGACAACATTCCAATCCATACTGCTCAAGGTTTTGGCTTAGGTTTTACAGCCGGCCGCCTGCCTGACACCAACCCTCCTTGGGTACGCTGTTGTTGGTGGTTTGCCCTCCACCATTCGGGTGCCCCAAGGTGCTTATTGGTCTACACCGGGCAATCTCCCTTAGTCGACTTTTACGACACCCATGGGATGAGTTGGGGCTGGCCTATTCTACGTTATTTGTTCGCTCCCAGGCCAGCATAGAAGGCTTTTAAAATACATTATCCATTTTAGAAATTCAAAATGATTAGTTAAAATTATTAGGTATTACAAATTTTTTTTTTATGTTAAAATACACATCAACATTGTTTTTGTTCTTTATCAAGTCTCAGTGGCCTTACAATATTACACATCTTATATAATTTTTTTTATAATTTTTATTATTAATTGTTATCATTATTATGATGTTGTGTATAGCAACTTTAAATAAATATTTCTTACATTCACACCTATCATCTAGCGCAAAGTAAGTAGCATAGCACTTGTGTTATGGATATATGACAGACAAACTGTAATATACTTAATAATTATGTTATGTAAACATTTGTATATATGTATTATATATTTATTTAAACAGGATAAATCAATGATGAGGAATGGGCAGCAGCGTTCCTCTAATACCACCTAGCAATAGCAATGTACTGTGACCTTTGTGCCCGATATATGGCAATAGGCTCGCCACCTATTACATGGAACCTAACATAATTGGCGAAACGTGGGTGCTATGTCACCTCTGCCTATCCCTTCGGGGATATAGTTGTGATTTATGTATGTATGTTTAAACAACCATGATTTGGGAACAATTGCCTGTGTTACTCACAAACATTTGCCTCTACCAGTATTAGAACCTCTTGGCCGATAGCCAGCGATCTGACCATTCGGCCAAACTAACCTTCAAATATAATCAAACTTTAATGTCTTTTGTTCTTAAATTTTAGGTGAGGAAGAGAGATGTGTACCATTGTGTATGCGAACAGCCAGAGGTGCCATTCCTGGACAAACTGGTGGCTGGCATAAACCTCGAGCAGCATATGGAGTTTCCGTTCTTGAATTCCCACCTGGACACACACATTGGCGAAATGGTTGCCCTTTTGCAAAAACACTTGCACCATTGCCTGTTGAAAGCCAAGATCTGGGTGCATTGTATTACAGAAACTATTTCTATAATCAGGGTAAGTAAAAATCAAAGATGACCAAAATTTTTATTTATTTATTCTTAATGACGATGGTCTTAAATTTATATTGGACTGAACACATTTTTTAATATTTTATTGACAACCTTTAATTGGATCTACAGTTACAAACATTGTGCCAATCAATACCCTTGTATATCTATGTCTAATTTCTTATTTATAATATCAGGAACAAAACTTACACAACATGGCATGTGGTGATGGCAGAGCAGATCCATCTATATTAACTTCCTTGGAATACAGCAGAGTCAACTGCAGTATTGCTAGATGAAGTACTAGCTACTTTGCTCCCCATTGCTCAACATATATATAAAACCCTTAATCGCCTTGTACGACAGCCGCGCTAGTGATAGTATTTCATTTCATTGTATTGTGTTCTCTGTTATCTCCATACCTAATAATGTCTACCGAAATAAAATAATTGGCGAATTGTTTGGCACCTCTGCCTTCGTGAATAATGTAAATAGGCTGTTTATTACCGTTTAAGGAGGGTAGGAATACATAACAATTTTGTTTTCCAGCACATCAAAATTGGTTTGGCATGGATGAGAACTTGGGACCTGTTGCTGTATCTATAAAAAAAGAGCGAGTAGAGCTTAGAAGAGGAGGTGGAGATGCCTCCGTGCCAGCCTCTCAGCTGGCATGGCAATATCGACTAATAGTGCGTACCTCTGAGTTGCTCACTCTACGCGGTTCTGTCCTAGAGGATGGACTGCCCACTGTGAAACCCAGTAACAACAGCGCCACCTACTGCACGAAGGAAGTACTCGACTATGTCGCGCCGGAACTCCAACTGAATTGCTTGAGGTAGTTTTTAATTTCAACTACTTGTCCTATGTTGTATTTAAATTAAATTAGCACTGCAAAAAAATATATGTCTATAATATCGCATCTGTGATGACGCTCTCACTCCCGTTACACAAATCATTCAATTATATGCAACTCCGTATATTCTACCATCTGGCTGGTGATGATGAGGACGATGTTTCTTAAACAAAATTAAATAATGACTAAATTGGCATGTTACCAAACTGCACTGGGCCTGCGTTGCATTAGGTTAGTTTTCCCTATCTTCTATTCATGTGAAAGCCCTTTACTAGTGGGCACATTTACTAGTAAAGCCTGACGCTTCCGTAAGATAATCCTTATATGAAGTGAAAAATGGTTAAACATTTTTTCTTTGTACTTAAGGCTTGGTGTCAGCGGCAGTGGGGCCGAAGAACAACTGTTGAGACTCGACGAGCAGTGCGTAACGCGACACTACAAAGTAGGCGTAATGTACTGCAAGAGTAATCAAGCTACAGAAGAAGAAATGTACAACAACCAAGAAGCCGGGCCAGCGTTCGTTGAATTCCTGCAAATGCTAGGCCAGACAGTCAGATTAAAAGACTTCGATAAATACAAGGCGGGGCTGGACAACAGGACGGACTCAACTGGACTCTATTCGGTCTATACTACGTACCAAGGTTGCGAAATCATGTTTCACGTGTCCACAATGCTTCCTTATACACCCCATAACAGGCAGCAGTTGTTGAGAAAGCGACACATTGGCAATGATATAGTGACTATTGTCTTCCAAGAACCAGGCGCTGCACCCTTCACCCCCCGGAATATACGTTCCCAATTCCAACACGTTTTTGTCGTGGTCAGAGCTTTAGATCCGTGTACGGAGAACACGCACTACAGTATAGCTGTGAGTCGTGCTAAAGAAGTGCCTTTATTTGGACCTCCTATCAAAGATGGGGCCGTTTACCCCAAAGGGGAAGCGTTCACAGATTTGCTTTTGAGTAAGGTAAGCATCGATGTGATGACACTTCTCCCCGGCCCCGCAACTATTGATTGAAACTGTCTGTTGAGTGAAATTGTTATTTCTTTTAGTATGTCATGTTTTTTTCGATATATTTACAAAAAATTTAAGTTCATGATAATGTTTCGTTTTCAATACATTCTGTTACTATATAGGTTAACCAGTGATCGGTAGATCTCTAGTACACAGCTAATACTAACTCGTATATTATACAAAGATTTTGGGGTTAGAAAAAGAATTTCGAAAAATTATGATCTTGAGGCGGGAATCGAACCCGCGTCCGCTGCTATCCGGGCAGGTGCCTGACCGCTCGGCCACCCAAGACACTAATTAACTTGCCGAATTTCTTCTAACCTTTACACTTCACGTTGTAAGCCAACCAATTTCTACATTGCGAGGGTACCCGTTGGCTTACAACGTGAAGTGTAAAGGTTAGAAGAATTTCGGCAAGTTAATTAGTGTCTTGGGTGGCCGAGCGGTCAGGCACCTGCCCGGATAGCAGCGGACGCGGGTTCGATTCCCGCCTCAAGATCATAATTTTTCGAAATTCTTTTTGTAACCCCAAAATCTTTGTACTAATTTTTCTAACATTTATATAATGTTAAAATTAAAATCGAACAGTCGTATATTATAATTAAAATTTGTCATTCTATAATTCACATCTTTCTTTGCGGGTACGGTTTAACCACCATTGTAAAAGTTAATGTTGTTCAAATATAAATTACTTTTCAAATTATTTGAAGGTTATAAATGGTGAAAACGCAGCCATTCAGTCGCCAAAATTCAGCACAATGGCAACTCGAACCAGGCAGGAGTATTTGAAAGATTTAGCCAAAAATTATGTGACTGCCACTACTGTGGAATCCGGCCAGAAGTTTTGTAAGTAAATCTATTTAAGGTCTCTGCATACGTAACGAGATAAATCCTCGGACTGGACGTGGACGGGTCGGGGATAGGGCCTCTCTCGCTCTAAACGCCCCGTTCACGTCCTGTCCATGACTCCGTGACATATACATCCTTCATGTACATTTTGTATCAAACGATACGTCTCTGTATATTCTGGAAATGGGAATATTTGTCAGAAACTATCCAGAGCTTTTTCCAAAAGCTTACAATAATAATAAGAAGTCGTGTAGAAATCCAACCAGACTTTTAGTACCAAATTGTACAAGCCATCTCTTCCACCAGAATTGTTCTTTCATGTCTGTCCAAATATTCAATAGGATTCCTAGAAATATTAGAGAAACACCATTTAACAAATTCCAACCACAGTTAAAAAAAATGTCTCGCAGAGAAGTGTTTTTACACAATTCAGGAATTCATAGACATTAGAAAAATTTAAATAAACTAAAATCTATGTGCTATTAAGAATAGGTAGTCTGGATTTCTATAATAAGAAAAACTGATAGCATATTACTAATGAATTTAATATTGACTGGTTTTATGTTATTTAATAGGTAATACAATTATTGTTGTGATATACACTATTTTACTAAATTATATAAATTTGTGTATCTGACTGGCCACGAATAATAGGCAATATAGTGACATTGACATTGAATTATCCTCATTAATTGACATTTTATTTATTTAATTAAATGACGTTTTAAATCTATTTCAATTTTTTTTTTATGTCAACAACAATATAAATAACAAGACATGTAACCATAATTATTGTTATTGTAAACCAATATTATATATAATTCTCAGCGAAACATGTTAAGAGACTAAGAAATACCATATAACATCTGACCATGTATCATGTTTCTAACAAATAAACATATTTCATTTCATTGCTGTCACGTCCCCGTCCCGTCCGGGGTATTAACTCGTCACGTAAGCAGAGCCCTTTAATGACAATGTTTATAAGGACGCCATCTTGTTTAACAAGGACAGCACTAATTTATAAATGTCTTTTGTCTTTGCAGCTATATTCTCGTCCCTTTTAATGAAGAGTGGCAGCAATTCAAACAACAGTGCCATTCTACCTCGTGTCGACACTTGCACAAATGACGTACTGGTTGGTGGAGCCTTGTGCTTTCAAGTAAGTAGGAAAATAGGTTTTATATAAGTATTAAAAAATTAACAATAAATAGGAATATGCAGCATTGCAGAAACTAGCTCTAGCTGCCTGGACCAAACAAACATTTCTTGTCTTACCCAATTACGTTCTTAGCGATGGGTGCCTTACTTTCCCCAGATACTAAAAAAAATCTAAGAATTTGGGAATCTATTTAGGAATAAAGTTAAACTTTTTCCTATCCTAGCTTCAAGATATTTATGGGAGAACAAATAAATTGCTTGTAATTTTTCTGCAACCATTCAAAATAAAATCTGTATTGTTTTTTCTTGTCTAATCCTTGACGGCCGCCTTGGTCGAATGCTCAGATTGCTGGGTATTGGCCAAGAGGTCCCAGGTTCGAATCCTGGTAGGGGCAAACTTTGTGATGACCACAAATGTTTGTTTCCGAGTCATGGTTGTGTATATGTTTATGTAGTATATTTTCAACATTTATATACATAATTATATTAAAAATATGTCCGTCATCTAGTATCCATAACACAAGTGCTTAGGCTACTTACTTTGGGCTAGATGATAGGTGTGAGTGTAAAAATATTTATTTATTATTTATTTATAATCAAGCAGAAGAGTCATTTCGCAATTCAGCCAAAGTTACGACATCATTTGGCGCTTACCTCTGTTTAGAATTGCCTAATTTTAGGCATGATTCATGGTTCTTTATATGAAAATTATGTAATTAAAAAGATATATACGGTTGTCTTCATTTTCGGTCCAATTTCATGTAACTTTACATTAAAAGTGTGTTGCAAATATGAAATGTTGTCAATTTATGTTACAGGTCCAAGTTCAGGATGAAGGTGCCGGTGGGATGCAGCTAGATTGCATTATGGGCATATCTGCCGACAGTGTGGTGTTCATTGAAGATTGTACCAGACAAATAATCCTCGTGCTGCCGACCAACTCATTACTCGGTATGTCTAATGTACAATTTAGTTAGGGACTGTTTCACAATCGACGAGTAAGTTCTGGATAGCTTACTTGGCAGTTCAATTGACATTATATATTTAATACTACAATTGTCAAATGATTTGCCAAGTAAGCTATCCAGAACTTACCCGTCGATGGTGAAACAGGTCCTAAGTGTTGATTATTTAAATTTTTATCACAGAATTAGTGAGCCTACTATTTTTAGTGTGATGTGTTATATTATACTACGTTTGATATTTTCAACGCGCGTATACATATAACTTGGGAACAGGGGAAGTGAATGACGATGGTGATCTTAAAGTGTCTCAGTCAATAAAGTTTACATTTAAGCAGAAACAAGTAACGCCTTTTATTCGTAATCTACCAAAACGTAGATTCCTGGAGAAGGTCTCTACTTTTTCTGTAAGACTTATTTTCTTAATGCGGGAATCGAACCCGCGTCCTCTGCAATCCGGGTCCTATACGACTCGGCCAACCATGACGTTATATCCTGTTTTTTAATGATAAAATGGGTTCAGTACATTCGTCCTAAATTATAACTCTTTAAAGATGAACCAAATCTAGCATTAACTGCGACACTCAGAGACGTCAATTAACTTTAATGAGTATTTAATGTCAAAAAAACTCATTTGAATTTACACCATAGAACCGGCAAGAATAGCGACTAGTTTTGAATTGTCATTTTTTGACGTTAAGTACTCATTATGGTGAATTGGCGTCTCTGAGTGCGGCAGTTAGGTTCGTTATACATTGCTCGCTATTTTAAGCAGCATTAGTATTTATGCAGCTTAATAGCGAGCAATGTATAACGAACCGCATCTCACCCGCGCGTACATCTAAACCGGGCCTTATTATGTCGAGAAATATTAAAATGTGACTTGTTCATTTCACTCAGGCTGGGTTGTGAGCGGCGGTTGGACGCGCGTGTACTACCACCGAGGGGAGAGTGTTCGCATCAGGCCTCGTATGCTGAACGGCTCCCTTTTACGCCGTTTGGCGGCGGTGGCGCCACATCATGCGCACGCGCTTCAAGAGATCACGCTAGAACGCGGTGTTGCCACGCAACTGGGTATGTTTAATAATAGGGATGATGACACTAACAAAGAATCGCTGATATAATTATTTATAATAATAATTTAGGATAAGGAGATTCGATAATTGTCACTAGTTGTCAGATTATACTTGTGATTGATATTTATTTTATAAAATAAAAGTACAAAACTTACCAATTCGCCATATTTGCTAAAACGCCGCGTGACGTCATTATTTAGTTTATCCTTTTTGACATTTTATTTGCCAATTAAATTCACTAGTTTAATAAAGAAACTGGCCTTTTTACGGAATAGTGACGTCACGCAGACGCCATTGCTATTTTGGCGTTTTGGCGGAAATTTTAAATTGCATTATTCAAAACATCTTTTTCTATCAAAATTTATTTTAGGTAAAGTAGACACGTAAGAAAAACATGGTGTAGTTTTTCAAAATTAGTCATCATGCCTATTATAATAATAACAAGTTATTGCCATGATTTGCAAGTTATTGCAATTATTTACAAAGAATATTGTAGTTAGAATATTATGTTTGTTGTAAAACTTGTTTTAGATTAGAGTCTCTCTCCACCACTTGACAATGTTTTGTCTCTGGATTTAGTGCGAGTTAGAGCGAGAGGAAAATATTTTCTGTGCCCCGAAAGAGATGTGTCCACGTCCCGTGCTACGGGGGCTGAAACTTATTTTACACAAAAATAACTAACGTAATTCCATTTTAGTTATTTAACCAATTTTCTACCAAGCTACAATTAGTATTTTGTAGAAAATTTTAAAGTTGTTTTTAGTTATTTTGATTACTAGATAGTGTTCTAATTTTCTTGTAGGTACTGTAATAATTGAGTAACCTTTAGCTAATAATAACGTTGTTAACCGACGAAAAGCCGGAGGAGGTTACTCAATTCGTATCCGTATGTTTTTTTATGTTTGACCGCACAAAAATCCGTTGTTTATGGACCGATTTTGATAATTCTTTTTTTATTGTGTGTAAGGGTTTCACGTACAACGTGACGGACTAGTGACGGCGGTAGAGGGAGGGGGGTGTGCGGCCCGAGCTGGTATACGCCGTGGAGCGCGCCTTCTAGAAGTTTGTCGCGCAGCGGTAGTCGCTTTACATCACGAACAGCTGGTGGACTTGCTGAAAACATCTGATCCTGTTACTGTGAGTATTCTGTTCTCAAAAATATTCTGTTACAAGGTAATAACGGTGTAACAACAAAAGAATATAGTACCACAAATTTTAATACCTAAGAGACCCACTGAAAACTTTAACCTTGCAAGTTCGAGTGTTCAATTGTCGATATAATATAAAACCAGATTTGACATTGTTAAATTGTTATAGTATTTAGGTCAGCATTTATTCACTAATTCATTCACAAAGTGGAAAATTACTTATGACCCGACTCCTAAGCCAAAACATTGAGCAGTATAGATTGGAATGTTGTCAACTCTATGCATCGGTATGTATGCCCGATTATGTCTGGCCGATTTGAATGCGAAATAGTAGAATAACAAAACTAAAACAAAGAACTTCTCAGATCGCAAGTATATGACGCCCGAGCTGAAAGCGAGGAGGCCTTATAGTAAAGTGTGACATAAAAATAACCTTTTATCGACCACTAATAACCTGAGAACAGGGCAGGAATATAATGACAATTATTGACTATTTCATCTAAACCATGATATAGTCACTAGATTTTATAGTTTTCTTTCATTTATCGAGAGTTTTCTTTGTCCTAAGGTGGCAGTGACTTTCGCTGCGAGCTCCCGTTGCGGTTGCGAAACAGCAGTCATTGAAAGCGAGGATCGGGTGTGTCGTGCCGACGCGCAGCAACCAGCTAGAAGACGCGTTCCACCCAACCATATAGCGCACTCGCCACCACGGTCGGATAGCTCCGGGTATGGTACAGGTATGTAATTTTGAATATACACCAGTTTTCAAGAAAAGTCTTTATTCATATTAGGAATTTAAGCAAAGCCTTTGTCTTTCTTTCTCACACAGGGCTGTCGGTTTTAAAACACCTTTTAATTAGTGTAATTATTATTATCGCCCATACAGCCAAAACAGTTAAAGGTATATTACAGATAATCAGAATAACCAACATAGCCATTTACAAGTGGTAGTTCCACAAGGTAGTATACTGGGACCGTTCATAAAAATATTATTAGATAATACTTATATCGTATTAACAATAAAGCGACTTGCGACTAACGCGACAATAAAGCGAGACGTGGCTGTTAATTCACCTCTGCCTACCCTTTGGGGGATATAGGCGTGATTTTTGTATGTATGTATCTTAGGTGGATCAGGCCGCAGCGCGCGTAGATCACCGCAGACGTCGCCCGTATCGGAAGCGGCGCTCCGGCGACGATCGCACGATGACTCACCGCGACACCTGCGCAACCGTCGCACCTCGCCCAACACCAGCTCGCTCACGGTTTGTCTCTTTGGCCACGTGTTACCAATATTCCGCGCAAAATTAAAATCAACATTCGTAAAGGAGCATATAATAGAGTGAGGAAGGAATGAGAGTTTCTCAAGCCCGCTGAAGGATAGAGATGAGTGGACGATGATAACTTGTTGTGCTGACACCGCCTAGAGCGGGATAAGGTAGGAAGAAGAAAAAAGATATCTAATGAGATTACAATACACTTATGAATCGTCAATACGCTAGATATTGGAAACCTGTGTGTCCAAGGGAGGATAGGAGATTGCGCAGCATGCCTCAGTCTATAATGATAGGTCTCAAAAACCCAATAAAGTGCTGACCCTGACGCGTTCAATACCAAAGTTAGCATACTAAACTCGTCAGAGCCCTACGCCTCGCTAGCAAAATGGCACGCAAATATCCCCATAATTCTCAACGAGTTATGACATTGTAAAGTGTGCACCTGATACAATCCCACAACTCGCCAATCACATACCGACATACTGCGCACGGACACTCCCCTTTTTAATATCGAAAAAATCTAGTCATCCGATTTCCAAACTTGAATAACTGGATTAAAAGTCAGGGTACATTGCGAAAACATGACCCTGACTAAAGCTGGAAAAATTTAAGTGTCAATTTATAGCAAAAGCAAAAAACCGGCCAAAATTAAATTTAAACCATAGACCCGGAAAGAATAACGACTTGACGTTTTGAATTGTCATTTTTTTTACATTATTTACTCATTGAAGTCTCTGAGTGCGGCAGTTAGTAATAGGGTCCCATTTTACCCTCTGGGTACAGAACCCTGAAAACTAACCGCTGCCGTGTGTATACAGGAGGAGTTGATGCGTCTGATGGATTCGGAGCTGGCCGGTGCTGGTGGACGGCCGGAATTAAACACTCCGGCTGTGGCCGCTGGCTCCGGTCGCGCTGCCCCTTTGCCTCTGCCGGACACATCGGACCTCGACTGGCCGACTCTAGTTCGCACCGCCACCACTGCTATGCTTCAGGTTGCTATTTATTTCTTTAAAAAAACTACACACAGATCTGCACTCAAATAGTACATCATACTTGTTATGATCTATAGCGATTATAGAGAGAGACAAAATGCCTAACTCCCGAATACAGAAACGCTACCCATAGTTTGAGTCCTGCTTAACATTTAAGTATTGTCAAAATTTACTTTTTCCATACAAATTATGACAGGTAATGTCCACATAACTTTATAAGCAGTGCTCAAATTTTGAGTGGTGTTTCTGTATTCGGGGGTTTAACTATTACAGCTAAAGTAAAACAAATCAATAAACAATCTTCATGTATCTTTTAATATAAAATACAATTAAATAATTAAATTGATTATTTTAAAGTCGCTATGATTTTGAATCGTTTTGTTTTTCTGAAGTGTGTAAATATACATCTTTCTTATTTTATAAACATTTTGTCTGGCTTTAATGGCTGGACTATAGACTAGACAGTAAATAAAAAAAACACAATTACATTTTTGGCTACAAACCTGTTAGAGAATTTCATGTAATTAATACGAAAAAAAGGTAAACTACAAATTAAACTACAATACGACGCGAACGGTGTTTTGATGTATTTTATTAATTTGAAACGTAGGTAACCATGTAAATGGCATTATCATGCCACAACAACAAAAGTTTAGATCAAGTTTTTACTGTCTTAACAGATATGTGAGGAGCATCAGTATCCGTCTATGGACAACACAGAAACATCACTAGAGATCAGTGAACCTGTTCATGATTCCTGGTCCGAATTACCGGTGAGTATCCTTGTTGAATAAATAATTGTCCAATTAATACCTACTATTCTTTTGGCTCTCGTTCTTTTCTTATCAACCAAACAAGAGACTACACTTAGAATCACTCAATTGAAGCCCGGTTTTGGCGAACAGCTATCATCTATGAGGTAGTAGGTTCGAATCCTGGTAAGCGCAAAAATTTACTAGTATCTTCTGCTCTGCCCTCATCACACGGCGGTGTAAGAAATATTATAATAAATCACTGCCGATGATCTCCGTGACTTTACATTACAAAATAATGATTGAATGATTAAGTACCTTTCCTATTATACCTATACATCCCGTTAGTGGCACTAACTTAGTGCCGTGAGTCGCAAGTAAAGGAGTTTTCTAGCGCATGCTATCGTACCTTGTCTAATAGCGGTGTCGAATAAATTGCCCACCACAGCATTTTGTACAAGTGCTAGCAGCAGTCTAGGCCAACGTGGTGGATTATGGCCCATTCTCCCTATATTTTTCCATGCACATGGAAGACCAGCACTGTTGTGGACATTAAAGCCCGGCGCACATTGGCGGCACGGCACGCCAAGGGATCCATCGGAATCCATACATGGCGATTACAATGCCGTGGTATCCTTAAGCGTGCCGAGGCGTCCTTAGGCACGCCGAGACATCATTAGGCATGCCGAGGCGTTCTTAGGTCTTGTCTTGTCTTGTCGCGATATCACTCGGTATCCCGAAGACTGCCAAACCGTTCCGAGGGATGCCGAGGCGGTCCGAAGGCTGCCGACACGGCATGCCTAAGCATCCCACGGCATTGTTTTTGTACCTACGACGTTCAACATTGAACTTTCAACTTCATTTTCATACTGTTTAGTTATATTTTTATTCTTCGCCTAAAAATAACCTGCCATGTCGTGCCGCCAATCTGCGCCGGCTCTTAAGGACTGGAGATGATTAAATACTACACCGGCCCCAAATAATTGGGCTGCCCAGGACGAAGAATTTAAATGATTAATTTATACATAATGATGTTACATACATACATACATACATATGACACGCCTTTCACCCACAGGGGTAGGCAGAGATTACTTGTTTCCACTTGCTACCTTACATACTTTTTTTGCTTCATCCAATCTCAGCAATCTCTTCATACATGCCCGTCGGTTTCGGGTACTCTACTCTACTCATAATGATGTTACACAGGAAATAGGCATGTCGGAAGCCAACTCCCGCGCTGAGACAGCAGCGAGTGTGCCCACAGCCGGCTATGGGAGCGGCGCGGTCACCGGGACCGGAAGTGGGGGGGTGACGCCGTCCGGCACCAACTGCGCTTGCGGCCTCACCTCTCGGGTGGCAGAGTTGGAAGCTGAGGCGGCGGCTACCCAACGGCATCAACACCAGCTGGAAGAAGAGGTATATACATACATACATAAATCACGCCTATATTCCCGAAGGCAGAGGTGAACTAACACCCACGTTTCGCCAATTATGTTAGTTCCCATGTAATAGGTGGCGAGCCTGTTGCCATTTATTGGGCACAAAAGTCGCAGTACATTGCTAGCCTAGGTGGTATAAGAGGAACGCTGCTGCCCATTCCTAATCATATTCAGATTTATCCTTAGTCGCCTTGTACGACAGCCACTGAAAAGATTTGTGGTGTGACAATTGTATTCTACTCTGCCGTCACCACGCGGCAGAATAATATATAATAATAAGAGGTATATAATAATAATAATATTTACTTCATGTCACACCTGACCATAAAGTAGACTTTTTTGTCCCCAAGCTCATCCCCAGGGGGATACAATTTTGTGCTCGGTTTGGTTGGTGGTAGGGCTACTAAAGCTTCTTTCAAATCCGCCTGGCTAGCTACCACCGTCTTATCAAATCTGTCCCCATATAAACAATGTTAATGGCATTATTGTATTCCGACAATTTGTGTAAAGGTAGCCCCAGTCCCTCTGTGGGTGAGGGTTCCAGTCCAAGAGAAGCTCGATTCCATCTTGGGCCCTTATCGTCACTTACCAACCGTTACTTACCGTGCGATGAAGGGCAAGAGCTTCCAAGTCTAGCTTCTTCTCCCTGCCCTGTTCCCAGTCATTCTGGGGTCGGCGCAGTATGTTTCCTCTTCCTTTTATATGAGTCAGACGTCATCGTGCCATCCACTCCCTTTTGATTCATATCATCCGTCACACTGTAAAGGTGCTAGTGATTAATGAATTTATAAAAAAGAGACGAAACGGACAATGTCGAGAGATCGATGAACGGAGAGTGATTGGAATGACCACATTCCAATTCATACTGCTCAAGGTTTTGGCCTAGGTTTTACAGCTGGCCGCCTGCCTGGCCCCAACCCTCTTTGGGTATGCTGTTGTTGGTGGTTTGCCCTCCACCATTCGGGTGCTAATAAGCACCTTGGGGTGCTTATTAGTCTACACCGGACAATCTCTTAGTCGACTTTTACGACACCCATGGGATGAGTCAGGGCCATTCTACATTAGTCGCTCCCAGGCCAGTATAGAACACTTTCAATGTCTAGCATAAAAAAACGAATTTGCCATCGCATAATTAAATACTTTTTTAGGTGCGCCGTCTACGTCGTCACAACGCCAGACTCCGAGAAGAGTCTGCGCGTGCCGTGTGGCAGCTGAGACACTTCACCCAGTGGCTCAAGCGCACAGTCGACAGACAATAACACCGCACCCGGACTCTGCGCCCATCAAAGTATGTTCTTATGTAAATTTTCCCACTCCCGCCTTCACTACGTCGGTCACAAATTTATTGCGCAAGAGGAATCATCTTCGAACCGTCTTAGAAATTCGTTAAGATCTGAAGAATACGCTCTCTATTGCTTCCATGTGCGAAACCAGGACATTTTAACTGTATAATCCTGATATAACCCATAAGTAAAGCAATCAAGTAATTAAAACATCTCCAGATAACGCATTGATAAAGATTGGAAATTTGGACAATGATGATAGTCTCTCTAACACAATTGGGAAACTACGTCTTTGGGGTTTTCTCATATAATAAGATAATGTGTATGAACGATAAACATAACAATAATTTATTTAATCTGTGTGATAACGGTGAGCACTTAATTGACTTTTTAATCTATATTGGAAGTTCCAAAGGAAATAAATAAAATAACAAGTTATCTTGATATGTGTCATCGTTATAAACTACTACAGTAGCTATTGTTACACCAATCGACACAGGTGGAAAATGTCATGTATTTAACGATTAATTTATAAATAGTATGTTCGTATGGTCTAAAATATAAAATAGGCTTCCGGCGTGATGTTTTAATTGTAAGAATAGCATAGTCCATAAATTTTAACGGGTGTTATTCATTCATTACATTAGAATTGAAGTGGTGGTGGATCTTTTGAATATTAAGAGTTATAGCGTAGTTAATTTTATAGAGGTTTACTTTCTAAGTTTGTTTCACTGTGTGTGCACACACACACACACATACTTAAAGTAAAAAGAAGGCCTACTCGGAAAATAAATCCTAATGAGCCTAGGCTATGTTCACGGTGTTTATTATTTTTTGATTATTTCATTCACAAATCCATTATAGTTATTAGTACACATAAACTTATTACGGTCCTTGTTATATTTTATGGCCGCTCGTATAATTTGTATAAATTAATAAACTAATGCTTTAATTTTATAATCAATTTAGGCAAAATGACGTATAGATAGATATATGCATTTTACACCTAAAGAAGAGTACCTACTTAAAGGTATTAATTATGATAAGAATAATTGAATAAGCCTCATGGTTAGATTAAACGATGCGTGCTGAAATCTTATGAATTTGTGCCTTTTCTGCGCTTCGAGCAAAGCCTTCATTTCGACATGTTGCCTAGTTGGGCAGAATCAACCATTTTTAATAGAATGTTTGTTATTGGAAAATATTTATACATGCTTGTTAAATACGTGCATGTTTTAGTATATAACTCGTTACCTGTTTCTTAATGGTCTAATCATAAATATGTACACCATATGAGTTTGGCTGTCATTGTCATATATTTAGTGACACTTACGACTTCCAAATATTTAGGAACAAACTTAAAGCATTAAGTAAAATATATTCAAACAAAAATATACACATATACACCCGGTATGAAATTACAATTTTAAATATATACATAGTGAAGTAAGATCAATACGTTTTTTAAGTATCTGTACCTATATTAAAATATCATACCTACTTTGGATGCACCCAAATTACTGGTATTTTTAATTGTTAGTAAATTAATGGAAGTCGTGGTCGTTATTAACTATTTTATACCGCCGACTGAACTTAAGAATCCATTAGTCATAATAGCATATACAGGATTAATGGTAATGGATAATGAAACTTGAGTCCCATATTACAAGGAAGGGGAAGTTAAGGTAATTTGAATCACTAACTTAAATTTACCACCTCTTACGTCTTGCCTCGTATTTGTATAATGTACTAAATTAACTTCAAATAAGTACATACAAAAAAGTTTTAAAAAATAACAAGTGAATTAACGAGTGTTTCAATTTCCTACACTAGTTTCCTCTACAGATATGTAGTCTGTTGATTTCGGTAGACAAGTAGGTAAACATACTTGAATAGGTTTATAGGAACGAATATTCTAATGATTAAGGCCTATTATTCAAAGATTTAACAATTTAAGAAAGCTTGATATGTTCAATTCTTAAAATCCTTGTCAAAATATGTGGGGTGTTATATAATAGAAATAAGAATTGTTTTGTCTACCTTAAGAATGTACAATCAAGGACAAAGTAAGTTGGACACTGTAGAACCTAAAGCAGTTCATACACGGCAGCTATAATGTATAATTACATTAAATCTCGGGATAAATTATAGCTGTCATGTGTAGTCCCCTGACGATTTCTATGGAAAGATGTATTGAGATGTATCGTGCTATAATGAGCGAGGAGCTCGCTAGCGCAGAGGCATTGCGCGCTTGGCCTGCGATTGCGTAAAGTAAGCAATGTTCGCTGCGGCCGGTTATTGGATGGGTGACCAAAAATTTATTATCTCGAGTTCCTCCGTCCTTCGGAAGGCACGTTAAGCCCGGCTGCATCTGTAGTCGTTAATACCCATCAACTCGCTCTGGGCCAGCGTGGTAGGTTATGGCCTAATCTCCCTATATTCTTCCATCCATAGGGAAGGTCCGTGCCCCAGCAGTGGGGACATTAAAGGGCTGGTGATGATGATGATGTGCCTTAATATACATTTTTACATTAAAACTGCCGCGTGTGAACTGCTTTAAGCTTTCATCGTACGGTATTTCATACGTCTCCTGTATCTTAGATATAAATATTTATCAGGAAATTTTGCCAGGCCTGTATTTAAAAAATGATCCAAATTATTTAACAGTATGCACAAGCATTTTTTTTTAAATATAGGTACTATACTAAAATTTTTCTTGGATTACTATTTGGGTTTGTCCGATTGCTTATGCGGTAATATTAGCAAGTGGAAAGCAATTATCTCTACGTATACAGGTTATTTGTAAAACACCAACAACCTCACATGACTAGATAGATAACACACATAAATAAATATTAATTTAATTACCGGTACCAGTAAAACTCTACGCGCATCGCCAAGATTAAGTAAACAACATACATACATAATTCACGCCTATATCCCCGAATGGGTAGGCAGAGGTGAAACTAGCACCCACCACGTTAAGTAAACAAACCAGTGCAAATTGCAGTAGATACATAGACTTAAAATGTCATTATTGTTCAATGCATTCAGCTAGTTAAAACTCGTAAAACAATAATATTTATGATGTTAGTACTGCTAGGTTAGTCGGTGTTTTAAAAAAAAACTCTGTATATAGACTAAGTGGGAAAGGCCTGATTATAGTAACATTGTTTTTCGTATAAAAAATTACTTGAAAGTTTGTTTAATGCTACTGAAACGCTCTTAAGTGCTAATGGTCCCCATTGAGCAACTATAGTGTCTAACTTAGTGTTCTTGACTGTCTGGTTGTGGACGTTATGTGTAGATTGTCATAATGAACGAATTTATACACTGTTTTGCATTTTTTGTTTCTTAAAAATAGGCGTATTACTTTAAGACTTTTTATATTTTGTATTACATACTTATTACGGTTAAAAATTATATTAACTATTATTTGCTAAGGAAATTATGGATAATCTATTATTAATTAAATTAATATTTAATCAACAAAGTAATATGAACACCAATTAAAATAAGCTTTTTTTATTATAGACAAACGTGTTGTCGTTAGAAATAGTTTTTTATTTATTTATTGGAATAATATAGGTATGCATTATTTTTATAATTGTTTTAATTTCTGATTGGCAGCACGTTGGACTATAAAACTAAGGATTGTGAGATAAACAGTTTTACGTAGTTAATTAGACTTATCTAGTGTTAATCTGAATTGAAACCTGCCAAATATTAATACAGTAAGATGAAAAGCATATTGTAGCACAAATTGTACTTGTTTTATCTGATTTCAATATTTAGAACCCATGGTGAAGCTAAATTGTGTAAGCTTTCCAATATGTTCAAATGACAAACGTTAAACGTATATTATTATGTATACATTGATTTTGTTTACAGCCAATTTGTACGCAAATCATGCCAATGATATATAAAAAATGTCTGCAAAATTTAAAATTATTATTATCCTGACGATTTTACATGCGAATAACTTCGGTATACGGGCAAAACTGTACATATATGGTGGCTCAGATTAGCTACAATAATTAGAAATTTAATAATTTAATCAGCACTAGTAAATTATTAAGGCTCGATTTCACCAAAACGTAAAACAAGTGATTAAAAAATAACCGTCAGATTGTGACAGTTTCCCCATACAATAAAATGTCAAAAACGGGCGGTTAAATATCGTCTGTGATTAAAAGATAACCGTACGTTTTTGACAATTCTTCCATACTATAAAATGTCAGAATCCGACAGTTAAATAATAATCGCCTGTTTATGTGTTGATGAACGCGGGCCTTAGTATTCTGCATAAAAATTAAGAAATTCGCATCTGCGGTTAACGCATGTTATCTGAACAATTTTATTTCCGTTTCACTCGTATAGTTTATAAACTGATAAATAGGCAACTATAGACTGTTAGTGTGTTTCGCAAACGACGCAATACGATACCTTATAGAGAAGAAGAAATAGAGAGAGGAGGAAAACTCCTGTGGTGTGTAGTTCTACAGTTTGGCCGCTGAGAGAATGCTTTTTTGACAGGAATTGTCAGTTTCTGATGGCCATTGAATAATGAAAACGTACCTTACACGTTTTCAGTATTCGAAAAATCTTTAGTAAACTCTATTCTGTCGACATAAAAAAAGGTGATAGGATCCTTCAAAAAGCATTCTATAAACGGTCGCACTGTTATGCAAATATAAAAGAACATTTATAGTATTCACTAACCAATGTTGATATTTATCACAATTATGTTTTTAGTATCATAAATATTATTATATAACACACTTAAACTATCGTGGAAATGGGTTTCTTGTCCGAGTCATAAAGCGACGGCAGTGTAGCAAAATGATAATGATTTGTGCCATTATCATTTTGCTGCGACACGTGAAAATCCTAACTGATAAAAAAATATTGATAACAGACTAAATTTTTTCTTATGGAAATGTGTAAATTTTTTTCTCCTCGCGTGTGTACACACATTAACACCAACCACATCACTAAATCGAGCATTGCCTTGTACAGGCAATGAAAGTATTAGAATCGCTTCAATAGACCTCTGCCCGCCTAGCATGACCATCGAAATACGATATAATATAGCCATTTATCGCTTTGAACAGTAAAAAAATCATTGGATTTTAGCACTTAAATAAGCCAGAATTGAATAAGCCTGTAAGGCTTTATAATAAAGATATAGGCATTTATCGCTTAGAACTGTCGAAAATACAATGATTTTTGTAAGTTCAACGCGATAGATAGCTATATCATATCGCGTTTGGTTGGTCATGCTGGCCGGGCTGGGCCGATTCGTTTCGTTCTCTCCAACTACGAGTCTCGTGTTTAAATTACTTAATTTTCGTAAATGATAGCTTTATTAGCGTAGGAAGGTGTAGATAATAAGAACTTAAATTTAGAAGAGTTTAATTTCATTAAAATAGTAGAACATTTATTTGATAATAGTGCGTTTGTCAGTTTATCAATTAATTCATGTCAATTGTTCCGTTTATTTGGACATTGTATTAGGTAAATTAATGCCGTTATAATTTGGTTAATATATTTCATGTCTGCTTGAATATCAACCTTTAACTTTCGGTGCATCTTTTATGGTAGAAAATTGTGGTGTACGCTGGCCTTAAAGGTCTTGATAATTTAAGCGTTATCGTTTTGTGGTTCTACTTTATAATCAACTAGATATTATATCTTAGTACCGTTCTTCTTACAAGTTAAATAATATTTAATTCTATTTTGTTTGCCGAGAATAATGTCAAATATTACTTTTATAAAATACATACATAGATAAATCACGCCTATATCCCCGAAGGCGTGGGCAGAGGCGTACTGGCACCCACGTTTCGCCAATTATATTAGGTCCCAAAAGCCGCAGTACATTGTTAGGTGGTATAAGCGGAACGCTGCGGCCCATTCCTTATCACTGATTTATTCTTAGTCGCCTTGTACGACACCCACGGGAGAGATTTGGGGTGGTGACAATTGTATTCTACTCTGCCGTCACCACACGGCTTTTATAAAATGAGAAAGCTTCAAGATTATTTATTGCTTTGTTCTTCGGGTTACTTAGGCAATTTGAATATTAGATTACTTTGGTGCAAATTAATTGAATTTAAAAATTGTTTATTCATAAATGAAAATACCTACTCCGAAAAGACCACCAATATTTACCTGGACATTCAATATTAGGAATAGCTCAGGAAATAGTTGACTTTACAAACGGCCACTAAGCAAAGTAATATATGTATTTAGATTTTTTGTTAGAAGAAAATATATTTTTTTTAGAATTCAGGACTTCATGTGATCCCCACCGATCGTGCCCCACCAGTTGAAACCCAAATCGAGATTTATAATCACGAATAAAAAAGTATTATTAAAACAATGCTTTTCTACTGTGTTAATATCGGAAAAAAAATGTTGTTGAGAAAATGTCAGTTGAAATTCAACGATACATGGATTTACTTTTTAATAAACGGTACACTAGAGGACACAGTCACACCTACTGCAGGCCTAGCACGAGACGTGGACAAAATCTCTCTTCATCACTTAACAGAGTTTTGTCTCAGGATTTAGTGTTAGTTAAGAGCGAGAGGGGAGGAGATTTTCTTTTCTCCAAGGAAATTTTGTCCACGTCCCGTACTATGGGGGCTGTAATGATAAACTTAACAGTGCCTTCTATGGTCAAAAAGGTTTCCATAGTACGCTTTTAATTTCACGTCCAACCATTATTTTGTTATAACACTTGTAAAACTATTCCTGGCTACTGGCTTTATGTCATAAAATTATTAATAACATTAATCACTGTAGTTAGAATTCAGTCCAATCAATTCTTTAATCGTATTTTTAAGAATTAATAGTCTTGAAGCTGAAGTTCCAACATTAAAAAATACGTTTCCACTTCCAGTTATTTGGTTTGCTTTATAAATTAAGATTTTACACTCCTCTCTTGTTTTCTATTCACCGAAGTAGGACAGACGGATTTGTCAAAGAGGACTTCGTATTCGGAACAGATTATAGGCAACGATATTAGCGTCCCATTTTTCGTAATATTTCCTTAGATGTATTATTAGAAATTATATTCGATTTCTCCCCCGATATCGGTGCTATGCAAAAAGAAAGATATTTATTTAATATCGATATACGATACACTCTACCCACCGTACACGAATAAACATACATTTCTTCTACGCTTTTATCCTTAAGATGATCTTACAATATCGTAAAGTGTACACTAAAATAAGTGGTTTTGTATTTAAATATGATTAATTATATCCGAAAAAATATTACAAACAAAATAAAGTCAGAAAATTTTCGAAATAAATAAAGTTATTCCCGCATCAGGAAACATATTTTTTCTGTCTTTATTTTCTTTGTAATACCTACTATTATTTCCAAAATCTGCAAGCAACGGCAGAAAAAGCCTTAGTATTTAACTAATTAAGATTATGCATGTAATGAATTATTTATTTATACATTTATCGTTTAATTAAGTATTTTATTCTACACTAATAAGGTTATTAGAAAAAGTGTGTGAAGACCCACGTTAGATAACTAAGTTTCGTTTATTATGTGTAACCAAAGTCTTATTGAATAATTGCCATATGATTTGGTTTTGAAATTATTAATAGTACTCGAGAGAATTTCCCTAACATGTTTTTGTACATTTGTTATACCTAGTGACATTCCAATAAAGTATTTAGCAAAGATTGTGTTTTATTTATTAATTCTAAATCATACATACATAAATCACGCCTATATCCCCGAAGGGGTAGGCAGAGGTGAACTAGCACCCACGTTGCGCCAATTATGTTAGGTCCCATGTAATAGGTAGCGAGCCTATAGCCATTTATTGCCATTTATCGGACACAAAAGTCGCAGTACATTACTATTGCTAGGTGGTACAAGAGGAACGCTGCTTCCAATTCCTCATCATTGGTTTATCCTTAGTCGCTTTGTACGACACCCACGGGAGAGATTTGGGGTGGTGACAATTCTAAATCAGGTTAATTATAAAACCGAAGCGATACCTATGCTTTTCCTATGGAGAAACAGCAGAACCAGGGCACACAACGAGACGACTACAAACGCATATTTTTTCTCAAAATCAATATCCTTAACATAAACTATACGGGTATCGAGTTTTGAGGTACCTATATGACGTACTGTTGGTAGGTACACGGTGAATCCAGAATGCTAAGTTTTTTTGTCTCTTATAGTCTGTTGCTGTCCACCTGCGAGGTTGTAAGCGGATTGCTATTTGTCCCGTTTCTCTCACACTGTGCTATAGTTCTCATTTCGATGCGATGGGTAAACTAAAGCTATAGCAATCGGCTTACAGAATAATCCCGCTGGACACGTTAGTCGCAGACCGCAGTTAATACTGGAGTGCATAGCTATAGCTTCCCACCTGCCAGTGTACGTACATACATAACGATTTAAAGTATGTATGTGAAACTGCAGGCTGCTGTAGCAGGATTGATTGAGTACAGACCTACAGAACTTTGTTTTCTGTCCCGCTAATGCACTATTCCCGTTCAATTGATTCACAATCAAAGGGGAATGAGCTTTATTTGTGTAGTAAATAGTAGTATGGTAGTGCGTTTGTGGTTTGTAGTCTGTCTGTGGACTCTTCTCTCATACTAACTGTACCCGCTTTTAATGTCAAACACAATGAGATATTTATTTACCACCTGCAAATCTCGCTCCCCGTCATCAACGATGGGGATGGGGACTAATATTGTGTCAGTATTAATTGCATTCAAATTTCTTCTATTAATTTCACCTGTTTATCCCACTAGTCTTCTAGATTCGAATGTAGGAAAATAATTCAGTGCTGGTCCGTTAGGTAGGTGCTGCTGCTAATAATCTAACAAAATGTGATTAAAAAATATATTTAATAAGGGAATTTTCTTCTTACGTGTTCATAAAGATTAATTTACTATACAAAAATTAGCTTGGGACAAATTACAGAACAGATTTTTATTTATTTTTGGTTTTCTTCAACTCACCCTAAATGGGCCGTAGGCATGTGGGACCAGATGACGAACTACCCATAAAATTTTGTAATGCTAAATTACACTTTTTATCTTTAGTTTAGGTACCCGTAATCTTATAATCTGATTTTTATACATTTATCTATGCCAATTGATTACAAAATAATATAAAAGATTTTCGTTCAGTTCTAAGGGTACATTTCAGTGTGAAACAATCGACAACAATGCGTGTTGCTCTGGTGATATTGGCTGCTATTGCTGCCGTAATGGGTAAGTGGCCTATAGTTATATTAATTATGCCTTAGATAATGCTCTATTAAGAAAATTAAATTGTAGGTACAGGCAACAGCACGCCAGGCTACCAAAGATTGGCAAATTTACTCAATAGACTTTTTGCTTTACTGCCATTAGATTTGGGTTAATAATCAATTGAAGAAATTTGACGGTTTTTGGTAGTCTGAAGTGTCATTAACCGTACAAAGAATAATTTTAACCGCCTTCGTGGTCTAGTGGTTTGCCCACCGGAATTAACATCCAGAGGTCGCGGGTTCGATCCCCGTGGAGGCACAAATTTGTGGTCGGTTGTTTGGTTGTAGGACTTCTTTCAAGTCCGCCTGGCTAGCTACCACCAGCTCATCAAAATCTTTCGCCTTATAATAATGTTATAAGCATTTAGTGTTCGGACAATGTGTGTTAAGATAGCCAGCCAGCCCCTCTGTGGTTGAGGGTTCCAGGTGAAACTCGATTCTATCTTCGGCCCTTATCGTCACTTACCATCGGGTGAGATGAATGGCAAGAGCTTCCCTGTACGTATATAAAAATATTGTATCGATATGGGAATTTAACCGGCATGTAGGTATTTTATAATTCATGAGACAGCCAGTCTCGTGATAATTCGTCGAAATGTTTCTAACCATTTATTTAACGTTTTATATTATGACATTGCAATGTTTCAACTGGTCAGTGTAGGTACCTAATATGCGATTTTTTCATTTTGTGATATATTGATATATTTCTTAATTTCAAGAGTTAGATATGTTAAGAGTTTGTCGATGACTGCCCTTAAATATATAAATAAAATAAAAAAGATTGACAGCTTCACTTGGCGAAAACTTATAAACGCACTTCCTTGGAAACTTATTAAGATAAAATTGATTGCATTTTTTGCTTATGGATCGAAGATTAGAGGTTTTTAGCCTTAAAATACATATATAACTAAAGTTGCTCAAAGCTTTCTATCTAGGTAAATAATATAAACAAAATACGAAAAGCAATGTCAATACGTATTAATATCATATCAGTATAAATGTATGAATAGTAAGTTCCACGAAAGCTAAGACAGTCGAGGATGTGAACGAAAGCTAGCGTACTTGATAGGACATTTGAAGAATAAAAATAAAATAATAAATATTAATGCTAATTTAACAACGTTGTTTAAGCACAAGAAATCCATGCCATGCTAACCCCCGAATACAGTTAAACGCTAATCAAATTTGGGGCACTGCTTAAAAAGTTAAGTGGACATTACCTGTCAAAATTTGTATTGAAAAACGTCAATTTTGACATTTAAATGTTAACTTTGATAAGCGTTTTTGTATTCAGGGGTCAGAGTTTTCGTATCATAAAGAAAATTCCAGAATGCTCAGATCGCTGGGTATTGGCCAAAAGGTCCCGGGTTCGAATCCTGGTAGGAGCAAACTTTGTGATGAACAAAAATATTTGTTCCCGAGTCATGGTTGTGTATGTTTATGTAGTGTATGTTTATGTAGGGTATGTTTATGTAGTATATTTGCAACATTTATTTATATATTTTTTATGATATTTAAAAAAAATTCCGTCATCTAGTATCCATAATACAAGTGCTAGGCTACTTACTTTTGCCTAGGTGATAGATGTGAGTGTAAAAATATTTATTTATTTAATTAAAGTAGATATTACTCTAACTACTTGGAGATACTTAGTTTTGTATACATGGTTATTTTTAAAACATCGAAAACCTCCCATGACTAGATATCTAACATCATAAACAACGTTTGTTTTATGAGTTTTAGGACCTGTTTCACAATCTACAAGTAAGTACTAAGTAGCTTACTTCACAGATCATTTGACAGTTGTAATATGAAATATATGTCATATATATGTATATAATTGAAGTGCAAAGTAAGCTACTTTGAACTTACTTTTCGATTGTGAAACAGGCCCTTAATATAACTACACATTGCGCTAAATTATTTTTTAAAGTTTTTATTGTACTGTGACATTTATAAGTACGTCTATGTTTCATTCATAAACGAAAGGACGACGCTACGCTCGGCCCACGCGCTGCCTTATGCTCTTCTCTTTGGCCTTATGCCGATGCAAGTAGGCGTATGTAGAGTATATTAAATTAGTACCTATTTATTTTTGTATTAAAGTAAAATCTTACGAATTATCGAAAGTCGTTGAACAAACATTGTTACTTAAGATGTTAGATATCTACTCCTGAGAGGTTTTTGATGTTTTACAAATAACCCTGTATACTATCCCCAATATAACTTAGCCTATGCGAAGCGAATGTTGCTATTCGTACTTACTGTTCCTGTATGTTACAGCTGCTCCTGACAAGGTTACCCGTATCGTTGGTGGCAGTGGGACCTCCATCGAACGGTATCCCTACATGTCCAACATGCAGTATCACTATTTTGGTATCTGGTGGATACAATGGTGTGGAGGTTCTTTGATCACTACAACTACAGTGCTATCGGCTGCTCACTGCTACATGTTAGTACTCAAACAATGCAATAGTTTAGTATTTAGTACCTACACATTATAAGATCATCACAAACCTATTATTTTGATTTTTATTTGAAGAATTCTTTGAACTGATTAATATTTTGAGAACCAGTTAAATCCAATGGTTAGATTGCTTGCTATTGGCCCAGAGATCCCGGGTTCGAATTGAGGTACGGGTAATATTTGGTAAATTTATGCAACTTACTTTGAGCGGGCTCAAAAAAGTAAGCATCTTTGGAGGAGTCCTTTACCCAATCTGGGGTTCTTGCAATAATCATAAAATAGGGTCGATTCTGACAACGGTTCTCTAAATCTAAGATTAATTTGACAACAGTGTATCTCTTTCATTCACAATACAGAATAAAGAGGACAGACTGATATTAAATTTAGTTTTAAGTTTAGAGAATCATGTCAGAATTGACCCTAATATCTACCTAAGTAATAGACATAAGAAAATTGTAAAATGTAAGAAAAAAAACGTTTTTATCTAAAGACACTTTAATTTTTCAGTGGCGACCACCCAAGCGAATGGCGAGTTGCTCTCGGTTCAGCACATGTCCAGCAGGGCACAAACCACCCTGTGTCGGCATTGATCATCCACTCGCGGTACAACGACGCAACTGTCGATGCTGACATTGCAATTGTCAGGCTTGCCACCCCCGCTGTCTTGTCTGCCACCGTGGGAGTAGCACGCGTCGCTGGACCCAATTATAACTTGGCTGACGGAAGCACTGTCACCGCTATTGGATGGGGAGCTCTCACGGTAAGATCACCAGCGGTTATTATGTAAGTCGATTGCAGTTGCTTTCTACCCGTCACTTTCACTCATTAAGAATAATAACAAGGTGTGACAGGTAGATGAATGCAATTACAATCGGCTTACAAAATATCCGCACGGATCTGTAATTTCACTTTTCGCGTGAAGGAAACTAGGTTTATAGACATGGACAAAGAATTCACTCGAAAGAGGTAAAGTAAAACGAAAATAATTGAACCTTATGTATCGGTAAAGTGAATATGTAAAATTTTCTATATCGACTCATTGCTTTACGTAAAAAAATTAGAGGTTGACAATTGAATGTTATGAATTGTGAGGTAATGGCGGTTTTATAAAGTCTGGCGTGCTGTTAACTGTAATATCAGGTTTTTGACATTTTAGATCATGGACAAAAAATTATGAAACAAAATAGAGAACTTTAACTGACAGAGAACTTACAGAGAACTTTGGTCGTTTCATCCAGTCTTTCTCTTCTTGTCACCATTTCCCTTAGTTTACTGTGGTCGCCGCAGTGTTCCTCTGGCATTCGTCAGTAATAAACTAGCTGGTGATTAATTTCCGAATGTCTTTTTCGAATTTCAGCCCGGCGGCCAATCGCCCACCATGCTGCAGCACGTGGACATAAACATAATCAACCAGGAGCTCTGCGTCGAACGCTACGAACACTTGAAGACACAGCCCGGCTTCCAAAACTGGCCGTCCGTGACTGACAACATGCTGTGCGCTGGCATTCTGGACGTGGGAGGCAAAGACGCCTGCCAGGGCGACTCTGGGGGTCCCCTGGCGCACGACCGCGATGTCCTCGTGGGAGTCACTTCGTGGGGATACTCCTGTGCCCACCCAGAGTATCCGGGCGTCAACGCTCGCGTGTCTTACTTCACTGACTGGATCGTCGAGAATGCGTAATAAACACACGAGTTTTCGTTAATTAACAACTTTATTAGGTATAAGTTATCACTAAAAGAGTTATTAGATTTGAAATTTTAGGATGTTTTATGTATCTCAATAGAAAAATGTAATTATCGCATTAGGTCGCATTCTAGACTGTGCCGTCTTATGCATTTGTATTTAATAAAAATTTCTTGGTTACTATTTTGTGGCTATTATTTCGATGACTTCAATATCGACCCGCTATAATTATACAGTGTGTCCTTCGCTAAAGTCCAATCCTGCAAGGGGGTGAAACTAGATCATAAATTATTGCCAAAAATCAGAAAAAAATTTTTGAAAAATTATTGCAATTTTTTATTAATTTATTTATTACTATATAAAAAAAAGTAGTGGTTCTATTTATGTAAATTATGTGAAAACAATAATTATGTCAACAAATACTTTGTGTTCATAATAAAATAACAATCGCCCCGAGATCATAATTACACTATCATTATTGCCACATTAACATAGTTTACCTTAACTACCAAAGGTTAACTGTTCGATTTTACTGTTGACTCTCTCTTGAGGCGGTTCGATTCCCGCCTCAAGATCATAATTTTTCGAAATTCTTTTTCTAACCCCAAATTCTTTGTACTAATTTTTCTAACATTTATATAATGTTAAAATTAAAATCGAACAGTTTATAAAGCAAACCCAAGCTTAACCGAACGCACGATATTTGTAAAAATATCTGCTTTGGAATGTTTGAAATTTATTTCTACATTGCGAGGGTACCCGTTGGCTTACAACGTGAAGTGTAAAGGTTAGAAGAATTTCGGCAAGTTAATTAGTGTCTTGGGTGGCCGAGCGGTCAGGCACCTGCCCGGATAGCAGCGGACGCGGGTTCGATTCCCGCCTCAAGATCATAATTTTTCGAAATTCTTTTTCTAACCCCAAATTCTTTGTACTAATTTTTCTAACATTTATATAATGTTAAAATTAAAATCGAACAGTTTATAAAGCAAACCCAAGCTTAACCGAACGCACGATATTTGTAAAAATATCTGCTTTGGAATGTTTGAAATTTATTTCTACATTGCGAGGGTACCCGTTGGCTTACAACGTGAAGTGTAAAGGTTAGAAGAATTTCGGCAAGTTAATTAGTGTCTTGGGTGGCCGAGCGGTCAGGCACCTGCCCGGATAGCAGCGGACGCGGGTTCGATTCCCGCCTCAAGATCATAATTTTTCGAAATTCTTTTTCTAACCCCAAATTCTTTGTACCAAAGGTTACTTCCTGATTTTTTTCTAAATCGCCTTACTGGCACCTCATATCCTTATCGCAGTTTTGCCCCTCACCCGTTCAATTTGCGGCTTCCGTATTCTACCCCAACAACGTCCGGCCACATCGTTATACCCCCCCCAGCACCAAAGGAAGTTCAATGTATCACCTCAACGAATCAATGTGCTGCCCCAATCGGCAGGACTACCATGAAATGCGACAAGCAGCGTCACAACTCAAACCAACCAAAGTAGAAAAGAATCATTCCGAACTCTCCCAACCACGACAATAATCAAACGAAGGCCCCTATAACTCAAAAACAATCCAGATTCCACGCGGGTGACACGGTCGCGAGGCAAGCCCGCACGCTGTTGCAACAATGCAGTATCATTTATTTGGTTTCTGGTGGCTGCAATGGTGTGGAGGTTCTTTGATCACTACAACTACAGTGCTATCGGCTGCTCACTGCTACCTGTTAGTACTCAAACTATGTAACAAACTAATATAATAGGTTGGGGAAAAAGGTTCTTCGCATTTATTAAGAAAATTCAAAACATTTTTTAATATAGTTTATTTACATTTAACTAAAGTATGTAGGTACCATTTTGTTCGATAACTTTTTGCCATCTTGTAGGTAGGGACATGATCCCATTGCTATAGAAATTTTGGGACTTCTGGTCAAAATACCGCGACAAGTGGTTTTGGCAGTCCTCTCGTGATGTTAACCTGACACTGCCTAAAGAATTCTGAAGAGACCGAAACAGGTGGAAATCAGAAGGCGCAAGGTCAGGACTATACGGCGGATGCATTAACACCTCCCAGCCAAACTCTCTTAATTTTTGCTGAGTGGCTAAAGATGTGTGAGGTCTAGCGTTATCATGATGAAAAACCACACCCCTTCTGTTGATTAATTCCGGCCGCTTTCTCTCATCTTTAATCTCATTAGTTGTTCGCAGTAGAGTTCAGAATCGATGGTCCTGCCTGGTGGTAACAGCTCATAATGAATAATGCCCTTCCAATCCCACCACACACACAGCATCACCTTGTTGCGAGTTAACCCGGGTTTCGCCACAGTCTGTGAAGCCTGACCGGCCTTTGACCACGACCTTTTTCGCACGTTCTTGTCGTACGTGATCCACTTTTCATCACCAGTTATCAGCTTCTTCAAAAATGGTTCGGTTTCATTACGTCGTAATAAAGAATCACAAATGAGTACACGGTTCATTAGGTTTCTTTCAGTGAGCTCGTGAGGTACCCAAATGTCGAGCTTTTTTGTGTACCCAGTTTTTTTACAAATGCGCCAAAGCAGTTTTGTGGTCAACTCCCAGTTCTTCAGCTACGTCGTAACTACTGACATGCCGATCTTGCTCCACTTTTTCAAAAATGGCATCCATTTTATCTGTAATAGGGCGACCAGTAGGCCTATTCCCTAACTTTTTTTGACAGTTGAAAGTGATGATCACCGAACTATTTACGTATCCATTACTACTTTACTATAATGCTATTGTGACACTTGTCTTGTGATAACAGCAATGTATTAGTAAATAGTTCGGTGATAATCACTTTCAACTGTCAAATAAAGTTAGGGAATAGGCCTACTGAGCGACGTGCATCTTTGACATCAAAATTTCCGGATTGAAAACGCTTAAACCAAATTTGTGCTACTCTCACAGACACTGCACTAGGTCCATAAACATCGCAAATTTTTTTCGCGGCTTGCGTTGCATTTTTACCTTTTTTGTAGTAAAATTTTAAAATGTATCGAATTTCTTCATTAGATTCACTCATCTTGGCGGTACGAAAAACAAATGAAAATCACACATTTTCCTAATTTGAATTTGGAATTATGTTCTTTAAAATTTAAACTTTCAATGATACCAAAACCAGCCAGATACAAATAGTATAGCCAAAGAGATTTTATTACAAGTTTATACATATTATTTATTTTTTTATTTATTTAAACTTCATTGCACACATATAGAACAAATGGCGGACTTAATGCCATGAGGCATTCTCTACCAGTCAACCGAAGAGCTGAGTAAGAATCAGTAGGGTGGCATGGGCACAAACACAATTACTGACTAAGTAATATTTACTAAATAATAATTCACTAATAATGCTTTATACTTACGAAAGTACGATATAAGTAATTAAAATAGGTATATTATACATAATATAGAAAACGTATAATACATAATAATATTATAATACCAATACACATATATCAGTAAACAATCAGTAATCATATACAAAATAATAATATAATAGAAACAAGACAAACTTAATTTATAACAGAAACATTATTGATTTTAATTTAGGACTCCAGATAGTAACTACGTACCATACTTCTAAAAGCCACCTTGTTGGGAGCCCGTTTGATGTGAGGAGGTATGGCATTCCAGAGTCGTATTGCAAGGACAGAGAAAGAATTCGCTGAGAAACTAGTCCGATGAGAGGGAGTGCGGAGTATAAGATTGTGATTAGAACGGAGATTACGATCATGACCACTACCCAGATAGTCAAATCTACATTTCAAGTATTGCGGTGTATGAGGATCAAATAAAACTGAGAAGAGAGTAGTGAGAACCCTCAGATCCCGACGCTGGCGGATTCAGCCATTTTAATTTTTTCCTATATGACGAAATGTGGTCAAACTTGCGAAGATTAAATATGAAGCGAATGCAGTTATTGAGCAAGCGATCCAATTTACTAACAAGTTCCTGAGTTATATCCACATAACAGACATCAGCATAATCCAGTATGGGCAGTATGGTAGACTCGACCAGCAGAATCTTAGTAGATACAGGAAGGAAATTTTTAAATAAGTAAAAGGATCTCAAACAAGCCACAACTCTATTACTAATAACATCCACCTGAGTTCGCCAGCTAAGAGAGCTATCAATATTAAGACCCAGGTTTTTTACTTGTGGAGAGAACGGAATGATGTCATTATTATAGGTGATTGGCATGACATTAGCAAAGTCGACCTTCGCCAAGGTGCGAGAACTGCCAACAATTATAGCTTGGCATATTATAATGCGAAGACTTTTTCCCCAACCTAATATATCTTGTGTTTATAATAGCTTGTTGTTCTGGTTCATGTGTCTGCTCAATAATACATAATATTAAAACATTTGCATGCCTATATATAAGGAAATAAAGGATTTAAAAAAAACATGGGTGACTAATCACCACCGTGATTCTTGCATGTATGTAAATTAATAATTCGGTCAGTTGTAAAACAATAAATTTCCAAATAAAATAATGTGAGCATGTACAAAAAACAACACGTCAGACTACCACAAAATGTTAAATTTTCTCAGTCGAATTTTGGCTCTACTGCCAACAAGATAAGGTTGACAATCGATTTATGAAATTTGACAGTTTAGGGTAGTCTGAAGAGCTGTTGACTGTTTATAAATCGCACTTTTGAATTTGTTAGATAACCCCGTGTACTACTTAAATTAATATGTACAACTTACTATAACTTGAGACGAAAAACTACCAGCACACCATGTACCCACCGCATTGGCGCCGCCGGGTCCATAGTGTGGCAGAAAGGAGAGTCAGTCGCAGCGCTTGGATGGGACTTGTGACCCAAGTGTAGGTTTAATGGGGCTACTACCCTTGACAACTAGTTAACACTCACCTCCACCACCCCGACCGCTCTCTCTGCTCAGTCAGTCAGGGAGTCTCGACAATATCAAGCTTTTTAGGTCTCTTTGATTTGTTCGACCTAGCAACCGAACAAAAAACACAGAAAATCAACGGGTTTGACTCAAGCTGATTGACCGTCTCGGAACCCCATTTGGGACGGTATTTTTTATTAGGTACTTACAGGTTATATTCCGATTACGGTTATTTCCAATAATAATATGGCACTTAGAAATTATTGTGGTGGGTGTGTCTGGATGAATGTTGCGGGTGTGTCTGGATGAATGGGTGGGTGTGTCTGGATGAATTGGTGTTTTCTGGGTGTGTATGGGTGAGTGGGTGTGTTTTGTGGGTGTGCCTGGGTGAATGGGTGTTTTGTGGGTGTATCTCCGTGGATGGGTGTGAGTTGTGGGTGTGGATGGGTGAACGTTGTGAATGTTTCTGGGTGGATGGGTGTGTTGCGGGTGTTTCTGGGTGAATGTTGTGGGTGTGTCTGGGTGGAAGGTTGGGTGTTGTGATTGTGTCTGGGTGTATAATGTGGGTGTATTTGGATGGATGGGTGTGTGTGTGGGTGTGTCTGGATGGATGGGTGGGTTTAATGGGTGTGTCTGAGTGGATGTTCTGGGTGGTTTTGGGTGGGTGTTGAGAATGTGTTTGGGTTGATGGTTGAGTGGTGTTGAAGTTTCTGGGTAAAAACAGAAATTGTACTGATTGCAATTTTTTTGTATTTTACCATTTCCTCGTTGGGGGGGATGAAAAGTTACGTGTTGCACTCGAGTGCAAAGATTTTGCTCTTTTGATTCCCTCGCTATCGCTCAGGATTCTAATTTTAGAATCCTTCGCTAGCTCGGTCATCAATATTGAGCAAAGCAACTTTGCACTAACATATAACAAATAACTATTATTTGGTACTAGACCCTATATCTCCATTATTTTATGTGATTTATTGTGGAATTGATTTTATATTGTTTGGTAACTGCAATCTGGTGACAAATTACTATTTTTGGGGACAAACCCTATTATTTAGGCAACACAAAACTATTTAAATTGATGATAGCTTAAATCATACCCTTTTAAAAATAATCCTGCATATCACAAGTCTTCATAGGATTCGAATGACGGAAAATAATTCAGTGCTGATCCGTTAGGTAGGTGCTGCTTCTAATAATCTAACTCAATGTGATAAAATGTCGTAATGCTAAATTACACTTTTTATCTCTAGTTTACCTGTAATCTTATAATCTGATTTTTATACATTTATCTATGCCAATTGATTACAAAATAATATAAAAGATGTTCGTCGAGTTCTAACGGTACATTTCAGTGTGAAACAATCGACAACAATGCGTGTTGCTCTGGTGATATTGGCTGCTATTGCGGCCGCGATGGGTAAGTGGCCTTAACTGCCGCACTCAGTGAAATCAATTAACTGTAATGAGTATTTAATGTCAAAAAATTTCATTCAAATCTATACCATAGACCCGGCAAGAATAGCGACTAGTTTTGAATTGTCATTTTTGACGTTAAGTACTCATTAACCTTATTTGACGTCTCTGAGTGCGGCAGTATTAGTTATTTTAATTATGCATTAGATAATGTTCTAATAAAGAAATTAAATTGTACAGACAACAGCACGCCAGTCTACGACAGATTGGCAAATTTTCTCAATCGACTTTTTGTTTTTCTGCCATCAGTCAAGGTTAATAATCGATTGACCGTACAAAGAATAATTTTAACCGCCTCCGTGGCCTAGTCGTTCGCCCACCGGAATTAAGAATTAAGGTCCCGGGTTCGATTCCAAGGGAGGTACAAATTTGTGATCGGTTTGTTTGGTGGTAGGACTTCTCTGAAGTCCGCCTGGCTAGTTACCACCATCTAATCAAAACCTTTCGTCATAATAATAATGTTATCAGCATTTTGTGTTCCGACAATGTGTGATAAGATTATCCCCACCCCTCTGTGGTTGAGGGTTCCAGCCCAGGCAAAGAGGATTGGTTCCAGTAGGCCTATTCGCTAACTTTTTTTGACACTTGAGAGTGATAATCACTGAACTATTTACTAATCCATTACTACTTTACTATAACGCTATTGTGACACTTGTCCTGTAAAAACAGTAATGGATAAGAAAATAATTCGGTGATCATCACTTTCAACTGTCAAAAAGTTAGCGAATAGGCCAGGCCTACTGGTGAGGCTCGATTCCATCTTCGGCCCTTATCGTCACTTAATTACCATCGAGTGAGAAGAAGGGCAAGAGCTTCCCTGTCTTACATAAAAAAATATTATATCGATGTGGGAATTTAACTGGCACGTCTTTTGTAATTCACGAGTCAGTCAGTCTCGTGATAATCCGTCGAAATGTGTCGAAAATTCATTTAACATTTTATATGACAATTCAATGTTTTAACTGGTCAGTGTAGGTACCTAATATTCATTTTTTCTCTTTGTGATATATTTCTTAATTTCAAGAGAAAAAGATGTTGAGAGCAATAGCTTCACTTGGAGAAAACTTATAAACACACTAACTTCCTTGGAAAATATACCTAAGTATTACTTATTATTATGATATAATAGTCCCTGTACCTAAATTGCATTTTTTTATCTAAAGTTTATTTGTTCAAAGTTTTCTACATAGTAAATAAGAGAAACAAAATACGAAAAACAATGTCGATATGTATATTATCATATCAGTATAAATAATGTATGAATAACTGAGGTCAACGAAAGCTAAGACAGCCGACGTCGTGTACGAAAGCTAGCGTACCTACCTACTTGACAGAAAATTTAAATTGAGAAATAAAATAATATATATTCATGCTAAATTAACGCTGTTTAAGCACGGTAAATTCATGGCATGCTAAGAGTTTTCGTATCATAAAGCAAATCCCAATTATTCAAGTAGATTCTTAATAGTAGATACCTATTGCTCTAACTACTTGGAGATATTTAGATTTGTATATTTTTCCTCCAATAACTTAGCCGATTTTAAATAAATTCCTAAATCGAATGTTGCTATTGTATACATTATATACTACGTTGCATAAATACTGTTCCTGTATGTTACAGCTGCTCCTGACAAGGTTACCCGTATCGTTGGTGGCAGTGAGACCTCCATCGAACGGTATCCCTACATGTCCAACATGCAGTATCATTTATTTGGTTTCTGGTGGCTGCAATGGTGTGGAGGTTCTTTGATCACTACAACTACAGTGCTATCGGCTGCTCACTGCTACCTGTTAGTACTCAAACTATGTAACAAACTATAATATGTAACCTATATGCGTATCTACCTACGCATTAGAATTATTTGAGGAATTCTTTGAGCTGATGAATATTTTTGAGAGCCAGTTAGTCCAATGATCAGATCGCTTATTATGGCCCAGAGGTCCCGGGTTCGAATCCTGCGGTAGGGGTAAATTTGATAAATTTTGCTAATATGCTACTCACTTTGGGCTGGCTAGTTGATATGAGTGTAAAAAAACAATTGGGTATCTTTGGATGAGTCCTTTATCCAATCTGGGGTTCTTGCACAATCATAAAATACCTAATAGAAATATGAAAATTGTAAGTAAAATGCAAGAAAAAAAAGTCTTTTCATTTTTTATCTTATGACACTTTAATTTTTAGTGGCGACCACCCAAGCCAATGGCGAGTTGCTCTTGGTTCAGCACATGTCGAGCAGGGCACAAACCACCCTGTGTCGGCATTGGTCATCCACTCGCGGTACAACGACGCAACTCTCGATGCTGACATTGCAATTGTCAGGCTTGCCACCCCCGCTGTGTTGTCTGCCACCGTAGGAGTAGCACGCGTCGCTGGACCCAATTATAACTTAGCTGACGGAAGCACTGTCACCGCTATTGGATGGGGAGCTCTCACGGTAAGATCACCAGCGGTTATTATGTAAGTCGATTGCAGTTGCTTTCGTCTACCCATCACTCTCGCTCATTAAGAATAATAACAAGGTGTGACAGGTAGACGAATGCAATTACAATCGGCTTACAAAATATCCGCACAGATCTGTAATTAATTTCACTTTTCGCGTGGAGGAAACTAGGTTTATAGACAATGATAACGAATTCACTCGAAAGTGGTTAAACGAAAATAATTGAACTTATGTATCTGTAAAGTACAGTTACCAGAATATGTAAAATTTTCTCAATCGACTCTGTGCTTTATGTAAAACCAATTTGAGGTTGACAATCGATTACAGGTTAGGTAGTGGCGGTTTTATAAAATTTGGCGTGTTAACTTTATGAACAGGTCAGAAATTTATGCCATTATTTAATTTTATTTGGCGTTATTTTTTACACTGATAACAGGGTAGGATGATGCCACAGAGGAGTCTTTTGAGGTTGAATAGTTTTTAGCAGATTCTAATAATAGCAATAAGTCGATTTTGAATTATTTCAAGTTTGGTTCTACCTAGAATTTGCACTTAATGATTGTAATAAAAATTATTATTATCACATTTTAGATTACCTATGGACAAAAAAATTATGAAACAAAATAAGAGAACTTAACTGACAGAGAGCTTACAGAGAACTTTGGTCGTTTCATCCAGTCTTTCTCTTCTTGTCACCATTTCCCTTAGTTTACTGTGGTCGCCACAGTGTTCCTCTGGCATTCGTCAGTAATAAACTAGCTGGTGATTATTTTCCGAATGTCTTGTTTCGAATTCTAGCCCGGCGGCCAATCGCCCACCATGCTGCAGCACGTGGACATAAACATAATCAACCAGGAGCTCTGCGTCGAACGCTACGAACACTTGAAGACACAGCCCGGCTTCCAAAACTGGCCGTCCGTGACTGACAACATGCTGTGCGCTGGCATTCTGGACGTGGGAGGCAAAGACGCCTGCCAGGGCGACTCTGGGGGTCCCCTGGCGCACGACCGCGATGTCCTCGTGGGAGTCACTTCGTGGGGATACTCCTGTGCCCACCCAGAGTATCCGGGCGTCAACGCTCGCGTGTCTTACTTCACTGACTGGATCGTCGAGAATGCGTAATAAACACACGAGTTTTCGTTAACTACCAACAGTATTAGGTATAAGTTATTACTAAAATGAGTTATTAGATTTGAAATTTTCGGATTTTTTATGTATCCCAATAGAAAAATTTAATTATCGCATAAGGTCGGATTCTAGACTGCCGTCTCATGCATTCGTATTTAATAAAATTTTCTTAGAAACTATTTTGGGACTATTATTTCGATGACTTCAATATTGAACCGCTATAATTATATTACACAGACCTAAGCTGTCTCTGATAAAGTTTAAGCAGTTGTTGAAACATCTTAAGTGGCCAAAAATATCAACAATACCAAATAGCATCAGGAAGTATTTCCACGATTAGTTGTAGGCGATCCTGGCGATGTAGGTAATTTTTTTTATCAAATGTCGGGGTACATTGAACAAACAAGGATTCACTAGTCTATGGTCATTGGAAGGGAAGACATAAACAAGAAAGAAAATAAAGTTTTGAGGACGCGGGTTCGACTCCCATATTAGGTGAATAATTTTCGATAATGTGCAAATTAAATCATATAAAACAAGCGTAGGTACCTAAGATAATAAATAAATAAATAAATATTTTTTACACTCACACCTATCATCTAGCCCAAAGTAAGTAGCTTAAGCACTTGTGTTATGGATACTAGATGACGGACATATTTTTAATATAATTATGTATATAAATGTTGAAAATATACTACATAAACATATACACAACCATGACTCGGAAACAAACATTTGTGGTCATCACAAAGTTTGCCCCTACCAGGATTCGAACCCGGGACCTCTTGGCCAATACCCAGCAATCTGAGCATTCGGCCAAGGTGGCCGTCAAAAAGATAATTGGTTATTCAGCGATAAGTGCGCCTTCTAACAATTTACAATGGAATTCGTAACATCTTTTAAGCCTACTCTACTATACATGGAGAGGCCGATCGATCCAGTGTTGCCGCTGGGTAAATTTTTGGGTTTTCGTACACATACATACATACATAAATCACGCCTATATCCTCGAAGGGGTAGGCAGAGGTGAAACTAGCACCCACGTTTCGCCAATTATGTTAGGTCCCATGTAATAGGTGGCGAGCCTATTGCCATTTATCGTGCTCAAAAGTCGCAGTACACTGCTATTGCTAGGTAGTAATAAGAGGAACGCTGCTGCCCGTTCATCATCATTGATTTATCGTACTTAATCGTCTTGTACGACACCCACGGCAGAGATTTGGGGTGATGACAATTGTATTCTACTCTGCCGTCACCACACGGCCGTTTTCGTACACAAGTGCCGAAATTGCCGTCTAGGAACAAAAATCGACATACAATATGAGTATTTATTTATTTTTGAAGAATGTAATGAAATTAATATCCCCCCCTCCCCCATGTTCGATAGCGCAATGACTTAACACGCTTGGCCTCCGATTGCGTAAACTAAGCAATCTTCACCAAGGCAAGACATTCGATGGGTGACCAGAAATGTGTTACAGTATGGTATGCTGTATTCTTCCATCCATAGAGAAGGCCTATGCCCCATCAACGGCCGCCTTGGTCGAATGCTCAATTTGCTGGGTATTGGCCAAGAAGTCCCGGGTTTGAATAATAATAATAAATATTTTTACACTCACACCTATCATCTAGCCCAAAGTATGTAGCCTAAGCACTTGTGTTATGGATACTAGATGACGGACATATTTTTAATATAATTATGTATTAAATTTTGAAAATAGACTACATAAACACACAACCATGACTCGTAAACAAACATTTGTGGTCATCACAAAGTTTGGCCCTACCAGGATTCGAAGCCGGGACCTCTTGTCCAATACCCAGCAATTTGAGCATTCGACCAAGGCGGCCGAGGCAGATCTGCCCTTTTCGCTGATGTTGCGGCGTAAGCCTTTCGCATCGACATAAAATTACCTGATCATTACATTGATGATGCATTCCTCCTATATTATTCCATCTATAGGGAGGGCCATAACCATAACCCATCACGCTGGCCCAGTGCGGATTGGTGCACCGACTGCGCATGCAGCCGGGACCAAAGTACTGAAGCACGGAGAAACTCGAGATATTTTTGTCACCAGAATTTATATTTATCATCAAATTGTATCACAAAATAAATAGCTCTATCACCAAGAAATATTTTTGTTATCAGATAAACAAAAAGTGTTACCAGGTATGAATTATCAAATTAATGTTAATATATGTCCAAAATAAGAGATTGGTTACCAATAAAATATTAAAGCATTACATGAATATTAACTTCGTTCTTATAATAATAATTTTATTACATAAATAATAGTTTTGTCCTCAGAATAGTAGATCTGTTACCAAATAAAATAGATTTGTGCTCAGAATAGTAGATCTGTCACCAAATAAATCGATTACCGATCTGACTTCGACTCCTTATTATTTGTTATTTTGTCACCAATAAAGTAGTTACATTTTATTTCGTTCAGTTACTAAAAAGAATTGTATTCGTTACCTATTGAATAAATCAATATCCAATTTTAATGAAAATATGCTCAAAGAGGCGGAGCCAAATTGGTCAAAATTTGAACTAAAATTCCGCCTACTATTTTGTTTGTCTAGCGCCCGCATACAGAAACGCTTCTTACTGCCGCACTCAGAGACGTCAAATAACGTTAGTGACTACTTAAAGTCAAAAAATGACAATTCAAAAATAGTCGCTATTCTTGCCAGGGGCCTTACCACCAACTCTAAACGCGACTCAATTGTCTCACTTTAAAATTCCCATTGTTAAAGTGAGACAACGATATAAGTCGAGTAGAGCGGCGTCCCGTTTTATCAGCCGCGTTTGGATCGCACTAATACTTCATGGTACAGCCACAGGTCTTTGATCTAGATTTGAATAAAAATTTTTGACATAAAATACTCTTTAAAGTTAATTGACGTCTCTGAGTATGGCAGTTAAAGTTTGAGTCCTGCTTAACATTTAAGTATAGTCAAAATTGACGTTTTTCAATACCTACAAATCCTGACAGGAGTAGTCCACTTAACCCCCGAATACAGAAACGCTACTCAAATTTTGAGTCCTACTTAACATTTAAGCATTGTCAAAATTGACGTTTTTGAATACATAAAAATTCTGACAGGTGGTTGTCCACTTAACCCCCGATTACAGAAACGCTTCTCAAAGTTTGACCCCCGAATACAGAAACGCTAATCAAAGTTAATAATCATATCAACAAGCCCGGTAACACCCCGTTACCGGGGTGCACACTTACAAAATTAGGGAACAATCATACAAACGAGCGAGACCTGCTTAACATTTAATTATTGTCAAAATTGACGTTTTTCCATACAAATTCTGACAGGTACTGTCCACTTATCTTGATAAGCAGTCCTCAAAATTTGAGTAGCCTTTCTGTATTCGGGGGTTAGTCCTACTTAACATTTAAGTATTGTCAAAATTTACGGTTTTCAATACCTACAAATTTGACGGGTGTTATCCACATAACCCCCGAATACACAAACGCTACTAAATTTTTGAGTCCTACTTAACATTTAAGTATTGTCAAAATTGACGTTTTTCAATACCTACAAATCCTGACAGGTGTTGTCCACTTACCCCCGAATACAGAAACGCTACTCAAATTTTGAGTCCAACTTAAGTATGGGAACTATATTTTTTGTCACCAGAATTTATATTTGTCATTAAATTGTATCACCAAATAAATAGATCTATCACCAAGAAATATTTTTGTTATCAGATAAACAAAAAGAGTTACCAGGTATGAATTATCAAATTATGTTAATATATGTCCACAATAAGAGATGGGTTACCAATAAAAGGGTATGATTTAAGCTATCACCAATTTAAATCGTTTTGTGTTACCTAAATAAAATAGGGTTTATCTCCAAAATAGTAGATTTGACACCAGATTGAAGTTACCAGATAATATAAAATCAATTCCACAATAAATCAAATAAAATCACCGAGATAGAGGGTCTAGTACCAAATAATAGTTATTTGTTGTACGTGAGTGCAAAGTTGTTTTTTAACCGCGTGCTCAATTTTGATGACCGAGCTAGCGAAGGATTCTAAAATTGAATCACGAGCGTAGCGAGTGATTTAAAAATTAGAACCCTGAGCGACAGCGAGGGAATCAAAAGAGCACAAGGTGAAAAATCTTTGCACTCGAGTGCAACACGTAACTTTTCATCCCCCCCAACGAGGAAATTGCAAAATACAAAAATCACAACAGTTTCTGTTTCCACCAATGGGTGTTTTTTCAATGGGTGTTTTGTTGGTGTGTCTAGGTGAATGGGTGTGTCTGGGTGAATGGGTGTTTTGTAGGTGTGTCTGAATGGATGGGTGAGTATTGTGGGTGTGACTGGGTGGAAGTTGTGGGTGTCTGAATGGATGTTGTGGGTGTGTCTGGGTGATTCGATATTTTGTGGGTGTTTCTAGGTGAATGGGTGTTTTGTGGGTGTTTCTGGGTGAATGGGTGTGTTGTGGGTGTTTCTAGGTGAATGGGTGTTTTGTGGGTGTTTCTGGGTGAATGTGTGTTTTTTGGGTATGTCTGAGTGGATGGGTGTGTAATGCGGGTGTGAATGTTGTGGGTGTTTCTGGGGTCGGGTGTTGAGAGTGTGCTTGGGTTAATGGGAGGGTGTTGTGGAAGTTTCTGGGTGAAAACAGAAACTGTTGTGATTGTATTTTTTTTGTATTTTGCAATTTCCTCGTTGGGGTGGATGAAAAGTTACGTGTTGCACTCGAGTGCAAAGATTTTTCACCTTGTGCTCTTTTGATTCCCTCGCTATCGCTCAGGGTTCTAATTTTTAAATCACTCGCTACGCTCGTGATTCAATTTTAGAATCCTTCGCTAGTTCGGTCATCAAAATTGAGCACGCGGTTAAAAAACAACTTTGCACTCCCGTACAAAAATAGTTATTTGTTGTACATGAAATATTCAAAAATTAGAATCCTGAGCGATAGCGAGGGAATCAAAAGAGCACAAGGTGAAAAATCTTTGCACTCGAGTGCAACACGTAACTTTTCATCCCCCCCAACGAGGAAATTGCAAAATACAAAAAAAAATACAATCACAACAGTTTCTTTTTTCACCCAGAAACTTCCACAACACCCTCCCATTAACCCAAACACACTCTCAACACCCACCCAGAAACACCCACAACATTCACACCCGCAATACACACCCATCCACTCAGACACACCCAAAAAACACCCATTTACCCAGAAACACCTACAAAACATCCATTCACCCAGAAAAACCCACAAAACACCCATTCACCCAGAAACACCCACAAAACACCCATTTACCCAGAAACACCCAAAAAACACCCATTCACCCAGAAACACACACAAAACACTCATTCACCCAGAAACACCCACAAAACACCCATTCACCCAGAAACATCCACAAAACACCGATTATTCCAGAAACACCCACAAAACACCCATTCACCCAGAAACACCCACAAAACACCGATTATCCCAGAAACACCCACAAAACACCCATTCACCCAGAAACACCTACAAAACACCCAATCACACCCAAAAAACACTCAATCACCCAGAAACACCCACAAAACACCTAATCACACCCAAAAAAACACCCAATCACCCAGAAACACCCACAATACTCACCCATCCATTCAGACACACCCACAAAAACCCATTCACCCAGACACACCCACAAAACACCTATTCACCTAGACACACCCTCAAAACACCCATTCACCCAGACACACCTCCAACAGCCACCCATCCACCCAACCACACCCGCAACATTCATCCAGACACACCTGTAAGTACCTAATAAAAATTACCGTCCCTAATGGAGTTCCGAGACGGTCAATCAGCTTGAGTCAAGCACGGTAATTTCCTGTATGTTTTTGTTCTGTTGCTAGCGTAAACAAATCAAACAGACCTAAAAAGCTTTTAAATGCTTGACTCAAGCATCAAACAAGCGTTGTAGACGATCAAAATGTTTAAAGCAAGATTGACGCCAAGCTGATTGACCGTCACGGAACTCCTAGGTTTTAACAAATTTATGACGTGAAAAGAAAATGGCGCGCGCAAAGCAAATTACAAAAAAAGTACACCAAGAAGGTTCCGAGTCTGAGTTTTTAACAAATTAAAATAGGTTGCATGACAATTTCGGCACCATGGAGGTAGAAATAAATATGTATAATGATGTTTTGAATTCACAAACTCATTGCACACGATGTTCTAAATTCAAATTTACTTTAACCTCTAGAGGATAAAAACGGCTTTTGCACTCAGATATCGATGAGCAAAAACGCTTTTTCCGAGATGGTGGGATGAAAATAACTATTATTTGGTGACAGATCTGCTATTCTGATGACAAAGCTATTATTTATGTAATAAAACTAATATTATAAGAACGAAGTTATTATTCATGTAATTCTCTAAAATTTTATTGGTAACCTATCTCTTATTTTGGACATATGATTATTAATACTTGGTAACACTTTTTGTTTATCTGATAACAAAAATATTTCTTGGTGATAGATCTATTTATTTGGTGATACAATTTGATGATAAATATAAATTCTGGTGACAGAAAATATAGTTCCCCCAATAAGGAAGTTATCTTATAATAATAGTTTAATTACTTAAATAATAGCTTTGTCCTCAGAATAGTAGATCTGTCACCAAATAAATCGATTATCGATCCCTGACTGCGACTCCTTTTTATTTGTTATTTTGTCACCAATATAGTAGTTTCTTTAATTTCGTTCAGTTACTAAAATAATTGTATTCGTTACCTATTTAATAGATCGATATCCAATTCTAATGAAAATATGCTTAAAGAGGCGTTACCAAATTGGTCAAAATTGGAACTAAAATTCCGCCTACTATTTTGTTTGTCTAGCGCCCGAATACAGAAACGCTACTTATTGCCGCACTCAGAGACGTCAAATATCGTTAATGAGTACTTAACGTCAAAAAATGACAATTCAAAACTAGTCGCTATTCTTGCTGGGTCTATGGTCTAGATTTGAATGAAAGTTTTTGACATTAAATACTCATTAAAGTTAATAGGCGTCTTTGAGTGCGGCAGTTAAAATTTGAGTCCTGCTTAACATTTAGCTATTGTCAAAATTGACGTTTTTCAATACCTACAAATCCTGATAGGTGATGTCCACTTAACCCCCGAATACAGAAACGCTACTCAAATTTTGAGTCCTGCTTAACATTTAAGTATTGTCAAAATTGACGTTTTCAATACCTACAAATCCTGACGGGTGTTGTCCACTTAACCCCCGAATACAGAAACGCTACTCAAATTTTGAGTCCTGCTTAACATTTAAGTATTGTCAAAATTGACGTTTTTCAATACCTACAAATTCTGACAGGTGTTGTCCACTTAACCACCGAATACAGAAACGCAACTCAATTTTGGAGTACTACTTAACATTTAAGGCCGTGTGGTGACGGCAAGGCCGTGTGCGGACGGCAGAGTAGAATACAATTGTCACCACCCCAAATCTCTCCCGTGGGTGTCGTACAAGGCGACTAAGGATAAATCAGTGATATGGAATGGGCAGCAGCGTTCCTCTTATACCACCTAGCAATGTACTGCGACTTACCCGATAAATGGCAATAGGCTCGCCACCTATTACATGGGACCTAACATAATTGGCGAATCGTGGGTGCTAGTTCACCTCTGCCTACCCCTTCGGGGATATAGGCGTGATGTATGTATGTATGTACTTAACATTTAAGTATTGTCAAAATTGATGTTTTTCCATACAAATTCTGACAGGTATTGTCCACTTAACTTTATAAGCAATGCTCAAAATTTTAGTAGCGTTTCTGTATTATTTTAAACTTTATGTCTGGTGACATAATATTGATTTATTGGCGATCTATTTAAATTTGCTTGGTTATATACTTATTAGGACAAACTTATTTATTTGGTACTAGACCCTATATCTCGATGATTATATGTGATTTATTGTGGAATTGATTTTATATTGTAGTTAGGCCATATGATGGCACCTAATAGTAGGGTCTTGGTGGTAAAATGAGTGGACTGTATTTTGATAGGAAACTGGTATAATGAAATAAATTTTCAAACTAGATTTAGCCCAACAATCTGGAACCATTGAACTACTATTACTAGCGTACTTATAACACAATGTCTGGAACGTGTGGCGCGCGGCCGAGAGAATTTGAAGTGTGGTCCGCGCGGGGCGGCAGCGATGCGTGGACCCCACTCCCGCGCTTCCCAAGCGTAGTGTTGTCCCGAATTGTTTGGTAACTACAATCTGGTGACAGACCTACTATTTTGGGGACAAACCTATTATTTAGGTAACACAAAACTATTTAAATTGGTGATATACCTATACATAATGCCTTAATTTAAGTATAAATAAACTATTATCTCCAGTGACCGCAATCAGATCAGATCAAATTTCTGAGGCACGTAGCTAATGAGTTAAAAATAAAACAATATAATCCCTAATAAGAACCTACAATCTTAATCTGCTTTTTATCAATTTATCTGTTGTGGTGATTAGAAATCCCTGTATAAGGTTTAGTTAGCTATCACAGCATTACTTTGCAATATTTTAAAAACTGCCAACAATGCGTGCTGCGCTGGTGTTATTGTTAGCTGTGGCTGCCGCGACGGGTAAGTGGTATCTACCGATATATTAAACACTACTTGTAATTGTATACTCTAGCCATTATTATATCTCGTAAACGTTCTTTATATCGTCGATAAAAATAAATCACTTACGTAAATATCACCAATAGATTATACATAATTATTTTGGGACAGATAAATCTATTCATAATTTTTATTTAGTAGTTATAAGAAAAAGATCCTGAAGGCCTTCTAAGGAACTAACTTAAGCGGGGAATTCACTACACGGGCATGCCCGTCTTGTGAATTTCCCGCTAGGCCTTATGTTCCCAATTTCCCAGCTGGAACTATATCCATTCACTGGTGGTGATTGGGATGGCGATTTAATATGCTGGCTCAACGAAATTGATCTGTGGACCCAACCTTGGTGGTTAGTCTTAACAATACCTCATCAACCACTGGGGGTAATCAAACTTCGTAACTCCAATATATTCGAATTTAATCTAAGTTTTTGATGGCATCGCGTTAAATGCCGTATCGAACATGATGGACACTTGAGTCAAAAACAGTAAATCCTCGTTTAATTTTTTAAATTTCAGCGGCTCCGGAACATCGTATTGTGGGTGGATCAGACACTACCATCCTACGGTATCCGTATATGGCTAGCATGCAGTATAATGTCGGTACTTGGTGGTTGCACGTGTGCGGTGGTTCGTTAATCACGACTACTTCAGTCTTATCGGCAGCTCAATGTTACAGGTAGGTACTACCAACACACTAAAGCTTAAAATGTGACAACACCGTATTTTCTTCCATTAATCCATACCACCCGCAGGACCCCGTCCGCATAGCCATCATGGCGGTGCGGATGACCCTACAGGCCCTCAGCGCAATCTGAGGGCGATTTACTGGAACCCGGGGGGGATAAGGGGGAAGGAGCAGGAGCTGCGCTTACTCGCCCAGACGCATGACGCCCATATCATGCTCCTGGGCGAGACCTTTCTTCTTCCCCAGCACACACTTCGGCTGCCCAACTACCACGTGTACCGTCGGGACGACACTGCGCCCAGCGGCCGCGCCTGCAGAGGCGTGGCGATCCTGGTACGCCGTGACGTCGTGCACGAGGAGTTGGACCTGGCCCCCTACGTGACAACCGCCACAGTGGGGGTCACAATCTTCGCGGCCGGAGCGGAGCTGCGGTTGTACGCAGCCTACCGCCCCCCAAAACCCCGGATCAGGACAACCGCCGGTGTGGACCTCCAACAGCTGTTTGACGGTGTGACGCCGACCCTGGTGGCTGGCGATCTCAACGCCAAGCACCCACACTGGGGTTCGCGCGTCACCAACCAGGCCGGGAAACAGCTGCTGGAGGCCAGTGCAAGGATGGACGTGGAAGTCATCGGCCCGGACTCGCCGACCCACGTCCCCTCCGACCCCACCAAGCAGCCTGATGTACTGGACATCGTCGTGCATCAGGCCCTGCGCGCGCCCATTAACCTGGAGGTGCTGTATGACGCGAGCACACAGCACCTCCCCCTCTTAATCGTTACAGACCTGGCCGCCACCTGCACTGCACCACGAGCTCCGGTCCCCCACACCAACTGGGGGGCATTCGCCGCAGCCCTCGCCGACCTCACACTCGACCGCCCTGTGTCCTCACCCGAGGACGTGGACGCTGCGGTCGAGTACTTCACCGCGCGCATCCAGGCTGCCAAGGAGGCAGCCACCACCCTCCGCCCTGCGAAGTCTCGCAGGGAGGAGCTCCCTCCCCATCTGCGCGCGGAGATCCGCAGGAAGCGAGAGCTGCGCCGCCTGTGGGCGACAACCCGCTGCCCACGCCTGAAGACGGAGCTCAACGGCCTGACCTCCAAGCTGTCGGAGGCCGTGAGGAGATGGCGCGGCAGCTGTTGGGAGAGTCGCATAGACCATGCGACTGACAGCGCCGCCGACCTCTTCCGGCTGAACCGACAGCTCACCCGGTCCACAGCCCCTGTCTGCCCGCTGTTGGACAGCGCCGGCAGGCGTCGCTACGCCGCCGCAGACAGGGCCCACATCCTGGTGGACCACCTGGGGGTGCAGTTCACCCCCCACCCGGCTTCTACCGACGCCGCTGTCGTCGAGCACCACAGGCACGTGTGTCGCCGTGTCGAGGAGATCCTGTCGGCCCCAGCGCCGCCGCTCCGCGGGGAGGACTTCATCTCCCCTGCCGAGCTGCGCAAGGCCGTCCTCCGCCTCCACAGGCGGAAGGCGCCCGGGCCTGACGGCATCTCCTCCGCGGCCCTCATGCAGCTTCCTCAGAGGAGTCTGGTGGCACTCACCAGGCTCTTCAATGGCATCCTGCGCACCGGGCACTTTCCACAGGCGTGGAAGTGTGGGCGGGTCATAGTCCTCCCGAAACCGGGCAAAGACAGGCGACTGCCCTCAAGCTACCGACCCATCACGCTACTATCGCACGTGGCCAAGCTGTTCGAGCGCCTGCTGCTGCGCCGAGTCCGCCCGCACGTCCCTCTCAGGGACGAGCAATTCGGATTCCGCAGCGGCCACTCGACCTCGCTACAGCTGGCGCGCGTGCTCCACCACCTCACGGCCAACCAGAACCGGGGCCACCGGACGGTGGGGGTCTTCTTGGACATCGAGAAGGCCTTCGACCGTGTCTGGCACCCCGGCCTCATCTTTAAGTTGGCCGCCACCAGCATGCCGCCCGCCATCGTGCAGATGGTAGCGTCTTTCCTCGAGGGTCGTAGCTTCTACGTTTCGGTCGAGGACGCCGACTCCCACACTTGCCCGATACGCGCAGGAGTGCCCCAAGGAAGCTGCCTTTCGCCGTGCCTGTACGCCGCCTACACCAACGACATCCCCACGCTCCAGGACCGACTCCGGGAGTGGGAGAGGGACGTGGTGTTGGCGCTATTTGCCGACGACAGCGCCTTCTTCGCCTCGTCGCGCAACCCGCGCGCAGCCGCCGCGAAGATGCAGCTGCTGCTGGACCGCCTGCCCGCATGGCTGGACAACTGGAGGATGGCCGTCAATGTGGGGAAGACGGCTGCCATCCTAGTCGGGTCGAGGCCGCGCGTGCCCCTGCCGCTCAAGCTCCGTGGCCAGGACGTAGCGTGGCAGACCTCAGTCAAGTACCTCGGGTGTCACATCGACCGCTCGCTCCGGATGACGCCGCAGGTCGACCACTCGATCTGCATGGCGAAAATGGCGCGAGCCCTGCTTCGTCCGGTGTTGACATCCCGACTACCGCTGCGTACCAAACTGATGGTCTACAAGACCTACGTCCTGCCGCGGCTAACCTACGCGGCGCCGGCTTGGTACGCGCTCATCTCCCCGACCCAGAAGTCCAGACTGCAGGCCCAGCAGAACATCTCCCTCCGCGTGATTACAGGAGCGGGGCGGTACGTCAGGAACGACGTGATCGCCAGGGACCTCCGGATGCCGACGGTGGAGGAGTTCGTCGCCCGTCTGGCGCGTCGGATGTTTGACCGCGCCGACAACGGGCCCCACCTCCACCTCCAACGCATCGCACCCTACATCCCTGTGCCCCCAGGTTGTTCCAGACGAGCACTGCCCCGAGAGCTCCTGTCACCACCAGCCGCGGAGACGGAGATGTCACCAGCACCAGCTGCATCCCCGCGACGAGGCGACATCCCCCGGCCAAGATTCCGCGTCGTCTATGGCTCGAGGCGCGCCGCCGGGCGCCCGCCCCGCGTGCCACGCCCGCCCCAGACGACGCGCCCACCGGATTGACACTGTGCCCGCCGCCCGCAGCCGAGCGCGGGGCATTGCCCCCCGTGCACGCGGCCTGCTGCGCGGGCACACCCACCGACCACGACAACCAAGTCACGGCTGATCGCGCGAGACCATCTCCGCGCTTGATCGCCGTGACCTCACCGGACATGACACCACTGGATTGGACCATACCATCATCATCATCCCCACTTATCTCGCCGACCCACCACCAGGTTCCTTCCCCCCTACTTTCTGCTCCTTCGGGTACATGGCATAAGTCGAGGCCCGCTCGCTGGCTCCTAGCTGGGCCTTGCCCCACGGCAAACCACCCGGCATATGGTTAGACCGCGCCGAGGGCCTCGCCACCAGACCGGGGTCGAGCACAGGGGGGCGATGGGGAGCCCCGCCGTCTCAGACGGCGGCTCAGACCACCGGGGGACTGATGTCCCCTGAGTTGATGCCCGGGCCATGAGCTACCGCTCGATGCCCGCAGCCCGCCATCAGGCGGATGACCCGGATGATGATGATGATGAATCCATACCTACTTTACAGTTTCTGTGATGTAAATGTATGCTTAATTACATAATTCAAGCCTGCAGGCTGATTACGTAGCTCTGTTGCTAACAATTCTTAATTAAAATTAGTCGAATTAGTAGAAAGATTTTGGTGGTAAGAAAAAGAATTTCGAAAAATTATGGTCTTGAGCAGCGGACGCGGGTCCGATTACCGCCTCAAGACCATAATTTTTCGAAATTCTTTTTCTAACCACCAAAAATCTTTCTACTAATTTTTTCTAACATTTATATAATGCTAAAATTAAAATCGAATAGATTAGTCGAATTGTTTGCTTACACTTTCAGTTACAGAGTGTGAGAGACTGACAAATCGTAAAGGCAGCATAATCCCATAAGCAATAATTTCGTCAGTTAATCTTTATCCCCGGACAAACAAAAACTTGTGTCTTTTTTGTAGGTAATAAGTACCAATAGTCCGACATGGAACGCAATAAAGTATTGAGTATTATATAAAAGTTCGTGCGCGTTCGTGTCGGGCTATAATTTTAAATTTGTACACAAACAAACAGACAAAACACGTCTTTTTTTCAGCGGTGCTGACCACCCGAGTGAATGGCAAGCCAGCCTTGGCTCTGCACATGCTTTGCGGGGCGTGAACCACTACGCGTCGGCATTTATCCTCCATCCAAGTTATTCCCGCGCAACGCGGGACTCCGATATAGCAATTGTCAAACTTGACACCCCTGCAGTTTTATCTGCAACCATAGGATTGGCACGCATTGCTGGTCCGAATTATAATTTACCCGACGGAACCCAGGTCAACGCTATTGGATGGGGTAATCTGTGGGTAAGGATTCTCTTACAAATAGGCTACATGGCAAATTACAGCGCAAGTTGGTGTCAGCTATCGACATGTAGCTCAGGCTGTCTGAACAAATCTTCAAAATAGCTTACATTTAAGAAGGTCCATAGGGCATTTAATGTGACAGCTAAATACCCTTATTTCAGAATATGTGACGCTAAAGAATCTTACATAATCGATCGAAAGAAAACGTGTCCAGCCAGCTTAAAAAAACACTTTTCGCTGGTCTGTTTGAGAACTATTTGCATATCATCGCACGTCACATAAATTTGTGACGGGCATCAAGCTATGAGTTTTGTGATACGTACAGCGGTTTAGTAGAAAAATGCAAAAATCTGTGTCCAGCCAATGATATTATATATATAATGATATGATATTATATATATAATATCATTGGCTAGGGTTTAGTTTTTAATTGATTACTCGAAAACCCTTACACGTGACGCCATAAATCAAACATTATTACAGTCACCATTTGCGTCACATAATGTTAGTGGAAGAACCATATTCGAAAACGCTCCCGTTATTCGTGATTCAGAAGTGCCAGCCAGAAGTTTTATACGTAAATTCAAGCTGGCTGGACAGAGATTTTTGCATTTTTCTACTAAACCGCTGTACGTATCACAAAACTTTAAGCAAGATTGAGAGACCAGCGAAAAGTGTTTTTTCAAGCTGGCTGGACACGTTTTCGATCGATTATCTAAGATTCTGTAGCGTGACATATTCTGAAATAAGGGTGTTTAGCCGTCATATAAAATGTCCTATTGACCTACTTAAATGCAAGCTATTTTGAAGATTTGTCCAGACAGCCTGAGCTAACATCTATCGACGAGCGACTGCCGTTGACCAATAAGTTTATAGTAACTCACTTCACAGTGAGTGAGTGTTTCAGAAAGTGGTAGACATCTTTACAGCTCCCTTTGCCGCTAATAAACATATTTGGTGATAAGCCGTTCTTGAGCAGAATCGATTGGAATATGTCCGTTCATCGGCGTCTCGACATGATCCTTTCCATTACATTTCTATACTATACACAGATCTGATGAAAATATATGAAAAAGGCTAAACATTTTGCGCCGACCCCGGATAATCTGGGGACGTTTTTCATATTTGACTTATCAATCAATCAATCTTAGCACACCTTAGTTATGTGTTATACGTGAGTGCAAAGTTGATTTTTAACCGCGTGCTCAATTTTGATGACCGAGCTAGCGAGGGAATCAAAAGAGCACAAGGTGAAAAATCTTTGCACTCGAGTGCAACACGTTACTTTTCATCCCCCCTCAGCGAGGTTATGACAAAATGCAAAAAAAAATTACAATCACATTATTAAAAGTTTCATTCAATTCTATGTACACCCTGACACTTCCACACCCATCCTACCAACCACACACACTCAACACACACACAAGACCCACCCAGACACACCCACAAAATTTAGTACCCACAACATCCACTCAGACGCGCGCAAAGAAAATTAATAAAAAAAGTACACCAAGAAGGTTCCAAATCTGAAGCTTTAACAAATTACAAAGGTTGCTTAATAAATTCGACACTATAGAGGTCCAATAGGTTTAGTGATGTTTTTCAAAGTGGATTTTGTGCAGACTATGCAATGAAAGTGGTGTTGTTTTGATGCACAAGCATCCGGGATGGTGTAAAATTATACAAAATCATTGAAAATAAGTCTGGTGATGTGTTTCATGTTGAGAATTTTAAAATGGTTTTTACCACCTCATCAGTCACCATCATAAACTCTGGTAGCATTCAATTCGCGCCAAGCACTCCCTAGATGTGATAAAATGTGTGACACCCATATTTTAATATAAAATTAATTTCATACATTTATTTCACTCGCTCATTTATTCATATTAATATGAAATAAATATACTAAAGACATGGCTGTATGAGCCTTTTGCCTTCCCTAAAAAAAGAGGGAGAATTAAAAAAAAATTAAAAAAATATTTACACGATGTTCTAAATTCAAATTTACTTTATCCTCTAGATGATAAAAACGGCTTTTGCACTCAGAAATCGAAGAGCAAAAACGCTCTTTCCGAGGTGGGGGGATGAAGAACTAATTAATTGCCCTCTAATGAATATTTAACAAACTACGGTTAATTAAATTTCAGGATAATGGACCAAGACCGGTCCTTTTACAGCATGTGGATTTAAATCTCATCAATCAGGAAATCTGCCGCGAACGCTACGAACGTCTGAAGGAACAGGCTTTCCAAAACTGGCCGTCGGTGCTTGACAACATGCTGTGCTCTGGCATCTTGGACGAGGGCGGTAAAGACGTTTGCGATGGTGACGATGGTGGTCCAATCGTTCACGACCGCGACGTCGTCGTCGGAATCATTTCATGGGGGTACTCATGTGCCAATCCAGAGTATCCTGGCGTGAGCGTTCGAGTTTCATCCTTTACTGACTGGATCGTCGAGAATGCGTCGTGAATATCTAATAAATAAAAAACAATACGAAATAGTATGAACATGTTATTTGGACTCTTGTTGGCCTTTTGTAGCTTTTTTCACTTTTCATACATTTTTGGTCCAATGATATTGACGATATTATTATAATAATATTTATTATATTAATATTGACATATAGCCCTCCTCGATAAATGGACTCATCATCATCATCATCACCAGCCCTATAATGTCCCCACTGCTGGGCCACGGGCCTTCCCTATGGGTGGAAGAATATAGGGAGATTGGGCCATAACCCACCACGCTGGCCCAGTGCGGGTTGGTGGGTATTAACGACTGCAGATGCAGCCGGGACCACCAGCTTAACGTGCCTTCCGAAGCACGGAGGAACTCGAGATAATAAATTTTTTGGTCACTCATCCCATGACCGGCATTAGCGAAATTGCTTAGTTACGCAATCGCAGGCCAAGCGCGCTGTGCCACTACGCTAACGAGCTCCTCCTGTTTGATTTTTTTGACATAAAATATATTTGTTTAAGTATCAACAGAATGAAACACACAGAAAATTAACGAGCTTGACGCAAAGCCGCTTGACCGTCTCGGAGACCCATTACGTTTGTCTGTCTGTTGTTCGTACATCTGTAACTATTTTTTTTATCTGTCACTGCCGACTGCCCATAGAGGACATTAATCAAAGATAATACAATATTGACGTTGAGACTGCCGTTGTTCGTCGTCTGGCAGTAATTTAAAACTATTTATTTTGTGATTTACGAGCGTTTGTTTAATAAGCGAGCATTGCTTTATTTACGCAATCGCAGGCTAAGCGCGGTATGCCACTGCGCTAGCGACCTCCTCATATAAGATAAATGGACTACACTGAATCCATACTTTGAATGTCCTCACTTTAAAAGTGACGGACTTTCATACAAACTTTTATTCCCTATTTTTTCCCCGTTAGGGATAGACTTTTCGGAAATCCTATTTTTTTCTTAGTGTTTACCTACATTACCAAAGGAACCTATGTGCAAAATTTCAATTCTCTAGACGATTTAATTATTCCCATAACTTCATCCCCCTTTCTACCCCAATGTGGTGGAGACATCAAAATCGATGTGACACATGTAAATTACTTATAACTACTTATTTTTAAACATCTGCCTAAATCCAATATCCAAATTATAAACACCCTTACTTCAAGATTAACGGACTTTCATACAAACTGTCATCCTCTATTTAACCCCCTTAAGGCTAGAATTTCTAAAAATCCTTTCTTAGAGGATACCTGCACTGTATGAGGTATCTATGTGCAAAATTTCAAGTCTCTAGCCCATTTCATTATTTCCATTACTTCATCCCCATTTTCACCCTCATAGGGGTGGAAACATGAAAATCGCTGAGACAGGTATACATTATTTTTTAATCTTCAGTCTATATCCAAAATTTAAAGATCCTGACTTTAAAACTGACGGATTTTCATAAAAACTTTCACCCCCTATTTTATCCCCTTAGGGGTGGAATTTCCAAAATTCCTTTCTAAATGCTCACCTGCACTACTTAAGGAACTTACGTGCCAAGTTTTATTATTGTAGCTTTAGCCGTTTGAGCTGTGCGTTGATGGTCAATCAGCCAGTTAATTTCTTCTTTTATATGTTTAAATTATTTTAAGAATATTTGGTTTGATGTATACAGCTGTAAAACTAGATTTAAAAATGTCAATTGTCTATCTGCCGCACTCAGAGACGTCAAATAACGATAATGAGTACTTAATGTCAAAAAATGACAATTCTAAACTAGTCGCTATTCTTGCCGGGTCTATCAAAGAGTATATAATACACTACGTTTATATGGTCTAGATTTAATTGAAAATTTTTGACATTAGGTACTCATTAAAGTTATTTGACGTCTCTGAGTGCGGCAGTTAGACATGTTATCTTGTTTCTTTTTGTCATTGCCGCGGTGAGTGTTTGGCGCGTTTCTTGGTGTCAGTCAGATTTATTTTCGCTAATTTAAAAATTGTTACAGAGTGGATTTTGTACAGTGAAAGTGGTGTTATTTTGATGCACAAGCATCCGTGTTAATGAGCAATTATGCAGAATCATTGAAAACAAGTCTTATGATGTGTTTGGTGTTCTGTAGGCCTATTTCCTTACTTTTTTGACAGTTGAAAGTGATGATCACCGAACTATTTACGAATACATTGCTGTTATCACAGGACAAGTGTCACAATAGCATTATAGTAAAGTAGTAATGGATATTGGATTGGAATGGATTGCCGTGTGGTGACGGCAGAGTAGAATACAATTGTCACCACCCCAAATCTCTCCCGTGGGTGTCGTACAAGGCGACTAAGGATAAATCAGTGATGAGGAATGGGCAGCAGCGTTCCTCTTATACCACCCAGCAATGCACTGCGACTTTTGTGCCCGATAAATGGCAATAGGCTCGCCACCTATTACATGGGACTTAACATAATTGGCGAAACGTGGGTGCTAGTTCACCTCTGCCTACCCCTTCTTGGATATAGGCGTGATTTATGTATGTATGTATGTAGTAATGGATAAGTAAATAGTTCGATGATCATCACTTTCAGCTGTCAAAAAAAGTTAGCGAATAAGCCTACTGGTGAAGATCACTATAAAAAGTGGTTTTATCCATTTCATCAGTCACCATCATGAACTCTGTTACCATTTGACTCGCGCCAAGCACTCCCTAGATGCGTTAAAATATATGACACCCATATTTTAACGTAAATTCATTTCATTCATACATTTCACCCACTCATTATTTCATATGACTACAGATAAAATATACACTAAAGACTTGGCTGCATGGGCTAGACCCTTGGCCTTCCCTAAAATATAGGGAGAATATAACAAAAAAAAGAGAGAGTGTTTGGCGCGTTTCGTGGTGTCAGTCAGATTTATTTTCAATGACTCAAAAATTGTTACAGAGTGGATTTTGAGCAGTGAAAGTGGTGTTATTTTGATGCACAAGCATCCGTGTTGATGTGCAATTATGCAGAATCATCGAAAATAAGTCTCATGATGTGTTTGATGTTGTGGTGAAGATCACTATAAAAAGCGGTTTTATCCATTTCATCAAGCACCATCATTAACTCTGTTACCATTCAATTCGTGCCAAGCATTCCCTAGATGCGTTAAAATATGTGGCACCCATATTTTAACGTAAAATTCATTTCATTCATACATTTCACCCACTCATTATTTCATAAGACTACAGATAAAATATACACTAAAGACTTGGCTGTATGGGCTAGACCCTTTGCCTTCCCTAAAATATAGGGAGAATTTAAAACTAACTACTAACAAAAAAAAATGTCGACAATGACGGGGATTGCTTGGCGCGTTTCGTGGTGTCAGTCTGATTTTTTTTCGATAATTCTTAAAATGGTTGAGAGTGGATTTTGTGCAGTGAAAGTGGTGTTATTTTGATGCACAAGCATCTGTGTTGATGTGCAATTATGCAGAATCATTGAAAACAAGTCTTATGATGTGTTTGATGTTGTGGTGAAGATCACTATAAAAAGTGGTTTTGTCCACCTCATCAGTCACCATCATAAACTCTGTTACCATTCAATTCATTCAATTCAACATGGCTGTATGGGCTAGACCCTTTGCCTTCCCTAAAATATAGGGAGAATTAAAAAATAATATATTAAAAAAAAAATCTTTACCGCTCTCTCTCTTTCATAAGATTTTCACGGTGTGGCTGCTGATTTGTAAAGCTAATTATAAAACTTAAAGTAGTTTTATAATACCGGGTTGTTGTTCCACAATAAACACCAACTTATGTTTTCCAAGTCCTGAGTTTTATTTCATAATACCAGAACTTTGTAACACAGGGAATACTAGCACAGGTTTTGCTCTCTCACAATTGCTACTTGCATACTTGCAAAGAAACGTAAAACTTTATGTAAATATCACATAAGTATATATAAGTTGTTTGTAAGTATTGTGTCAGAGAAATAAATGGTTTATTAGTGATGTATATATTTTTTTAAACATTGGTGTTGCCATACCCATGAAAAATTTTAGTTCCTCAAACATTCTTGTCACGGCTATAGAGACTAACTGTACGTTTTTATTAAGCCGGGCCTCCTGCGCCGTATTTATCGTGTTTGCTTACCAATAACGTAGCTTAACACAAAAATGTTCCCCGCGACGAATAGATAGAGTGCAGGCCAGATAATTCTGCGCGCGAGGGCTGGCGCTGCTCACTAACATTGTCGCTTGTAGACAAACAAAATAGCAGACGAATTTTTAGTTCCAATTTTGACCACGCGCGGACTTATCTGGCCTGCACTCTAATACTGTTTTGCTAACATGTTTTGTTAGAAAATTGGCGCTGCGGACCCGGCTTTGTATCTATAGTGCGTTTCATCTTATAGTTCCTATGCCGTCATGGTGGTAGTATTGCAAGAAAATGATACCATGTCAACTTTATCGTCTTACCTTTAATTCAGGGAGATTTTTTTCAATTAACTATATAAATAATTATGCATCTATCTCATTATGGTACTTCGCGGTACTAAGTAGTAGTTACATATAAGTTTTTTTATGAAAGTCATAAGCCAAAGCTCGTCAAAATTTGTGAGAACAATTAGTTAATGGCATTATAAGTATGAAAGAAATTAGATAGATAAATATAAATTGTATTGACGGAAGAAGGATAGACTCATTAAGTAAAAAAAGGTTAAATTATAATAAAACATTAAATTTATTTTCATTAACAATAATTGTGTCCATCTAACATGTCTATATTTGACATTTCCTCACTCTTGGCAGTTGTGAAATCGTTATTAGTACTATTTATTTACAGTTATAAAACTGAAATAAATATATTTAATTTATTAATCAAACACTTCATAAAACTGATACTGGTATTTGGTAACCCAATTTTATGGCGGCAATCCGAACTTGTACATACTAATATGGATTATGCGGCACCTCCTTACGTTTTTCACGTTCACAAAACACCTTAGTTTTTAACACAATTAATCTTTCATCACTTTTTTATGTTTTGGACATGATTTTCTCAAAGTTTGTCTATAAAACATAAAAAAACCTGCAACTATGACTTACGGATTGATGTTGTTGACAGACAAGGCAGCCATCATCACGGCATAGGAAGTATAAGATGAAACGCACTTTAACAACTTCACATCACACTTCAGTCATTTTCCACATTCAGTCTGTGCTGTTATGGGTCTCCGAGACAGTCAAGAGGCCTCGCGTCCCCGTCAACCTCGTTCATTTTCATTCTGTCTGGTCAAACAGATCTTTATGTCTGTTTGATTTCATCATCATCATCATCACCAGCCCTATAATGTCCCCACTGCTGGGGCACGGGCCTTCCCTATGGATGGAAGAATATAGGGAGATTGGGCCATAACCCACCACGCTGGCCCAGTACGGGTTGGTGGGTATTAATGACTGCCGATGCAGCCAAGTCCGACGGCTTAAAGTGCCTTCTGAGCATGGAGGAACTCGATATAATAAATTTTTGGTCACCCATCCAATGACCGGCATTAGCGAAATTGCTTAGTTTACGCAATCGCAGGCCAAGGCCTGTGCCACTGCGCTAGCAAGCTCCTCCTGTTTGATTTGTTTGACATAAAATATATTTGTTTAGGTAGCAACAGAATGAAACACGCAGAACATGAACGAGCTTGACGCAAAGCCGCTTGACCGTCTCGGAGACCCATTACGTTTGTCTGTCTGTTGTTCGTACGGCTCAAAGGCCTAGATGCCGAGCCTGCCAAAAAATCTGTAACTATTTTTTCATCTGTCACTGCCGACTGCCCATTAGTGCCCATATTGGACAATAATTAGGTAAATAGGACTGAAGTAGCCTTTGCCTAACATTCCCCTCTGCCAAATGCACAAGCATCGGATGCCTGTGCGTTATATAAAACTAGTTGAGCCGCCATTTTAAAACTACAATAATCAGAACGTCTTACCGTGCAGAGCTCTCACTAAAACGCCTGCCTGTGCTGTTTTTTACCGTAAAAAAAGTCGAAAACATCTAGTATTCAAAAAGATGGCGTCACATTTCATTTTTAAGTATTATTTTTAAGATTTGATATTTATTTACTTCATAATTTCATGTTTTAGCATACTACAATTTCAAATTTCGCGCTATAGTCTCGTGGGGAGTGCGGCCGTGACGTCATCAAACGATCTTCCAGCGCACTCCCCACGAGACTACCTAGGGTTGAACATTATCGCATTTCAATTAATTAGACAATAATTAAAAAAGTTTGTTGTTAATAAATAAGTGAAATTTTGTCATTTTGTATTAATTAATTACCAATTATAATTTCGTTTTAACAATATACGTTGCGTGTTTATATTTAGTTTAGTATTAAGTACATACCTACCTACACTTTTGCGGCTGCTTGAAGCCTTATTTTTTGCCACACTACATGGAAATATAAAATCATAAGTGAATTAATAAAATAAAACAATAATAAGACTATTTTGCCCTTTATTCATGCTGGGCGGCGCTCATAAACATTAAGTGTACCTATGCTGTATATGATTACAGCGTCCCTGACTTTATAAAATAAGCATGGATAAAACGGTACCAGCACAGCCGATTATTTCTGAGAAACCCTCGGAGTAAATAGGACTGGAGTAGCCTTTGCCTAACATTCCCCTCTGCCAAACGCACAAGCATCGGATGCCTGTGCGTTATATAAAACTAGTTGAGCCGCCATTTTAAAACCACAATAATCAGAACGTCTTACCGTGCAGAGCTCCCACTAAAATGCCTGCCTGTGCTGTTTTTTACCGTAAAAAAAAGTCGAAAACATCTAGTATTCAAAAAGATGGCGTCACATTTCATTTTTAAGTATTATTTTTAAGATTTGATTTGTATTTACTTCATAATTTCATGTTTTAGCATACTACAATTTCAAATTTCGCGCTATAGTCTCGTGGGGAGTCGGCCGTGACGTCATCAAACGATCTTCCAGCGCACTCCCCACGAGACTACCTAGGGTTGAACATTATCACATTTCAATTAATTAGACAATAATTAAAAAAAGTTTGTTGTTAATAAATAAGTGTAATTTTGTCATTTTGTATTAATTAATTACCAATTATAATTTCGTTTTAACAATATACGTTGCGTGTTTATATTTAGTTTAGTATTAAGTACATACCTACCTACACTTTTGCGGCCGCTTGAAGCCTATTTTTTGCCACACTACATGGAAATATAAAATCATAATTGAATTAATAAAATAAAACAATCATAAGACTATTTTGCCCTTTATTCATGCTGGGCGGCCCTCATAAACATTAAGAGTACCTATGCTGTATATGCTTACAGCGTCCCTGACTTTATAAAATAAGCATGGGTAAAAAGGTACCAGCACAGCCGATTATTTCTGAGAAACCTAAATTTTTTTTCGAGCCACAGTACAAATTGTTTTTTTTTTGTAATCAGCAACCCTAATTGAATTGCACTTCATTAATAGTGATGCAATGTCATCGATATTGCGATTTTACGAGGGAGTAATGAATGAATGAATGAATGAAAGTAACATTAAATTAAAAATATGTATTATGATTTAAATCTATACACTGTGTTCCTGAGGTTATACATTAACATCGGCATTTTATTCAGACTATTAAATTGATCATTTTTAATATGGATTAAATTTATGATACTTTTATAAATTGAAGTTCCTTTAATTTTAAAATCCTGGAATAAAACTATAGAGATATAGAATAAAACAGGTCAATTCCACTTAAACCAAATGGCATATATGATGTTAGTAATTGCCGTGTGGTCACGGCAGAGCAGAATATAATTGTCACCACCTCAAATCTCTCCCGTGGGTGTCGTACAAGGCGACTACGGATAAATCAGTGATGAAAAATAGGAAGCAGGGTTCCTCTTATACCACCTAGCAATGTACTGCGACTTTTGTGCCCGATAAATGGCAATAGGCTCGCCACATTTTACATGGGACCTAACATAATTGGCAAAACGTGAGTGTTAGTTCACCTCTGCCTACCCCTTCGGGGATATAGGCGTGATTTATTTATGTATGTATGAGAGAAGACGAAGTGAAATCTCAATTTTTTTACATTTTGTCTGTCTGTATGTATGTTTGTGCACGCATCATTCATAAACTACGAGACGGATTTTGATGACATTTGGTATGATGATAGCTAAATGTCATTGTCAACATTTAAGTTAAATTTATTTTTTATTAATATTTAAAAGCTCCTTTAAAAAACCCGGTGGTCCAAGAGCAATACTTTTATTTACTAGGAGTTAGGTATGTGGCCGTGTTCCGTACATAAATGAAGCTTTTGGAAAATATTATTGTAGTATTAAAATCAGAAATGATCGGTATGTGTAGTTCAAGCAAAAATACCTCTGCCCCTAGCCGGTATCCTAATTGCTGATATTTATACTGTAAGCTTTCACATTCCCGAAACATCTAATTTCTAGTTTTTCTAAAGAATACAGCATACGAAAAAAATGGGTTGATGCTTGTAATAGGCACGTCTCTTGGGTATTTACAAGAACAAATACTATATGTTCTGTAAATTTTGAGCCGTCTCAGTTTCAGAAATTATCTAACAATAGAAGAAGATTTTATAGAATACAAGTTTGTTTTTCCTCGCAATCGTGTTGAAAAACGTCGTATGCAACTGGTAATTACACGCTCAGCTTCCTTACTATTACCTATTAAGTTCCACATATTTTGATTTTTGATTCCCCTTAAAATTTACCGATTCCCAGTATTTAACAATTCCCAGTCTTTAAGAATACTAACGCAAAATTAATGCATTCATTCATTGAACGAAACTGATTTATCGATATCGATATTCTCGTGCTATGTCATGTCACTACTCACACAATGACATTCGTGTGTTTGAATAGAACGTTAACACACTATTTTAAGTATGTGTGCGTGAATTTTAAAAATGTGTGTCGTATTATGCATGTGTGCGTTTGTAAATACGCTAAAAGTTTTTGTTTCTGTGTGCTGGCATTCAGTGTAGTAGTAACCTCACCCCCCGCAAAAAATGGCAGATAAATATGTACGAGAAATTGACTAATGGCTACTCCAGTCCTATTTACTCTGAGGAGAAACCTAAATTTTTTTTCGAGCCAGAGTACAATTTTTTTTTTGTAAATAGCAACCCTAATTGAATTGCACTTCATTAATAGTGATGTCAACGTCATCGATATTGCGATTTTACGGGGGAGTAATGATTGAATGAAAGTAACATTAAACTTAAAATATGTATTATGATTTAAATCTATACACTGTGTTTCTGTGTTATACATTAACTTCGGCATTTTATTCAGACTAAATTAAATAAATTAAACATTTTTGAATATGGATTAAATTTATGATACTTTTATGAATTGAAGTTCCTTTAATTTTGAAATCCTAGAATAAAACTATAGAGATATAGAATAAAACACGTCAAGTCCACCTTAAACCAAATGGCATATATGATGTTAGTAATTGCCGTGTGGTGACAGATCTGCTATTCTGATGACAAAGCTATTATTTATGTAATAAAACTATTATTATAAGAACGAAGTTATTATTCATGTAATTCTCTAAAATTTTATTGGTAACCTATCTCTTATTTTGGACATATGATTATTAATACTTGGTAACACTTTTTGTTTATCTGATAACAAAAATATTTCTTGGTGATAGATCTATTTATTTGGTGATACAATTTGATGATAAATATAAATTCTGGTGACAAGAAAATATAGTTCCCCCAATAACGAAGTTATCTTATAATAATAGTTTTATTACTTAAATAATAGCTTTGTCCTCAGAATAGTAGATCTGTCACCAAATAAATCGATTATCGATCCCTGACTGCGACTCCTTTTTATTTGTTATTTTGTCACCAATATAGTAGTTACATTTTATTTCGTTCAGTTACTAAAATAATTGTATTCGTTACCTATTTAATAGCTCAATATCCAATTCTAATAAAAATATGCTTAAAGAGGCGTTACCAAATTGGTCAAAATTGGAACTAAAATTCCGCCTACTATTTTGTTTGTCTAGCGCCCGAATACAGAAACGCTACTTACTGCCGCACTCAGAGACGTCAAATATCGTTAATGAGTACTTAACGTCAAAAAATGACAATTCAAAACTAGTCGCTATTCTTGCTGGGTCTATGGTCTAGATTTGAATGAAAATTTTTGACATTAAATACTCATTAAAGTTAATTGGCGTCTTTGAGTGCGGCAGTTAAAGTTTGAGTCCTGCTTAACATTTAGCTATTGTCAAAATTGACGTTTTTCAATACCTACAAATCCTGATAGGTGATGTCCACTTAACCCCCGAATACAGAAACGCTACTCAAATTTTGAGTCCTGCTTAACATTTAAGTATTGTCAAAATTGACGTTTTCAATACCTACAAATCCTGACGGGTGTTGTCCACTTAACCCCCGAATACAGAAACGCTACTCAAATTTTTAGTCCTACTTAACATTTAAGTATTGTCAAAATTGACGTTTTTCAATACCTACAAATTCTGACAGGTGTTGTCCACTTAACCACCGAATACAGAAACGCAACTCAATTTTTGAGTACTACTTAACATTTAAGGCCGTGTGGTGACGGCAAGGCCGTGTGCGGACGGCAGAGTAGAATACAATTGTCACCACCCTAAATCTCTCCCGTGGGTGTCGTACAAGGCGACTAAGGATAAATCAGTGATAAGGAATGGGCAGCAGCGTTCCTCTTATACCACCTAGCAATGTACTGCGACTTTTGTGCCCGATAAATGGCAATAGGCTCGCCACCTATTACATGGGACCTAACATAATTGGCGAATCGTGGGTGCTAGTTCACCTCTGCCTACCCCTTCGGGGAGGGATATAGGCGTGATGTTTGTATGTATGTATGTACTTAACATTTAAGTATTGTCTAAATTGATGTTTTTCCATACAAATTCTGACAGGTATTGTCCACTTAACTTTATAAGCAATGCTCAAAATTTTAGTAGCGTTTCTGTATTATTTTAAACTTTATGTCTGGTGACATAATATTGATTTATTGGCGATCTATTTAAATTTGCTTGGTTATATACTTATTAGGACAAACTTATTTATTTGGTACTAGACCCTATATCTCGATGATTATATGTGATTTATTGTGGAATTGATTTTATATTGTAGTTAGGCCATATGATGGCGCCTAATAGTAGGGTCTTGGTGGTAAAATGAGTGGACTGTATTTTGATAGGAAACTGGTATAATGAAATAAATTTTCAAACTAGATTTAGCCCAACAATCTGGAACCATTGAACTACTATTACTAGCGTACTTATAACTCAATGTCTGGAACGTGTGGCGCGGCCGAGAGAATTTGAAGTGTGGTCCAAAGAGTATATAATACACTACGTTTAAGAGTCGGGACTTCAAACAAGCTTTTTGACAATTTTGACTCGCAGTTTAGGCTAAGATCTCGTACCAACCAACAGAGACAGATAAAAAAGTAATGCCAACATACTACAAAAGCAAACTAAGGATGTGGTGTACGCTACAGAATGTGTCGATATCGATAAAAACGAATGGGTACCCCCCCCTGCCTTGCAGACAGGTTTTTTAATCCTACAAAAGCAAAATAAAAAGCTCTCATCGTTTGAAAATATTGAGTTTTATTCAATTACGTGTAATTATTTAATACAATTTATTTAACAACAAAAAAATAAAGTTATGTTTACAATGTGGAAATTAAATTGTTGGTAATTTTCTGATCTCTTATTCTAGGCGGAGTCTTCAGATGTTAGCTGATCGATCAACACACGTTTTTGCAATGTTGTGTAAGCAAGTAAGCAGGACATTTAGATCTGAAATAATAAATAGATTAAATTAGTATATATATCGTTTGAGTTTACGCTCATACAACAAACTTTGTTGTTAATGATGTTAGCTATCTAGTCATGGGAGGTTTTTGTTGTTTTATAAATAATCCTATATATGATATACTATATTATAATATATTGCAATAGACAATACTTATATGTATTAAACTAATGAAACATCTCAAGTACATTTGATACTCAAATTTACGAAAATAGATTTTTTATCGATAATTTTGTAAGTAGTAAGGACATCGCTACGGCGCATATGATTTTTGATATAAGTGACCAGAACTTATTTCTAATTACTTAGCGTTTATATAATAACATGGAAAACTACTTACCGCTTCTCATCTAGTGGGAATTGGCCATGAAAACCCTCTTTGGGTTTAATTTCCTACCAGATTTTAGTCAACATATTTCACACCTTTTGTAAAACATTTCGCTGTTATGCACATAAATAAATGACACAAACTAGTAAATATACACTAATGATAAGTCACTGAAGACAATAAATAGGCACAAGATGGAAAACTAAACTAAAACAACGCTATAATTTATATTTTCAAAACGGCATAGTGACATAATGACATTAGTGACACACTCCGGCAGCGCGAGACAAGGAAGGTTAGATCGGAAGTAAGAGACAAAACAAGTCGCCATTAAAAATTGCCTAAACTCCATACATTTTTTCTGCAGTATGGGAGTTTCGCCAGGCTGGTGTGGTCCGCGCGGGGCGGCAGCGATGCGTGGACCCCACTCCCGCGCTTCCCAAGCGTAGTGTTGTCTCGAATTGTTTGGTAACTACAATCTGGTGACAGACCTACTATTTTGGGGACAAACCTATTATTTAGGTAACACAAAACTATTTAAATTGGTGATATACCTATACATAATGCCTTAATTTAAGTATAAATAAACTATTATCTCCAGTGACCGCAATCAGATCAGATCAAATTTCTGAGGCACGTAGCTAATGAGTTAAAAATAAAACAATATAATCCCTAATAAGAACCTACAATCTTAATCTGCTTTTTATCAATTTATCTGTTGTGGTGATTAGAAATCCCTATATAAGGTTTAGTTAGCTATCACAGCATTACTTTGCAATATTTTAAAAACTGCCAACAATGCGTGCTGCGCTGGTGTTATTGTTAGCTGTGGCTGCCGCGACGGGTAAGTGGTATCTACCGATATATTAAACACTACTTGTAATTGTATACTCTAGCCATTATTATATCTCGTAAACGTTCTTTATATAGTCGATAAAAATAAATCACTTACGTAAATATCACCAATAGATTATACATAATTATTTTGGGACAGATAAATTTATTTATAATTTTTATTTAGTAGTTATAAGAAAAAGACCCTGAAGGCCTTCTAAGGAACTAACTTAAGCGGGGAATTCACTACACGGGCATGCCCGTCTTGTGAATTTCCCGCTAGGCCTTATGTTCCCAATTTCCCAGCTGGAACTATATCCATTCACTGGTGGTGATAGGGACGGCGATTTAATATGCTGGCTCAACGAAATTGATCTGTGGACCCAACCTTGGTGGTTAGTCTTAACAATACCTCATCAACCACTGGGGGTAATCAAACTTCGTAACTCCAATATATTCGAATTTAATCTAAGTTTTTGATGGCATCGCGTTAAATGCCGTATCGAACATGATGGACACTTGAGTCAAAAACAGTAAATCCTCGTTTAATTTTTTAAATTTCAGCGGCTCCGGAACATCGTATTGTGGGTGGATCAGACACTACCATCCTACGGTATCCGTATATGGCTAGCATGCAGTATAATGTCGGTACTCGGTGGTTGCACGTGTGCGGTGGTTCGTTAATCACGACTACTTCAGTCTTATCGGCAGCTCAATGTTACAGGTAGGTACTACCAACACACTAAAGCTTAAAATGTGACAACACCGTATTTTCTTCCATTAGTCCATACCTACTCTACAGTTTCTGTGATGTAAATGTATGCTTAATTACATAATTCAAGCCTGCAGGCTGATTACGTAGCTCTGTTGCTAACAATTCTTGATTAAAATTAGTCGAATTGTTTGCTTACACTTTCAGTTACAGAGTGCTATGTACTGTCAAATCGTAAAGGCAGCATAATCCCATAAGCAATAATTTCGTCAATTAATCTTTATCCCCGGACAAACAAACACTTGTTTCTTTTTTGTAGGTAATAAGTACCAATAGTCCGACATGGAACGCAATAAAGTATTGAGTATTATATAAAAGTTCGTGCGCGTTCGTGTCGGGCTATAATTTTAAATTTGTACACAAACAAACAGACAAAACACGTCTTTTTTTCAGCGGTGCTGACCACCCGAGTGAATGGCAAGCCAGCCTTGGCTCTGCACATGCTTTGCGGGGCGTGAACCACTACGCGTCGGCATTTATCCTCCATCCAAGTTATTCCCGCGCAACGCGGGACTCCGATATAGCAATTGTCAAACTTGACACCCCTGCAGTCTTATCTGCAACCATAGGATTGGCACGCATTGCTGGTCCGAATTATAATTTACCCGACGGAACCCAGGTCAACGCTATTGGATGAGGTAATCTGTGGGTACGGATTCTCTTACAAATAGGCTACATGGCAAATTACAGCGCAAGTTGGTGTCAGCTATCGACATGTAGCTCAGGCTGTCTGAACAAATCTTCAAAATAGCTTACATTTAAGAAGGTCCATAGGGCATTTAATGTGACAGCTAAATACCCTTATTTCAGAATATGTGACGCTAAAGAATCTTACATAATCGATCGAAAGAAAACGTGTCCAGCCAGCTTAAAAAAACACTTTTCGCTGGTCTGTTTGAGAACTATTTGCATATCATCGCACGTCACATAAATTTGTGACGGGCATCAAGCTATGAGTTTTGTGATACGTACAGCGGTTTAGTAGAAAAATGCAAAAATCTGTGTCCAGCCAATGATATTATATATATAATGATATGATATTATATATATAATATCATTGGCTAGGGTTTAGTTTTTAATTGATTACTCGAAAACCCTTACACGTGACGCCATAAATCAAACATTATTACAGTCACCATTTGCGTCACATAATGTTAGTGGAAGAACCATATTCGAAAACGCTCCCGTTATTCGTGATTCAGAAGTGCCAGCCAGAAGTTTTATACGTAAATTCAAGCTGGCTGGACAGAGATTTTTGCATTTTTCTACTAAACCGCTGTACGTATCACAAAACTTTAAGCAAGATTGAGAGACCAGCGAAAAGTGTTTTTTCAAGCTGGCTGGACACGTTTTCGATCGATTATCTAAGATTCTGTAGCGTGACATATTCTGAAATAAGGGTGTTTAGCCGTCATATAAAATGTCCTATTGACCTACTTAAATGCAAGCTATTTTGAAGATTTGTCCAGACAGCCTGAGCTAACATCTATCGACGAGCGACTGCCGTTGACCAATAAGTTTATAGTAACTCACTTCACAGTGAGTGAGTGTTTCAGAAAGTGGTAGACATCTTTACAGCTCCCTTTGCCGCTAATAAACATATTTGGTGATAAGCCGTTCTTGAGCAGAATCGATTGGAATATGTCCGTTCATCGGCGTCTCGACATGATCCTTTCCATTACATTTCTATACTATACACAGATCTGATGAAAATATATGAAAAAGGCTAAACATTTTGCGCCGACCCCGGATAATCTGGGGACGTTTTTCATATTTGACTTATCAATCAATCAATCTTAGCACACCTTAGTTATGTGTTATACGTGAGTGCAAAGTTGATTTTTAACCGCGTGCTCAATTTTGATGACCGAGCTAGCGAGGGAATCAAAAGAGCACAAGGTGAAAAATCTTTGCACTCGAGTGCAACACGTTACTTTTCATCCCCCCTCAGCGAGGTTATGACAAAATGCAAAAAAAAATTACAATCACATTATTAAAAGTTTCATTCAATTCTATGTACACCCTGACACTTCCACACCCATCCTACCAACCACACACACTCAACACACACACAAGACCCACCCAGACACACCCACAAAATTTAGTACCCACAACATCCACTCAGACGCGCGCAAAGAAAATTAATAAAAAAAGTACACCAAGAAGGTTCCAAATCTGAAGCTTTAACAAATTACAAAGGTTGCTTAATAAATTCGACACCATAGAGGTCCAATATGTTTAGTGATGTTTTTCAAAGTGGATTTTGTGCAGACTATGCAATGAAAGTGGTGTTGTTTTGATGCACAAGCATCCGGGATGGTGTAAAATTATACAGAATCATTGAAAATAAGTCTGGTGATGTGTTTCATGTTGAGAATTTTAAAATGGTTTTTACCACCTCATCAGTCGCCATCATAAACTCTGGTAGCATTCAATTCGCGCAAAGCACTCCCTAGATGTGATAAAATGTGTGACACCCATATTTTAATATAAAATTAATTTCATACATTTATTTCACTCGCTCATTTATTCATATTAATATGAAATAAATATACTAAAGACATGGCTGTATGAGCTAGACCCTTTGCCTTCCCTAAAAAAAGAGGGAGAATTAAAAAATATATTTACACGATGTTCTAAATTCAAATTTACTTTATCTACTATATATAATATACTTTATTAAATCGAAGAGCAAATGCGCTCTTTCCGAGGTGGGGGGATGAAGAACTAATTAATTGCCCTCTAATGAATATTTAACAAACTACGGTTAATTAAATTTCAGGATAATGGACCAAGACCGGTCCTTTTACAGCATGTGGATATAAATATCATCAATCAGGAAATCTGCCGCGAACGCTACGAACGTCTGAAGGAACAGGCCTTCCAAAACTGGCCGTCGGTGCTTGACAACATGCTGTGCTCTGGTATCTTGGAAGTGGGCGGTAAAGACGTTTGCGATGGTGACGATGGTGGTCCAATCGTTCACGACCGCGACGTCGTCGTCGGAATCATTTCATGGGGGTACTCATGTGCCAATCCAGAGTATCCTGGCGTGAGCGTTCGAGTTTCATCCTTTACTGACTGGATCGTCGAGAATGCGTCGTGAATATCTAATAAATAAAAAACAATACGAAATAGTATGAACATGTTATTTGGACTCTTGTTGGCCTTTTGTAGCTATATTTTATGTTTCATACTCCACTTTTCATACATTTTTGGTCCAATGATATTGACGATATTATTATAATAATATTATTATAATAATATTTATTATATTAATACTGACATATAGCCCTCCTCGATAAATGGACTCATCATCATCATCATCACCAGCCCTTTAATGTCCCCACTGCAGGGGCACGGGCCTTCCCTATGGATGGAAGAATATAGGGAGATTGGGCTATAACCCACCATGCTGGCCCAGTGCGGGTTGGTGGGTATTAACGACTGCAGATGCAGCCGGGACCACCAGCTTAACGTGCCTTCCGAAGCACGGTGGAACCCGAGATAATAAATTTTTGGTCACCCATCCCATGACCGGCATTAGCGAAATTGCTTAGTTTACGCAATCGCAGGCCAAGCGCGCTGTGCCACTGCGCTAACGAGCTCCTCCTGTTTGATTTGTTTGACATAAAATATATGTGTTTAAGTATCAACAGAATGAAACACACAGAAAATGAACGAGCTTGACGCAAAGCCGCTTGACCGTCTCGGAGACCCATTACGTTTGTCTGTCTGTTGTTCGTACATCTGTAGGCTTAGCACGGGCACGCGGACAAGTCTCTCTCCACCACTTGACAGGTGACAAAACCTGTATCTCCACGGGAGTTAGTACGGCGTCAATGGAGACGATTGTTTTCTCACTTTTTGACATCATATTGAGACTGTTTCTCTACTTCCTTAGCATGGCGTCACTATTATGGAAAACATATTTCCACTTTTGACAGAAAAGCAATTTGTCTCCGAGCTATTGAGGTGGTGACAAAGATAGGTCTTTAAGATTTCTAGTGATTTATTCGATATTCTCGATTATTCCCTTTTAATTTTTGCATATAATAAATAAGTTAACTCAAATGTCCAGGGGTTATTTTAATTTACTAGTTATGAGAGAATTTCTTCTAACCCTAATGAAAAAATAAAGTAAATTAAAATATTCATCACCAGCCCTTTAAAGTCCCCACTGCTGGGGCACGGGCCTTCCCTATGGATGGAAGTATATAGGGACATTAGGCCATAAGCCACTACGCTAGCCCAGTGCGGATTGGTGGGTCTTAATGACTGCAGATGCAGCCGGGACCAACGGCTTAACGTGCTTTCCAAAGCACGGAGGAACTCGAGATAATAAATTTTTGGTCACTCATCCAATGACCGGCCTTAGCGAACATTGCTTAGTTTAAGCAATCGCAGTCCAAGCGCGTTATGTCTCTGCGCTAGCGAGCTTCTCCAAATTAAAATATGATTCGATGTATAAAAACACAAATTAACATAGCTATCGTATTTAGAAACACTAATATACATTTTATTTTTATTTTATATTTTGCTGCTGCTCCGGATGCACAGCCGGTTTTTCTGTGCCTTATTTGAAAGTCGTCATTTTTGTTTTATTAAATTAATATTGAAGCATTAATTTTGACTGTTTAAACATGGTGTGTTTTGTGCAATAAGTGTTTACGGCGATGAACAATATAAAGATTTAGTGAAACAAAAGTGCATTTGATGAGAAAGGCGATGAGCATTTTCGTGGTAGATCTACCTCGTCGGTCTCCATCAATATCGGCTGTTTTAGTGTAAATTTTCCGCCAAACTCTCTCTAAATGCATAAAAACGTGATACATCCGCGTTTTAATTCGATTATTACTGAAGAAAGTAGACTACATCAGACGAGGCTGTTTGTGCTGGTTCCCTTTGCTATGCCTACTAATAAGAATTAAAAAAGAACAGAATCCAAAAGTTGTAGTGTGCGGCAGATAAGTCTGCGCGCAACGCGCCAAACACTCCCTGTAAAACTAGATTTAAAAATGTCAATTGTCTATGACATGTTATCTTGTTTCTTTTTGTCTTTGCCGCGGTGAGTGTTTGGCGCGTTTTATGGTGTCAGTCAGATTTATTTTCGCTAATTTATAAATTGTTACAGAGTGGATTTTGTGCAGTGAAAGTGGTGTTATTTTGATGCACAAGCATCCGTATTGATGTGCAAATGTTGTGGTGAAGATCACTATAAAAAGTGGTTTTATCCATTTCATCAAGCACCATCATGAACTCTGTTACCATTCAATTCGCGCCAAGCACTCCCTAGATGCGTTAAAATGTGTGACACCCATATTTTAACGTAAAATTCATTTCATTCATCCATTTCACCCACTCAATATTTCATAAAACTACAGATAAATTATACACTAAAGACTTGGCTGTATGGGCTAGACCCTTTGCCTTCCCTAAAATATAGGGAGAATTAAAAAATAATATATAAAAAAAAATGTCTTTGCCGCTCTCTCTCTTTCATAAGATTTTCACGGTGTGGCTGCTGATTTGTAAAGCTAATTATAAAACTTAAAGTAATTATAATAATACCGGGTTGTTGTTCCACAATAAACACCAACTTATGTTTTCCAAGTCCTGAGTTTTATTTCATAATACCAGAACTTTGTAACACAGGGAATCCTAGCACAGGTTCTGCTCTCTTACAATTGCTACTTGCATACTTGCAAAGAAATGTAAAACTTTATGTAAATATCACATAAGTATATATAAGTTGTTTGTAAGTATTGTGTCAGAGAAATAAATGGTTTATTAGAGATGTATATATTTTTTGTAAACATTGGTGTTGCCATACCCATGAAAAATTTTAGTTCCTCAAACATTCGTGTCACGGCTATAGAGACTAACTGTACGTTTTTATTAAGCCGGGTCTCCTGCGCCGTATTTATCGTGTTTGTTACCCAATAACGTAGCCTAACACAAAAATGTTCCCCGCGACGAATGGATAGAGTGCGGGCCAGATAATTCTGCGCGCCAGGGCTGGCGTTACTCTACTCACTAACATTGTCACTTGTAGACAAACAAAATAGCAGACGAATTTTTAGTTCCAATTTTGACCACGCGCGGACTTATCTGGCCTGCACTCTAATACTGTTTTGCTAACATGTTTTGTTAGAAAATTGGCGCTGCGGACCCGGCTTAGTATCTATAGTGCGTTTCATCTTATAGTTCCTATGCCATCATGGTGGTAGTATTGCAAGAAAATGATACCATGTTTATCGTCTTACCTTTAATTCAGGGAGTTTTTTTTCAATTAACTATATAAATAATTATGCATCTATCTTATTATGGTACTTATAACTATTCGCAGTACTAAGTAGTAGTTACATATTAGTTTTTTTTATGAAAGTCATAAGCCAAAACTCGTCAAAATTTGTGAGAACAATTAGTTAATGGCATTATAAGTATGAAAGAAATTAGATAGATAAATATAAATTGTATTGACGGAAGAAGGATAGACTCATTAAGTAAAAAAAGGTTAAATTATAATAAAACATTAAATTTATTATCATTAACAATATTTGTGTTTATCTTACATGTCTACATCACTCTTGTCAGTCGTTAAATCGTTATTAGTACTATTTATTTACAGTTATAAAACTGAAATAAATATATTTTATTTATTAATCAAACACTTCATAAAACTGATACTGGTATTTGGTAACCCAATTTAATGGCGGCAATCCGAACTTGTACATACTAATATGGATTATGCGGCACCTCCTTACGTTTTTCACGTTCACAAAACACCTTAGTTTTTAACACAATTAATCTTTCATCACTTTTTTATGTTTTGGACATGATTTTCTCAAAGTTTGTCTATAAAACATAAGAAAACCTGCAACTATGACTTACGGATTGATGTTGTTGACAGACAAGGCAGCCATCATCACGACATAGGAAGTATAAGATGAAACGCACTTTAACAACTTCACATCACACTTCAGTCATTTTCCACATTCAGTCTGTGCTGTTATGGGTCTCCGAGACAGTCAAGAGGCCTCGCGTCCCCGTCAACCTCGTTCATTTTCATTCTGTCTGGTCAAACAGATCTTTATGTCTGTTTGATTTCATCATCATCATCATCATCACCAGCCCTATAATGTCCCCACTGCTGGGGCACGGGCCTTCCCTATGGATGGAATAGAAATAATGAAGGAGAATATAGGGAGATTGGGCCATAACCCACCACGCTGGCCAAGTGCGGGTTGGTGGGTATTAACGACTGCCGATGCAGCCGAGTCCGACGGCTTAAAGTGCCTTCTGAGCATGGAGGAACTCGAGATAATAAATTTTTGGTCACCCATCCAATGACCGGCATTAGCGAAATTGCTTAGTTTACGCAATCGCAGGCCAAGCGCGCTGTGCCACTGCGCTAGCGAGCTCCTCCTGTTTGATTTGTTTGACATTAAATATATTTGTTTAGGTAGCAACAGAATGAAACACGCAGAACATGAACGAGCTTGACGCAAAGCCGCTTGACCGTCTCGGAGACCCATTACGTTTGTCTGTCTGTTGTTCGTACGGCTCAAAGGCCTAGATGCCGAGCCTGCCAAAACATCTGTAACTATTTTTGCATCTGTCACTGCCGACTTGGGCAGTCGGCATAATTAGGTAAATAGGACATATATATTGGACAATAATTAGGTAAATAGGACTGAAGTAGCCTTTGCCTAACATTCCCCTCTGCCAAATGCACAAGCATCGGATGCCTGTGCGTTATATAAAACTAGTTGAGCCGCCATTTTAAAACCACAATAATCAGAACGTCTTACCGTGCAGAGCTCCCACTAAAACGCCTGCCTGTGCTGTTTTTTACCGTAAAAAAAAGTCGAAAACATCTAGTATTCAAAAAGATGGCGTCACTTTTTATTTTTAAGATTTGATATTTATTTACTTCATAATTTCATGTTTTAGTATACTACAATTTCAAATGTCGCGCTGTAGTCTCGTGGGGAGTGCGGCCGTGACGTCATCAAACGATCTTACAGCGCACTCCCCACGAGACAACCTAGGGTTGAACATTATCGCATTTCAATTAATTAGACAATAATTTAAAAAGTTTGTTGTGAATAAATAAGTGTAATTTTGTATTACTAATTACCAATTATAATTTCGTTTTAACAATATACGTTGCGTGTTTATATTTAGTTTAGTATTAAGTACATACCTACCTACACTTTTGCGGCTGCTTGAAGCCTATTTTTTGCCACACTACATGGAAATATAAAATCATAAGTGAATTAATAAAATAAAACAATAATAAGACTATTTTGCCCTTTATTCATGCTGGGCGGCGCTCATAAACATTAAGTGTACCTATGCTGTATATGCTTACAGCGTCCCTGACTTTATAAAATAAGCATGGGTAAAACGGTACCAGCACAGCCGATTATTTCTGAGAAACCTAAATTTTTTTTCGAGCCACAGTACAATTTTTTTTTGTAATCAGCAACCCTAATTGAATTGCACTTCATTAATAGTGATGTCAACGTCATCGATATTGCGATTTTACGGGGGAGTAATGAATGAATGAAAGTAACATTAAACTTAAAATATGTATTATGATTTAAATCTATACACTGTGTTTCTGAGGTTATACATTAACTTCGGCATTTTATTCAGACTAATAAATTGAACATTTTTGAATATGGATTAAATTTATGATACTTTTATGAATTGAAGTTCCTTTAATTTTGAAATCCTAGAATAAAACTATACAGATATGGAATAAGGCCGTGTGGTGACGGCAGAGTAGAATACAATTGTCACCACCCCAAATCTCTCCCGTGGGTGTCGTACAAGGCGACTAAGGATAAATCAGTGATGAGGAATGGGCAGCAGCGTTCCTCTTATACCTACCACCTAGCAAAGTACTGCGACTTTTGTGCCCGATAAATGGCAATAGGCTCGCCACCTATTACATGGGACCTAACATAATTGGCGAAACGCGGGTGCTTGTTCGCCTCTGCCTACCCCTTCGGGGATATAGGCGTGATTTATGTATGTATGTATGTAGATATGGAATAAAACAGGTCAAGTCCACCTTAAACCAAATGGCATATATGATGTTAGTAATTGCCGTGTGGTGACGGCAGAGCAGAATATAATTGTCACCACCTCAAATCTCTCCCGTGGGTGTCGTACAAGGCGGCTACGGATAAATCAGTGATGAGGAATAGGAAGCAGCGTTTCTCTTACACCACCTATAACATTTGGTATGATGATAGCTAAATGTCATTGTCAACATTTAAGTTAAATTTATTTTTTATTAATATTTAAAATCTCCTTTAAAAAACCCGGTGGTCCAAGTGCAATACTTCGATTTACTAGGAGTTAGGTATATGGCACCAAAGTCTTCCGTACATAAATGAAGCTTTTGGAAAATATTATTGTAGTATTAAAATCAGAAATGATCGGTATGTGTATTTCAAGCAAAAATACCTCTGCCCATAGCCGGTATCCTAATTGCTGGTATTCATACTGTAAGCTTTCACATTCCCGAAACATCTAATTTTTAATTTTTATTTTTAGTTTTCCTAAAGAATACAGCATACGAAAAAAATGGGTTGATGCTTGGAATAGGCAGGTCTCTTGGAAATTTACAAGAACAAGTACTATATGTTCTGTAAATTTTGAGCCGTCTCAGTTTCAGAAATTATCTAACAATAGAAGAATATTTTGTAGAATACAAGTTTGTTTTTCCCGTGGCCGTGTGGTGACGGCAGAGTAGAATACAATTGTCACCACCCCAAATCTCTCCCGTGGGTGTCGTACAAGACGACTAAGGATAAATCAGTGATGAGGAATGGGCAGCAGCGTTCCTCTTATACCACCTAGCAATGTACTGCGACACTTTTGTGCCCGATATATGGCTATAGGCTCGCCACCTATTACATGGGACCTAACATAATTGGCGAAACGTGGGTGGTAGTTCACCTCTGCCTACCTCTTCGGGGATATAGGCGTGATTTATGTATGTATGTATGTAAGTTTGTTTTTCCTCGCAATTGTGTTGAAAAACGTCGTATGCAACTGGTAACACGCTCAGCTTCCTTACTATTACCTATTAAGTTCCACATATTTTGATTTTAGATTCCCCTTAAAATTTACCAATTCCCAGTATTTAACAATTCCCAGTCATTAAGAAAAGAAACGCAAAATTAATGCATTCATTCATTGAACGAAACTGATTTATCGATATTGAAATTCTCGTGCTATGTCATGTCACTACTCATACAATGACATTCGTGTGTTTGAATAGAACGTTAACACACTATTTTAAGTATGTGTGCGTGAATTTTAAAAATGTGTGTCGTATTATGCATGTGTGCGTTTGTAAATACGCAAAAGGTTTTTGTTTCTGTGTGCTGGCATTCAGTGTAGTAGTAACCTCACCCCCCGCAAAAAATGGCAGAAAAATATGTTCGAGAAATTGACTAATGGCTACTCCAGGCCTATTTACTCTGAGCATAGTTCCTATGCCGTGATAGTGGCTACAATGTCTGTCATCAACATCAACACGTAAGTCATATTTGCAGGTTTTTTTATGTTTTTATAGAAAATCTTAGAGAAAATCATGTCCAAAACATTGAAAAGTGATGAAAGATTAATTGTGTTATAAGCTAAGGTCTTTTGTGAACGTGATAAACGTAATGAGGTCCCGCATAATCCTTAATAGTGTGTACAAGTTCGGATTGCCGCCATTAAATTGGGTTACCAGTATCAGTTTTATTAAGTGTTTGATAAAGAAATTAAATATATTTATTTTAGTATTATAACTGTAAATAAATAGTACTAATAACGATTTAACGACTGACAAGAGTGAGGAAATGCCAAATGTAGACATGTTAGATGAACACAATTATTGTTAATCATAATAAATGTAATATTTTATTATAATTTAACCTTTTTTCACTTTATGAGTCTATCCTTCTTACGTCACTACAATTTATATTTATCTACCTAATTTCTATCACATTTTTAATATCATGAACTAATTGTACTCTTAATTTTCACGAGCTTTGGCTTATGATTTTCATAAAAAAAATATGTAACTACTACTTAGTACCGCTAGTAGTTATAAGTAACAAAATAAGATAGATGCATAATTGTTTATCTAGTTAATTGAAAAAAAACTTCCTGAATTAAAGGTAGTACAATAAAGTTGACATGGTATCATTTCCTTGCAATACTACCAACTTTACGGCATAGGAACTATAAGATGAAACGCACTAGTGTTCTGTGGTTGAGACTGCCGTTGTGCGTCGTCACGTGTTTTTTAACTGTCAAAGCTTTTTAATGGATAGACTTTTATTAATATGCTCGGAGTAAATAGAACTGGAGTAGCCATTAGTCAATTTCTCGTACATATTTTTCTGCCATTTTTTGCGGGGGGTGAGGTTACTACTACACTGAACGGCTGCACACAGATACAAAAACTTTTTGCGTATTTACAAACACACACATGCATAAAACGACACACATATTTAAAATTCACGCAAACATACTTAAAATAGTGTGTTGACGTTCTATTAAACACACGAATGTCATTGTGTGAGTAGTGACATGACATAGCACGAGAATATCAATATCGATAAATCAGTTTCGTTCAATGAATGAATGCATTAATTTTGCGTTAGTATTCTTACATTATTAAAAATTAAATGATGATTTACACGCTTACTTTACAATCAGCCTTCTTTCGATTTTGCAAAGACACTCATATATGAAATCTATCTAAAACTTTGACAGATTTCGAAAGCTATATCAATCAAATACAAATTTATACTTAATAGCTTATTGCATTTAAAAAGTATTTACAATAGGTGTTATTATATATTTTCACTTTCAGGAATCACTGTGTGGACCCTTTCGCGTATAATCATAATGGAAAGGAGAAACCCTTAAACATTATTTTTAACAAAGCGATAGTGAATATAGTTAGATTTCTCGTATGATACTGGGAATTGTTAAATTTTAAGGGGAATCAAAAATCAAAATGTGTGGATCTTAAAAGTTAAAATAGTACATTATGTTACGAGTATGCTATGTTGGTCATTATATACGAGGCATTATTGCAAGCGCGAGCCGCAAGCGAACACGGTAAGGAAACTGAGTGTGTAATGACCAATGCATATGAGTTGCATACGACGTTTTTCAACACAATTGCGAGGAAAAAACAAACTTGTATTCTATAAAATCTTCTTCTATTGTTAGATAATTTCTGAAACTGAGACGGCTCAAAATTTACGGAACAAATAGTACTTGTTCTTGTAGATGCCCAAGAGACGTGCCTATTACAAGCATCAACCCATTTTTTTCGTGTTCTTTAGGAAAACTGAAAATTATAATTAAAAATTATCTGTTTCGGGAATGTGAAAGCTTACAGTATAAATACTAGCAATTAGGATACCGGCTAGGGGCAGAGGTATTTTTGCTTGAACTACACATACCGATCATTTCTGATTTTAATACTACAATAATATTTTCCAAAAGCTCCATTTATGTACGGAAGACTTTGGTGCCACATACCTAACTCCTAGTAAATCGAAGTATTGCACTTGGACCACCGGGTTTTTTAAAGGAGCTTTTAAATATTAATAAAAAATAAATTTAACTTAAATGTTGACAATGACATTTAGCTATCATCATACCAAATGGGATCAAAATCCGTCTCGTAGTTTATGCATGATGCGTGCACAAACATACATACAGACAAAATGTTAAAAAATTGGAGATTTTACTTCCTCTTCTCTCATACATACATACATAAATAAATCACGCCTATATCCCCGAAGGAGTAGGCAGAGGTGAACTAACACTCACGTTTTGCCAATTATGTTAGGTCGCATGTAAAATGTGGCGAGCCTATTGCCATTTATCGGGCACAAAAGTCGCAGTACATTGCTAGGTGGTATAAGAGGAACGCTGCTTCCTATTCCTCATCACTGATTTATCCGTAGTCGCCTTGTACGACACCCACGGGAGAGATTTGAGGTGGTGACAATTATATTCTGCTCTGCCGTGACCACACGGCAATTACTAACATCATATATGCCATTTGGCTTAAGGTCGACTTGACCTGTTTTATTCTATATCTCTATAGTTTTATTCTAGGATTTCAAAATTAAAGGAACTTCAATTCATAAAAGTATCATAAATTTAATCCATATTAAAAAATGATCAATTTAATAGTCTGAATAAAATGCCGAAGTTAATGTATAACCTCAGGAACACAATGTATAGATTTAAATCATAATACATATTTTAAATTTAATGTTACTTTCATTCATTCATTCATTCATTACTCCCTCGTAAAATCGCAATATCGATGACGTGACATCACTATTAATGAAGTGCAATTCAATTAGGGTTGCTGATTACAACAAAAAAAAACAATTTGTGCTGTGGCTCGAAAAAAAATTTAGGTTTCTCAGAAATAATCGGCTGTGCTGGTACCTTTTTACCCTTGCTTATTTTATAAAGTCAGGGACGCTGTATATGCTACAGCATAGGTACTCTTAATGTTTATGAGCGCCGCCCAGCATGAATAAAGGGCAAAATAGTCTTATTCTTATTTTATTTTATTATTTCACTAATGATTTTATATTTCCATGTAGTGTGGCAAAAAATAAGCTTCAAGCGGTCGCAAAAGTGTAGGTAGGTATGTACTTAATACTAAACTAAATATAAACACGCAACGTATATTGTTAAAACGAAATTATAATTGGTAATTAATTAATACGAAATGACAAAATTACAATTATTTATTAACAACAAACTTTTTAAATTATTGTCTAATTAATTGAAATGCGATAATGTTCAACCCTAGGTAGTCTCGTGGGGAGTGCGCTGGAAGATCGTTTGATGACGTCACGGCCGACTCCCCACGAGACTATGGCTCGAAATTTGAAATTGTAGTATGCTAAAACATGAAATTATGAAGTAAATAAATATCAAATCTTAAAAATAATACTTAAAAATGAAATGTGACGCCATCTTTTTGAATACTAGATGTTTTCGAATTTTTTTAACGCTAAAAAACAGCACAGGCAGGCATTTTAGTGGGAGCTCTGCACGGCAAGACGTTCTGATTATTGTGGTTTTAAAATGGCGGCTCAACTAGTTTTATATAACGCACAGGCATCCGATGCTTGTGCGTTTGGCAGAGGGGAATGTTAGGCAAAGGCTACTCCAGTTCTATTTACTCCGAGTTAATATGTGAACTTAGTGAAGTGTTAAATATTTCCTCCCGCCGCTTAACTGAGTTACTAAAAAATAAGGACTCGTATAAATATCTTTATAAATGCATCAAAAACACAATTGAAAAAATCTAATATAACCTAACGAAGAATGGATATTATCAAATGAAGATCTGGCTCAAAGGTCTTAGCAACCAAGCCAAAAAACCTCAAAAAAAAGGCGTTTGGCGCGTTTCGTGGTGTCTCTCAAACGTAGTGTATTATATACTCTTTGGTGTCTCTCCATACATTTTATCTGCCCCCGTAGCACGGGACGTGGACACATCTCTTTCGGGGGAAAGAAAATATTTTCCTCTCGCTCTAACTCCCACTAAATTCCGAGAGAAAACACTGTCAAGTGGTGGAGAGAGACTTGTCCACGTCGCCGTGCTAGGCCCGCTGCAGTATCCGTAGTATTATTGTCCTCTATGGTATTGAGTTTCGGCAGGCTGTTTATATCTATGTTATTGTGATTTAAATTCTATTTTAAATTATGTTTATTCGGAATGAAATGATGTTAAAAACCTCGTAAAGCCGCCAAATAAACTTTATTTCATTCATTAAAGTAGAATTTATAAAATTACAATGAAGGAACAAGAAACAAATACTTGCATTACTAAATGAATGAATTGGAAAATACCTTACTTGTTCAACTTCTAACAAGTCATCTAAAAAAATATAAGTTTTCCAAAATAAATCTTGATGTTTTTAGCTATGTAGGTGCATTTTAAATGGTATTCAAACTTCTTCACTATCATGGATAATACATCGCAGATGTATTTTCTTCAAATTGACCCTGCTGGAGTTCTAGATACACCTATTGAAACTGAAGCTATTCCCTTTCGTATGGTTGTAAATGTAAGTTTGAAAATTCTTCATAATGTTGGTTTCAATTTAACCTTTGCATGTTGTATTAAGTGATTTCTGATAAATTGGTATTCTTAAATTGGCCAATATCTAACTTACAACTGAAATGGTCAAAAAAGGGTCATTCAGACTCGAATTTAATTTAAACGAGAAAGTTTGTCTAGCCCTAGATATTGTTCAACATTTCGCTCTGTGGAATAACTCATCTTGTCATTACACATTTCCAAAGTGTTTAATATTCATCGGTACTAACTTCAAATGCACTCAACCATTCGTACCATTTGTTTTAATTTCAGAATATACCAGAAAAAAACTCAAATTCAGCAGCAAAAGATTTTAAACAACTTTATATAGGTTTGTTATTATACTTTATTCACTTAATTGTTTACATTTATCACTACATTGCTTTGTTTTAAATATAAGAAATAGAGAATAACTACATTAAGGGCCTGTTTTATAATCAACAAGTAAGTTCTAAGTAGCTTACTTCGGAGATCATTTGACAGTTGTTATATGAAATATATGTCAATTGAACTGCAAATGAAGCTACTTTGAACTTACTTGTCAATTGTGAAACAGGCCCTGAATCTAATTACTTTACATTATAGTATAATCAACTAGTGGTTGCCCACGGCTTTGACTTTTGAGTGATAGTTTTCCCGCAGCGGAACAATTTCCCTTTAGTAGTACAATCAAATCATGCAAGTTAATTTTTTTAGCTAAACATTTTTTTTCTCTCAAATAATCAAAACAATAATCATCATCATTAAACTGCTATTTTTTTATTTGAATAAAAAAGAACTGCACAAATCTATTGTACTACTAAGATCAATCATTTTACTTCAGGAAAACAACCATTAGAATTTCTCGGTGTATATCCTATAGTCTTCCTCAAGAAATGGACTATCCAACACAAAAAAAAAAATTCAATTTGAACTAGTAGTTTCTGAGATTAGCCTGTTTAGCCAACCAACCAAACAAACTCTTCAGCTTTATAATATTAGTATAGATGTAGGGCTTTTGCTTATTGCTTAAATTGATAACTGATTAATTTTGATAATGAATTATTGACAATTAACAGGCATATTTTGTGGTCACAGGGTCAACAATAGAAGACCAAAGTCCCCTGAATTTCATCAACAGCCAAAAATTTTTCAATTATAGTTTAAATGTCCAGCCAAATTTAGGTGTAGCGCTACTGGGTGACAATACTGCACAAGCAATTTCAGCAACTTCAGAGTGCCATGACAATGGTAATAATATTCTAGAAAATTCCTTCGCAAATGAAGTACAGCTAAGAAAAAACAAAAGGACTCTACCAAATGGAATTGGTAACTACCTCCACAATAATTTTGCATGATTTGATACATTTTTAGTGAATAATAATGAGAAGAGATAGAACATGTGAGCAGAAGTGTAATGAGAATTGATGTTAGTGGATGGAGAGGAATAGGACGGCCACATAAAAAAATTATGGATTGTTTGAAATAAAGCAACTTTTACGGATTAGACTCGCGTATATTTAGATGTTTGGCATTATTATTTATCCCGACGTTTCGATCACTTTACAGCGGCCGTGACGGTCAAAGTATAGAGTATAGCTTTTGGTGACGCACACATAGTTCAAATGTAGTGCTTCATTTGCAATATTATACCCAAATACTGTTTTTTGCAGTCCATCTGGTTGATCGAGTCGTGCCTCCTCGTGCAGTGGCTGTACTTCCCGCTGCCTTATATTTGCGACGCGGATGTGTGGTTCCTCGGCGCTCTCTTGCGCCTCGAGTTAAATTTGGACCTGTAAAAGGTATACTATCTACAAGTGCTATAAAGATGATGTTGTATGTACTGGCAGCTGGAATTGTGGCGTTTCCATACTCCTTTGTTTTTCTCTGAAAAAACTGCGTCTACCTAGGTAAAGGAATAAACTTATACGAGGGCGGGTCTACAAGTCCGTGACAAATCATATTTTTTGGAAGGGATAAAAAAATTGGAGAAGTGTTTGACAAAGTGTATAGAGCTCAACGGAGACTACGTTGAAAAATAAAATTATTTATTTATCAAAAAATCTGTGTTTTATTCCAAAATTCACGGACTTATTGACCCGCCCTCGTATATTATATACAAGTGTTGAAATTGTCAACAGTGTTGCCCAATGTCCACTTAATCAAATATTCATAATATATATTACTAATTATCTAATATCAAATCTAATATCAAATCATATAAAGTCATCGTTTGTTAATTTTTGTAAATAGGCTGGGCTTAATAAAATCTAATGGTTTAAGTATGCACATATGCCATACAAATAATATTCTGTTAAAATGTTATCATATACATGAATTGCAAATCTACTTTGAAATATTTGGATCCATTGTCATTAAACAATGGTTGTTGGTTGAAAAAATATATACATATTTGGTACCTATCTGATTATTATAGTAGGGATTGCTTATACACATTCTAGTTTTAGATTCAATATCAAATAGACTAAAGAGATGCTATCAGAATTATCTCTTTTATATACAATTTAAAATTATTTATTAGATAAAAATTATAAATAATAGAATATTTTTTTAAGTGTAAAATATTCCTTGACCTCTATAAATTTCTCTTCAACCCATATCAACCCTCTTTGATAAATTTTGACCTATATTTAAATAATAATAATTTAACCCTTAAGTATCTGCAGTTAGAAAATCCAATTTATTCATATTAGTGAATTAATATCTAATAAAATATAACTAAAAAAATACACCTATTTAATAATAATGTCTTGTATGAATAAAATTTTATAATCCAGGTATAAAACATCAGACATCCCAAGAAACTGCATATAAGTTGATTATGAAAGCAAAGTCGAGCAAAGTAGCAATTTTTTTGACTATATCCCATGGTTGTATTTCACACATTGACGTCTCAGATCAAGGTAAGGTTTGTATACTATCTATGTACTAACATTAGTTAATTTAATAGAGAATTGCCCTAAAATCCAGAAAGCTATAATAATTTTATCCCAAATTATAAAATAAATTATGCCTTTTATCCTTGAAGGGGTAGGCAGACAGTCACTTTCTAGGTCCCATGAGAACCTATTGCCATCTAGCTGATACGTTGATTGCAGTGTTACTTGGTGGGGTACCTTGAATGCAGCTGCCCATTCATATTAAATCCCAAACCCTTAGTTGTCTTGTACACCACTTCTGGGAGATGACAGATAGAGGAAATGATAAATTATATTTTGCTCTTCCAAACTCACACGGCATCTTTGGTACGTGCTCCAGTATATTCCTCCACTCATAGAAAATACATAGATCATACCCGTAGTGACGTTATAATATATCTAGAATAGAATTTATAGAATCATTTTTCCATGTTTGCTAGTTATTCCACTTCCATTCATATCCGTCTGACGTCATGCAGTCATGCAATCCCCTTTAACTCATATCATCTAACATACCTAATGATGTATGAATATTTAATGTATAGAAAGTGACCAATAGAAACAGAGATTACTTATTAAATTTTAATCCATACCGATCAAGCTTTTGGCTTAGGTTTTACAGCTGGCCTTATGCTGTTGTTGGTGGTTTGCCCTCCACCATTTAGGTCCCACAAGGTGCTTTTTGGGCTACACCAGGCTACCTCCCTTAGTCGACTTTTACGACTCCCCTGTGGTGAGTTGGGGCAGGCACATTCTGTTTATTTTTGTCACTCCCAGTCATGAAAGATTAATAATACATACATACATAAATCACGGCTGTATCCACGAAGGGGTAGGCAGAGGTGAACTAGCACCCACGTTTCGCACATTATGTTACGTCCCATGTTATTACATTTATTTCACCTATTGGTGGCGAGCCTATTGCCATTTACCGGGCACAAAAGTCGCAGTACATTGCTAGGTGGTATAAGAGGAACGCTGCTGCCCATTCCTCATCACTCATTTATCCTTAGTCCCCTTGTACGACACCCACGGGAGAGTGACAATTGACAACATTTTAATTTTTTCAACATACCTTTATTATGATGTTAAATGAAATTTAACCGAAAATGAAGACACCCATATTTTTTATTTCTTCTGAATTCCGTCGTTTTCATACAAAAAATCATGATTGAAATACCGGTCATTCTAAACACCCAAATGATAACAGTAAGCGCTAAATGACGTTACTGTCGTGGACGAATGGCGAAATCACTCTTGACTCGAAAAATAAAAAGATCACTTGTCAAAATTGACGACCTGGCGTTTCCGGTGTCGAAAATAAAAACTTTATCTGAAATGTTTGAAATTAATTACAAAGTTTTAAATTAAATTAAACGTTTTAAATTAAAGTTTATGAAGGATTTCAATTTATTGCTACTCTAATAATGTTAATTTCGACGATGACAATTAATGACATTGGATTTGATTTATGACTGACGTCTGTCATCATGTCTATGATAACTTCTTTATTCTTCCATCTAGGAAGGCAAACGTTTTAATTTATACATCCACGACCGTGACGTCATCGCATGTTTTTTAAATTTTATTTTTTCGAAGTCAGGATTGGAACTTAAAGAAACGGTATTGTTATTTTGGGAGGTTGTTATTTTTGAAATGTTGTCAACAGAAATTTCGTAATTATAATGAAATATCTGTGTTGAATTTTTGACTATTTTACCTACTATGTCAATGTTAATTTTTAGATAAATCCAATTGGTTTAGTCTTTTGCCGCTTGGGACACAAAGTACGGCAAATTTGTGGCTATATCAAGAAAATGATGAACTCTATGGGATTTCGGTTCATGCCATCGCCACTCGCACCCCTTTAATATTAGGGTACAGCAAACAATACGCCGATGATTGGGGTATACCGTCAACCCAGCCAATTTTAGACATATCACAAGGTAATTATTAGTATGTAATTATAAATTTGTCACTATGCCGAATGTGAGTTTAACGAAAAATCTTTATATTTACGTGATACTGTAAACCTTTCTTAATTAACAGAAGTGCAATCAACTTTTAATTCGATACATGTTTTGTTCTCGCAGTTTAAAATAACTGCCGTGTGGTGACGGCAGAGTAGAATACAATTGCCACCACCCCAAATCTCTCCCGTGGGTGTCGTACAAGGCGACTAAGGATAAATCAGTGATGAGGAATGGGCAGCAGCGTTCCTCTCATACCACCTAGCAATAGTACTGCGACATTTGTGCCCGATAAATGGCAATAGGCTCGCCACCTATTACATGGGACCTAACATAATTGGCGAAACGTGGGTGCTAGTTCACCTCTGCCTACCCCTTCGGGGATATAGGCGTGATTTATGTATGTATGTATGTTAAACTGAAAATGAAATGAAAATGAAAATATGGTTTATTCATATAAGGTATGATTACATACACTCATGAATCGTCAAAGAAATAACGTTAAACACTGGAAACGAAAAGGAAAACAGATTTCAATATTTAACGTTATAAGCTACACCATCCGTTCGTAAACTACCAGGAGGCCTTGTTCTGAGAAGAACGGGCAAGAAACTCAGCAAGTTTGTTCCTCCCTTTACATGAAGTTATGAGTTAATGAGAGATGTCATAAAATGTTTTAATATATTACATATCCTATTATATTCTATCTTATCATATTAGTTATCATATTTATAAAATATATTTAATTTGAATGTTTATGGACATCTTTCATTGAGTATAAAAAAATATATATATAATTATTACTGGTAGTTAGCATAGCTTAATTTACTTGGTTAAAAATAATTAAAATTAATTCAGAAATATACATACTAAACACTATACTAAACACTATCATAGACTTATAAATAACTATCTATGACTATCTATCTATGATTCATAGTTGAACTATGACTCGAGCACAAACAGTGTTCGATTTTGTCCCATAAATATTTGCACCTATATAGGATTGAAACCCGTGGTCTCTCTCGCCCCCCATAGCAGCGTAACTAATCTTTCGATCACACCACAGCTGCCAATTCGTTGTTCTAAATTGTAATTGTATTTTATTTCAGAATTGTCAGGGCCTCCCAATCCTTGGTGGTGCAATGAATGCGAACGTGCTTTTCCTACTGTGTCGCAACTGCAGCGTCATGTGGACGTACATCATAAAGTGGTAACTAAATATTGGCCGTGTGGTGACGGCAGAGTAGAATACAATTGTTTTGTGCCCGATAAATGGCAATAGGCTCGCCACCTATTACATGGGACCTAAAATAACTGGCGAACCGTGGGTGCTAGTTCACCTCTGCCTACCACTTCGGGCATATAGGCGTGATTTATGTATTTATGCATGTAACTAAATATTAATAAATTTACAATGTAGGTTACTTTACTGCTACACCATCATCACCAGCCCTTTCATATTCCCAAATCTGGGCATAGGTTTTCCTATGGACGGAAGAATGTCTCGATAGTATACTGGATATACAGTGTTGTGATAATAATAATATGAAAATAAATATAATTATATATTATAGCAGGTACGTACAGTATTATAGAATAATTTCCAGGTTTCAAAGGGTGCCTTTCTATGCTTAATTATTTATATTTCTATTTAGATTCATTGCTTAACACCAATTTTATAACAAGTATTGCATGATAACACTGCTGCCCAATATCTGATAATATGTCCAGCAGACACCTGTAAATCCCAAGCCTCTCCTTTCTCAACCGCGGGTCCATCGGCATCACCCGTCCCTACACAGCGTATAATCCATGGTTTTTCTATTTTTTTTTACAGGACACAAAACCTAGAAAAACTCGCCGCGGTCGATATCGGTGCCGAAGTTGTGGTCTCACTTTCAGTCGCTTCTTTAGGTATGTAGATACCTTGCACTGAAACCATCAGTAGGCGAACTTGGTTTTCGGTTATGTGGATTGCATATAATACGTGTGCAATATAAATTCACAACTATCACATAATACACACAACTATCATCTAGTTCCTATTCCATAGTAAGTAAGCAGCTTTAGAGCAGGCAGTTGGAGACGTCAGTTAGAGACGTCAATTGACTTTAATGAGTACTAACTGTCGCACTCAGAGACGTCAAATAACGATAACGATAATAAGTAAGCAGCTTTAGTGCTTGTGTTATGGGAAACTAATGACTACAAAATTATTATACTTAATTCATATTAATACTGATGAAAATATAAATACTTACTGCCGCACTCAGAAACGTCAAATATCAATAATGAGTACTTAATGTCAAAAAATGACAATTCAAAACTAGTCGCTATTCTTGCCGGGTCTATGGTCTAGATTTGAATGAAATTTTTTGACATTAAATACTCCTTTAAGTTAATTGACGTCTCTGAGTGAGGCAGTTAATGTTGATAATTTTTAATTAGTGTAATTTTATGAAAGTACCGTCAATATTAAAACCCACAAAATTAAATATTGGAATATACTCATAACATATAAACACGACTTAAGAACATATCTGTGTTAACCACACAAATATTAGTCCTTGCCAGGATTCGAAATTCAGAATTCTTGGCCGATAACCTATTGCAAGTACCTACCTAAATATTATTTTTGTTTTTCAGTTTAAAACGCCATGCGACCCTTTATTGCACCAAAAAAGGCGAAGATGCGTGAGTATTGTGCTCCACAATTTGAAATCTTTATACTTAACCTAGCTTAGTATGTATTTGTAGTTCTGCGGTTTAAAACCAATGGTTACAATAAATAGGATGCCTTTCACAGCTAATTGGATCCGCGCGAACATTCCAATCTTATAACTTAAACTTTATTCCTTATCCTTATGCATATTGCTGAAGTAGTTTTAAACAATTATAATTGATTGCAGCGACACTAGACCACAATCTGTTGCCAGGGCCGAACCAGCGACATTGAATATTGACGACACCAGGCTACCTTCAGACGAAAGCCTGCAAAACTTCACAAACGGACTAGACTTTTCAACCAGCCTCTTTGACACAGATCGAATATCAAACCTAGACATATCTGGAAGCTCAAAGTCCGAAACTGAATTTAATCCTTACGGCAACTTGACAGCTGATATGGATTTTCTGAATAATGACGTGGATAAGAATAAGAAAATTGACGACGTGGTATGTATGTAAAATTAAAAATATGTATGTCAATGTAATTCTTCATTCTACCCAAAGAGGTTTTGTTAGGCAGGCGGACCGGCTGTAAAGCCTAAGCCGGTACCTTGTGCAGTATGGATTGGAATGTTGTCTCCCCAGTCACTCTCTGCGGTCGTCGATTTCTCGGCATGGTTCTTTCGTCACTTTTCTATACATTAATTCATCACTAGCACCTTTCCAGTGTAATTTGAATCAAAAGGAAGTGGATGCCTTGATGACGTAGTCTGACCGATATTAATGTAAGAGGAGAGGCCTACTGCGCCGACCTCAGATAAACTGGTAACAGGGCAGGAAGATGATGATTCCAATATGAACAATAATGACATTGTTCCATAGTCTTAAATAGATGGGGATATATTGATAGTTACTATGTTTATAAACTCAAGTGATGACTGTTAAGTTATGCAAGAGTTTGTGTGTTTGACCACCTTGTTGTGTTTCAATAGTATCGCATGACATTAGCAGAATCATACCCCTGTTCTTACGTTTAGTATGAATTTTGTTTCTACTTTAATAATATTATAAGACTGAAGAGTTTGTTTGTTTGGTTGGTCGGTTAAACGCGCTAATCTCAGAAACTACTGGTTCAAATTGAAAAATTCTGTTTGTTTTTGATACTCCGTTTATTGAGTAAGGCTATATATACAACAACCGACATTATCGCTAGCGAAGCCGCGGCCGACCACTAGTGTTATTATAATTATGTGTTATGTTATTCTAGGATAAACAGAATGTACAAAATGAACCATTGCTGGTGTCTTGCCCACACTGCAATCAAACTATTGTCAGAGAGAAGAAAGCGCAGCATTTAAGGTATTTATTTATTTATTGTTTTGGTACACCAACAGCATATATATGTATATATATACATACATTAACGTCACATAACATTTAACATAACCTGTCTTATATACATATAATATATACCCATTATAGGCGTACACAACATTCACATATACTATAAATATAAAGAAACAGCTATATGACTTAATCTAAGTAACAGTAATTAAAATCGACTCCAACTTAAGTATGACAACAAAATAAAACAAAAATAAAGACCCTACATATATCATTATCATAATTACTATATAATGATATATGTAGGTCTTAACAAGGTAAACAATAAAATTATACCAACATAACATTTGTCAGAAGTACGTATTCTAGTATGTAATAATAAAAGTACAAAGTGACAATTATTTTTATTTTTAATAATAAATATGCACTTAAATTCATCACTAAGGTGATGACTAGATAATTATTGAACATTTAATTTTAACATAACAAAATTGTTTCCTTACCAATTGTTTTCTTTGCACCAAAAGTGTTCAAAAAATGTTTTTTTTTATCATTATCATACTGATCTTAATGTTGCAGTGAATGCCGAGAGAGAAACCTCAAATGTGAATGCGGTCGAATATTCCAAACCAAAGAGAAATTAGGTCAACACATTCAAATTCATCATCGCGCCAAACTCACTAAAGAACAGGTTTGTAAAATTATGTCCATAATTTTCATTATATTATCTACCTGTTATTTCTTTGAAACCTCTATTTACTTTAATGGTTAGTTTGATGCTGTTTTCAGAGTCCAAAAGCCGGAAATAAGAACTTTAAGTGCGAAAAATGTCCACTCAGTTATACGGTGAGTGTTTTAAGAAAAATATTATTTGTTATATCATGTCTTAATGACGTCATGAAAAGTTAACATTAAATCGGTTGCCGGTTGTAATCGTATTCCCCTGTCTCGAGCCATCTGTCTGCTCGGCCAAAATTATCGCGCGCCTAACACCCTGAATAAAGTTATATCACTCAAGTTATGTCACTAAATATAATATGACAGTGACAGTACAACAAAGTGTAGTACCTACCTACTGTATGACTGTATTTAAATAAATTATTCTTCATTTAGCGTCGCGGTATGCTCGTGAACCACATGTGGCGCGTTCACAAAGTCAGCGGGGAATCCCTGCCGCTGGAGAGGCGCGTGTTCCACTACCCATGCGTCGCGTGCCCTAAGCTATATCGCACTGCTAGCAAGCGCGACCGGCACGTGCGCAACCATCACCCGGGTAATGTTATTAATTCTATAGACAAGTATTATTGTCTGTTTTTTCTCAACCAGTAGGCCTATTCGCTTACTTTTTTTGACACTTAGGGCCTGTTTCACAATCGACAAGAAAGTTCAAAGTAGCTTACTTCGCAGTTCAATTGACATTTATTTCATATTACAACTGTCAAATGATCTGCGAAGTAAGCTACTTAGAACTTACTTATCGATTGTGAAACAGGCCCTTAGAGTGATAATCACTGAACTATTTACTGATCCATTACTACTTTACTATATAACGCTATTGTGACACTTGTCCTGTGAAAACAGTATTGGTTAAGTAAATAGTTCGGTGATCATCACTTTCAACTGTTAAAAAAAGTTAGCGAATAGGCCTACAGAGCGATTCGAAAGGTAAACGTATCTCCAGATTAGCCAAACTCGACAAAATACGTTATAAAAAGTAAAGTTGTATCTTAATTATTATTGTGATTTTTTTTTTTCAAAATACTCTCGGTTCTCTTACAATTGGTTAGTTAAACATAATTGATTTAAACATAATTCTTTGAAGTTTTCCTTGCCAATTTTTTTTTGTGTTTCTAATACCGATTTTTCATAATTCTCTACCCATAATTACTATTTCCATCACAGTGTTATCGCATATGAGCCCATAATTATGACAATGCAATGTTTACCTTTTCACTGAACTCTGATAGATCAATACAGTCAATTGCAAGTCACATTATACAGTTAATTTTTTTGTGGATCGAAGGGTGGGTAATGAAATGACACACAGACAATAACAAAGTACATGTGGTAATTTGCTAGGAGTGGAACTAGTGAAAGGGAGCTCCATAGAAGGTGGTACTAGGAGCTGTGAGCCTGCTTCATGCCCCGCCTGCCCTCGTCAATACGTCACACGAGCGAAGATGTTGCAGCATCTGCGAGCGGAGCACCCCGACGTGGTGAGAAGAAGCTTTTGTCAGAAATTTAAAAGTTTTGTACTGTTTAATTTCTGACATAGCTCCTAGACTTTATTATATTTATGCTAATTTGACAGTTTATTGAAGTAACTATATTGTATGATATTTTAATATTGATACCTCCAGGCAATTTTTTTCAATTCAAGAGTAAAATTTCAGACTGCTAGGTCATATATAGAAAATTAAAGAGCAAATGACTTAAATAATAGATCATTTTTAATTTATTAGAATTATGCGTTATCAGACGAATATAATTATCTAAGATATTGAACAATCACCACTAAGGTTACTAGTTTGCTGCGTGTATAATTGTTTTACAAATGATACCTACCAAACTCTATAGCTGTTATAAAGTAGATTAAATTTAATTACTATTTTTTTACAGGCACCACCAGTCAAAAAGTCTACAAAATCGAAAGCTTGCTCGGAGGTTTGTTTACTAACGTAATTCTTCTTCTCCCTGTCCTGTTCTTCTGTAATGTTTAATATCTGAACCAGCTGACATAATTTCTTTGTAAAAAAATTCTGTGATTTTCAAAATACAAATCCAAGTTTTTAACTATAAATGTCCAGAATTATTTTGTATGCATATTGCGAGCGACTTAATTTAGACAACATAGTCAATTAGTTTTTAGTTGTAGTAAATTAATAATTTTGTAAGACAACCAGTAAATTAGGCATTTCTTGGTTCCCGAAAAACGTCAGTCCTAGTCATTAGGGTATGTATGATACATCATTTAAGAGTTTTTATCTTTGTCTCAAAATAATAGTTTTAAATGTTGTTAATGAGTTCATTGTGAACATTGGCTTTGTCCTGTCTACCTTGGATAAATCTCTAGTCAGAGTATAACCTTTTCAATTATTTTAACAGAAGCAACATGACATCACAGCGCCAGCTGCAGCAACTCTGAACCCGACGCCTGCATTTAACTACTATGAATAGCTTAAGTTAAAACCAAGAGTAAAGAATGGAAGTCAAAGGAAGTTTTTATTGATTATCCTTTTCCTTAAGACATAAAATCATTCAAGAAATTATACGTTCGGTAAGTTCTTTTTCTTCTTCTCCCTGTCCTGTCCAAAGTTTATCTGGGGTCGGCGCAACATGCTTCCTCTTCCGTTAATATCGGTCGGCATCAAGTCATTCAGTCTCTTTTGATTCAATATCATCCATCACGCAGAAAAGGTATTAGTGAGGAAAGAATGAATAGAAAAGACGGGAAAGACTATGTTGAGAGACCGATAAATGGAGAGAGTGTTAGACAATATTACAATCCATACTGCTTAAACTTTTAGCTTAGGTTTTACAAACGGCTGCCTGCCTGACACCAACCCTTTTTGGGTATGCTGTTATTGGTGGTTTGTAGTCACCATTAAGGGTAAACTAAGAACATTAGTCTCCAGGAAATGCTTTCGGGTTGATGCCCGAAAAGGTAACTCATAGCTGGAGAGCTAGTGAATCCTCCGAGTAACGGTCTTCCTATAAGAAAGATCGTTACTCGGAGGGTTCAGTAGCTCTTGGACTATCTAGGATTAAGGCAACTGTCGAGTTTTTTCAAGTAAATAAAGTGATGGTGCCTTCTTAAATGTTTTTCATACATACATACATAAATCACGCCTATATCCCCGAAGGGGCAGGCAGAGGCGAACTAGCACCTACGTTTCCCCAGTTATGTTAGGTCCCATGTAATAGGTGGCGAGCCTATTGCCATTTATCGAGCACAAAAGTCGCAGTAGGTACATAGCTAGATGGTATAAGAGGAACGCTGCTGCCCATTCCTCATCACTGATTTATCCTTAGTCGCCTTGTACGACACCCACGGGAGAGATTTGGGGTGGTGACAATTGTATTCTACTCTGCCGTCACCACACGGCAAATGTTTTTCCCATGTATGTTTTTCCCCTCTTTAATTTGATTGTTAGTTAATTCACTTTTAATTATGCTCGCTCTAATAATGTGAATGCTGTGTACGTTTATTATTGGTACACATATCTAAATTAGAATAAGGAATATATGCATTGTAAATTCTGTAACGATGTGTATATTACCTATGTACTTTTGGTGTACCTAAAACCAAATAAAAAAAGTCCGACAAACACTTTATTCGGGTGTTTATTCTTGATTACTTAAAGTTAAATTGATATTTTTGAGAAGATAGTAGTGGGCCCGCCCGCCAGAGTCTGGAGTTCGCCTGATTCGTTGTCGCGTGGCCACCTAAGCAGAGTTGTTAAGTTATTTGTTGCCCGTTCTCTCTATTCTATTAAGCGGGGAATTCACTACAAGGACATGCCCGCCGGCATGCCTGCAGTCACAGACCTGTAGGCCTATTCCCTAACTTTTTTTGACAGTTGAAAGTGATGATCACCGAACTATTTACTAATACATTGCTGTTATCACATGACAAGTGTCACAATAGCATTATAGTAAAGTAGTAATGGATAAGTAAATAGTTCGGTGATCATCACTTTCAACTGTCAAAAAAAGTTAGGGAATAGGCCTACAGACCTCGCTTATACATATTAGGTTTTTTTTTTCGGAGTGGATTACTTTTAAACACCATACCAGCCGCTAGCTAGGCGACTGGCGTGTGTGGGACTCGCCGCCAAGGCACGAAAGCCTTGTTCGGACTTAGTGAATAATGGTATTCATCTTGTCAGCTGTAGGCTGTTCATCTTGCAGAGTACCACTGACTTGCGAGCTTTACTAGACTGTAATGCGAACGATTTTTAGGCAGTAGCGAATAGTTTAGCTACTAAATTACTCGCCACTAGACTAAAATACTAGCCTAGTCCGAACAAGGCTGAAACGCCAGCACTACCCACTAAACCACTCCGGTGTTCCTCCTAGCCCTGTAAGAGGGGAAAGTCTGGGATCGGCCTCCCGGCAATTCACCAGTCAATACATATTAGGTCTGTGCGACATTTGCCTATTGTAGCCTACAATTAGCAACAACGAAGTCCGCGCGGGCATGTCCGTGTAGTGAATTCCCCGCTTTAGTAGCAGATATCTGAAAGTTTTGTCACTTTTTTTATTTAGTTTAAACAGTGTTTAAAACTTTGCATTTATGATTATGGGATAATTTAATTTTACTTATACTAACGCAGAGTCGAAGCGTCAATCAGAAACTTGAACAGGAAATTCACTTTAATCTCACATATTCTTCTGAGATAAAATTAAGACTAAATTTGTCCGTCAGAGCACGAAGAACGCTGATTAGATAGCATATTTAATATGTGCACCAAATTTTGGGAATAAGAATGAAATTGCTAAAAGGGCGGCCGGCATGTAGGCAGGTAGACTGGCCATAAAAACCACAAGAATAGATTGTGAACAATTGAAAATGGCCTTTTCTCTCTAGATACGAGTGCTAATAAAATAAAATGCTAGTCACATTGAAAGTTATATTAAAGATCGATTTAAATAATTTCAGCTTATTGAAATTATAAATCTAACTCGATTGTGGGCTAAGGTAGTCTAGCCGACGCTTCTGCCAAGTCCCACGTTATGTGATTCTCATTTTACCAATTGACTGACAATTTTTTTTTAACACAGAATGAGACGAGTTGATTACAACTACCTAATTTCTTGAAAATTTCCAACTGGTAACCCTGTCGTACTTTCTGTCAGAGGTAAGCATAGCACAGACTAAAAAACATTACTTACTCTGACGTTGCATCTTTTTATTATTGTTAATTCATGCAGCATGCGTAATGAATGCGCATTAGATAAAAACAGAGCCGTGATTCGGTGTAATATTCAAAGGAAACTAATCCTAAAAATAATCTTTCTATCTATTATGTATGTGGCATAGATTAGTGAGCAAGATGTGTTGATCATTTTACATTGTAATAATCAAGTATGTTGTTCTACTGATCAAAAATTATAACAATTTTGATTTAGCAACAGCTATTACTTCAAATTTATATTTGATTAAAAACTTACGCAGCATTATCTTATTGTTTAAGCTACACAGAATATTTTAATAAGTATTTAAGTAGGTAAATCAGTTTTATGCATAGAAAACTAGTACATATTGTTTTTAGAATGTATTGTTTAACACAGACCTATTTGTACAATCTGCATAATACTGATATTGCCCTTTGAAATAGTAAATAAAGCGATAAGCCTTGTTTGTTATAACAATGAACCGTACAAAACGACGCCCATACATCAAGCAGTTGCACTTGGCATTGTTTTTGTTTCACTCACATATTAGTTAATTTAATTATAGGTATGCCAGTTGAAGTGTTAAGTTGTGTAAATTGTATTAAAATGGAACACGATGTTGAAGAAGGTGCGATACCAAGAGAGTTTATCGAGTACGATTTTGCTGAAGATGCTTTGGAATTTGAGGTTAGTTCATCAAACAACAAAACATTTACACAAAATACTCTTTGAATAAGAAAGTATAAGATTATACTGCCGTGCAGGTTGTAAATTTAAAGTCGCAACAACATTTGGAAATACTGAATGATTAACCTTAAATCTTAGATTTTTAATGACACTACTATAGGTTTATAAAATGTTTACCCTATTTGTTGTGAATGCGATTAGGTACATTGTCAACATACGCTAGCCAGTCAATCATCTACAATTATTTTATTATAACCTTTAATCTTCAAACAGTCTATTTAGAGAAACAATTTAATATTAATTGATACTTACCACAGAATTGATAAAGGTACATACTTTACTACTGAAATAACAAAAAAAAAATGTTTAATAAGAGAACGACTGATATCACTGCAACCATGCGTCACTCGGCCTCCTTTTAGTCGCTTTCGTCACCAATCAAAACAACCCATGCATGCATACTACTACAGCTACACTACACAACAAAGCGTGAGGGTACGGACGAAGACAGACGCGGATTGCGCGCGCGAGCGGATTATTTTAGTGAGAATGCGATCCCGGTTTCCACTTTTAAAAGTAGCTATAGCTACTTAGTGTCTTGTGAATCTTGTGATATATTTGATATAGTGACTTGTTTAACTATAGTTATGGGCTGCAGCGATAAATGCGGGTGTGGTTCATTTTGCCGCCGTTTGTTTTGCCGCGAAAAAACACCCGAAGAACAAATTCACGATGACACGGTTCCTGTTACTTTGGTAAATAAATAAACTAAGTGGACAAGAAATTAAATGACAACTTATTTAGGTATCAACTTAATTAAAGACTAAAAAAGTAGATACAGCTAAGCAAAAGTTTCGAATGCCTACCTGAATTATTTTATATAAGTAACATTTGTTGTGTTTTTCTTGTGCAATATTTTGTAACGAATCTCTCCCTTTGTTAATTTAATGATGCAAGAATTGATAATAAATATTTATTGCAAGTTCAGTGAGTAGGCTAATACCTATCTATCTAATTAATTACGTAAATTATTTTGTAATATGTAGGCAGGTTGAATTGTCATTCTAGTACAATTTGATTTAAAAAAAATAACAAAGTTAATGCGTAGTGTGATTATTGTTTGTTTCATTATACCAAAGGAAATCATAATATTACTTACCTATTTAACTTATTCCACATTTCCCCGCCCCCATCACTGGATTTGTCGACGTTTCGTGTAATAATCTCCTGATCCGATGATCAGGCAGGGGATTTCTACATTAAAAGTCTACAAAACATATTTTATTAAAAATAAAATATTGAATTTTCCTAAGAAACAAAAAACAAACCGTTTACACGATAGGTTGACCAAATGCAATGTCAATATTGTCCATTCATATCAACACATGACTAACGCATGGAGTACGCACTTTAACAATCTAAGTATACTATACCTGATTCTATATCTAAGTATACTAGACCTATCTATATTAAAAATAAATAAAATGGTAACCACGAATCACCTTTAAGTGTGTCCATAAATCGATTAAATCACACATTTTGATTCAACAACAACGTCGATACTGTCCGATAGTTTGAATACTTGATTAAAGAAGTTCTGACAACATCTTGCCTTGATTTCTTTGTATTCAACCTTGTCCTTATAATATTTTGTCAACTAGGAAAATGCGTTTTTTTACAAATACTGGAGTATTGAATTTACAACCATTTTCCTGTTGAGAAGTAATTACTGGCACCCATCTACGAAGGTCACTTTTTGCATAAAATAAATGTTTTTGGTAAACAAACGAGTAAAACCGTGTGACAAAATTCTTTACAAATATGTTAAATCACGCAGATGTAATTAGACACCGCTAAGCCTATTTATATACGTTCCTAAAATATTCAGGCCAAGTTTACAACAAGGCTAACAAATAACATCCGGAAATTTTCCTGCTTTTCAAATTCAATAAATTTTATTCGTAACCTTTGAATTCAATCCTTCGTTTTATTTTCAGAATGAACATAGGTAATCCCTGGCGTCTACTAGTAGCTATGATGTCACGGCAATTCCGTGCCCTATTAGAAACTGAGATTAGGTTAGGTAACAGGGCTGTGTTGGTTTGTATCTCCTACTTCGCTGATAATGATTTAATAGACCAATAACCTTTTTATTAGGGTTAGACGATCCGATTTTAAAAAATCTATAAGTATGAAAATGAAAATGAAAAAAATATTAACACGGAAACTGTGACAGAAGTCTTATTTTTAAAATAATTGAAAGGGGCAAGATTCAAGGGGCAATCCGAGTCGTAACCATAAAAACTTACCCCCTTATTCATAAAACAGTATTTTAACTAAAACACTGTTTTAGCTAAAACACTGATCTGTCTCTTTTTGTCAAACTGTGTTCACGCTGCGATGAAAAGAGACAAATCAGTTATTTAGTTAAAACAGTTTTTAGAGACTGATTTGTTAATATGAATAAGGCGGTTAGGATATCCAAGTTTTTACGCTATCGTTGTCATTATTTCGTTGGTGAAGATCACAGAATAGAAATTCTGAGTTCTGAGATCGTCTTGAAAACTTTCCTAATTGATTGTGTTGAAGCTTGATTTGTATATTCTTCCATTGAGTTATAAGGTAAATAGTAGTTCAATGCATTCTTCTCGTTTTTTTACTATTAAAAAATTACACGTGTAACTTTGTCTATCAAAAGAAAAAAAGGTGAAAAACTTTGTTGGGATAAATAGTGAAACGTATTGTTGACATAGGTAGGTAGGTCATATAGGTCTGGATTCATAATAATCTAATGGTTTACGAAGAAACAAAATTATTTACAATGTAGTACTTAAGGTTATGAAATCGATAAATGCTTAAAAAATCGCTATAAAATGAGTCAGAGAATTTTTACAGCGTTGTACCGTCTGGTTTACTGCTAAATGTGCAAAAGATCGTTGAAAAGCAGTATATTTTTTCCTACTCCAAAATTGTTTTATTTAATTGTGTAAAAAAAAATAGTCCTGTTCATCCCACTGATGGGGAAAAGTGAGTAGAACGAATGGGAATAATCCTTTGTTACCTATCGCCAGTCAAAACAGCCTAAAATATTGATTAAACATAGAGCCAGGAGCAAATCGAGGGCACTGGTGGTAGCGCCACTGCTAGAATATTGATTGGCTGTTGACACGCTCTCTTTTATAATAAGTACATAGCTAGGTACATAACTACATGTTAGAGTAAAAAAAATTCAGTGATAGGTACGAAAACCAGTATTTAAAGTGACTTTTTAAAGTTAGAGTTTAACCAATAACCATAGACGTCACGTCTTTTGTAATTGGTAAACTCACTTCTATACATAGGTACGGTTTCAGTCTTTCCAGCCCATGGGTAGGTTAGTAGGTAGGTATATGTATAGGTGGACACATACTGCCGCGCTTACGAAAAACGCATTATCTACCTTTTTGCAACTTCTGAGAAAAACGCGTTTAAATTTTTTTTTCTTAGTACACTTGTATGACCGGAGCTGAGCTGTTATTGATGTAGAAATTGGAATAATAATATGTATTAACTCAATTTCGCTAAAAATCGTACGTGATGCGTTTTTCGAGGTAGAATAGTCAACAACATGTCAGTATACCACAAAATGTAAAATGTTCTCAACCAACTTCAAATTCAAATTCAAATTCAAATTGTTTATTGCTTGTCACATTACATTAAATACATACGGTGGATGGTATAACATAGGTCTACATGTGACGCCCTGCAAGGGCATTGCAATTTAATAATATTACATGGTTGCATTTACAATACAATTATTAATATTCTAAAAACGAAATGAAACCCCTAATCATGTCACTTACCATTCTCACTATCGTTAAAAAACTCTTGTATATTATAATAGCATTTGCTTATGAGATATGATTTTAATGTTTGGATATATATTGTCACGTTTTCATTATTTTTTATGTAATTAGGTATATGGTTATAAATTTTTATCAACATATTGTGGGGACTGGACGACACTAATTCTAATGTGGAGAATGGAACTTTTAGTTTATTTAAATTTCTGTTATTTCGTTTTACGTTATTTAAGGTACAATAAAAATGTGGATGTTTCCTTATAAATTTACATGCTTGCAATATATAAATAGATGTAAGGGTAAGTATTTTTTGTGCGGTGAAATGGGTTCTACACGATTCCATATGGTCTATGTTGGTCAAAATTCTGATTTAAAAACTTGTGCTTTAGATAGTTACTACAAACAAGTAAAGATTGGCAATCGATTGAAGTTTGATGCAGGTATAATTTGATAAAATAGTAAATTATATACCAAGGGCGATAAAACAAAGAATGCCTCAGATCGCAAGTATTTGAAAAATATGCGATCTGAAGCCCGGTCGAGACGGGTGTAACGTGTAATGTAACACGAACGACGTATAATTCGTGTTACATTACACGTTACACTCGTCTGGATCCGGCTTTAGGCGCTCTTTTTTATCGCTCAAGGTAAGATCATAGTTTTATGTCACACCCTGACCCGGAAGTAAGATTTTCCGTACGCGTAGCAGGTGGAAAATTCCACTTTATGGTGTGCCACAAAATATCTTATTGTCAATCACTGCTTATAATTTTTGAACTATAAATATTTATATTCTGTCTTTTGACAAATAAGTATTTAAACATATATATTTTTATGGCTCAATTAGAAATCCTATGATCACAAAATCCAAATGGGTTATGAATTCATTGATCCATTGGAACCGCAATAGATTTCTAGCAACAAATAGCTCTTAGTGCTTTGATTTCTTTACAATTTTTTGGTAGCTGTATAAAACTGTCAGCAATACCTAATGTGATTATTTACCAAGACTCAGCGCGTAGCTCTTTTAGAATTTAAGAGGCCTATTACATTTTGGCTGTGATTTTTGCGTAAAATGGCCAATTTTGGCGTTCTTGATCTCAGAAACAAAAACACATTGACAATTTTGACTGAGTGAATAGATATTGGCTTTTTAGTGAATAGTGTAGAATAGATATTGGATTATACCCAAAATTGTAGAGAAAGAATTTTAAAAAATGCGCGAATTACCTTTTTTGAGCTCCTGGATAGAACTACTGTTCTATGCAAATTAAATAAAAAAATAATTTTATCTGTTATATAGTCGAATAGTTTGTAGTGGCCTCGGAATTTTAAAACATCATTGATTTAATATAGAAAAAAAATCTTATTCTAAACAAAAAAAAACTTCAAAAATAGCTTAAGTTAACTGTGAATATCTCCTTTCTACAATAATATTTTTGAGCAAAATTTATAGTAGAATAATTGTTACTTTATGAGGAATAAAGATTTTATAATTTTAAAGCAAGAATTTATTATCCTATCTCAATAAACACGTTAAACATAACTGCAAATTTACTACGAAATGCGATGCACCGGCCGGGCCGTCTAAGTATGAGAGGAGTGACATTTGTAATAGGGCTACGAGTAAAAAATTTTGTTGAGTTTGATAATTGAGTTGTAACCATTATTCCTAAATACTTATGGATAAGTATTTTAACCAAATATCACTCATTCAGTTGAATATTTTTAACATCACTAGATAATAGGTATTTTATATGATTTGAGTGACACATTACCACAGCGTGTCACATCGGAAATAACATGCAGTTGACGCAACTTAAAATCCTACATGACTAAATTAAGTTTCTCAAACTTGCCTTCTTTCGATTCACAAACATAATGGTCAATTAGTATTCCCATCACAAAGTAGATAGGTAGGTACTTAGTAGGTAGACTGTGCGGGCTTAATAAAATAAACCCTGACCAATTAAAGTAGCCAATGGCATGACATCACCTTTCATTTAGAGGTGCGACTAACCCAATAAGGTTAGGAATTCCATGCTGAGTAGGTATAGTAAATTCGTCTTGCTTTATATATATTATCTTGGTATAGTAAACTTTGATCAGACAGAAAAGGGATAGACTTCTATCGATATAACTAAGCGTTAATTATTTGTCGCGAGTCCAAGACCTTTCATTTAACTATATCACACGACGCGATGGACACTAGTACCGCTAAAAAGGAACGAATAGGTACGATAAACAGTTTAATACTTTTAACATTCATAAGACATGCATACTTAAATGGTTTAGGTTTATTGAGAAAAAGTTGAAGTTTCTTATTAGTTAACCATTCCGCTAATATCTATCTTAATAGTCATGTGTATTTACCGATAAAGGTGATAAGCGGGCAAGCTGTTGACCTGCCTATTTCCGTGGTTTCCGTGTTATTTTCCCGAAGACGTAAAGCTACAGCCAATGGCGCGCTGCGATAAACCTATTTTTAAAAATAAATACGGGAAAGTGTGGTAAATTGAATCACCACAATATTCTCTTCAAAATCTCGAAAAACAAAACGTTTAGAATTTGAATGGCTTTCAAATTAAAATCGGCCTTTAAGCAGAAATTAAGTACCTAATAAAATTAAAGCGAGGCATTAATTATATTTACTTACCTTAATTTTATCATAAATAACCATATACCTAAACGTAGTTTATCTCTAGGTACAGTCAACGGCACTTCAGACTACCCAAAACTGTCAAATTTCTTCAATCGATTATCAACCTTAACCTGGTAATAATAGAGCACAAAATCGATTGAGAAATTTTGCCATTTTGTGGTAATCTGACGTGCTGTTGACTGTACCTAATGGATGACTCACAGTCAGTCCCATCGTCAGATAGATGAATCAATAAAATATTTTTTTTGAAAACTTAAATGAAAACTAGAAACCAAATATAATTTACAGCAGAAATATCTTCAGGCGTAGTATGTCCTCGTTCTCCACTCTCTTCTGTCACACTTCTGTCACATCATCTCATCCACACTCATTACCTTCATACGCATACCTCCACAATGCATCTTATCTTTTCAATGGACTTTCTCTACTTCGACATACATCAACATTCATGTTCATAACTTTTAAGTCACATTCATGAAATGCCCATAATATTAGCTTGCTAAACGACTCCCTTTCAACTTTTCTGTCACTGCCGCCATTTTCAAACAACCTATTACGTACTCGTTCCTTATTTTATTTGTTTTCAACATTCACAACTCTATCGAATGCAATTTTCTTGCATCCGTCTTTTTTACAGTCATTCATTTTTAATTCAAAATGTACAATATAATTTATTTACCTATATTTCTTCTCCTGTTACAGACGCAGTTGGCAGAGGCACGAGATGTAAAGTTTACGCAGACATTAAATGAACCTCTATCTGTAGGGTCTCACATTGTCTGCACTGGAACACCTGGTGAAGACTTACCATGGTAAAGTTCTATTTCAATATAAATAAGGACTTGTAAATAATGAATTAAAGTAAATTGGCTGGTGCATAGGAACTAACATAAACGGGCTAATAAGTTGCTCTGTCCTTTGGAAGGCATACTAAAGCGTTGAGTTATATCTGGAATCGCCTATCCGCACTGAACCTGCTGGGTGGGTTATGGCTTATATGCTCCTTCTATTAATTTATATCCATACCCACATAGGGACATTAAAAAGGCTGGTGATGATGATGATTATTAGATATCTAATCAGAGGGTTTAAAATCTGGTTTTTTATCCTTATAATCAATGGAAAATGTTGTCTTCTATGCTGGCCTTGGTATGGTTATTTATTCGCTCCTAGCGAATAAATAACGTTATGCCAGCCCCGACTCATCCCATGGGTGTCGTAAAAGTCGACTTAGGGAGATTGCCTGGTGTAGACCAATAAGCACCTTGGGGCACCCGAATGGTGGAGGGCAAACCACCAGCAACAGCATACCCAAAGAGGATTAGTATCAGGCAGGCGGCCGGCTGTAAAACCTAAGCCAAAACTTTGAGCAGTATGGATTGGAAGGTTGTCATTCCAATCACTCTCTCCGTTTATCGGTCTCTCGACATGGTCCGTTCCGTCTCTTTTCTACCATTCATTCGTCACTAGCACCTTTACGGCGTGATGGATGATATGAATCAAAAGGGAGTGGATGGCTTGATGACGTCTGACCGATATACTGCGCCGATCCCAGATAGACTGGGAACAGGGCAGGGAGAAGAATCGTTGGAAAATGTTGCCATATTCGGAATATTTTTGGGTAGCAACAATCAAATTACAACGTGTGGTTTCGGATGCATATTACAGAGGAACACTACTCGTGTTATGTAAGCCCAGTCGGCTATGTTTTTCTACTGCTATTTAACGTTTGCCTACTAAGTAGTTAAACATTGCATCATCATTGAATTTAGTGCTAGACGACATTATAATTTTAAAATCAAAGAACATGATATTGATACACCATAATTTCTAATAAGATACACCAATTGTGTGTATTTTATGTAATATAGGTATGCAATTATATTTGTTTTGTATATTTGACTTCACACTTTGAATGAGTCTTGTTAATCTCCAGTTTGATAAAGCAATAAACTAAAGACCACATAGGCTCCACTTAAACGTTTTTTTATTAAAAAATTATCTCATTTGATTGATATGATTCTTATACCCTAATTAATAAAAATCGTCATCATCACCAGTTAGTCACTCAAAAATAAATATAATTTATCTCCGGTAGTCAGAACTGAACTAAGTATTGCCATCTATCGGGCACGTAAATCGCAGTATAAATATTGCTAGTTGCTATATTAGGAACGCTGCTGCCTATTACTCTTAACTTTTTGTCCATCGTGGGAGAGATGGGGTGGTGGTGACAATTATTGTATTCTGCTCTGCCGTCACCACACGGCGATGAATCACCACGGGAAAGTCACACACATCACAAGTTTTTCTTGCCTTTGTCCAGGTTTGCAGTGAACATAGGTTCAGGTGACCCGGAATCAGGACATGGCGACATAGCAGTCCATTTCAACGTGCGCATGCCACAATGTTACGTGGTCCGAAACACGCGTCGACATGACAAATGGGGCACAGAAGAAACCACGGCTTTTAGGTTAGTTAGGCTATTAAGGCTGGACTTCACCACCACTTAAATAGGTGGTTAAAAGATAACCGTTAGTTTTTGACATTTTATCATATGGAAGAACTGTCAAAACTAACGATTATCTTTTAATCGCTTGTTTTACGTGTTGGTGAACTCCAGCCTTAGTATCTATTATAAGTAATGATTATTAGGTCCTATGTATAGCTCAAGTAACTAATGGGAAATGACTCGTAACTATGATTCATATAGTTTTTGTTTTGTTCTCAATATTGTGTACAAATATAAGTAGATTAGATAACTTTAAGCACTTCTCTATAATAACCAAGGTATCGCATTACCCACCAGCGCAGAGATGTAAGAAACTACATAAATTAAAATATAAAAAACAGAGTATCCCAGTATAGGCAAACCACCAACAACAGCATCACCCAAAGAGGGTTAGTGTCGGGCAGGCGGCCGGCTGTAAAGCCTAAGCCAAAACTTTGAGCAGTATGGATTGGAATGTTGTCATTCCAATCACTCTCTCCGTTCATCGGTCTCTCGACATGGCCCGTTCCGTCTCTTTTCTATACATTCATTCATCAGTAGCACCTTTACGGTGAGATGGATGATATGAATCAAAAGAGACTGGATGGCTTGATGACGTCTGACCGATATGAATGGAAGAGGACACATACTGCGCTGACCCCAGATAGACTGGGAACAGGGCAGGGAGAAGAAGCTGGTCTGGGGGAGAAAAATTAAAGTAGAATGTGCCAGCGTAGACACCCCAGGGGTGTCGTAAAAGTCGACTAAGGAAGATTACTTGGTGTACCAATAAGCACCTTGGGGCACCCGAGCGGTGGAGGGCAAACTACGAACAACAGCATACCCAAAGAGGTTTGGTGTCAAACAGGCGGCTGGTTGTAAAACCTAAGCGATAACCGTGAGCAGTTTGGATTGGAATAGTCCAAATATGAACGGGTTATTATAGACCTTTAGTAGAATGTAATACAAGGTGTAACATAGAGGTGTAGTCATATTTAAAGGGTTTAATCAGGCCATCAAACTTTCAACTTTCAAACAACTATCGCTTAGGGACCAAAATCGAAATCTCAGAAAAAAATAAACACTCCCCCATACAAACTGATGTCAGCTGGTTCTCGGTTTAGTATGGAGAAGTGTTTTTTTTTTACACCCAGTATAGATCGCCTAACTTGTAAAATTACACCAGACATTGAATCTATATAAATACCTGATATAAATACAACAGTACATAAATTACAGGTTATTCCCATTTAAAATGAACCGACCGTTTACGATAGAAGTACTGGTGGAAGAAAAGGAGACGTCGTGGGCAGTGGACGGCGAGCAGTACTGCCTGTTCACTCACAGGAACCCTAGCCCCTTTGCCGCCACTTGGATTCAAGTAGCTGGTGTAAGAGATGGGACTTTAAGCGTAGATAAGGTCGATGTGTATCCCGTGCTGTCGGCGCCGTCTTTAGAGGTAATTTTACATACCTACATATATCATGCCTATGTAGGAAGAGGTGAATTACCACCCGCTTTTCGCCAATTAAGCTAGTAGGGACCATGTGATAGGTGGCGGGCGAGCCTATTGTCATCTATCTGGCACATAAATCGCAAAATATAGCCAGGAGGTACAATAGGAATGCTGCTGCCCATTCTCACACTGACATTCATTGCTGTCTCTACCCTTAGTCTTTTTGTACGACACCCACGGGAGAGATGGGGGTGGTGACTATTGTGTTCTTCTTTGCCGTCACCACACAGCGTGAAATAATTTGCGATTAAAATACTCTGTTTATTTTTTAAAGTATCTTTGTTAAGTGTATTTGATTTGCAGGTACCACTTAGGCCATCGATAGATGCCCCCACAGAACTGTCACCTGCAGTTTGGCAACCAAATGTCATAGCGACGCTGCCTAATGGAATACCTGAAGGGCACCAGATTATCCTTCGTGGCAGGTAAAGCTATATTTGATTATACATAATTATTCTTGGCAAAAAGTTGTTGAGTTGCAACTTGCAACATTCGCAAAGTTTATCTGATGGCTGATCTAAAATTGACCTTTAAACTATACATATATTAGGAACTATTCTTTTCATTGCTTGGGAATTTATTGTTAAACTGTTGGTCGGGCTGTATTCTGCATAGAAATCCCTTATAAGTTGTTTCAAATGTGTAGTGCTCGAGCAAATACGATTATATATAATGAGAGGAGCTTGCTATCGCAGTGGCACAGCGCGCTTGGCCTGTGGTTGCGTAAACTAAGCAATGCTCGCTAAGGCCGGTCATTGGATGGGTGACCAAAAATTTTTTATCTCGAGTTCCTCCGTGCTTCGGAAGGCACGTTAAGCTGGTGGTCCCGGCTGCATCTGCAGTCGTTAATACCCACCAACCCGCACTGGGCCAGCGTAGTTATGGCCCAATCTCCCTATATTTTTCCATCCATAGGGAAGGCCTGTGCCCTGCAGAGGGGTCATTAAATGGCTGGTGATGATGATAATTCTTTCAATCTCGCCTTTCGTTACAATTAATGTACGTAGACTTACATATTCGATTTTAATTTCAACATTATATAAATGTTAGAAAAATTAGTACAAAGATTTTGGTGCGTCCGCTGCTGACGCAAGCAGCGGACGCGGGTTCGATTCCCGCATCAGGACCATAATTTTTCGAAATTCTTTTTCTAACTGTCTTCTGTTTCACAATCGACGGGTAAGTTCTGAATAGCTTATTTGGCAAATCATTTGAACTTACCCGTCGATTGTGAAGCAGGCCCTAAGTTTTCTGATTTGATTTCCAGACTACGTCCAATGCTGCACTCGTTCGCAATAGATCTAATGGACTACGCCCGTGAATGGCCATATCCCAACATACTTCTTCATGCGAATGTGCGTGCACACGTGGATTCGCATCTCGACCGGCAACTTGTGGTACTAAACGCGTGGTTCGGCGCCTGGGGACCAGAACGAAGGCAGCGAACGGCGAGGCTCATACCAGGAACACAAGTAAATGACTACTTATAAACTTCTTGCTACTATAATAATTTGGTCCTTCGTGCCGGGTAGTATGACAGATATCAGTTATTTTGAAAGAATTGTAAACAGATCCCCCGTTGTTAAAAAGAAATATCAGTTTACTTGGAGGTAATAGTAAATATTCTTTCTTATTCATCTCATAATGAAAGTCCTTTTTTTCAGCAGGGAAAACATTAAATTCAAATTTTTTATTGCTTGTCACATTTTCACTAAAGGGTTGTTTTTGTTTTGTGATGATGTTTATGATGCTAATGTTAAAATCTACTTTCTGTTATTGTAGGCAACTTTTAGAATAATTCGCGGTGGCTCAGAGTGGGCAGTGTACGCAGACGATGTGCTCATAGGAGAGCTGGAATACCGAGCTGCCCCTGCCGGTGTCAAAGCGGTTCGCATTAGAGGCGACTTCTACCCACAAGACATCTTTATCTGTCCAGCTACCAGTTCACCCATATGTGAAGATAGACCCTGTTAAGCTAAATTATGCCTTATCCTAAGGTAATAAAAGTATTTTGCTTCACCAATTGAACGATATTTAGATATTGTTTTTGGTATTAAATTTACAACATTTGCTTGTTATGTTGCTCTCATGTTTGTTGATCTGTGCATTGCAATTTCGCAGTGAAAAAATTCACATACATTTTTAGACTTTTTGACAGCTCTTAAAGTATAACCCACAGACGCAACACAACAGTATTTCAACATGTTGCAAAGAAAAAAAAATATGTTAGTGCATTAAAATCTTCACCAAAATTATCAGAATAAAATTTAATGAATATTGTTAAATAACTGTGCTTTTACGTTGAAATCTCAATTTTTATGTTATTCTTGTATTAAATCTGTCTTCCCGAGTGCCAGATACGTAGTGATATGGAATAAGAGAGATAGTTAGATTTTTTTTATTGTGAATCAAAGACTAGGATTAAGACTCACTGCATTTACATGCTAAGATAATTTTAACAAATCTTTTTATCATATGAAATTGTTATCTAAGTTTAATGCTTTAACATGTACTCTATGAAAATAAGCTAAGACTAACAATTAAATGGGCTTATCTCGTAAAAATAAAAATAAGTTTAAATTGGGCACTCTATATATAATATATACACCCTATATAATTATTTGTACATTACATTTGTAGATGGAATTATTAAATTAATTCTGACAATGGAAATTAACAATTAATTTAATATACCAGCCTAATGAGCCCTAATTATAACAAAGTATGTAAATTGTTATAAAATTACTCACGGCATATGCATTAAATAAAGTTTCCCATAATTATTTATGTAAATTCAAACATTCGGTGCAATATTAAAATTTGTTCAGAATATGTTCCCGAATGCTTGTAATTTCTTATATATGAAGAAATACACTAACGGCCTTGCTAATAAACACGGTATAAGCCTTTAGTAGTTATCCGGTATTTTGTTCTTCGTCTTACAAACATGATTTTGAATGCGAGGAAAAGGGACAAAACACTGAGTAACTACTCAATGCTTATACGGTGTTTATTAGTAAGGCCGTAAGATTGGACAGATACACTTAGATTTTTTATAATAGCTATACAACTGTACCATTGACATTTGAAAACTAACTTGGCTTACTATTTTAGGCTTTAACTAATAAAGCTATTACAAATATGTCAAAAGGGTGGAAGTAGTCTAATTCAATAAACATTCAGTCAACTTTTCTGCTACTTATTCTGGCTGGCTGAAACAAATATTTCTTGTGTTTTACAACCGAATACTGAGACGCTACTCAAAGTTTGAGTCCGGCTTTTATTGTGTATTGTTTACGTAGATATCAGAAAATATGTATCTTGTTAAATAAGTCTCTAATTGCATCCTTTCATTAAAAAGCGTGTTGCTAGCACCAGCTCTTAACTTAGTTAGTTTCTGAACTGCTGGCGAACCAGGCCGATAAGTTAAGACATAACCTACTTCGACTACTAGTACTGATAGGCCGTTTGTTGTTGTTGTATTTATTTGACACGGCACAACACGTATTGTAGCTCAAGCCCTGCTTAGCAAGCCAGCCGTTATAACCGTGATAGCCCGCCCGCTTTCTGTGTGTATACGCCCTAATAAGAGCTAAGATATTAATGTGCAATTTTTTCGAAATATAATGTACCTGTACCTATATTAGTTAAGATCAATTAATTACATGCAAACTTAAAGCATCTTATAAATCATTAATAAAAATATAACAGTTATATTGTGTTTTGTTTTAAAGAGGGTGAACTTACCAAATTGAGCCACTTCAAGCGGATTCTTTTGATTGATTGATGATTGATTTGATTCTTTTTAATTTTTAGTGAAGGTCGTTATCTTAGGTCCTTCTAGCAATATTAACTTAATCATAATAATGAATGTATTTAAAGAAAGGACATCCTCCATTTTGGTCCAAAATCAAAAGTGCCGGCCAATAAAAAAAAGTGCTGTATTCTGACAGAACACGTCGGCCTTAACATTTGATAATATGGCACCAAAGCTGTAGCACCAATATTAGTGTGCTATAAAGCAAACCCAAGCTTAACCGAACGCACGGTATTTGTAAAAATATCTGCTTTGGAATGTTTGAAATTTATTTCTACATTGCGAGGGTACCCGTTGGCTTACAACGTGAAGTGTAAAGGTTAGAAGAATTTCGGCAAGTTAATTGGTGTCTTGGGTGGCCGAGCGGTCAGGCACCTGCCCGGATAGCAACGGACGCGGGTTCGATTCCCGCCTCATGACCATAATTTTTCGAAATTCTTTTTCTAACCACTAAAATCTTTGTACTTATTTTTCTAACATTTCTATAATTTTAAAATTAAAATCGAATAGTTTATAAAGCAAACCCAAGCTTAACCGAACGCACGGTATTTGTAAAAATATCTGCTTTGGAATGTTTGAAATTTATTTCTACATTGCGAGGGTACCCGTTGGCATACAACGTGAAGTGTAAAGGTTAGAAGAATTTCGGCAATTAATTGGTGTCTTGGGTGGCTGAGCGGTCAGGCACCTGCCCGGATAGCAGCGGACGCGGGTTCGATTCCCGCCTCAAGACCATAATTTTTCGAAATTCTTTTTCTAACCACCAAAATCTTTGTACTAATTTTTCTAACATTTATATAATGTTAAAATTAAAATCGAATTGTAAAATCTACTTAGATTTAATGTAGGTACATACGTTATGTAGGTATGTCGAAGCAGTTCAAGCGGTGGTTCTAATGAGATATATCTAGGTAATTGTCCTCTACGTGGTAATACATATAAAAATCTCGTGTCACAGTTTGTTATAAAAACTCCTCTAAATATGAAAATAGGTCGTAGGCTTATTTTTTATACCCCTAGGTGATAGGGCAAAACAACGTTTGAGGGTTCAGCTAGTTTTCTATAATTCTTTAAGCTGTTATTGCTTTGGAGGAGCTGGATGACGACGATGAGTGGCTTGGCCTGCGATTGCGTAAACTTATAATTCGTTATGGCCCATTTGCCATAATATTCTTCCATAGCCATATGGAAGGCCAGTGTCTCAACCTCAACTGGTATTACATTAAAGTGATTAAAGGCCTGAGTTGATTATTAAAGGGATGATGCCTTCTACACTTTTTATTGTTATTCATTGTTACGGCAAATTTTGAGGAATGCACAAAAACTAAATAGAAAAAGATAAAACGATGCGACCCCGGATTCCCGAGCTACTACGACTTTTTTCCCAAAGATCCTCTCCGAGTCAGTAGTATCCTAATTGTCCCTTTCCTACCCAAAATTCCACGTCCTTTTCATATTTAGACCTTATCCTACCCTGTCTCCTCTTTTCCCTTCCATTCCGCCAATCCAGGGTCTGCCGTGCCTGTGGATGCGTGGCTAGGGGCGAGCCTAGTCTCAAGCGTGCCTAAGCCCTGGGAGCAGGCGAACCCAGAAAAAGGCTAGCCTTACCCTGGCATGCGGGGCTCTGCCAGGGCCGACAAACTTTTCCCTAGCTTCTCGTGGGGACGCAATGGAATTTCGTAAAATTATCCATAAAAATGGCGGCGATGTGGTTCGCCACCCATCACGTCACGGACCTCGCGGGGGCGGAAAGTGGTTCACGGAGAGCCGCTTTGCTACGTTGAATGTTAGAGGAGGAATGCAAGGTAAGATAGATGAAGTATGCGAGATTATGAATAAAAGGCATATTGATGTGTTGTGTTTGAATGAGACGAAAAGGAAAAGTAGTGACACCACCGAACATGGCCCTTATACAGCATACTGGTCTGGAGTTCCCGGATCCAGCAGAGGCAAACAGGGCGTTGGGGTCCTACTTTCCAATAGAATGGCAGAGTGTGTGACTGAACATAAGTGCGTGAGTCCCAGGCTCCTCTGGCTTAGGTTGAAAGTTGGGCTTACTCGAATCTTCATCCTCGGTGTATATGCACCTACAGATTTAGGTTCGAGTAGGTCCAAAACAGACCTTACAAGTCAGGAGGAGTTCTGGGATAGCATGAGAGATTGCCTGAAACAGTGCAAGGAGAATGAGAGAATTATAATGTTAGGTGATTTTAACGGATGGGTAGGAATAAAGCGAGATGGATATGAAAAGGTATTAGGTAAATTTGGGGATGAAAGAGTTAATGAGAATGGGAAAAGCTTGTTAGATGTGTGTTTGGAATGGAACCTCTTAGTGACAAATACGATGTTTGCCCACAAGAGGATCCATATGTATACAAGAGAGGATGAATACTCGAAAAGTATGATTGATTTTGTGATTGTGGATGAAAGATTGAGAAGCAAGGTTCAGGATACAAGGGTGTTCCGAGGTAGCGGTCTTTACTCAGACCACTTCCTGGTAGTTAGCCGAATAAGTGGTCTGTTTAAACGATGGCGGCACCGTACCACGGCCCCTATAAGTATCCTGGAAAGGATAAAAGTAGAAAATTTGCAAGAGGTGCATGAGGAATATGTGCGAAAGTTGAATGAAAGGTTAATTGAATCTGACGTAGATTCAGTAGCTGAGATAGAAGACATATGGAAGGTTTTTAAAGATGACGTTGTAAATGTAGCTACTGAAGTATGCGGTGTGGCGAAAAGAGGGAAAGGAAAGAGACAGAAGAGTGAATGGATGGATGGAGAAGTACAGAAGGTAGCGAAAGATAAGAAGAAAGCTTGGCAAGATTGGTTAGCAAAGAGAGCTGACCAAAGGATATGTAAGGTGACAATGGCGGATGTAGACGAAGCGAAAAAGAAATATAAAAGATTGAATTTGTTAGTGAAGAGTGTAGTGAATAGAAAGAAAGATGAACGAAAAGATGAGTTTGATAGAAAAATCTCTGACAATTTCCAAAATAACATTAAAGTTTTTTGGAAATCTGTACGGACAGCTCGAGGAAAGAGCGCAAACTCGGAGTTGATACGAGTCAGAGACAAGGATGGAAGTGTTTTGAATGGCGAAGAAAGAGTGCTGAATAGGTGGAAGGAATATTTCGAGAGTTTATTTGAAAGGTCAGATGATATAGTCCAGTCCCAGGCTAATCATGTGGAAGAAAATTTGAATGAGAATGAAATAAGTATGCATGAGATTGTGCAAACATTGAAAGGTATGAGAGCAGGAAAGGCAGCAGGGTGTGATAGGATATCGGTTGAGATGCTGAGGGCTGGTGAGGGTACCATTGCTAAGCAGCTGCACCGCCTTTTGAACCTTTGTTGGGTAAGTGGCCAAGTACCAAAAGACTGGCGTAAAGCCGTCATTGTGCCACTGTACAAAGGTAAAGGGTCGCAGCTGGAATGCAAAAATTACCGTGGTATTAGCCTTCTCAGTGTTGTCGGCAAATTGTATGCAAAGATTCTGATTGAAAGGATTATGAAAGAGACTAATGATAGAATATGGGACGTGCAAGCAGGATTTCGGAAGGGAATGGGATGTACGGATCAAGTCTTTTCTCTACGATGCATTACTCAGAAATCTCTGGCTAAAAGCCAACGAGTATATTGCGCTTTCGTAGACTTAGAAAAGGCTTATGACCGAGTGGTGAGGAATGAACTGTGGTCGATTTTGTCGATGTATGGGGTGAACAGCAGTCTGATACAGGCGTTGAAATCTCTTTATGAGGATTCGAACGCTTGTGTTAGGATAAATGGCGCATACACAGAGTCGTTTCGCATCGGTACAGGTGTGAGACAAGGATGTGTAGCGTCACCATGGCTGTTCAACTTATACATGGATAATTGTCTGACGAGACTAAAAGAATTTGATTGTGGATTACGAATGAACGAGTTACTTATCAAATGTCTGCTGTACGCTGATGACCAGGTTATATTAGCATCATCAGAAACAGATTTGCAGGAGATGGTAACAGTTATGCATGAAGCTTTGACAGAGAAAGGTATGAAAGTAAATGTAAGCAAGACAAAGGTTATGGTTTTTGAAAGGGATGAACAAATGACGAAGTGTGAAATTAAGATTGCGGGTGAGAATGTTGAACAAGTGAAAGAGTTTGTATATTTAGGATCTGTATTTACGAGAGATGGAAAGTGTGATAGTGATATTGAAAAGCGGGTGAAAGCTGGGAATATGGTAAACGGGGCTTTGCA